>JAKSZT010053928.1:16087065-16709330 GCA_026826555.1 Tolypeutes matacus | reverse complement strand
CCTTCCTTCCTTCCTTCCTTCCTTCCTTCCTTCCTTCCTTCCTTCCTTCCTTCCTTCCTTCCTTCCTTCCTTCCTTCCTTCCTTCCTCCCTCCCTCCCTCCCTCCCTCCCTCCCTCCCTCCTTCCTTCCTTCCTTCCTTTCTTTTTTGATTGTTGGTGATTTGGAGATGGAGGTATGCAGAGTAAACATGAAGATTGGCGGTAAAGAATGAGTATACCGAGAGGAATTTCTGGTTTATCCATAAGAAAAATTTGTACATAATTTTTGCTAAACTTCAAAGTTAATAGACAAAAGAGGCAAGATCATTCTTTATATATAAATGTGGTAATATCATACTTTTGTGTAACCTGTAATATGGAAATCTCTTTCACATATTTTTACTGTTTTGAGCTGGCATCAAACTCATTTTACAGATCAGGAACTTAAGTGACGTGCTTGAAGTCATATACCTAGGAAGTGGGATAGAAAGGAAGGTCTTTTTTGTCTACTTCCCTCTGCACCACAGTACAAGCTGACTTTTTTTGCCAAAATTGTTCTAAAAGCAAAGGAAGACAATAATGAGAAGTGCAGCAGTTGGTAAGAGTGAAGGCTAGCTATATGATTTTGGGCATGGTACTTGGGCTTTCTGACATGGAAAAAAATAAAATATGGATGGTAATAGCAGTGTATAATTGTTGGGAAGATTAAATGAGAAAGTGTAATAAAGTCAAAGGGAGTATTTGATAAATGTTGCCTCAGAATATTATGGCAATTATCATTACTATTAAATTAGAAAGACAACATGGTGCAGGAGGAAAAAAGCATGAAATCAGACATATTTAGTTTTTAATTTTCAGTGTAATTGGTAAAAATTGCTACAGTTTTTTAGGCAGAAGATCCCTTGGGAGGATACCTTACGGACATTAAGATTGTCCTGGGAAACTATTGCTGTATGTTGTTCATATATTAGTCACCTTTGGAAGGCTATATTGTGAAATGAGCAAGCCCCCAAATCTCAGCAGCCAACTCCAACAATGGTTTATTCTTTGCTCCTGTTAAATGTAGACGAAGGCAGCTGTGGGTCATCTGTGGTTCTGCTCCTGGTGTCATCTTTATTCCAGAACTCAGGGTAAAGGAGTTGTCACTATCAGAGACATGCTGTTATCATCTAAGAGGGATAAAGCAATGGCCAAACCACATAATGGCTCTTAAAGCTTCTGTTCAAATTTGGTATATGTAATTTACACTCACAGTTCATTAGCCAAAAACATGTGTATGGTCAAGTTCAATATCAATGGGGCAAGATGTGTAATTCCCTTACAGGGAGGTCAACAAATGATTAGGTATGATAAAACAGTCTATCACAGTCCAGGATAAGAATCACATGACTGCTAGGCTGAAAGTTAGCAGCCTACGGCAAAGAACATATACTAAATATCTCTATTCATTTCTTAGTAGGTGCTCATTAAATATTGACTGGTGAATTCATGATACAAGCAAAGATTAACAAGTAGTAGACCCTTCCTCTGTGACCCTTTATCTCCCTTTGCTCCAAATCAAAGCAGTGATGATTAAAATTTCTACTGTTAACCTAGATGTGTATTCAAACATACTTAGGAAATCAATAAAGTGCTCTTTCTGATTGCTATCATAACAGAAGAGAGTAAGCTATTACAGACAATTAGATCAAGTCAAAGTAGTTAATTTATTCATTCAACAAACGACTATTAGAGCTTTGTGTGTGTTAGACATTGGAACAAAGTATTCAGAGATGAATAAGACATAATTCTAGTCTTTGTCTTTAATGAGGTGTCATAACAAATAATCAGGTCCATGGTAAATTTTATAGTAAAAAGTTTTGTGGATTAATTTGTTGTTTGATTTGTAAGATCCAAAACAAGAAGGGGGGAGGTATGTGTGTGCAATTTTAACAAAACTATGTTCTCTGAATAGTCCACCTAATGTAAAGAATATGGTAATTTTTTTCTGGTATTCTTACAAATAGGAGTTAGCAGCCCTGATCAAGATGGTGGAGTGAGATGTTTCGGGGATCATCCCCCTATAGAAGCACTGAATAACTTGCAAATACTGGCAGAAACATCTTTCTCAAAACCCCAGAAAAACAGTTAAAGCACTGCAGAACAGGGCGAGCACTGAATCAAGAAAAACTCTACTTAAAAGTGATAGGATCTAATGGCACCTTGGCTGGCCACTCTCTTATCCCTGACCAGCTTATCAGGGAGCTGGCTTGCATTCCCAGTGCACAGATTACTGGTCCCAGTTCTGGACGGAGCAAAGTAACACTTGTGCACATATTGGGAGCATGTATGGTGGTGGCTTGAGGGACTCATCATCTCAGAACTTGCAGCTCACCCCTGAGCTTGCCTACAGAACACTATGGGAAAGCTGACAAGTGGCTGCCTGGGGCAAGGGATTGCAGGCTGAGGATATACATTGCAGTGCCCAGGAAGGTGAGGAAACTGTTTCCTAGGAAAGAGGGGATATTCTTATCTGGGTGAATGGGGGAATTCCTAGGGTTACATGCACATACCCAAGACAAGAGGCATGCACAGAAAGAATCAGGGAGGCCCCACTGCTTTGGCCTGGAGCTATTCTCTCAACTCCAGGATAAGCCCTGAAGGAGAACACTTGCTCAGGTCAATCTGCAAAAACTGGGAAAGGTATTTTCTTTCTCCTCCTCCTTCTCCTCCTCTTCCTCCTCTTCCTCTTCCTCCTCCATCATCACCTCCTCCTCCTTCTCCTCCTTCTTCTCCTAGCTTCTGTCATTTAAGGAAAGCTCTGTCATAACGCTAGCTTGATACACTTAAGGAACAGGTGCCTCAGAGTCTAAATTCCAGCAATAACACATTAAAATATTAAAATGCCCAGGTTTCAGCAAAAGGTTGCAAAACATACAAAAACAAAACAAAACAAAACAGTATGCAATGGCCCAGGAAAAGGAGAAGATTAGAGCATTAAAAACCATCAGTGAAAAGGATCAGACCTGGGACATACCCAAGACTTAAAAAAAAAAGGTCCTAAATATGCTCAAAGAGCTATAGGAAAACATGGACAAAGGGCAAAAAAAAATTAGGAAAGTGATAGATGAACACAAAGAGAATATTCATAGAGATGGAAGACTACAATAACAGAAATAAAAAATCTCTTGAGGGGTTCAAAAGCAGACTGGCACTGGCAGTAAACATGAAATTAAGACAACTGAGATCAGCCAGGCTGAGGAGCAGAAAAAATAAAGGAAAAAAAGTGAACAAAGCCTGAAGAACCTGTGGAATTCCATCGTATACCAATATATACCCAAATAGACCCACACCATAGCACATTATAATCAGGCTGTCTCATGCCAAAGATAAAGATAGAATTTTGAAAGCTGCAAGAGAGAAGCAATGTGTCATGTACAAAAGAGCTTCAATAAGATTGTCAATTTCTCATTGGAAACCACAGAGGCAAGATGGCAGGAGGATGACATATGTAAAGTGCTGAAAGCAAAATATTGCCAACTAAGAATTCTATATCTGGCAAAACTGTCCTTCAAAAATGAGGGGGGAGGGGATGGATGTGGCTCAAATGGTTGGGCACCCGTCTCCCATATGGAGGGACCCGGGTTCGATCCCTGGGACCTCTCGGTAAAAAAAAAAAAAAAAAAAAAAAAAAATGAGGGGGAGTTTAAGCCATCCTCAGGATAAACAAAAGCTAAAGGTGTTCATCACTACTGTACTGGTCCTTCAAGAGATGCTGGAGAGAATTCTGCAGATTGAAAGGAAAGGAGACTAGATGATAGACTGAAGCTGCATAAAGAAATGAAGATCTATGGTAAGGGTAATGACAGGGGTAAATATAAATGCCAGTACTGTTGTATCTTTGTTTTGTACTCCATTTTTACTTCTTACAAGATCTAAAAGGCAACTGTATAAAAAGTAATGAGAAAAAAACGGTTTTGAATTCATAATGTATAAACATGTAATTTGTCACAAAATGTTGGGGGATGGAAGGACATAGGAAAATAGTTTGTGTATATGTGTACTATGGAAGTTATTTTGGTATCGAAGCAATCAAGATTCTTACAGATTTAGGATGTTCAATTTAAGCCACATGGTAACTACAAAGAAAATATCAGAGAATATGAGCTCACAGAGACAGAAATTAGATTATATAGGTTGCCAGAGCCTGGGGGCAGGGGAATAAGGGTGTTAATGAAAAATGGGAATAGGATTTCTGTTTGGGGAGATGGGAAAATTTTAGTAATGGAAAGTGGTGGAGATACTGCAACATAGTAAATGTGATTAATTCCACTGAATGAGATGCTTGGGAGTGGTCTAGATGGGGAAGTTTATGTTGTATATATGTTTCCACAATCAAAAAAAAAAGAAAGAGCAACTAAAGAGACAATGACAATTAAAGGCAATACAGGATCCTGGATGGGATCTAACAAGGGAGGATAAAAGGCTCAAAAGGACATTATTGGGACCTATGAAAATATTGGAATATAGACTGTAAGCTTTATATCAATGTTAAATTTCTTGTACTTGGCAACTTCACTTAAGGTGGATACATAAGTGAATTTCCTTATTCTTAGGAAATGTGCATGGAAATATCAAGTGTTCAAGGACCATGATGTGTGCAACCTACAATCAAATGTTCAGAAAATATTTTGATAGATGGATAAATAGATGATTTGATAGATCAATAGATAGATGGAATGATACAGCAAGTATTTTAATATGTTAAAATTGGTGGATCTGTGCATCTGGAGGGGTAGGGATAGGGTTAAGTTGAATTTCACTATGTGGAGTTTGTATTACTTTTGCAACTGCCCTGTAAGTTTTAAAGTATGTCAAAATAAAAAGTTTAAAATAAAAAAAGGGAGGAAGCACTGCTCACTTGAAACAGTCTCTTAAATCATGAACAAAATTATATATTAATTTTGTATTCATAGTTAAAAGTGCATTCATTGTAAATAAAGGAGTACACAGAGCTTAACCTTCAAACTTCACATAATCTTTTGCAGACAATTTTAAATGTTAAATTATTTTGATAAGAGTGTATGTGCAGAAGAATAATGAGTTGTATTTTAATTTGCACTTGCTTCTAATAAGGGACCATATTCAAGAATTTTTCTTTTTATTCCTTTTCTTAACATAGCAAGACATCTCTCAGCTCCATATCCAAGAAACAGCTGAAGAAGAATGAGGGTGTAGAGTGAGTACTGTGGAAACAAAAGGAACTTTCAGCATTAAGCACATATTGAACATAAGTTAACAAATAAAACTCAAGTTTCCAAAGTTTATCCCTAATTAACATGTTACATAAAACGGTGGGGTTTCTGGTATTCAAATAGTCTAATAAGTTATTAAAAATCACAAAAGACATGCATGCTAACCCTAACCCTGGGAAAACAGTTTCACATTTAAAATGCATTCTTAAAAGTGGTCTTTTGTTTTAACTGTATTATCTGTTTCTGTGGTAACTTGGCACAACATTAGAGTCTTAATATTAAAAAATAACATGCGATGCTTTTAAAAAGTATTGTATTCTAGGTTATTTACTTAGGTTAATGTGGATTTCATACTGAGAAGTTTATAATAAGTGTTTTAAAAATGTGTTCCCCCCCCATCTACTTCAGAATAATTTCGGAAATAAATATAAAGAAGATCTAAAATCAAGTTAGCCACCTTCCCACATGCTTGTGGCCAAGTGAAGCCTGGGTGGCGGTGGCAGGGGTGGGGGTAGGGGAGTGAAAGCAGGAACACTGCTGTGTGCTCCGACCAGGTCTGCCAGGGCCTCTGCCCGGAGTTGCTGAGCTGGGTCTGTTGGATTCTCCCAGGGTGCAAGAGCTGTGTCTTTCCAATTGGTCCTCCTGTCCCTCTATGAACATGGCAGTGCTCTTGATCTGAGTCACCTGCCTACCTTCTTGATGTTGTGGAAGACTTCTTTAACTCTCTCCTTTCTTCTGCCCTGCTTTCCACCTCCTCCAGAAATGTCATGAACAACAATTCAGATTGACAGTCAGAAGAATCCCACTTTCTCCCTCACGTTGCAATTATCCTTTGCAGCATAAAGCACTGGATAATACACATATGGTGGGTCGTGCTGTTAATTTATGAGTCCAAAAACCAAAATTTGAAAAAGAGCCATATCAAACTATACTAATTAGAGTAAACTGATTCCAAAAGGTGCTATTAAAAAGAAAATGTCTTTTAAAAGATCCCTGCTACATTTCCTATTCAAAATTGGTGTTTTAATAAAAATTTGCTTTGAAATTCTTAGATTTTAGAGCTTTATAAAAGGAAACATTTTATAGAAGTTGTGAGATCTTGTGAATTATTTTAGATAAGTTTTAATCTGTACACAGACAAAAATAAATTATAGAAGTGAATAGCATTATTACGGGATTTATAAATAAGGATAAAGACAGTTGTGCAAATATGCATTTCTGAAAATTCATGTACAACCCTGAACTTTTTCTTCCCACTTTGATCCACTCTAAAAGAAGGTGCAAGAGAATTAGAATAAAGCCCATGATGATCTGATATGGAAACTAAAATGCAAAATAAGTTATTTTTTTAGAATATTTGTAACAATTGAAGAAGAATAAATAAATGTTTTACAGATAGGAAAGGCATAAGGAGCTTTGGGACAGCAAATGGTTTTGAAGTCATAGAATTTTATCATTTTAGAATTCATTGAATTTAGACTTCTCAATCAAGATGAGCAATCTGAAGCTCAGAGTCGGAAAGAAACTAGACTCTAAAGTTATGGTTAATTTCCTAAAGAACTCTTAATTACAAGGCCATGCTAAAAGAGCTCCTATTAAAGAATCCTGATGAATAATATGGGAAAAAATAATGTAAGAATCAGCTTGATCAGGAAACAGCAGGATTTGTAATAAAGGTGATGAATTATGCCTGAAACTGCGTAAAATGTTCTGAATACTACTATTAATCTTAGTACTAATAGTATTGTTTGCAAAGCTATTCTACTTTAAAAACTTTCAATAGCAAGAATATAAGAATTAAAAAAAATCTCTCACAGTTTACCATTTCTATGACTTCACACCATGTAGCTAAGGCACACTCTGCCATTATATAATCATAACTCCAAGTTGCCGGATAGGTTCTTTGGAATCATTGTCATTTTCAGTCTTCATTTTGAATCTTTCAAATTGAAGCTACAGATGTGACCACAGAAGATGACAACAGAAAACAAGTGAGACCAATGAAATGATTATATCTGCACTGACAGTGTAAGGTAGCTCACAAAAATGTGTCTGCCTGGAGTGTCTAGCAGAGTTATGGTTGTGTCTCTGTGGGTATTGTGCAGGTGGAGGGTTTAGGTGTGTGCCTAAAATATGTGTCATATATAATATTTGATAGATGGAGTTCTGAATTAAGTGAACACAGTTTACAGTGTGGAACAAAAAATTTATTACTTAACAAAGCTGAGTAGGGAAGCGGCTGTGGCTCAATCAGTAGGGCTCCCGTTTGCCATATGGGAGGCCCCGGGTTCGGTTCCCGGGGCCTCCTGGTGAAGGCAAGCCCGCCCGCACGGCATGGTTAGCTGACCCAGCGAGCACAAGCAGCAAGGGGGGGATAAATGAATAAATAAATAAAATCTTTAAAAAAAAAAAAAGCTGAGTAGAGTTTATTCTGATCTTAGAAGTAATACCCAATATGGGAGCTAGTCATAGCTTTCTAAAATATTTATTTTTTGACATATAAACTTGACCTATATGTTTGTGTTGAAGTTGTCTTTCTTTGGGGATGACTCCAAAAAGTAATGAGGATGCCAACTTTAAGAATAATTCTGGTATGGCAATTAGTCAGACTACTGTGTTCCCAGAATTCAATAAAGTATTTAAAATGCCAAATTTCCTTACCATAGAATTTCTGAATTGGGGAACCAAGTGTTTCTCCGTGTTTGGAAGTTTTAAATTCAGAAGAGTTTCTCTGCCACCTCAGAGTTTCCTGTGAATGCAAGTCTCTGCCTATCCTGAAAAGAGCTTTTAAGCTCCTCACAAGTGGCTAATATCTAACCACGACATCAGATCAGGAGCAAAAGTGGCACACTTTTCTTGCCTCGAGAAGAATCCTGGGGAGAGGAGAGGCCATAGGCTGAAAGAAAGGGCCACTCAGCCAGGCTGAGGCCATCCAGGAATCTTAGCACACACTGGATGGCCACAACCAGGGTTAAAAAGGGTACAGGAAACAGAAAAGAGGTATGTATCATGTCCCAACTCTACCTGTTTTGAATGAAAGGATACCTATGTACTCAGCATTAAAAGTGTTAGGCTTTTTAACCATAGTAAAGCCAGTCAAGTACAAAAAAGAATTAGGAAGTTTTTGGACTGTATAGTTTTAATGTCTCTATCATACTTCCAGCCCTGAAACTGAAGGGACCCCAGATAAAACTGATGTGCTGTCATGAGCTGTATGTTCAAAATAGAAATAATTTTATTTCTACAAATATTTGTGACTTAAAAATATTGCTAAGTGTTATAGAAGACTAATGGCACTGTCATCAGATTCTTTAAAAGGTGACTCTTCAAAGCAATGGCTCATTCCATGATTCACCCTTCTTGAAATAACCCATGTGTGGACAAGTTTTCCAGTATGTTGTTAAAATGGAATGATACTTATACAGAAACAGAATAATCAGCTAGCTTCATATTAAAAATGTAGAAAAAGGGAGAGGATGTGGCTCAAGCAGTTGAGTGCTTGTTTCCCACATGGGAGGTCCCGGATTTGGTTCCCAGTGCTTCCTAAAGAAAACACAAAAACAAACAACAGGCAAAACAAATGAAAAAACCAACTCAGGGAAGCTGATGTGGCTCAGTGGTTGAGTGCTGGCTTCCCACATACAACATCCCAGGTTCAATCCCTGGTGCTTAGTACCTCAAAAAAAAAAAAAAAAAAAAAATTTGTAGAAATGGAATAACTTTTTTTTTTACTAACTGGAAATGTAGTTTCCAACAACTACTGTGTTTTACAGCATCAAAATTTTGTTCAGAAGGAGATATTCTCAGATCTGTAATTTTTATTTATATTCCAGCAAAACAATACTTATGCATCTAATTTATATTGAATGTCCATGATGTATAATGCATATGCTTCTGATTCTATTTTCCTTTTTACCCTTTCCTTTTTTTTTTTTTTTTTTTTTTTTTAAAGATTTTATTTATTTATTCATTTATCCCCCCCCTTGCTGCTTGTGCTCGCTGGGTCAGCTAACCACGCCGTGCGGGCGGGCCCACCCCCACCAGGAGGCCCCAGGAACCGAACCCGGGGCCTCCCATATGGTAAACGGGAGCCCTACTGATTGAGCCACAGCCGTTTCCCCCCTTTCCTTTTTTTAAATTTTCTTTTTTTTTTTTTTTTTTTTTTTTTTTGCTGGGGCTGTTGCTTTTGTTGTGATATAGTGGTAGTAGTATTTGTTGTCATGGTTGCTGAAAAGAACTAGCATTTCATTTTCTTTAAAATAATTCATTATTTTTTAATGAAAATGAAAACTTGCCTCTGCTTTTCAATCTACAAAGTTTTAATCAAATATAATTAAATGTATTATTCATCCATAATATGGATAATTTCATTAAAATATTACTCATATATAACTAAAGAGGTAGGTTTTAGTTGTAAGGATATGGCTTTATCAGTGTAACAGAACAGCTCTGTACAGATGCTACTATATGTACACTGCACTTATCTCATATGAAGGTTGGGAACCTGTGTAGTGTTTGTCGAATAGAGGTTTTGGGGTGAGTTCAGGATTTTGTATTGAAGGCAAAAAGTAAGGGAGTGGAGGGAAGCATATGTGGATCAAGCAATTGAGCTCCCGCCTACCACATGGGAGGTCTGTGGTTCGGTTCCCGGTTCTTTCTAAAGAAGACAGCAAATTGGCATGACAGGCAGTTGCAGCAAGCTTATGCAACAAGAGACACAAGAAGAAAAACATAATGAAAGAAACAACAAAGCAGGGAATGGAAGTGGCTTAAGCGATTAGGCACCTCCCTCCCATATCGGAGGTCCTGGGTTCAGTTCCTGGTGCCTCCTAAAGATACAAGGAAAGACGAACAGACACAGCAAGTGCAAACAATGAGAGAGTGGGGAGAAATAAATAAATAAAATAAATCTAAAAAAAAAAAAGTAAGGCAGTGGACATTCCAGGTATTAGACACACAGGAAGAAGAGGTGGGTCCCAGCATGGATGTTTGAACATCTGAAGAGGGATGTCTCTCCCTGGGCCTCCTCACCTGGACCTGGGCTTTGAGGAAGCTGAGGGTGTTGCCAGGCAGTAGGGAAACGGTGGCTTCTGCCAGAGAGAAGCAGCTCTCTAGGGAATCTCAAATAGAATGGGAGCTGCATTATTAAACTGGTTTTTTAAAGCCTATATTACTTTCTTTGTCTTGTTCCTGTTGCTTTTCCTGGGCTCTTAGCAAAGCCTTATTTCAATGTTCTAGCATAAACTCAGTCCTCCTAGAATCCACTGCCATATGCACTCTTGCAATTGGATTTATCAGTGCAATCGTAGAGATCATAATCCTGGAAAAAGCCAGTGTGATGGTGGCAGCAGAGAATACTTGCCTACGCGGAGGCCAACCCACTATTGCCAAGGTGTGAGGATGAGGGTAGGGTTTGATATCTCTTCAAATTGTCACTTATCTGACTCAGAAACAGAAGGTCACCTTTTATAGGGTAACTACATTTTCCTGTGCCCTATACTTGTAATTTAAGTGTTGCCAGTAAATGAAAGAGGGCATATTCACTGGCTTAAATGTATAGTGATAAGCATTGTCCAGGCAGAGACAACTCTCAGGGTTTGGGTTTAAGCTTTGCTGCTCACTAACTGATGAAACTGGCTTTTTTCATCTGAGATTTCAGTTAATATTCCCTGGCTGGGTTGTTTGCAGTATGAAATCATATAATGACAGTGAAAGTACTAGGCAGGTAAAAAGTGGTATTTTATAAGTAGCCATTGTTAACAGTTTAAATGCATGCCCTCTGTGGTTCTTTTAAAGACATAGTAATACAGGTTATTTTCCCCTAGTACATTTTGGAGAATATTTTATGTATAGTGTTGACCACTAAATTCTTGGTAACATTAAGGGTGAGAAGGATTATTGGTTTAGGATTAAGAAAGTACAACACAATATTTCTGCATCTGTGAAATTACAGCAGGGGTTCTACTTCTGAGGCCCATTAAATGTTAGATACCCATTCTATGCACTCTTAACATCCCCAAATCAATATATATTCTTCTCTGTCAAATTGCTTATTCCACATTTCATGTGCTTGGAAAATTCCATCATAGCTTTCTACCATCCCTCCAAAACCATACCTGGTTAAATTAAGTTTAGTATTAGACTTGGCATGTTATTGGGAACCATTTTTATTTTTGAAGGCTAATTCAGTTCAGTGATAGATTTGTGATGGCATATCTCTTTAACCTTCAAAGTAATTTGTTTTTATGTTCTCACCTTGGAATCATGTACTCACTATTAATATTTCATAGCAACAAGTAGGGACTTGCAATATGTTGATCTGCTGGGCTGGCAGAATGCCTGCCACCCATATTTGAATATTGCTCCTAGGAATGAATAATGATTTTCAATCTCCTTCAGTTATCATGGTATGCTTTTTCTGCATTAGGTCTTTTCTGCACAATGTCTGGACTAGAGTGGCATAAAATATATTTCTTTCCTTATAATCACTTGTTTAAGTAACAGGTGCAAATAAATTACTTTGGAAAAAAAAAAAAAAACTAGCCCTAGGAAACATCTCCATTTACATAAATTAGACAATATAAGCTATTTAAACAGATTTTAATTATTTAGTATATTCCCTCACAGGGACATAATCTATTGTACACATAAATGTTGGAAAAATTAGTAGGGTACAAAAATATCTCCACATATATCATTATTGATAGATAAGAAGTACCAAATGATGACTATTTTATTGAATGGTAAAATATGATGGAAGGGAAAGTCAGTATTAAGTAGCTGTATGAAAGATCCCAATACATCCCATTAAGTAGTCCCTTGTTGACTGGTGGTTTGGTTGTTATGAGGCCTACAGCAGACAATTGTTTCCATGATTCCAAACACACACTAGGATATTGCAAATCTGAAGCCAGTCTTTGGTCTCCAAAGATGATTATATGGGACATGAAACTGTCTTCACACAATTTCAACATCTGAAGAGTTTTCTTGATATATTTTAAGTTTCGAAGCAGGATGGTTAGAAATGTACTGATATTTTGGTGTCAGTGAGTGCCCTTGCATTCAAATGTTAACCTCTTTATTCTGAGGTGTATGATCTTGGACAAATTACTTAGCTTCTCTGTGCCTCCATTTCCTCATCTGTAAATCACAATGATAATATACCTCAAAGGGTTTTTGTAAGAATACTTAAAATAACAGCAACAAAGTGCTTAGCATAATAAAAATGTAAGAGACATTATTATTTGCTGTTTTGCAAATTATTTTCATCTATCTGGGAAGTATAGCTCTATACCTTTCCACATGAGTGCTCCCAGTGGAGGATTTAAAGTCTTTGAAAGACATCCGTACAAAGAAACCACTGCTTTCTGGGGAGTCCACCGGCACCAACCTTCTTCCTTCCTAAAACAGGCATCTGTTTGTCATTCTGTGCTTTCTTCTTCCACTGTATTTCATGGAGTTTACCAGCCTCACAGATAGGACACCTACCTGGGTTTAACCTCTTTTTTGACATCTTCCTTACTGTTTTGCATAAAGCATGATCATTTTGTCCCAGTGCAATTCTATTTAGGGCTAACATAATGTTTAGGACTAGCAGGTGCTCAATAAATGCTGTGTAGTCTTTCACAGTTTATTTATGTACAACAAGATGAGAATGAGATTTATGTCACAGACTTCGGTTCCACAAGGCCTCTCCCGTAGACACAAACTACCTGCCTAATTGAACTAGTTGTCTTGAAAACACTATCATTGATTTCGAGGAAAGAAAGATAAAGAGATTATTATTTTACCACTTCATGTATTTAACATTTATTTATTAATTTGTAATGCGTGTAATCAGCAACCATTTAGCAAGTGCCTAATAAGGACACTATGCTTTTTTGCGTGGCACCCCAAAGACAAATCATACAGAGCAATTATCATGGGAGGCCCTATAATCTGGGGAGAAAGGTGAAGGTCAGGGGACATCAAGGTCTATAAACACCTAAGTGTAATATTTTGGTTGCAGTTGCTATGGTACAGGGGTACTCAAAAGGTAACTGAAACCATTCTCTCACTTCCTGTTTTCTTTTCTCAATCATTCAGTCTAAAAGCCATTAGGTGGGGCCAAGCAAGGTAGGTAGGTATCTGCACAAAATTAGGGGCTGGAGTGAAGGAGTAAAAAGTGAGCATTAGTAAGTTTTACCACCATCAGATGCATTATCTGTGATATATTAATAAATTAATGTTCACTGCTCTCTCTCTACAAAGTGAGCTTCATGAGGGCAAGTTTTCTTCAAGATTGTTTTCCTTTTTTGCTTTTTTTCACAGCAAGAAAGCAAAGATGGCATAAGTGGAGGATCCAAGTGATTATGGTAGGAAATGTCATATTTCATATTCCTAAGTAAGTAAAGCATTTATTTACTTTTATTGTTGATCTCCCTTCTTGAGAATGTAAGCTTTGTGAAGGTGGATATATTTTACTGCTTTATTCACTGGCTAGAATCATGACTGGCACACAGTAAATTCTCAATAAATTGTTTTCAAATTTTTAAAAAAGAGAATGATTTGGACAATACCAATATATACAAGAAATGATGTCATTATTTTAAGACCTTAAAGGTATTCCATTAAATGCTTAATTTAATTTCCATTTCTAGTTGATTAAATAATTTATAAAAACATTATAATAAAGCAAAGTTTAATGACATTTTAATAAGCATTGTTCTTTTTTTAAAATTTATCATTATGTTGCATGACCAAGAGAGTTAATGTTTTGCATATCTATGGATGAAAATATTTTAGAACTATTAGATGGAGTTGAAATAAAAGGGAAATATAAAGATATATAAGAAATATGTAAAGGAAAGAAGTCTAGATATAAGTAATAAGAAGAATATAAAATTTTTAGGGATTTTTTGCAAAATTGATTTTAGATAGAAGTCAATTGTAAAAAGATCTCAAATAGCATAAAAGCTTTAGTTTTACTATCTCTTTTGACTTCTTATAATATCTTCATATTTTTCTCTTACATATGGTACATTTCACATAAATATAATATCATTTTAAAAGAAGTCATAACATTGATTTATGAAAAATATTGTCATGAAAATACAAATCTAGCATAATATTCAAATGTGAACTCAATATACTCTGAAACTAAGCCTATGTGAAATGGGGAGAAAAAAACTGTATGTAAATTAACTTAAATATTTAAAATGACATCACATATAAAAGAAGTTTTGATAGGAGATGAAGAAGTTCTAAAATCAAGTCATGACTGGGCATTAGACTGTCAAGGATAGGAATAATAGCTCTTCCTCTTTATTGCTATAGTATCTAGTCTCCTCCCCACCCAACACCTGAAAAATAGAAGGAGCTAAATCAAAATTTCCTAAAGAAATACATGCATGAATGACAGTAAAGGTACAATTAATAACCTTATTAAAATATAAGGGAAAATCAGGTGTAGCGATTTGAACTGAAATACCTTAAAACAATAGCAAACTATATAACTACAATGCTTGGAATTTACAAATATTTAAATTATTAATTAGATTTTCACAGAACTGTTATAAAAGGTTTATTATTTTAATATATCTGCAGAGAAGATTATTTTATTCAGGGCTCTAGATAGATATAAGGATTTCTGCCAACCTTTATTTTATGTTTACTTTCGTATAAATCTGAATTAAGATTAGCAAAATTATTCTAGGTCCTATTTTGGATGGCTCATCCCTCACGTTATTATGTTCAATAAAGTGTACTTGACAATTTTACGGAAATATTGTTATATATTTAATTGGCAGGGAGCTTCTATTTTTAAACTCTGTAAGGAAAAAGCAAAGAGATAGTTATTTAATAGTTTAACATTTACACAAGTAAATTGCTGCATATATCCACTTAGGGGAAAATGCCTTTTTGAGGACTGTTTACTATATAAATTAAGAATGTGTTATATAGAGAGGAAAATAAATATATCTGTGAATCACAATTTTTTTCACTTATTAAAAATTATCAAATGTCTCACTCATGAGTGAGTAGATATTTTAAGGATTTGAAATTTTTATTAAATATTAGTATTTGTAATCTTAAATCATATAATTACTGAATTCCATTGAACAATGCTACAGAATATGTGTATTTTGCAGCTCTAAGGCATGGATATTAATATTTTCCATTGGTTACTACTAACTACATATTCTGAAGATTAATAAACACGCATGTTTAATCCAATGCTGATGTGACTGAGAGAGTTTGGGGGTGGGGTGGTGGGTGGTTCCTGCTCTATATTAGCCATCCTTCAAGTTGACTTAACTCATTATTTCCCGACTTTAATGGTCTCTTTTTAACTTTAACTTTAGCATAGATTTTGTTCTAAGTCTTAATTCCTTCTTCTTTGCATAAAAAAGAGAAACAAGACTCAGTCATATACCTGTTAGAGAGTGGCATCAATAGAACTGTAATGGTTCTTTTATTATGGTGTCTTAATATAGTTGTATAAATGCACTTGAAATGGAAGCTTTTTATTTAATAGATTGTAATGACTTTCTGAAGCTACTGAGGGCAAAGTCCCTTTTTTCTCTTTCAGTTAAGTATTCAATGTTTTGAATGCCTAATGAGCTGTCTACAAGAAAAATCCCTGGATACTTTAATAGTGTTTATCCCTCGGAGTTTAGGAATGAAAATATAGAAAGCTGGAGCTCAAAGGAACCTGTGAGATCATCCTGTCTGGAGTGTATGAGAGAAAAGCAAAGCTGGGTTCTGTGTCCAAGATACCACAGCCAGTCACAGCATGTCCATAAGAAGCCTGCTCTTAGAAGACTCCCTCTCATATGCTTTCCTCTACCTAGTTTTATTCATCTAGGTTTATAAAAGTAAAACATTACTTGTTGTTTCTTCTCATGATCAAATATTTTCAAGGTAGCATGCTGTAGGCTCAGGTAGATGAGAATGGTAAATTTTGCATGCCCTTTCCTTGGCATATAACCTGGAATGCCAGCGGAACTGTTGGGTATTGGAGCCTTTTACTCACTTGATGTTTCAGTTAATTGTGGAAAAATTGTAGTGCTGTTTCCAGGAAGTGCCTTCATACAGCCTCAACCCCCTCCCGGGTAACTAAGTCGCTTGTCAGGCAGGCTGGGTAGCCCGGACTCCGGAACTTGGAATCTGACGCTGCGTGGGAGGGTTTAGAGCACTTGAAGGGGCTCTATTCCGGAGCATGGAATTAAGTCAAACCTGCCACTAGTTTGTTAGTTTGTTCCTAATCTTGGTGCTCAAGTAACTGGCCTTTCTGTCTTATTCCTCAACCCTAGTTTCCTTCCCACGTTGACTCTGTTCCTGCTTTCTTGTCTGAATCCCAGTCATTGTGACTTGCTTTGGTCTCTGCTCCTCTAGGATAGTATCACACAGGGGACTTCATTCTACCTCTAATTAAAGTCTGGGGTCCTGGTATTTGTAGACAGATTTGTTTACCTGCCTGCCTGGACTTTGTGACACTGTGCTTTGCTGCCTGTCTCCTGATGCCAAATGCCACTCTGGATGGCCAGCTTTTGCCTACAGCCATGTTTCTTGCATGTTATATTCTATGTATGGGCTAAACTTTCTCCCAGTACCAGCAGCCACACCTGACAGACTTTCCCCATCAACAGATATAATTTAAGGTCACTACTGCGTGCCTCACTCTTCTGTATATAATTGCACTGCCATATTCCAATGGCAGTCCCAAATACTTTCTTGTTTCTTTTTTAAACAGTGGCATGCATTTGTGAATTGATAGGAAATTTTGTTTTACCTTGGAAAAATGGAGATTATATTTATTACATCACTTGAAACATGAGAAATAACTATAGTCATTAAAAAAAAAAAAAAAAAAAACTACACAAGCCAAAATCTGCTTTAGTTAAAAAAAAAAAAAAAAAATTGTTCACAGAGACATTTTACAGTGACTTTCTCAGTCGGCCATAAAACTGTAAAGTTAAGTTAAACAAAACAATTATTCTTACAGTGCTAGAAGCACTATGAATGATCTTTCTGATAGCTGACTCACTTGCAGGAAATGGGGTTTTCCAATGCATAAACAATTTTTACAACCATGTAATTTGGGTTTGATTTAAAAATTGAACCCATCAATTTTGAAAGAAGTTTGATTTGGCAAAAGTGCATTTTTCTGACAGCAATATCCATTCTTTGCTTCAGGAGAGATCATGGCTGCATACTAAACTGCACACTAACTAGTATTTTATTTAATTGCTGTGAAGAATTCAAATTCACTCATGGAATTTTCCCTCTGACTTTACTAACAGTTGTTTTGCCTAAACTTTTTTCTCCAACAGTATTTGAGGCTAAGGATTAAGAATTATTGATGCAAAAGACAAGAATAATTGATGCTCCTTTAAGTTCTCTGTGACTTTTTTGAGTCATATAACATCTCTAACTTTCATTTTCTTGTCTCTAAAATTGGGAGTCTGGGGGTAGTAAGAAGGAAGAAGATGGACATCTTCCGATTCTAACATAAGATTTAAGAGTCAGGGAACTACTTAGAACAGAACTTGTTCCTTAATGGAATCTGTTATTAAAGGCAGAAAACAGAAGACAAACTGGGACAATTATTGAAATTAGCCACCCTTTCCTTGTATTTAACTTTAGTCTTTTCCTATCTCTCACACCTATTTTTCCTCCACAACAGGCCCCTTATCACCCCTAAAAAGTCCACCATAATTACAAAAATGCTCCTAGTTTTCCCCCCTTCTTGACTTGTTTGTGAAAATGTACAAAGAAGATTGTTGATTCACAGATTTTTAGAACTCACCAAAACTACTATGATGATCACCAAGAGTATTGCAAATAAGAGGAAGAGTTGAGTTAAGAGTAAAAGAGAAAGGAAGGGTAAGCTTGAATTGGATCTGTTAGAATTGGGAAGAATAGAAGCTTTTTCAGCCCAGAAAATTTATTAGAAACTCTTTCTGCAGTTTCCATGCCCACTCTCCCTCACTTTATGTTACATGAAATTATTAACATCTTTATTTTTATAAATAGGGGAAGGAAGGAAAGGGAAGCATATATAGGAGAATCTGAAGTGGGTTTCAATTTGTTAATCTAGAAACTCTTATTCTGGAAGCTGGTCTCAGTATAGGGAAAAGAATGCTGAATCGTGGGTCAAAAACCCTGAGCTTTGGACTTTGGATTCTGGATCCAGCTTTTCTGCAAATTTAGCCAAGGCATTTAACCTAATTTCTGTTACTTATGCAAAATTGGGAAAATACAACCTGCCCTCTTGTCTCACAGAGTTATATCAACTTGGATGAGGAAAATTTCTAGGGAAAATGCTTTTTAAGCTGCAAAGTACAAAGTCAACATAAAATAATGCATTTATTCTTTCTCCTAAGTGTATACTTGCCCATTCCTAACTAAGGTAGCATAATTTTATTTCAAAGACTTCTATTTGCTAGAATTTTTCCCAAGTTCCTCATTCAATGAATAAAAAAGTCTTATATATTATTAATATCTGCCAAGTGCCAAGCTCTTGGCATTTGACAGATAGAGCCGACTATCTACATTTTACTGATGAAGAATAGAGGCCCTATCAAAAGAGATTAAGTCACCTGCCCAAGGTCATAGAGCTCATAAGTGGCTGAGCTGTGATTTGATTCCAAGTCTACTTATTTCCAAAATCCATGTTTCTTCCACTAGGTCATCATGCCCTTTGGCTCCAATGAATATTGAGACATGTCCTTATGCTAGCATACCTATCAAGACAAAGGTGCCTGTAGTGATCTGGGACATTTCCAACTGCACTCATCAGATATTCTCTCCTCCAGTCCTTTTCATTGATTTATTTGGTGCCAACTCAGATCCTCTGCCAACATTGAGTGAAGTCATGCTTAGGAATAGGCCAGAACAAAAGACAGAGACACAAAAAAGATGGTGAGCTAGATTTTTTAGCAAAATAATCAAGAATATGAAAAAAGTTTTTACTCCCTTGACCAGGGCTCAATCTGTACCTGTTCTACCCTTAGGCCTTTTGTCCTTTTGATCTTTCTTTATGAGAACTGATTCTCATAAGGCATCTCTTTTTAATTGTTTATGTCTTAGTATGAATTTATTTATTAAGTCAGTTGGAGTGAAATAATTTGTCTCTGGATGGAATAACTTCATGGATCAATGAAGTGGGAGTGGACTTGGAATGATGTGTGCGTGTATTCATTTGTTTATTGAGTCATTTATTCAATGAGAGGTTTCAAAATGTCAGTACCTGGCAAGGTAAAGCTGAGCAAAATAGACACAATCTTTTCCCTAAAGCCAAGCAAAAGAGGCTATTAAACAAGTAATTACACACTAAATGGGATGAGTGCTATGAGAGGATGCTATGAGAAAATACTTACCTTGGAGGACCAGGGAGGGGATGTGTGTATTTGTGTGTGCATATGTGTGAGAGAGTGACAGAGAGAAAGAGAAAGAGGGAGAGAGAGAAATTCTGAAGGCCATGGACCTTTCAACACTAGATGAGGCAATAGCAAGGGGGAAGTGATAGATATAGCATTTATTGCACAATGACTTACTTCAGCAAATGAATTTCTATTGAACCAGGCATTTAATGTAAGTTATTTCAAGGTCTTTAAATACTTGCTTTGTGCTTTCAAAACTGTTTCCATGTATATACTATCAGCCCTTATCACATCCTTGTATAATTATTCTCATTTCACAGAAAGGCAATTCCATGTCTAATATATCACAAACTATTAGTGACACACCAGTCTTCTGATTCCCATGCTTGGGCTTTTGCTGGCATCTGAAGCCAGTTCATTGACCAAGTAGGGCAATTAAGGGCAAGGCTTTGCATCTGGATCTTAGAAAGCCAGAGAATAAGTTTAGATAATAATGAGAGGAGACAATGGACTACCTTGCCTATTTTGCCTTGGGCTGACTCTGAAGGAGGCACCAGGAGACAATATGCTGTCTCATTCATATCATAGGAGCTAAATTTGGAATATATCTATTTACAAATGGAAAAAAGTAACACTTGGATGTGGATGTGGGACCTACTTTCCTTGATAAGTATCCTTTGCTTTCATTTGGAAAACAAATGGACTTCCTATGAGGAAGGTCCTATCAAAACTCTTACTATTGTCAATTCTACCAAAATCCACAAGTTAGTTTACATTCAGGTTTATAAGATTTAATGTATGTCAAGGTAATCAATTTTATGAAAGTTTGTCTACTGAAATGTCTACACTTGGACTGATTGGGTAATAACATAATTCTAATTATTAGTGAAGTCCAGGCATAGCAGAAAGAAAAATGTAAGCCATGGTTAATTTAATATTTTTTGACTCATTTATGAGGTTTATGGGAGCAGTGTGAATTCTTAGCAATAATTTGAGCAGGGAGCCAAACACATTTCTAATTTGTGCTGGCTGAAGATCCCTCTTCAGGGATGAGGCAGGAAGGGACTTCACTGCTTTTAAGAAGTGTGAAGCTCATTTCTACCCAGGACTCGGGAATACATTAAATTGGTCATTTGACTTCCTTGTAGAATTGAGCCACTCTTCACTCCCTCCTGAGAAACAGAAAGAAAACATCAGTGTAAATATGGGTTTATTCACTATTAGTTCCTGTAGAGGGAGATGCAGTATTTCTTGACTGAAGAAAGTTTATGGAAAGAACTACTGCTCGATCACATTTCCAAGGAGGCAATGTCCTTCCTGTTCCTCTGCTATGTCAGTAAGAAAGTTCTGCTTTTCCCATTTTCAATGACGAGCTTGGAGATTCTTTAATCTCCCTACTGTCTGACATATCAGTTACAGAACAGAAACTTGTAGGGTTTCATGGCCTTGGTGAAACAACTGGGGAGCTAGTTCATGGTTGCTGCCCCTGCTCAGTTCATGCTCATTGGTTGGGCACACCTAAAATACGTGAAAGCCTTCCTGAAAGTCAATGTATCTTACAATGGCAATGGGTACTTGGTTTAATAAGGAATTCTAACCAACACATTGGATAAGTATTTAATCACAGATAGATGGTTTCAGTAGGCAACTGGAACTGTGAAGAAGAGACAAAAAACCTTACATAGAAACAAAGATTTCTTATATGTAAGATACTCTGACAATGATTTTAAAATGATCCTTTATGGAAGAGCAAAAGTAACAACCCCCTCATGAAGAGCTATTGCCACTTTATGTAGTAGTTCTCTACCTTCATTCAAAGCAGGCATGACTATAGATCAGGCCATATGTACTTCCAGGCTATTTTGTTGAAAATATTCAGATAGTGCAACTCTATGACCTTTCCTGGCTTGTGTTTATAGGCATAATAGCTCAAAGTCAGAAGGTCCTTCTAAGTTATAACTGAACTCTTGTTGTCCAGCACAGCAACTTGTTTACATTATTTATGGGTTATAGTCCATGTCCGTCACTCAAAATGGTATAAGTTGGGTTTCAGACAAAAACCATTTACTGAATGTTCACAAAGTGACAAGGAATGAATAAGACTATCCTTCAGGAAGATACAGTGTATTTCATAAGTGTGATTTTTAATGGAAAAGAAGGTTTTAACAAGACAAAACACAGAAGAATATATCACCCCAGGAAGTGAATGTTGGGCTCACTACAAGAATAAAAATCGAACAGGCTCCCATGAGGAGGAATCCAGCAATAAGGTATCCCATTCCCTTCTATCCCATCCTATTCTATTCCACTGCATTCAAGTCAATTTAGTTCACTTGAATTTTATTTGATGCAACTCAACTTAACTCAACACTTTTTAATTACAATATGAGTTGTATGTATTGCTGTGGAAAGGAGGTTCCCTCTGTGAATATCACAATTGTCCTCAAAGAGCTATGAATGACTTGGGAGAGAGAAAAGAGGACTGACTAGGAGAAAAGATCCAACCAGCCCACTATCTGAGATGCCAGTGGAGAACTTTTATCAGAACAGTGCCAGTGAAGGAGGGAAGAAGAGTTGGTTTGGGGTAGAAAGCCAAGGGTACAAACTCAGGCAGAGCAGAGCTGTGGGAACTGAGGAGCATATAGGGAGAAATCTCCATGATTCCTATCATAGAGATGTTCTCAGATATCAAAAGACCTGTGTGATTGTTCTAATGGGGGAAAAGGTGAGTGGATGATTAGAGATTTGGGGGAAAAATTTTTTTTATATTAGTTGTGCACAGTAAGTATCATGGAGTATTTATTGATCCTGCTTCTTTATAATTAAGTCACAGTGAAATAAAGGATATATAGCAGAATGATTTTTCCCAAGTGTTGAAGACTTGGAGGGTGGCCATAATGGAAAATGATGGCAGGCTTCAGGAAAGTAAAATTTGGTAAATCCCTGGATGTGTTCCTAATTTCTAATCAGACGAATTTCAGTTAGTATATTGATTTCAGATGATAGTGGTTGTGGTCCTTATTTGTGACAGATGCAAGTTAATAGACCAAACTTTAATAAAAAACTGTTTTTTTATTCCAACCCAAGCATGGCATACTGCACAATTCGCTTTGCTAATAATTGCACTTTTGAATCCATAAGTGATGGAAGAGGCTTTAATAAATCAAACAACAATGGATAGCTATTTTCAGGACTGCAAGAAATATAAGAACGACTGAATAATACAACAATCACTACTCTAACACTATAGCAAAAGTAGAATAATTGTTTTATTATATCCATTACCAATGTTTTGGGGGCACATTCTTTTGGAGGCAAGAACTTATCTTTATTACAAGAAGAGGCATTGCAGGTCACAGTCCCTGTTTGCCCTTTCTAACCATGGAAAATTACCTTTTGTTTTATTGCAACTTTTTTTCAAAAAGCATATTTAAATATAGGTTTTTTTTCCCAAGATACAAATTTTTTACATAGCAGTTTCTTACTAGATCATGGACAAAAAAATTAATGTTTATTTTGTATAATATTTACAATTATTGGGAAAAATAGAGTTCCAAATGTCAGAAATAAAACTGCCATCTAATGTCATCTATCTGAATTGATTGGAATTTGACTTGAATTACAATTCAGAAAACTGCAATAATCCAGAGAGATTTTTCAAACCCTACTACTACAAAGGGAACTGACGAAAGTCTACAAAGAAGTGATGAGATATCATTGTCAAAGAATAAACTGCTGAGTTGGAATCTCTCTTGCTCCCCCTTAGGCTTCTTATTTGAAGATGAAAAGCACTGTGTCTGATGGAGGGACTGGAGAAATCTCTATGTACCAACCAGCATACAAAGCAAAATAGGCTGGATAAACTGAAGGGTGATTTTGACAGGCCTGGATGAGCATGGCTGCATAATAATTCACTCTGCAGTTTGAGATTTATGAGAAAGGTTATTCTAAAAGGTCAAAACTATCCCTGCTGGATAGTATGTAAGCTTCCTTTTGGCCTTACAAGTAGCTGGCTGCCCTCATGATTTGCTTTTGGGGAATGTTAAGCTGAGATTTGCTGCTCCCAAACATTAACTACAACCTGCCATTCCTCTTTAGGATTGCAGAATGTCTTCTGGAGTTCCGTATTACAACATAAATGGATTTGGGAGGCATTACCCCATACTCTCTTTTAGGGTTATACTTGAACTAGCCTTTAACGCTTTAGGGAGGAATAGCAGGGATAAAACAAAGTAATCACTTTGAGACCAGGTCAGGAATGATGCAAAGGCAGGCAGGAAGTCTCCTTAGAGCTGCTCCACTACTTTACAACTGGGGTTGAAGCTTTCTGCCCTTTTACTTGTGGTGTGAAGCCAGGAAAGCATAGCACCTTTACTCTGCAATCTAGTTTTCAGTGACTCAGCTTCAGTCAGCCCTGTTGCAGGGAGTCTAGCTGAGTCACACTCATTTGTTCCTGAGCTTGACTACTGCCCTGGCACTATTAGACAATTGATTTGCAAGCTTTGGGGGTTGATAAGGTCACTTCCTCCTCAGATTTAGAGCACAGTCTTTCAAATGATAACAAAACTACTCATACAATTGGACTCCTAGTGAGGGGACCTTAAGCCGGCTCTGACACTGACACTAATTAGCTGTGTGATCTTGCACAACTTCTGTAGCCTCTAAAACCTCACTTTCTTCTTCCTCAGAAAAAGAGGGAATTGAAAACATTGGCCTATGATCATTGCCTTGAATATCAGGTAATACCTGTACCTAAAAAGTCAAACCAGCAATGATCAATGTGAGTTTAATATAATTGCTTGCTCATAAATCTTCCTGCATTGAGTAGAGCAGCATTTTAAATGTTACATTTTAGTTGCCTAGTAAGAGTAAGACGTCTATTACCTATTTTTGTCAAAAATAAGGGAGACAATGTTTGTGGTAAATGTGAAATTTCAGAATTGGTTGTATATTTTGTTTACCCTATCTATTTAAACAAGGCTGTTTGACTAATAGCTATAAACTGTTAGTAGTTAGTTACTCTATATTTAGAGATATTTTTGTTTCCCAGAATTTATAGATACTTCAGGTAGGTGACCAGATGGTTAGTAGCAAAGAAAGGCTGCCTTTTCCCCCTCTTTCTTTTACAGTGAGAAGATACAGATTTCCTATAGTAAAGAGATTGAGATTTTTTATCAGTTTTCTATGAGAGGGAAAACAAATATACTTTCATGAGGATGTTACAAATAGTAAAAATTCTTTTACCTGATACATAGCAAATTTCACAGTAATTTAAGCCATAACTACATTTTCCCTAGAGTTATTTTGTCAATATAGCAAAACTTAAACAACTCCCAAGTTACCCTAAACTATCACTTTGTTAATCCATGTTCTAGCTACAAAGTATAATATTAAACAAAGTTTCTCAACTATGATAGATATATGTTTTTAAATAAGCAAAGAAGCAATCTAGTGAAACCTTCAATGTTGACCTAAAATATTTTTATTATAACAGGACCTAAAATATGTAATGACATGAAATTCAGAATTAATATAAAATGCACACATTTCTTAACACATTTACAACCAGAATGCATTTACAAATTAAACAATGAAAACAACACAATTCAACTAAATCATAGTTTAATATGATCATTGCTGTTGTTTTCTGGAATAAACACTAATATCTATAAGAATAAGGTACTAATATCTCAATAAAGCTGCCACTAAACAAAAAGAATAGGGCACTGGCTACGTGATTGAGATTTGCGATAATCACACCCTCTGAGAACATAAACGGTCACCTGAAACCCTTGGGGCAAGATCTTCAGAATTCTGCTTTTTTTCTGGATTTTTTAGGAAGGGCAGTACCCCATAATCAAATACATTAATATCTTTGTATCAAAATGTGTGAATATATAAATATATAAATACTCATGGTAAATGATATAAATTGATCTGTACAGATGAAATTTTGCTACCAAATGGGTCAAAAGCATTTACATTAATTTTTTTAAGCTTTCAGAGCATTTTGAATTTAAAATTGTGGATACAGGATTATAGGTCTCTCGAACAGTATGCTTAGTGATGGTTTGATTTTATATTCTATAAAACCTGTCTTCACACAGCACAGTATGGGAAATCATGGAATGGAAATCATCATATATGTATTATGTATTGCTTTCTAAATTAGCAGTTTCAAAAAGGTTAAAATAATTCTAGTAGAGCATTCTATAATCCCCCAAGATAAGTCCTTGAACTTCCAAGACGCTCAGACTCCAGTCTGAGAAATGGACCAAGATCTAATACACTTCGAGCCAAGAAGGCAGACCCAGATACCGCCTAAAGTGGTTAAGCTTTTGAGTACAAAAGTGCCTTGTTCCAAAGCAGTAGGAGGTGGCAGGTGGGCTCATGTCCTACATCCTAAAGAAATGGGTTGGGTTATTTGAGAAGCTACCATATGTTAGAACCTGTACTTTGGTTTTTACATTCATTGCCTCATTTAATCCTCATAGAAAACCTATCATACATGAGGAATCGAGATCTCAGGGTCATACATTTTATAGCTCAAAGCTCTGGATTTTGTAGTATTTGTGAACTGAATAATAGATGCTATGTAGCATTAAGCTTTTTCACATAAATTGTACCTCTTATTTGCTTCATGTAGAATGAAAGAGGTAATGGAATGAACAAGAGGCCTAGGCTTTTGCCCTAATTCTGTTTCATTTTATTTTTTGTTTAACTCTGAGCAAGTCACTTTCATAATTCACTCCCAGTTGCCAAATCTGGAAAAGAAGTGTTCTACCTGTCTCACTGAGTGTGGTGGAGTTATCTGAGATTGAATATTTATGATAGTGTTTAGTAAAAAGAGAAGTGCCTTCAGAATTTAAGAGTGCTGATCAACCACCACACCTCTGGGCAGGAGCAAAGAGGCTCCTCCCACTGGCCTCCTCTCTGGATGACCAGATGAGCTGACTTAACCACTGGCACCAACCTTTTCACTACCCTTTTCCCTCTCACTTTGCTTCCTAAAAATGAGTCAGTGTAAGCCAGGGGATCTAAATGTGACCCATTTGGAAACTTAAATATGACTCCTTTGAAGTCCATATGTTTTTTTGCTTTCTATTTCCTTAACATTCTTGTATTTTTTTGTGTGTGCTTTTTCATTGGTATATTATAATGTCTATCTGTTTTCTTCATCTTCATATCTCTCACAGTCTCACTTCTTCTGCCCCACAATTAAGACATTCTTTGCATAAAGCAATAGTTATTTTCTCTGTTGAATAAAATGCAATAAAATAAAATGAAACACCTACAGCTTTAGTATATCTAAAGACCTAGTTTTTCCAAACTGGGATACATCAAATCACATAGAATTTTTATTCTAACAATTCAGAGAATTTGAAGGAAAGTGAAATTTAAATTAATCTTTTGATAATGATTAATACAGCATTTCTAAAATAGCCTCTAAAATATAATCAAATATTAGTCTCTATCTGATATAAATGGAAATAATTGGATTAATGATTAAATAAAAAAGGAAAGAACTGGGTAAAGGATTAAATAATGCACAGTTTTCTGTGGCATATCTAATTGATCCAAACTTAGAGTAAGATTTTTATGAACACTATTGGATTAGTATTGAGACAAGTTAGACATATGTTGGAATCAATGATGTTAACAAGTCTTATCTATACTTATTGAAAAGGATGGAAATATAGGTTGCATGGAGAAATGCAATAAATGTGTGGATTCATGAAGTCACAGAATGATTTGTCCAGAATCTCGGGATATTTTAAAAAGCTTATAAGAAACTGAAATGAATTTTTACAAATAAATCTTCCCTTTTTAAATAAAATTTAAAAATTTCAGGATTTTTTTCTAAGTATTATTCCTCTTTTAATTTGACCATAGTGATAGATTGCTAAATAAGGTCAGGGATACCCCTGTCCCTCTATGCACACCCCTATGCAATGTGACATCACAGCTTCCCCCATCAAGAGGTGGCATCTCTTTGACCCCCATCCCCCAAAAAACATACCTTTAATTTGAGCTGGTCTTGGAATTGCTTTCATTAATAGAATGTGTAGGAAGCGACCATGTGAAACTTTTGCACTGAGACCTCAAAAAACCTTGTAGCTTCTGTTTTGACCTCTGGGAACTCTAAGAGCACTGGGCTGTGAAGAAACTTGGGATGAGAGACCATATGGAGAGGGGGCTCTGCTGCCCTAGCCGTTTCAGCCATCACAGCTGAGACCTCAGACCTATTAATGGACCCATCTTAAACTTTCCATTCTGAGTCAATCTATCTGATGAGTGTAGTCCTGTGAGTGACCCCAGGTAAATCCAGCCAAAGAATTAGCTATCTGAGCTGATACCAAGTTTCAGAATCATGAGCAAATAAATGGTTTTTGCATTAAGCCACTAAATTTGAGGTGGTTGGTAATGCCATGGTAAATAACTAATGTAATGATTCTGGCTTCCTTTCTGTTTTCTTTTCCCCCCTAGAAATAGAGTTTTGGCCTTAAGAATCAATGAAAAACAGTTTTAAGTTTGCATTGAAATTAGAAGTAGGGTGGTATTTATGTATATCTTAGACAGGGCACATAATTTTCACCACACCAGGAATACTCATGTTCACTTTTAAATGAAAGTAAAAAACATCTGTATAGACCTTAAATGCACAGTCTTCAATAATATGCTTATTTTGCATACTTCCATTATCATTACAACCAAAATTCCATAAAGACTCCATGCCCAATGTAAGCCTTGATTCATACACTGTGCAATATTTTGCCCACAGAAGGAGTAGCTTCAAGTCCATCCATCCATATTCGACTACTTAAATGTCACTTGTAAGTAAGCTTTCATGTGTTATTCCATAACTTCATGTAAGTGAATATTGTCATGGTGTGGTTGTACTTTTTTGCCTGTAATTCATGCAATTAATTTTCTGCTTGTGCATTATTGTATTTCATATTTACTTATGAATATATTTATTCGTTCATATTTATGAGTGATCTGCCATTTCCATTAGGGCATTTGTACTGGCTTCACCAAACACTGACTACATCTGTTTTTTCAGTTGGGTGGATATTTTAAGTCCCAGATATCATTTTTCTGGGAAATTATCATTGGGGTTTTGGATTCAAACAAAATTTTAGAGGGCAGTGTGATAAAGTTTCCTTTAGAATATATATTTCCCTCTTTAAGCTTATATAGCGAGCACTTGCAATAACTTCCTAGAACTATCACAAGCTTGTTGTGAAAGAACTAAAACAAATTTCATGTTCAAAAATTTTCTGAGGTTGTTTCTAATATCAATTTTATGGTGAAGGTTTTGTTCTTATGCCATTTAGAATTTTTAAATACAAAATAGCAGAAGCAGCAGCGAAAACACTTTTATTTTTAGTTATATACAAATATGCTGTCATCCATGCTCTCTATGGGTTCTTGTGAGTCTATTTTGGTTTATATAGTTTCCTTTTCCCAGATTTGCCTGGAAAATACATTAGCATGTGTGATGATAAATAGCAAATAAAAAAGTATATCCCGTTTTGCACTGCAGTGACTGGTTATTTCTACCGAGTAGTCAAACATTTGTTTCTTGCCACAATATATATCACCTTTCATTGGACTTGCCTTTTGTATTCATAAGATGTCAAATTCATTTAGCTTTGTCATGTTTTTTTTTCACACCCTAAGAATACATTACGATTCAGGATATATATATATATATATATATGAGAATACAGGATAGTATAGCCAAGATACATAGAAGTTCTGCTACATATACCAAAAAGAGCATTTCCTAGGAAATAGCCTTACATCTGCAATTGCTGCCAAGACAAGAAAATGAGTCATACTATTGGTAGCAACAATGGTGGCATGGGCAATCTGTCCCTTCTTCTTCCCACTGCTTCTGCACTGAATGAGCCATTAAAAGACCATGGAACATAGACAACTAAAGCACTGTCACATGTGTATCATATAAGAAGAGGTAATGGCAATGACAACTCAATTTCTAATTTCCCACATCTGAAAGTTATTCAAAATATGATACTTGGAAGGAAAGTTATGGATATGATTAAGAAACAGCACACATACAAATTTAGTTATTTTTCTAGAAAATGACAATATATTCTTTTTTCATAAAATAAACTTTATTTCTAAAGAAGTTTTTGATTACAGAAAAGTTACATAGAAAATATAAAGGATTCCAATATATCCCACCCACTCCCACTCTCAGATTTCCCCCTATTAATAACATCTTATGTTAGTGTGATAAATTTGTTAAAGTGATCAATAAATATTGAAGCATTGCTACTAACCAAGGTCTATAGTTTACATTATGGTTTACATTTTGTATCATAAAATGGTATAAGTTTTGACAAAATATATAATGCCCTATATCTGTCATTGCAATATCATGCAGAACAATTCCAATGTTTTAGGCAACAATGGCAAGGGAGGGTCAGTGGTGCAGGGTGTTGGTAGTGTGTGTGTGTGGATATGTGGGGAAGGTGCACCTGGGGCATGTTCTTATGAAATATGAATGTGTTCATATTGTCATGGGGAATTATCTCAGTGAGTGGAGACCCACATAATAACCAAAAAAATATTAAGCTCCCATCTTTGGGAGTCCTGCTACTTTCTCAAATAGAGTGGCAAGAATCTCTAAAGTACATAGGCAGTGCCTAATAAAAGAATACAGACCAATATGCCAAGCCCTCGATATTAATGCTTGTACTTATGAACCTTATTCTTGTAAAATTGAAACTTAGCCTGATAAATATTGCACAAAACTTACTTACTGAAAACCAATGTGTTACTCAAATGTGGCCTCTCTCTAAGCTAAATTCAGCAAATAAACTCACTACCTGCGCCTCTGCATGGGACATGACTCCTGGGGATGAGCCTCTCTGGCACCATGGGATTAATACCAAGTGCCAACTAGCAATGTATTTGGGGAAAGATCTTGACCAAAAGGGGGAAACATTAAATACAAAAAAGTTTTTATGGCTAAGAGATTTCAAAGTGAGTTTGAAGGTCATTCCAGAGGTTATGCTTATGCATGTCTCAGGCAGATCTCACTAACTGTCACAGTAAACAAAGCCTCAAACAGTGATATTCCTGAGGGCTCTAGAGACATCTGGACACTATAGGCAAAACACACAGCCCCATAAGATCAGTGCCCTGTCAGTAGGCCTTACCTTGTACTATATGATAACCTATTTCCCCAATGTAATAGAAATAGACTCATTCATAATTTCCCTACATAGGATTCTTCTATCCCTTTTATATGAACCCATAATTAGCACTATACCCATTAAATATATGTCCTAGAGACTTAAATCTTCAGTCTGTTCATTTGCTAATTAAGACCTGAATCTCAGCAGAATTGCAGCCAACACCTACTTTCCAGTTCATCAGACTCATCTAGAACAACTAACAAAATGATGATGATGAACAACCACCATCTCAAAAAAACAAAAAAAGTATCTACAATTGCAAGCAACAGTTCCTTCCATCTGCCTCATAAGAGCTAAGCACCCCCTCAAGCTGAAGCGGAGTGGGCATCACCACCCCCAAATCCTCAAGATTAAGGAATGAACAAACATAAAGTAGGAATGCAACCATGGGCCAATGTAGACTTATTTTTGTAGTAATGGAAGAACTTGTGGCATTGATATAAAGATAATGGTTACCAGAGGTTCTGAGGGGAGAAGGAGGGAAGAATAAGTGGAACATAGCACATTTTTAGGACAATATATTCTTTATGGTGTCTTCATCCAATTAAGTAATCTCTTTGATATAGATCCTGGTAGCTGCATTATCAAATAATATAAAGCAGATCTACATATAATTAGATAAAGTGTTACTATTACTATGATTTTTTCCTTACCCTCCAAAAGAAGGATTGGATCTTTGTCAATTGAGTTTTACCAGAGATGTATTTAAATTGATGAACTTCTCTTTCAAATCAAAATTGATTCTCTTAAGCCATTGCTTATTTGGCATATTCTCGATTCCTTTCTCCAGTAATGGTGATGAATTTCAGCTAACCTGCTTGATCTGCCTCTCCCTCCATGTGATCAATAGTGGTTGTAATTCTGAACCTAAATTAGCATAATCAAGGAGTAGAATTGGGCTAACCAGGACCTCTGAGACAGCCCATGTTCTTTTCTAACATCCTATCTCATCCCAGTCACATTTTCTAAAGTGGATAATTGAGATTGTTAATTTGGTTCCCTAAAATTGATACATGTTCTTTACTTTTGAAGCTGTATTGAAGATTTCATTGCTTCTTACCTCACAAAGAAGGCATAGAAATATATGCAATACGAATTCTGAGTGCAGAGGGCAGTAATGTAGTCGTGGCACCCTGAGGCTTTCTGGGCCAGACAACCCCCAGAGGAGGCCATTATCTGTATGATTCAGGAGAAGCTTGAGGAGAGTCTAGAAAGCTGGCCTTGCTGTACATTGCAGAAAAACTCCACTTCTCTTACTGCTTAACAAGAGGCAGAGGATGGAGAAATTTTTTTTTTTTTTTTTTTTTGGTAGCTTAGATACATTACCATGATCCTAAGATTAAAGACTCTGTGTGTGTGTGTGTGCATGAGAGAGAAAGAGAGAGAGAGTGAGAGAGAGAGAGAGAGAAAGAGAGAGAGACTTATTAGGATTAATGAATGATAGTCGTAATAAGAAGAACAAGTAGGAAAGCTGACATTTTAAAGGAACAGATCCAGAATAAATTTTTAGCACTGAGATTTTCAAATTGTGCTTTGTGGAGCCCAAAATTCCACATGGATGTCTCAATCCTAATTGTAGGGTACACACAAGAGACTGAAAGGAGCATCATCCTCTTCTTCCAGCAGAACAGCTCTCCTCTTACCTGTTTTACATATTGGGATTCTATAAAAGATGGATTCTCCTGATAAAATTAGTTTTTAAACTAGGGTTTAGCATAAGGAGAAACCGAAGTTTCAGGTTTTCTACTTGGGTGGCTTTTATTTTAAAAAGTGATTTACAAAGTGCTACTACCACTACTCCCTCTGGTATTTAGCTGTGGTATATTCATGGACACACATGTTCCGTTAAGCATGCAGTATGTTGTTGTAAAAGTCTTTTAATACTAAGGTAATAACTGATACATTTAGAAACAAATGGAGGAAAATAGAACAGTCAAAACAAAGAGGAAAACCAAACAAGTGATGTGGAAACATAGATTAGATTAATTCAATGCAGAAGGTTATTAAAGAACAAAAACTCTAGAAGGGCACTAAGTGAGGGGCTTTGGATGGGAGTTGGGAGCAGAGGGGCGATATGAGACAATTGATTATAGAGCAAGGAAGCAACTGCAGATGAATGGCTTCAGGAGAGTTGCACCTCCTGAAGTTCTGGGAAGAGTAATAGTTGCAAACAGGGAAAAGATAGAGCAAATATTTTAAAAACTGCAATTGAAGACAAAAATCAAAAAAGTTTTTGTGACTAACATTTCAGCTCCAATATAGAGAAGTGACTAGAGTGATAGAGATCTTGATGGATCAATGCCTAACTGGACTCAGGCTGGTAGGTGGCACAGAAGCATATCACAGGGGCCCTAGTTCCCGAATAATAATAACAAAGGAAGGCAGATAGATGGCCATCTTCTCTACTCTTTCTCATCATTAACATCCACTCAGTTGCTCAAGGCAAACACTTTTTATTCTTTTCCTAGTAAGCAATCTATTGGCAGAAAGTCATGGTTTGGCCCCTACCATTTGAATTCATTTCATACCACTCCCCTACCCACTCCCTACTTTTCAGCCACAATAGCTTTTCTCTTCCTGGGTTGAGCTCAACCTCAATTCCTGCCAAAGGGCATTTACTCCTCCTTCTTTGAAGAGCTTTTCTCCATTTCTTCAATAGGTGGTTCCTCGGGCAGGCTTTAGGGCTCAGACTATCCTCTATTCAGAGAGACCTTCCTGAATAACTATTCCATCTTCCCCAACAAGGTCTTCTTCTTTATATATCACTTCATTTACTACCTGCATCACAGTATCTGAAAGTGTATTTCTTTCATTTTTGTTTATTAATTTTTTTGGTCTGTCTTCTCACAGTAGAATGTGAGAACCCTCCTTCACATTTGTCTCTCCATAACCTGTAATTGTGCCCAGCATAAAACAAGCACTCAATAATTATTTATTTTAAAAATCAATAACCACCAGTCACTTGTAACTGTTCCTATTTCAGAATTCCACCCTTTACAAAAATATTTTCCCCCAGAATTAAACAGCTACATATACTGTGGAAGACACAAAAAAGCAAAACAGAAACCTTGTACAGCATAAAAATAAATAGCAAGTGTCTTCATAGTGGTACAACTAACCCACATGCAGCTGCCCATAAGTGGCTGAACACTCAGTGAGTCATCAAGTGGGTTTAAGTCTAAAACCACATAGTTTTGTTATTTCACTCTGCCAAAAATGGGTAACCATAGGTATTCAGCTGTCACAGGAAATCTATAGAATATACTTTTACCATTAAAATTATTGTTGGACCATTCTTTCAAATATTATAGAAGTAGTGAATAATTTTTTTAATTTTAATTTTTGAAATTTAAATCCACACTATCGATGGTTTCATTTCTAGTCAATTATGAATCACCTATTCTTCCTGTGAGTATTCCTTTTCTTCCTTTTACAGATTAACACCTAGTGCCAGTGTTTTAATGCAGCCCATTATATATATAATCTTAATAATTTCCTGAGAATCTTATTTAAAGATTTGTGAATGTTGAAGTAATGGTGAAAGTCCCCTATAGAACTGACGGACTGCAGTGCATTTTAAATTTTTCCTTCTATTAAATTGACAAAAATGAAGAAAGAAAGGCAGTCTCATTCTTTTCCATTTAACAAAAACACTGACAAAGAAACGGTTAAGAATAGTGTGCTAGGGTGGTGAGGTGATTCAAGTCTTCCACAGCTGAAAGGTTACTTAATTCAGAGTTGTGCTGAGTTTCCTGATCTATTCCTAGTCTCCTGATAGACAAAGGTTTCACCCACAATCTGCAATCAGTGCTAGAGTTATATTAAGGCTAGCAGATGATATATTTGTAAGTACATCAGCAAGGAAAGGGGTGGAAGCCATCTGAGCCAGGGAGGACATCTTTAATTACCAGAGGGTCCAGCCTAGTAAATATAGTTCCCAGACATGTGTGTGGGAGAATAAAAAAAAGCAGCATGCTAGTCACTCTGTATGGGCTTCTCCATGACTCTTTTTCCCACAAAATTGGGAGCGCTTTTGGAAATGGACTCTTGGCAAAGGGCAATGGGTAGGCTTAGAAATTTAACAGCAGGAACAGGTGTCGAGACTGAGGTGATCTGGCTCAAGAGTGCCAGATACAAGCTGCAAGAATTGGCTGTAGGCTAAGGTTTACAACTCTCCCTGCAGTGACCCTCAAAGCCTTTGTTTACTTGATGGGGAATTTAATACTACTTTATTTTTATATTTGTGTTTCTGTAAGAATGTTGTTGGGGATTGAATCATGTACCCCACAAAAGACATATTCAAGTTCTAATCCCTGGTCCTCCCCTGTGGGTCTGAGTCCATTTGTAAATAGGACCTTTGAAGACGTTATTATTAAAGTGTAGACTCATGTGTGAATAGACTCTTAAAATATCCTCTTTAGATGAGGCCAAATGGAATCAAGATGGGTTTTGATCCAAATGACTAAAGGCCTCACAAGCAAAGGAAAGGCAAACACAGTCATTCAGAAAAAGCCACAGGAGGAGACCAAAGAGGCAGACCACCACATGACAGGGGCAGAAACGCAAGGCAAGGAGGCAAGCCTGCACCAGCACGCTGTGGACTCTGGGAGAGAGCGTAGCCTGCCGAAACCTTGATTTTGGACTTCTAGTCTCAAAAACTGTGAGACGCTAAATTCCTGTGGCTTAAGCCAAACCAATGTGTTTTATTTGTCATAAAAGCCCTGGGAAACCAAGTCAAATGCTAAAAGAAAAATATAAAATATTTATCTTATGGCTCCTATCTATTGACTATACTGATGGAGGTTTGCACTGCCAATTTATTTAACTTCTGTTGAGCTGTCCAAATTTACAAATAAAATATTTCTTTCTAACTGACATCAAAATATTGACGTGTTTTTGACATCTCATCAACTGATTCTACATCAGCAAATCACAGCACTTAAACAGAATAACAATGTCTGCATCCTATTTTTGTTTTCTGGGTTTAGGTAGATACATTACACTTTTATCCAGGGAAAATCATATCATTTAATTTACTAATAATCAATCACCTATGTTACATTTAAAGGAACCATTTCATTATCAGCTTCTGTAAAGGGTCAAATCGTAAATGTTTTAGGTTTTGTGGGCCTCATAAGGTCTCCATCACAGCATAATCTTTATTTTAACAACACTTTAAAAATATAAACCACATTCTTAGTTCCAGGTTCATACAAACAACAGGCTACAGGCCAAATTTGACATATGGGCCTTGATTTGTTGACCCCTGGCATAAGTAATGGAAATTATATTTAAGGATTTGCTCTGCTTCAATCAATTAGCTTGGTTTCCTGTATCTGTAAAATGGAGATAATAAAGCAGGCAGACAGAATGGACAGGTGTTCAGTAGTACAGGGAAAGAAGGGTTCGCTTTGAGAGCAGGGATGTTAGACATTTCCAAATACCCACAGTAAGTGTAGCCAAGATTAGGAAAAAACGTGACCTGATTTAATATTGGTAGAAATATTTTTGGCTTCCAGAAAAGGCACCCTATGCAATTCTGAAATGCCATCTTCAATATTGTTCTTTGATTATTTAAGTTGGCATAGGCTGGGCAGGGATATGAATTGCCACTTCTCATATGTGATATTATAGTTTTCCATCTGTTATTTTCCCCCTATTTTAGGCCAAATCTTTCATCTTGATAACTGTTCATAACAGCAATAGGGACGAGTGCCTATTTGGCATTTTGTAGTTTGCAAACCTCTCATTTATAATTGAAAATGAAGATTATTTCTCTACCTCCTTTGTTTCTAATACTCTGTCAAAAATTCAGTCTCATAAAGGAGGGGTAGTTGAATCAAATTAGTGTCAAAAGAAACCAATTTATATATTTATTGATTCAAAATAGCCATGGACAAGGACTCAGATATTGCACACTTTCATTCAAATGTTGCACATGCTCATTCCAGGGTTATCTTTTCTGTCTTGCCCTTGGGTGGGTAATCTCACTTATGAGGGATGAACGAAGGACTACGGCATCTGAGGCATTATTTTGTGCAAAGAATCCTGCTTCCCTGAACTTTTGGTAAAAAAATCTTCTCTCATCTGGTGGCAGCTATCTCTGGTTGCATAGCGTACAAACTAGCGTATCACATTCCAAATTAGACTTGTACTCTGGTGGAAGCCTTAAGAATTTCAGGGGGACAGGGAACATTCCTGTCAGTCTTTCAGAGAACATGCTAGTTTATCTCATAGGCCTTTATAACCAGTGACTATTCTTCCTGGAAACATTGGGTTCATACAATGCTTCAGCCACTCAATCTTTGTCAATCTCTCCCTCTCTCACTCTCTCTCTTTCTGTCTCTTATATCCCACTTTCCCACTCAAGCAAGAGGATGTAGGGTAGGAGAAAAGTGACATGTGGCCAACCCAAATTAACATTCTGGAAAATCCACTTTCTTTTACTACATAAACATGGAAGCTTTTCAAATATTCATAGACTCAGGTATGTGAACAGTGACTTAGAATTCTGTTTGGGCACTATTTCCTAGATAGAGGACAGTTCTACCACCAATTCCTAGAACCCCTGGCCAATTACCAGGTTTTTTTGTTCACCCTGGACCTGTACTCATTCCCTCTTTTAGTCCCTCTCTCTTCCTACTCCTATGCCTTGGACATAGTCCATAACAAAGCTACCAAAATATCTCTCATGGTAAAGGGAAAGCTGCTTAAACCAACAGTGTATGCACAAGGTAAACTGTTCAGAGTCTAGGTGAGTGCTGAAGAGACCTTGGATAGTTCTTTGAGAACACCTATGGGATTAATTTGGAAGTTACAATCCAGTTTTTCTGTTGTTTATAAACTGAGGATATAATAACAAGGGAGAAATCTTTCAAGAAAGTGTTATTTTGGAGCAAATTAAGAACACAAGTGAGAAAAATCCTTTTAATTATACAGACTCATTTGACGGATGTAAAGTGTGAATAAAAGCTACAGGTATCTAAATGCAGAGTTGTTCATAACTGCTGAAATTATTTCAGTGTCTCATGTGGCAAAAAAAATCTGTTGTCATTTAACAAGTGCAATATTTTAAAATCAGTGTGGCAGCTACAGTTATCATTTGGGCTATGAATTTTACGTGTATTTAAATGAATTTAAAGGTTCCTCTGCTGGGTGATTTGATCAAATCTAGTTCTTTAAAAATGTTTTATTGCATACTGAAGAGTATTGTGTGGATATCACTCCAGGTATTTATAATTATTAAAGGGGCTGTTACATTAAATATGCCAAATGAAATAGGTTAAGGGGAGTTAATGGGACTAGGTTTATCTAGTGTTAAAGTTTCATTAGGATAGTATAAAAGATCCCAGACCAGCTTTTGCTACTTTACCCGGTAGGGATTTTTGTGGTATCAGCATTACTGAGGAATGTTGTATATCCTTTGTGCTCATGTATATCAAATAATATTGAAGATTTTAGGTTTTATAAAAGAGTTTTGAAGGAGCTTTTGAGAGGATTTTGTAATTTCTTAATAGTTAAAACAAAAGCTTTGTAATCACTTATTTAGAATACTTATGTAATTGAAACTATTCTCAGAAACTAGCATTTCTTCATAGAGGGAAATTACAACTCTACAAAAAGATTACAAGATCTTACAAGATCACAGAATCCTAGGTCTTCAGGACTGTTGGATCAAGGCAAAGCAATAAGTTAACACATCTACATTGATGCATTCTCTGTGAAATACTGTTCTGAAACAAATTAGGGTATATAGCATTTAAGAGCTTTGTTCCTTATTTTTTACTTAAATTCATTATTCTGTTATTTAATGTATTTTTTCTTTATTTTTTCTTTGGACAGTGACCAGCTTTGCATTTCCAAACTTTTATTATTATTTTTTTAACATTTCCTAGTCTTTTCCAAATTCTACACTTGTAATTACTTCTGTCCTGAGTCTCTGATTCTCTTCCAGGCTTTCTAAGCCTCTTTTAATTTATATACTTCATAAATTATTTTGAAAAACATTGTTTATTGATTAATCTACATTTTCATTTTTTCATTAACAAGTGTATATACTATATTTAATGAAATATTAGATTATTCATTTTATGAAATACATATTGCTCTCCTTTTCTTAATTGTACCATTTAGAATTATGCTAGTTATCTAAGCAGCAAAACAATATTGACCAAATAATAGCTTATGGTTCACTAAGAAACCACCAGCACTTTGCTTGACTCATCCATTTCAAGCTTAAATTTCTGCCCTCTGAGGTCTCTTTACTAAGTGTGTTGCTGCACGGTTGATTCTAGGGAACTCAATTTCATTTGCTTGTAATCATTTTTCAAACTGTCAAGGTCATTTTTAATTCCAAGCCGGTCTTCCAAGGTGCTCACCCATCCTGATGATGTGATGTACTTGGCAAACTTAATGACTATTCTCTCCAGCTCGTAATCAATCACATACAGAGATGTTAAATGATCCCAGGACTGCTCTGCAGAACATCACCTGTTATGGGCTTAGGGGTAATGGTTCTATATTACGTTCTTTTTAAATTCTAACGATTGCCTAATTTTCCACACTAGGCCCCAGAGAAAGAAAAACAGAAGGCTTCCTGAAAAAATGAGCCTGAGCAGATCCTGGAAGGTGATCACTGATAGGTCCAGCATTTTCCCTCAGGGCATTTGACAAATTATGATACCCTGCCTTGATAATAACTTATTGACAAACCAGGGAATTTGGGTGGAAGTTTTAGTCTCTGCCATAGTTTTATTGTTCTTTGGATTTGCAAGAAACCAGTACCTTCCTCAATGTTTAGAAAAAAATTTTGTCCACTTGAGAACTGGTTACAATGACAACTCCCTAAATGTTCTATTACTTTTGTATACAGTAGAAATGGAAAAGAAGTGAATTTTTCAAATTGCAAGATCTGTACTGTACAGTTCTATGTATATGATTCAGGAATCTGGACTGTGTTGCAAAGGAAAATAAGGTATTCCTTCTTGTATGGGTCAGTTTGCTTTCAAAAGAGAAAAGCTCCATTTCAAGATCATAGACTGAATCTCTAACCCAAGTGCAAATGAATTCTGGGTCTCTCTTTCCTTAACAGGAAAATGGAAATTTGGACTAGATCAGATATGGCAGGTGCTGTTTGCTCAGGGTACCTTAGTGTTCTATTGGAAACTGTGAAGTGGATTCTTGGTTTCATGGGAAAGAACATTCCATGGATTAGTGATATCTCCCTTGGGGAGAAAAGGAAAGGGAAAGGGTACCACGTACATTATTTATTATCCCTGAACTCAATGATTTTTAAAGGACCTTTTGCTAAAAGATTCAATGAGAACCTAGTTAGCCAAAAGCGAAGGATAAAAAAGATGAGTCATATTGTTCACATAGATGCCTCTGGGAGAACAAAAACTAGTTTGAGCTCTGCTCCCCTAGCTAGTTGGAAAAGAGTAGCTGTGTTAAAGATGATCCAGTAAAAGTCTGTGACCCATTGCTGGCCAATGGTTTGTAGGTAATAGGGTAGATGCTATCAATTGACCAGAGATTCCTTCATTGAAGACAAATCTATGAGTGCCCACTTCCATGTTCTGGATATTCAGCTCTGGCTCCTTTCACTAACAATATTTTGCATCTGTTTCTGACTTACCAATTATATATATGTATTTTTTATTTGTGGCAGTTTGAAATTCTTTTATGAATCCCAAAAAGAGAAAGATTATGTTTTTTTAACTAATCCATTCCTATAGGTGTGAGACCCTTTCAACTGGACTATGTCAGTGAGGTGTGAGTTAGGTTGAGTCTCTGTCCTTTTGCAGGGTCTGATATGAATGGAAACACAGAGATGTAGGGGAAAAAATGGGCAACAGGAGTCTCTTGAGTAAGAGCTATGCCCTCACAGGCAAGAAGGCAGGAAGAGTTAGCTTCAGGACCGACTGAACTAAATTTAAACATTTAAGGTGTTTATCCAAGGCAACTTGAGGCAGGGTATATCTGGTGGGTATCTGGTGGGAAAATCCAAACCATGTTTGAACGTGCACTAAGGTTAGAGATATGAGCAAAGTGCTAAATATCAAGTCCCCACCATGGTGTGAGTGAGCTGCCCTCTGATTACTTCTCCTACTTATTTTCTACTCTTCTCCTCACTCACTGAAATCCAGCCTCCTCTCTGTTGTTAAACATGTCAAGCACATTGTTCTTATCTCAGGGCCTTTGCATGTCTCTATTCCCTCTGACTAGATATTTACTGGGATCTCTCCTTCACTTTACTGAGGTCTGAGCTTATATTCCATCTTTCAGAAAGACCCTCTCTGACCACTTTATCTAAAATATTACAATAGTCACTATTCCATTATCTGAAGTGTTTTCATTTATAGCTCTTAAGTATTGGTTTCTATCAATGAATGAGTGAAGAGGCTAGAAATGGGGAACTAAGCAATGAGGGTAAAAGCTGAGAGGATCAAAAGCCAAATAAAGTATTGCAAAAGGAAGAGGTTAAGTTAATTTTTCAGAATTCAAACCATGAAATATAAGGAAAAGCTGGGGTTCTCTTTTTGTATTGTTTCTGTGGATAACGTAGGGGTCAATTTGGGACCACAACAGAAACCACACAGGGTTGGACTAGTGCATTATCATAATTAGGAAATATTTTGGGAACCAGACAGGCAGAACTTAGGGATTTGAGGTTGAATTTAGGAGTGAATCCTGTAATTTTTGAGGTGTAGAATCTTATTTTTTAATTTCTACTGAGTTCTAAGGAGTAAGAATACAATGAAGGTGGAGACTATAGACTTTGCCAGTGTTAAGTAAATACCAAATTTTAATTTGACTTTATGATGCCTTTGGGATATATAGATTTCAAGAAGTTAAATTATGACCTAATAAAATATATTCTGATACTTTTTACTATTTATTTTTTTATTTTAAAAATCTATATTTTATGGGGGCATTGATGATGTTCCCCAATTATCATTTTGTGTTTCAGAAGATCGACTTTATTTCTAAATACTATACTTTTATTATTTATATTGCAAGAATTTCTTCCTATTGTATAATTTAAAAGTTTTAATGAAAGGTGCAAAAAATGGTTGTGAGAACAGTTTTCTCATTATCAAGAAAGATAATCACGGAGTTTTACAATCTGGAGAGATATTTTTCTACTGAAGAAACAAGTAAACTGTCAGCCTTCAGAAAATCTCATATCTACCCCAAATCACTTTTTTTTCCTACTCTGACTTCAGTCTCTTTTTCTACCAGAATGGAATTATTTAGTCTCAGAATTCATAGGCTAATATTACACCCTTTAGTAATACAAGCTAGTACTGTATTTTTTTATTAAATAAAACATATTTGAATTATTGTTTGCATTTTTCATAGATGATAAATACTAATGGTATTAAGTGTACACCTTAAGAACTCTAATTTAAATTATTAAGGAGGTGTGGCTGTTTGATTCCTCTTTCACTGACATGAGACTATGTGAGTGACAAACACATTCAAAAGGTACCCTTTACTTAAAGCATTAGCTACAGAAAAATTCTATTTTATATTAGGAATTCTCTTCCAAATCAGTTTGTTTTAGGAAGAGGACAATCAAGTTCCCTAATTGTGGCTGTTGGCCTCATTATCTAAGAATTTCATAAAATTTGTTGTTTATACATGGTCATGCTTGATGAAAAAGAATATAGTAAATGTAGATATGAAGGGTCTAGAAAATAATTTCTTTGGTTCAATAATGGATTATTCAGTCATCCACAAAGAAAAATTTAATAATTTTTCATTTAGAGATAGGGCATTGATTTATAGTCTGTTGCCATCCTACCTAGCTGATCTCACACAGTCTTATTGTTTCAACAATCTTAAACTTTAACTTAGATATTAAAGATTCCCACATCTACTTCTCAAGCCCATACTGCTCTCTCGAGCTCCCACCTGCACATCAGACAGCCTATTCTATACGTACTTCACAACCAAAATATCCCAAACTGAGCTCTTTACTTTTTCCCCAAAATCTCTTCTTCTTTTTCTATTTCCTGGCTCAGTGAAGGCTACCCTTAGCTACCTAAAGGTGAAAGCCAGGGATAGGGTAATTATTCTGGAAGTGTTCCTTTCCCTCACCTCCACCTTGCCTCAAATCTTTTTGATCTTTTGATTTTATTTGCTCTAAATCTTTCATATCCAGCCTCTTGCTCCTTTTTTCATGCTAAGACCATAGTTGAGATTTTCTTGCCTATCACAAAATACGAAAAGAACAGTCATCTTACCTGTGAAGCAAGAAAAATCTATGTTCAAAAGAATGGAGTCTCTCTCCCAATTTTGGTATTAAAAAATGGATGTCAGGAGTTTCTACTAACATCAACAATATTTATTTCTGATATTCATATCAGGAATGAATATTGTTGAGTAGCTGAAACTATTGTTTTTATCTATTGTATTAAAAATAGGAGCACATAAGGAAAAATAACCTCAAATGCTTATTATTTCATGATATAGTCCTCAAATATTATCAACTTATTATCATCAATGTTGTTACAAACTACCATAGAGGTTATTCATGATAAATTCTTTTTTTCCCACCAGAATTCAGAAAAACATCAAATCTTACATGAAACGAAAATGAGGATTGCAAAGAGGAAATGCCTATCAGAAGCTTTTTGGGGGAGAGATTGAAAGAGTGCAAACATGCCAATCTCTTGTCATTTTGTGTGGCTGAAATGAGTGATGCTCAACACAGGTTTCTACATACCTAAATTACTACTAGGTCTTTTGAGCTGAACATTGAAAGAAAGCTAAAGTGGCATTAATTACGGTTACCGACACGATGGGCTAGAGTTCACCTTTATAGAGATACATTAATTTTGCTTTTTCAGTTTAGCTTGCTCTCTAGTTATGACAAGGTAAATTTTTTCAGAGGAAGATTTGTTGCATTTGATTAGGATACTTGTTTTAGCAACTATTATTATTAGAAAGGCCCAATGAGCAATAGTAAACAGACATCGAGAGAGTTAAAACTGAAAGTAATTAGGAAAGGAATACAGATGCATTTTTATTTTTCAAATCTCTGTGGGAAAAACTAAAACCCCCAGTCTTCTGATAGATTTTCCTTGTTGTGATTTCTAGATGCCTCAAAGGTGATAGATGTGAGCACTAAAATTCTGCTTTAATATGGATTGCACAATGGGAATTTCTCTGATGGAAAATATTCTAAATATATAAAGAAACACTGTTTAAAGTTTCTTTTTCCAGTGTTGACCCTTTCCCCTCCACAGGTGGCACCATTCCTGTTACTGAGCTGGATAATTTGCTTTCCTTAGTATTGAAGTAGACCCTTGATGAGGAAACTTCCACAACGTCTACAGCCAAAAAAAAAAAAAAAAAAAATCTAGTTTACACACAACTAGGTTTCAGGATAATTATTTAAAGTTTTCTCAAATTTGCCAAAGCTTTTGGAACTTATCTGTTAGACTCTTTCATGCCTTTTAAATAAATTTCTATAAATAATATTTTTAGTTTAATTTTGTTCTGCTAGAATGCTTAATATTTTATTTGTGATAGATTTTATAAGCAACGGTGGAAGAAAAATCCCTTCCTGTTCAAATAAATCTTTTACTAGCTCTAAATTCTATTGTTAAAAATGCATTTTTTTAATCCATGAATTTTTTTTTTCAGATTCTTTTCATTTGCTAAGTAATACATTTGAGCATGTGGCCTGGGATATGGAAGAAAATATAATGATGCAGTAAGAAGCCTGATTTAGGAACTCAAAAGTAAAAGCCAAGCTTAGAAAACAACAACAACAACTGAACTGAGTTTAAAAAAAATTGTATTAATTAAACTCTTCATTATGTTAACAGATAGTAAATTAAAATGATTAATTTTAAAGTATCCATTTTGTTACAATTTATTATGAACAATTTTAAAACTATTTTTTTAAAACTCACTGTGTTTTAAATGCCAAGATCTATTCAATTTACCAGAAAATGACTAAAATATAATAAGAGATATAAACAGTTAATAATAGAAATACAAATTGCTTATAAACATGAAAAATGTTCTACCTTACTGTTAATGCTATCAATATAGATTTGAGCAAGATGACCATTTTTTACCTATTATGATATTCAAGATCAATATACAGTGTCATTAGTATTTCAGGCTTATATATCTGAGTATAAATGGCTTTAAAAAAATAAACCTTACTGAGAAGAAATGTAGCAAGGTAATTTGCAAAGTTTATGTATTTTGATTTAGTAATTCTCCTGCTAGAAATCTACCTTATGAGACTAATCAAAATCTTAAACAAAAGATCCAAAGGAAAGTATCCATTGCAATGCTATTTTAATAGGAAAAATGCTGGAAACAGCTTAAATGTATGGCAGAGAATAGTTAAATAAACAATGACATATTTATAGTTTGGAATATGAAACTTACTACTAAAATTAGTGTTTTCCAAGAACACATAATGGCTTGGGATAGTGTTCAAAAGGGAAATCTATCATAAAATAGATTTCTACCGAAACAGCAACAACAAAAAGGATGATACAATATGTATATACAATAACCTCAATTTAAAAAAATGTATACATAGATTAAAAATAAGACTGGAATTAAACATATCAAACCATGGATGGGATTATTTGAAGGTGGTGGGTTTATAAATTATTTTTATGTAAGTCTTTGTTTTCCAACAAACATGCATTCATTTTACAACTAGGAAAATAAATGTTTTTGAAAATTAATAGAAAGATGGCTTGCATATGAACAGAAAGCAAGTTGATTGCATAGTAGTTGACTTTTAAAAGTGAAAATAAGTTTGGAAGAAAGAGAAAAAGTGTGAATTATTACTTAGTTTTTAATTTACATCAAATAGAGATTAATGAATAATAATACATTTACTATTTCAATACCCTTAATTATATACTGATCTCAGTTGAATGAAAATTCTAAATAAAATATTTTTATATGAATTATTTCCTAATTATGTAAAGGTTATTTTACCTTTTGCATACTTAGAATGAAAATTTTGCAATTTTAAACTACCAGATTTTTTTAAAAAATCACCTTGATTTCCTCCAAATACAACAAATTCAGCTAATTTGAAGATATAGATGTAATTACAGAGTTCCAAAAATATGGACTCTGCTGCTTTGTGACATTTCTCAATTTACAAAACGCAAACTATTCCTTTAGCTGTTTCTAAACCTAATAAATATTTCATACTTACTTTTCTTTGCTTAATTCTATTATATAAGGTCCCAAATCTAGTGTTTGGGTAGTATGAGGGAGTTATTCTTGGCCTGAATGCTCATAGCTGAGTCATTTTCTGAATATGGGACTTGACTTGATGTCCCGACACAGCTACACACAGGACCCTGGCCTGAGTGGCTCACTCAGTTGCAGGGTGCGTTGGCACTGAGCAGATAGATAGCTACTGTGTGAGTAGTTAATGAAAAACATTCAGCCTGGCATAATCGAGTACTTTTAACTTCAGATAAAACTTGTTTTCGATTGTATTGAAAGTTCTTATTATAGGCACAGGAGTTTGCCAAACCCTGGGATGCAACCAGGACACCTCTAGCCTGGATGTGGCTTAGCACAGAGTGGCTGCAGTCCTGTACCCAGCAGTCATTTCCCTTTGCTTTTGTAAGTTAATGCAATGTCCCCTCCCGCCAGTTTGCAAGTGGGGAGCTCTTTATGGAGCTCTCAAAATTCTTGTTTTATTCAACAATAGGAGGAGGGTATTTTAATGGTGGAAACCTCTTCTGTGAATTCCTATTCATGTCCTTAATCAAAAGGTGGGCTCTACAGGCCACTGAAAACTTCATGCATTCTTCTGATTCTTCCTTTGATCACATTGTTCACTCTACAAGTAATTACTTATATTATCCTATCAGCACTACAGGTGTCAAAGTAGATAACTTCAAAAGATCAATTAAAGAAATTCCTTCTTTTCAACCTCTGAAGTCATAGTATTCTATTTGCACGACACAATTAGCAACTAACTTGGTACTGTCTATGGCATTTCCTGAACTGTACATGACTGTATGGCTTTATATTGTTATTTAAATTTATACTCTAGCCAGATTGAACTATTATTATTTCCTGAAAATGAAATGAGGTGCCCTTACTCTAACTTATAGACCTTTATAAGTGATGTACCCTTTGCCCAGATCACTGCCCTCTAATTAACCACTGCTCCGCTACACACACGCACACACATTCTTCAAGGCTCAACTGCCTTGAAAGACATTTCTGCTTTCTCCTTTATGCGGTGGTTAGATATTCTTCCCACATGAAACCAAAGTAGTCTCCACTTTCTTCATTGTAGCCCCATTTAGTTGCTCACTTCATCATCTGTAAGTAAAGTCCTCAAAGACTGTGAGCTTTTCCATCATTCATGAAGAAAATGAGTGAATGAATAAATGAACAGACCCCTCAAATATTATTTAATTTCTCTTACATGTAGAACTTCCATACTTAATGAGGTCATAGGGTTGTTAAGGCTAGGGAATGTAACATTTATTTTTTTGAGTCCTCCACCACTCAGCATTTCACACATAATAGATTTTCAATACTTATTAGCCTTCTTTTAAAGGACTGGACTGGATTTTTCCTTTGCATTGTTTTCCTCATATAAAGTTCCGGGACTCATATCTAGAAGGGCCCTTAGAGATCACTTAATCCAACCATTTCATTGATATTTCTTTTGGGTTTCGCTGTGAAGGTATTTTAGGTATTTTGGCCCAGAGGCAAGAGGAGTTAGTTAAGGGAGAAAGTGCTAAGAGTGCATAAATGAAGTTAAGGCAAACTTCTTACTGCTTTTTCCCCCCTTTGAAGGGAGATTTAGCAGAAAGTAGAGGAAAGGGAGGGGGGAATTGGAGAGTGGAGCAGCAGCTCTCAAAAGAGATGCAGACAGTGGTGGGGATGATGGAAGCTTCAAGGACTCAAATTCAAATTAGAGGAGTGGCAGGGAGAGGGTCATACAGGGCTACAAGACTCTGGGGGCTGGTCTAGGCTTGGGACAAACCTGCCAGGAGGTTATAGTCTGGAGGAGTCTGATACCAAAATTAATTCAGTCCAGCTATCCAAACTGGACCATCCCTAGGAGGGTTCATAGTGTAAACTATCTTGGAAAATGGGAAGCTCAGGGAAGATATACTGTGTGCCTCCCTCACTAACACCATTATGAAACAAAGATGGGTTAAACTGAATATCACAATGAGCTTAGGGAAACAGCCACACATCATCTACAACTTGGAAATAAGGTCGAGAGTATACATATCCTTTCAATGTCATATTGGGACATTGTTTCTAACTTTTTGGAAAGTATAGTATAGTAATAAAACCTGTGGGTTAATGGAGTCCAGGCAAACAAGCCTCACCTGATTGCCTGGTTTGGCAGTTTGATATAGTTATGAATTCCAAAAATAGATATGGATTATGTTTGTAAACTGGTCTGTTCCTCTGAGAGTGATTAAATTATGATTAGGGCTTTGATTGGGCCACGTCAGTAGGGCATTGAGTCCCTGCCCTTTGGTGGGTGGGGTCTCAAAGATAAAAGACATGGCAAAGGACAGAGTTGGAGTTCTGATGCTGAGTTTTAAGCTGGAGCCCCAGGAAGTAAGCACACAGAGGAGCCTGGTCCTGAGGAAGGAGAGAAGGCTCCAGGAAAAGAGCTGAACCGTTTGCCTGATAGTATACAGCTGGCCTTCTGGAGAGAGGCAAAACATAGAGAGCATCATAGTCTACAGCTGACCTTGTGGAGATAGCAGAGGAGCAGAGCCTGGAGAGAAGCAAGCCCCAAGAAAAGAGGAACCCAGGAAGCCTAAACCCTCACAGACATTGGCATCCATCTTGCTCCAACACGTGGCAATAGACTTTAGTGACGGAAGTAACTTACACTTTATGGCCTGGTAACTGTGGGCTTCTACCCCAAATAAATACCCCTTATAAAAGCCAACACATTTCTGGTATTTTGCATCAGTACCCCTTTGGCTGACTAATACACCTGGTGAGGCATTTGTTTTCATTTTAGTAACACAGCTCCTTTAAGGAGCAGCTAAATGAGTTCCTATTATTCTAGGTCTGGCTCAGAAATCTAGGGATTTTTGACTTCCCATTTTCATGAAATCTGGCCTCTCAAGAGTACTGTTCCCCAAATTCTAGATCTAAGGGAGATTATCCCAATTCACTAAATGCTAGGGTCATTTGCCATTAATCCTGAAAATAAAAGCAGGTAGAAAATTTTTTTTATGTAGTGTGTATTCTGGAGACAAAGATTCTCTAATTTTATTAACTTAAATGAGATCCATAATTTATTAAAATATGTTCTAGTTCACTAGCCCATTTTCTGCCAATATCATGCAAACAAAGTTATTATCTACTGAATATAGGAGAATTAGTATTGGGATGGTGATTTAATATTTTTATTTCATTCATCATGTCTTTGATAAGGCATTAAAATCATAATTGGGTTGATATTCTGAAAATTAGTAATTGTTTTTTCTTTTGCCTTTCTGAGTACTGGACCTCTACCCTACTTGCTCACAGTATCTGCCTGTAGGGAGTGAGAACTAGAATTTGTTATAGAAGGTATTTAATGAAATACAAATAAAAGACTGTGCTGTGAGACAATAAGTTTGAAAGCCAGGCTCAGTGAAAATGCAACATTGGCCCAAATTCTCCAGATCCAATTTAACATTCTAAGGCTGATCATAAAGCATGTGGCTCATTTAAGAACTCTATAGTACAGATAAGACATTCCCTTCCCTTCTGCCCATGGTGTTGAAACCACAAGGCTTGCTCCCAAAAGTAGGGAGATGTAATGTAGAAAAAACTAAAGAAATGTCCACTCCTTTTGTTGCCTTTGAGACATTGGGAAAAAGGAGACAGGGGAGAAGGAAAATGAACAAAGTAGTCGGATGTGTCACCTGAATTCAACTGTCCAGAACCTGGCCTGGAAGTGGGAAGGTATATTAGACAAATGAGTCAAGGGGGAACTCCAGATCCTCCTTCCTATAGGGAACCTGGGAGGAAACCACACTGGCCCTTGCCAATTAAGGATGTATCATATATATGCACAAAGAAATCAGGTGGAGGAAGGCCCTGAGGTTTAACTTTTCTAAGTCACCTTCAGTCACACTTAGCATGGATGCTAATTTTAGAGCCAGGGGCCCTATCATGGGATCTCTTGTGGTCGATTTGGGGTCAACCACCAGGCAGAGGGGCAAATGGAAGTTCTGGCATGACACAGAGTCCCTAACCATAAGATATTGAGTTAGGCAGTCCTTATTCATTATCTAAGAGTTCTAAGGGGGTGAGCAGTAATCAAGTGAGCAAGAGATATTTTCTAGGAACAAGAGTAGCCAGAGAACATCAAACTTCTAGACTTTGACATTTGCCCTCTGTTACCAGGCTGTGTAAGACACACTCTACACTTCAATACTCAGATGTCATTCATAGGGAGGAACTGAGAAGGGGATAGTGAACTAAGAAATATAATATATTAAGATGTGATTTTCCTAGAGAGAGTGAATATTACGTAAAGGGACAAATTAAGTTAGTGTATCCTAAAAAGAATTGAATGGATTAGGCATTATGTTAATGCTCTATCACTAAACAATATATGAGGTTGAGGGACGACAACATTAGTTTTAGGAGAAAAAAAGGAATTTTATTTTTTTTGTACATAAGAGCATAGGCGTTTGTTAAATCTGTACTTTACCTCAGAACAATGTACTAGATATATATGGAAATGAATTTCCTTCACTGAGCCACTACCAACTGAGTAGAAATATAGATATTACTCCTAAGCTGATTTTAAAACTCCTATCCTATTTTAAAAAGTTCACATGAGGGTGGTGTAATGAAAATACATCACAAAGGAGGCAGAAATTGATTGAGTCTTAAATTATGGATAGGCCATAGCAAAAAGGAGAAAGTCAATGTAGGAATGGAGTGTGTTTGGAATAAATATGTGTAATCAGGAATGCACAGAGTGTGGTTAATAGAAAAGATAGAATTTCCCTTCCATTTTCAGCATTGTGGCATATTAGATATTTTGAAAAATCCTATGAATACAAAACACTTAGAAATGCTGGATAAAATATAGTAAGCATCCATTTTAAACTCAGAACTGAGTGTCCAAGAAAGGAAATCAATGGAAATTAAAGTGAAGAGTGCACTAAAATCCAGTGTGGACGCTCTTATAGACAACATGGCTGCCCAGGAGGTGTTTGCCAATTTTGGTAACTAAGAGGACTGAATATCAATGGTTATTTGGCTTTAGAGTGGAGAGCACCACACAAAGCAAGGACTTCTGAATGATTAGACCCTTGGGAAGAAATTAGAATTGAGAAAAACAAGGACACTTATCTATCACAACCTGAAATTGAATGGGGAAAAGTCTCCTCTGAAAATTTGTAGTCATTAGTCTATCCTTACATGAGTTTAAAGTTAAAATTGGAGGATGCCATGTCAGCTGGTGGGGCAGTGGAGCAAGTTTGGGCCATAGTTAAGGGGCAGTGACGAGTCAATCAAGATTTGAAGACCCAAGATGGCGGAGTAGGGAATGGCAAGCTGCACTCCTCCAGAAATTGCAGGAAGATATGAATAAGTGGAACCAAATGTCAAAGAAGGACCCTTAACCCAAAATCAAATGGAATAAAACCCTAGACTACAAAGAGAAGATAACCAACTGAATAAGTCCATCAAAATAAACAGATGCCTAGACAACAGCAAAAAATTACAAGCCATCCTAAGAAACAAGAAGACATGGTCCAGTCTAATGAACTAACTAAAATGTAGGAGGAAATACAGAACATGGAACAATTAATCAAGGATGTCCAACAAATATCAAGAATCCGCTTAATGAAGTGAAGGAAGATATAAAGGATATTAAGAAGACACTGGGGGTGGGGGGTGGGGTAGCAGAAAGATGGCATCAGATTAGGAAGACAGGGCTCAATTCTCTCACAAAAACAATGGATAAAAAACAAAAAGTTGTCTGAAGGACCTGCTTTGGGGGTTAGCAGACCAGGACAGTGCTTCACAACTCCCAGGAGGATGAGGAACAGAGAGGCAAAGATCCCCCAAAACAAATTGTGAACTACCAAACCCCTGCAGTGGCTGGGAAGGGCTCCTCTCTCCCACCCCCAAGGTATTAAGCTAGGGTAAAACCCCTGGCTCACTGCACCTGACTGAGAGGGGAACAGACATCTTCCTACCTGTCAGCTGTTACAAGGGAAACAGGAGGGAATTGGAAGGCTTTTCTTCAGTGAATTCAGCCAGAAGAGGTCGCTTTGAATTGTGGCTCTAGCCAGACCAAAACATAGGAAAACAGTGATTGAAACATCTCTGTGGAAAGGTGCGCTGACAAGCTCCATCTGCTGGCGGGTCTGGAAATTGCATGGACAAAAGCTGTTTTCAGTTCTCTGCATCTTTACCTTTGGGACAAGATCTGTACACCATTAGTGAGTCTGGCACGATTTTGTTAACTAAAGTGGGAAAATTTTAAAGGTTTAGAATAAGTTGAAGCAAAAAAGAAAGATAAGCTGTGAAAAAAAAAATAGACAAGAGAGAGAAATTGGCCATTAGAGTAAATTCACCAAATATTCAGGTGCCTAGATGTCAGAAAAAATTACAAGCCATGCTAGGAAACAACAAGAGATAGCCCAATGAAAGAACAGACCAAATATCCTGAAGAGATACAGGATTTAAGACAATTAATCAATGATAATCACACAACTCTCCTAAATCAATTAAGGAAATTGAAAGAAAATATGACTAAAGACATAAAGAATATTAAGAAGACACTGGGTGAGCATAAAGAACAATTTGGAAGTCTGCAAAGCAAAGTAACAGACCTTTTGGGAATGAAAGACATGATGGATAAAATAAAAAATACATCAGAGGCATAAAAGAGTAGAATTGAATTGCTCAAAGACAGAATTAGTAACTTCAAAGACAGAACATCTGAACTCAAAAAGACAGGAGAACAGAAAGAGAAGAGAATGTAAAAAATGGAACAGGGTCTCAGGGAATTGAATGACAATGTAAAATATACAAACATACAAATTATCAGTGTCCCAGAAGGAGAAGAGAATGGAAAAGGGGCAGAAAAAAATATTTGAGGAAATAATGACTGAAAATTTCCCAATCCTTATGAAAAACATAAATATCAATCAATATCCAAGAAGGACAACACATCCCAAACAGAATAAATCTGAACAGAACTATCCCAAGACACCTACTATTCAGAATGACAAATATCAGAGATAAAGAGAGGATTCTAAAGGCAGAAAGAGAAAAGAAAATCATCACATGTAAGGGAGCCTCAATAAGATTAAGTGTCAACCTATCAGAAACCAAGGAGGAGAGAAGAAAGTGGTATGATGTATTTGAGGCATGGAAAGAGAAAACAATGCCAGCCAAGAATTCTGTATTTGCAAAGCTGTCCTTCAAAAAAATGAAGGTGAGTTCAAAGTCTTCACAGACAAACAAAAACCGATAGAATAAGTTACCAAAAGACTGGAATTGCAAGAGATACCAAAGGGTCAGCTGTAGCCTGAAAGGAAAAAACAAGGGTGAAAGACTGGGTGAAGAGTATAGAAAGGAAGATTATTAGGAAAGGTAAATTAAAGAGTAAAAAGACAGACAATAGTACAAAATAACAACAGAAAGCTAAAGGACAAAATGGATGAAGTAAGTAATGCCTTTACAATAATAACATTGAGTGTTAATAGCTTGAACTCCCAATCAAAAGACATAGATTGATAGACTGGATAAAAAAATATGAGCCATCTATATATTGTCTATAAGAAACTCACCTTAGATGTAAGGACTCAACTAGGTTAAAGGTGAAAGATTGGAAAAAGATTATCCATGCAAATACTAACCAAAAAAGAGCTGAAGTAGTGACACTAACATGGGACAAAATAGATTTTAAATGCAAAGATGTTATAAAGGATGAAGAAGGACACTATATATGAATAAAAGTGGTAATTCACTAAGAAGAAATAAGTGTACTAAATATTTATGTACCTAAACTGAGGGCACCAATATCCATGAGGCACTCACTGGCAAAACCGAATGGATAAATAAATGTCTCTACAATGATAGTTGGAGATTTCAATACACCACCTTCAATATTGGATAGAATATCTGGACAGAGGATAAATAAACAGAGAGCTTGAATAATATGATAAATGAACTAGACCTAAAGACAATTGTAGAGCATTGCACCCTAAAACAGAAGGATATACATTCTTTTCAGGTGCTCATGAATCCTTCTCCAAGATAGATCATATGTTGAGTCACAAAGCAAGTCTTAATAAATTTAAAAAGATTAAAATTATGTAAAACACCTTCTCTGATCATAACAGAATGAAGCTAGAAATCTATAATGGATGGAAAAAAGGGAAAATTCGTACATACATGGAGATTAAACAATATACTCTTAAATAATTAGTGGGTCAAAGAAGAAATTGCAAGAGAATTCATAAAATATCTTGAGACAAATGAAAATGAGAACACAAATATTAAACCTATGGAACCCTGCAAAGTCAGTGCTGATAGGGAAATTTATAGCCCTCAATACTTGCATTTTAAAAAGAAGAAAAGAGCTAAAATTGAAGATCTAACCACACACCTGGAGGAACTAGAAAAAGAACAGCAAACTAATCCAAAACAAAGCCAAAGGAAAGAAATAGTAAAGATCAGAGCAGAAGTAAATGAAATTGAGAACAATAAAATAAAATAAAATAAAATAAAATAAAATAAAATAAAATAAAATAAAATAAAATAAAATAAATGAAATGAAATGAAATGAAATGAAATGAAATGAAATCAAGAATCAACAAAACCAAAATTTGGTTCTTTGAGAAGATCAACAAAATCAACAAACCCTTAGCTATACTGACAAAGAAAAAAGAGAGAAGACACAAACAAATAAATTCATAAATGAGAGGAGGGACATTACCTCTGATCCTGAAGAAATTGAGAGATCATAAGAGGATACTATGAAAACTGTATGCAAAAAACTAGACAATGTAGACAAGACAGACAAATTCCTAGAAAAACATGAACCATCTACACTGACCTAGAAGAAACAGAAGACCTCAACAAACCAATCACAAGTGGAGAGATTTGAAGCAGTCATCACAAACTTTTCAAAGATGAAAAGCTTGGGACCTGAAGGATTCACAGGTGAATTCTACCAATCATTCAAAGATGATTTAATATCAATCTTGCTAAAGCTCTTCCAAAAAATTGAACAAGAAAGAATGCTATTAGACTCATTCTATAAAGCCAACATCACCCTAATACCAAAACCAGATAAAGATACTATAAAAAAAGAAAACTATAGACCAATATCTCTAATGAATATAAATTCAAAATATTCAACAAAATACTTGCAAACCAAATCCAATAGCACATTAAAAGAATTTTATGCCATGATCAAGTGGGTTTTATCCCAGGTATGCAAGAATGGTTCAAACGAAGAAAATCAATTAGTGTAACAAACCACATTGATAAATTGAACAAGAAAAATCACATGATCCTCTTGATTGATGCAGAAAAGGCATTTGACAATATCCAGTGCCCTTTCTTGATAAAACCACTCCAAAAAATAGGAGTAGAGGGAAGTTTTCTCAAAATGGTAAAGTGCATATATGAAAAACCTACAGCTACTATTATATTCAATAGTGAAAGACTGAAAGATTGCCTGCTGAGATCAGAAACAAGACAAGGATGCCCACGGTCACCATTATTATCCCATATTGTGCTAGAAGTTCTAGCTAGAGCAATTAGGCTAGATAAAGAAAGAAAAGCACCTAAATAGGAAAGCAGTAAAACTTTCACTATTTGCTGATGATATAATTATATATAGAAAATCCAGAAAAAATCCACAATAAAGCTACTAAAAGTAATAAATGAGTTCTACAAAGTGGCAAGATACAAGATTAATATGCAAAAATCAATAGCATTTCTATACAGTACTGACATGCAATCTGAGGAGGAAATCAGAAAAAACATCGTATATGATAGTTTTGATTCATTTAAAAGAATCAAATACTTAGGAATAAACTTAACCAAGGACATAAAGGACCTGTGTTCAGAAAACTATAAAACATTGCTAAAAGAAACTGAAGAGGACCTAAATAAATGGCAGGACATTCCATGTTCATGGATTGGAAGACTAAATATCGTTAAGATATCAATTCCACTCAAACTGATTTACAGCTTCAACGCAATCCCAATAAAAATCCTAACAGCCTTTTTTGCAGAAATGGAAAAGGCAATAATCAAATTTATTTGGAAGAGTAAGATGTCCCAAATAGTCAAAAATGTCTTAAAAAAGAAGAACAAAGTTGGAGGGCTCTCACTTCCTGACTTTAAAGCATATTACTTAACTACAGTGGTAAAAACAGGATGGTACTTGCATAAAAACAGATAGATTGACCAATGGAACTGATTCGAGAACTCAGAAATAGACCCTCACATTTATGGTCAAGTAATTTTTGATAAGCCTGTCAAACCCACCCAGCTGGGACAGAATAGTCTATTCAAAAAATGGTGCTGGGAGAACTGGATCCATACCCAAAAGAAAGAAAGAGAACTTCTATCTTACATCTTATGCAAAAATTAACTCAAAATGGATCAAGTACTTAAATCTAAATGTGACAATCATAAAATTTCTAAAGGAAAAGGTAGGAAAACATATTCAAGATCTTGTGGTAGGCAGTAGTTTCTTAAACTTTACACGCCAAGTATGAGCTACAAAAGAAAAAATAGATAAATAGGACTGCCTCAAAATTAGACACTTTTGTACCTCAAAGGTTTTTGTCAAAAGGGTGAAAAGGCAGCTGACTCAATGGGAGAAAATATTCGGCAATCACATATCTGATAAGAGTATAGTATCCATGGTATATAAAGAGATCATAGAACTCAACAGTAAAAAGACAGATTACCTGATTAAAAAATGGGCAAAAGACATGAAAAGACAATTGTCCAAAGAAGAAATACAAATGGAGAAGAAACATGAAAAAATGTTCAACATTACTTACAATTAGGGAAATGCAAATCAAAACTACAATGAGATACCATTTCATACCTATTAGACTGGCCACTATTAAAAAGTCAGAAAACTACAAGTATTGGAGAAGATGTGGAGAGGTAGGAACGCTTATTCACTGTTGGTGGGTATGTAGAATTGTACAGCCACTGTGGGGGGCTGTTTGGCAATTTCTAAGGAAGTTGAATAGGGACTTGCCATGGGAACCAGGAATACCATAGTGACACTGAATTAGTCATCAAAAACCTCCCAACCAAGAAAAGCTCAGGACAAGATGGCTTCACAGATGAATTCTACCAATCATTCTGGAAATAACAACACTAATCCTGCTTAAACTCTTCCAAAAATAGAAGTGGAGGGAACATTACTTAACTCATTCTATGATGCCAACATCACCCTTATACCAAAGCCATAAAAAGATGCCATAAGAAAAGAAAACTACAAATCAATCTCTCTAATGAACTTAGATGCAAAAATCCTTAACAAAATATTTGCTAATCATATCCAACAACAGATCAAGCAAATTATACACCACAATCAAGTGCGTTTTATCCCAGGTATGCAAGGGTGGTACAACATAAGAAAATCAATGTAATACACCACATTAAGAGATTGAAAGAAAAAAATCACATGATCATCTCTATTGATGCAGAAAAAGCATTTGACAATATACAGCATCCTTTCTTTTTTATTATTAAAGAAGCTTTATATTACATAAATATATTATATATTTAGATTATATAAATATAAGGGATTCCCATATATCCCACCCCCACACCCTCCCACACTTTTCCCCATTAACAACCTCTTTTATTAGTGTGGTATATTTGTTACAATTGATGAACACATATTGAAGCATTGCTACTAACCATAGTCTACAGTTTACATTATGGTTTACACTTTGCACTGCACAATTTTATAGGTTTTGACAAAATGTATAATGGCCTGTATCTGTCATTGCAATGTCATACAGAAGAATTCCAATGTCAAAATGCCCCATGTCACACCTATTCTTCCCTCTCCCTCCCCTCAGAACCTCTGGCAACCACCACCTTTACATCAAGTTACAAGATCTTCCATTATTAGAATAGTAATGTCTACTTTAGTCCATACTTGCTGTGGCAGTTTGATGTAATTATGAATCCCAAAAATATAATTGAATCATGCTTGTAAACTGATCAGTTAATCTGGGCATGATTAGGTTAGGATTAGGACGTTGAGCCCCACCCCTTGGTGGGTGGGGAATCGAATATAAAAGGCAAGGCAAAGAACAAAGTTGAGAAGCAGTTTTGATGTTGGAAAGAAGAGAAGAGAAGCAAGCTGTTCGCCTGCTCATCTATAGCTGACCTTGTGGAGGAAACAGGAGCTAAGCCCGGAGAGAAACACAGCCCTGGGAAGAGAGGAACCCCAGAAGCCTGAACCCTGGCAAACGCCGGCAACTGTCTTGCTCTAACTCGTGGCAATGGACTGTGGTGAGAGAAGAAACTTAATGCTTTATGGCCTGGTATCTGTGGACTTCTACCCCAAATAAATACCCTTTATAAAGACCAACCCATTTTTGGTATTTCACATTAGCACCCCTTTGGCTGACTAATACACTTGCATTCCTCCCTTGTGTTTGTTCATTACTCAATCTTGAAGATTTTGGGGTGGTGATGCCCAATCTGCTTCTGACTGAGAGGGGGCTTAGATTCCATGGGGCAGATGGAACTGTCTCAGCATCCTTTCTTGATGAAAACACTTGGAGTGAACCAATGTGGGCCAGTGGTTGAGCACCAGCTTCCTGGAAGTGAGGTCCCAGGTTTGGTCCCTGTCCCCGGTGCCTCATAAAACCACACAAACAAACAAACAAAAAACCAAAAAACAAAACTTGGAAAGATGGGAAAAGAAGTAGGACTAGAAGGAAACTTCCTCAACATTATAAAGGGCATATATGAAAACCCCACAGGTAATATCATACATAATGGTAAAAGTCTAAATACTTTCCCTCTAAGATCTTAAACAAGACAAGGAAGCCCGCTGTCACTAGTCTTATTTAACATTGTATTAAAAGTACTTGCTCAAGCACTTAGGCAAGAGAAAGAAGTAAAGGGAATCCAAATTAAAAAGGAAGAAGTAAAACTTTCACTATTTGCAGATGACATGCTCCTATACATAGAATGCCCCTAAAAAACCAACAACAAAGCTTCTAGAGCTGATAAAGGAGTTCAGTAAAGTGGCGTGATGTATGACCACCATGCAAAAATCAGTAGTATTTCTCATACACTAATAATGAGCAATCTGAGTAGGATATTAAGAAAAAATTTCCATTTACAATAGCAACTAAAAGAATCTAATATCCAGGAATAAACTTAACTAAGTATGTAAAGGATTTTTACACAAAAAACTACACAACTTGTTAAAGGAAATCAAAGAATACTTAAATAAATTGAAGAATATTCCATGTTCATGGATTGGAAGATTAAATATAATTAATGTTTATCTTACCCAAATTGATTTACAAATTTAATGCCATCCCAATATAAGTTACAACAGCATTTTTTTTTACTGAACTGGAAAAGTCCATTATGAATTTTATTTAGAAGGGTAAGGGGTCCCGAATAGCCAAAAACATCCTGTAAAAGAAAAATGAAATTGGAGGAATCAGATTACCTGACTTTAAATCATACTAAAAATTTACAGTGGTCAAAACTGCATGTTTTTGGCACAAGGATAGACGTACTGACCAATGGAACCAAACTGAGAGTTCTTATATAGACCTGCACATATACAGCCAAATGATAGTCAACAAGGCCACCAAGTCCACTCACCTGGGACAGAATAATCTCTTCAACAAATGGTGCTGGGAGAACTGGGTATCCAAATCCAAAAGATTGAGAGAGAATCACCATCTCATGCCCTATACAAAAATTAACTCAGGATGGATCAAAGACCTAAGTAGAAGAGCCAACATCATAAAGCTTCTAGAATATAATGTAGGGAAGCATCTATGAGAACTTGTTATAGGAAATGGTTTCATAAGCTTTATACCCAAAGTGTAAGCAATGAAAGAAGAAATAGATAAATGAGAACTCCTAAAATTAAAAACTTTTGTGTTTCCAAGAAGTTTGTCAAGAAAGTGAAAATTCAGCCTACTCAATTGGAGAAAATATTTGGGAAAAATTTATCCAATCAAGGTCTAATATCCAGCATATATAAATAAATCTTATATCTGCCCCCTCCCAAAAAGACAAACAACCCATTTAAAAATGGGCAAGAGATTTGAACAGACACTTTTCCAAAGAGGAAACACAAATGACTAAATATCACATTAAAAGATGCTCAACATCACTAGCTATTAGGGAAATGCAAATCAAAGCTACAATAAGATATCATCTTACCCCTATTATACTGCCTGCTATTAAAAAAAACAAAACAACCAAAGAACTACAAATGTTGGAGAGTATGTGGAGGAATGGGAACCTTCATCCACTGCTGGTGGGAATGTAGAATGCTGCAGCCACTGTAGAGGATGGTTTGAAAGTTCTTGAGGAAGCTAACTATAGAACTGCCATATGATCCAACAATCCCACTACTAGGTACATATACCCAGAAGAATAGAAAGCAGGGACATGAACAAATATATGCACACCAATGTTCATAGCAGCATTATTCATTATTGCTAAAAGTTGGAAGCAGCCCAAGTGTCCATCAACAGATGGCTAAACAAAGTGTGGTATATTACATATGATGGAATATTACTCAGCTGTTAGAAGGAATGAAGCATTGACACATGCAATAACATGGATGAATCTCAAAGACCTTATGTTGAGTGAAGTAAGTCAGTCACTAAAGGACAAATATTCCATGTTCTCACTGATATGAACTAAGGATATTGAGCAGATTCAGAGGGATAGGTTACCAGGAGATACAGAGATATAAAGGGAGTAGAGAGTGGTGATCCAATACTCAATCTGAGCAGAATCTATGATAAGGTGGATGGGGGTGGTTTGGCAGTGGATGGGGGTGATGGTGGTGCAAGGATGTGAGTGTGAGGGTGAGTGTGGTTGAGGGGGATGGGTTGGGCTAGCCATGGAAGTGGGGGGGAGGCCTGGAAGAAGGAACAGGTGAACTCTGGGGAGGTGAAAGTCTGTGGTTGAGAATACAATTGTGGGAATGTTCTTTGGCAGTTATGGCAGGGGAGGGTCACTGGTACTGGGGGCCAGTGGTGGTAGTGGTGATTTGTCAGGAAGGATGTACCTGGGGCTTGCTTCATATGAATGTGTTCATCTTGTCATAGGATTTTATCTTAGTGGGTGTAAACCAACACAATAAACAACAAAATATTAAACTTCCATCCTGGGGAGTACTGCTATGTTCTCAAATAGAGGGCAAGAACCTCTCTAGTACGCAGTCAGTGCCTAATAAAAGAAAACAGACCGATATGCCAAACCCTCAATATTAATGTATGTACTTATGAATCTTATTCCTGTAAAACTGATACTTAGTCTAATAATAACTACTGTCTATTGAGTTGCCTCCTGAAAACCTCCTTGTTACTTAAATGTGGGCTCTCTCTAAGCCAAACTCAGCAAATAAATATACTACTTTCTCCCTCTCCCCAGTGTGGAACATGACTCCGGGGATAAGCCACCCTGGCACTAAGGGATTAATACTAAGCACCAACCAGTGATGCATTTGGAAAAAGGCCTTGACCAAAAGGGGGAAACATTAAATACAAAAAAGATTTTACCGCTAAGAGATTTCAAAATGAGTCGGAAGGTCATTCCAGAGTTTACACTTTTGCATGTTTTAGGCAAATTTCACTATCTGCCACGGAAAACAAAGCCTCAAATAGGGGTGCTCCTGAGGGCTCTAGAGCCATCTAGACACTATAGGCAATGCACACAATCCCTTGAAATCAGCATCCTGTTGGTGGGCCTTACCTTGGAATATATGACAACTTATTTCCCCAATGTAACAGTGTTAGACTCATTTATAATTTTCCTAGACATGATTCTTCTAACCCTTTTATTTTTGCCTATAATTAGCACTATACTCATTAAATATGTCTCAGAGACTTAAAACCTCAGTCTACTCATGCCAGTTGAGCCCTGAATCTAGCAGAGTTGTGGCCAACTACTCTCCAGTTCATTGGACTTGCCAATAACAACTAACAAAATGATGATGGACAACTTTCTTCCCAAAAAACAAAGAGTATCTACAACTGAAGGCAAGACATTTCCTTCCATCTGCCTCCTAAGATCTAAGGCCCCTCTCAAGCAGAGGCAGAGTAGGCATCACCATCCAAAATCCTCAAGGTTGAGGAATGAACAAACATAAGGGGGTGGAGAATGCAACCATGGGCAAAGTAAACTTATTTATGTTTTAGTAATGGAAGAACATGTAATATTGATATAAAGATAGTAGATACCTGAGGTTCTGAGGTAAGGGTGAGGGAATACTGGGTGGAATGTAGGACATTTTTAGAGCATTGGAATTAAATCTAAACCACAATGTAAACTATGGACTTTGGTTAGTAGCAGTGGCTCAATATTTATTCATCAATTGTAACAAATGTACCACACTATTGTAAGATGTATTAAAAGGGGAAGATGTGGGAGGGGGAGCAGGTGGGGTATTTCGAAATCCCTTATAATTTTGATGTAACTTTTCTGCAATCTAAAACATCTTTAAAATAAAGTTTATTATATTTAAAAAAAATAAGGTTCAAATTACACTCTCTTGGTGGTCTAGAAGACTCCAAATATAAATTGCCATACATGATCCTAAGTTTGTATTGTATCAGGATATCTGGCAAAAGAAGATGAAACTTCTCAGGATTACCACAGATCAAGCCTTGCCAAACATTAGCTCAAAGTCCATAACTACAAAACACATGAGGAAGAATCAATAAAGTACATCATTGAAATTAGATCCATTATAACATCAAATAATTATTAAATGTTATGCAGATAAAGATATTTCAAAGGCTTAAAGAAAAATTTGGCTTGAAATATGGAAAAGAAAATTTTACATTTGTTAAAGATAGTCATAATTTTAAAAAGAGCTTCTGGAAATAAAATAATAATTATAATTAAATTTAAAATCCAATGGAAAGTTTAAATAGCAGGATTAAAATTTAGATAACAATTTAAAATAATTTAGTAGTTAAAAAATTTAAATAGCAGGTGAAGTGAAAACTAAAAAGCAAGTAATATGTACTGAACAAATTACCAAAAATTTAGCACAAAGAAGGAGGATGAAAAATATGGTAGAGAGTTTAAGGAACTTAAACTCTTAAACTCTTAAAGAAGAAATAACATGTATTTTAATTAAGCTTCTGGTAAAAAAAAAAAAAAAAAAGTATGTAATTAGAGAAAGGTAATAGAAGAAATAACCACAGATATATTCCAGAATTTTAAAGCATGAATCCTCAGCTTGATGGAGGCTAATAAATTTCAATCAAGTAAATATAAAGGAATCCACAGTTAGACATAATATGTTATAGTGAAACAACAAAACATCAAATAGAACGTGATTTCAAAGGGAGTCTTAGATAAAGGTAAATTTTTCCCCAAAGAACTGTAATTAGAGTGACTAAAAACACCTCAATAACATTAATAAAAGTCAGAAGACAGTAGAACAATTTCTGCAGTATATTAAGAGAAAATAGCTGCCATTTAGAATTTTATTCAAAAAAAGGAAGTATGTATTATATGTATTTTAGTCAAAACACTAAGAATTTGCCATCAAAAGAACCTCAGAGAATGAAAAAACTTCTAAAGCACTAAAATTTTCTTATTTACCAAGATTAAAATTATTTCAAAAGGAAGATTGAAATCTCAAAAAGAATTGAGTCAAAAAACTAAAATTTGGGTGATACACAAGAATAATTGATGGTATAAAACAAAAATAACTATTACTTTGAAGGGCAAAATGAGACAGAAGAAATATATTGGATATGTAAAATGGGAGAGAGTGATTGAGATTAAATATCTATGTTAAATTTTTAAAGGGTGAGCTCTGAAAAACAGAAATAGAGGGTTTAATTTCTACATTAGAAGGGAAACAAAATAGAAAAGTTGAATCATTACATGAAAAAAAAATTAAAAAACAAGCAAAGAAAAAGCAGAGTAAATAAATAACACAAAGGAATAGGGATTCATATACTACTATTGGGAATGTAAATCAGTATAAGCATTTTAAAGAACGATTGGCAAATCTTAGAAATTAAGTTGTGCATACCCCATGACAAAGTAATTCTGTTTCAAGGTGTATACACTAGAGCAGTATTTATAAAACTATATTTTGAATATCTAATCCACTACAGAACCATAATCTTGTAAAATACAGAATACATGCATGGATGTTGCAGCAATGTCAAGTTGTTATAAGTTTTCAAATTCATGCTTTCCGAGTTTGTACTTAACTCATCATTGAATGAAAACTACTAAATCGGACTGTCACTGGTACACAGACCCCACTGAGCACTGCTCTAAAGAAAATCTTTAAACACATGCATAAGGAGAAATATACCAGAATAGCAGCACTGCATGTATTAGAAAAACAGTATAGAAACTAAATAAATGCCCACCAACTAAGGAATATCTAAATTAATTGTGGATTATTTATACAGGTAATAATATTCAGTGATGCAAGTGAATGAGCTAGAACCACAAGCATCAAAGTGGATAAATCTAAAAAACATATAACGTTGAATAGAAAAAGCAAGTTGCAGAAAAATACATATCATATGATACTATATTATAAAGCTAAAATATGCAAAATCACGCTATACTTCATTGAGGAATATATGTATTTATAGTAAAGTATTTTTCAAAAACATTTATAGGAATAATAAACATCAAATTCAGGATAGTGAGTATTTTTGGGTCGTGGATGTGAAGGTAATGCTATTGAAGATAGTTCTTGAACTGAACTTGTGTTTTTATATTTCTTATTTGAGTGTGTTCATTACATTCTTGATATCTTTTTGTACATTTGACACATTTCATAAGTTAAATAGAGAAAAGATCATTCATAAAAAGGTATTTTAAATTGAGAGTTAAAAATGATTGTGATATGCTTAAAAATCAGCAATCATTATTCAGATCTGCCATTTTTGTTTTTCATTGTATATAGAAGTTCATATTGTGTATTGTTAAAGCCAATATCCCATTTCTCAAGCTAGCATAAGTATAACACCTACACAAAGCAGGTATTTTCCAGGCCCCAGTTTTGCAGGCACTCCTATAGTCTGCAAAGGAGATTTCACACGCAGCTTCTGGTAAGCATAGGAAAACGCTGTGCCTCCCACATTGTGAAGCAAGCTTACCGCTATAAGCTTTTCATTTTCTTACTCAGCACTTCATTGTCTATAAGCATGTTAATTGTAAATAAACAGGCAATTGCTATACTCTGCTGTTTATATAAAGGAAAAGACATTAAAAATACATCGCTTCAGAGACTCAATTAACAACTTAAAACTAACTTGGATTTGCCTCAGTGGTCAGGGTGACTTGTGCATTCTTTGTTAGGGTCTCTGGAGACTTAAAAAATTTATTAAGTTTCTCAAATGCTAGGTAGCAATGAAAAGTCATAATCTTACCTTAAGAATCATATTACTGCCCTGTTCACACAGAAAGTGTTATTATCTATTGTTACTTTTAATTATAATTACTTATCATTTATGCAGTACTCTTAATGAAGAGTAATTTAGAGTCATTTATTTATTGTTAAGCTAGTAAAATGATGAGGTTATTAAACTCTCCCTTTGTTTTACTGTATCTTTTTCTTTTTAAAAACTGTGATCAGCAAAAATTCTAGCTCTGAGAATGTTTATGAATGTAATTACAACTATGAATGCATATGCAAAAATGTAGAAATGACCCATACTTTAAATGCATTGGCAAGAAAAGTACAACACCTCTCCTGGATTGCTTATAAATTAGTTTTCAAGTAATTAACAAAATGATTTCCTACTTCACACTAAATCAGGAGTTAGTTGAGAAAGAGGAAAACTGCTGATAAGAGATTCTAATTCTCTGGCTTTCTAAAGCACCTTCAAATCATAAGTGGTGTTAGAGTGGAAATTAGGTCTATTTAAAAATGCCATCGAGTCTGCCTGTGTACTGTCACAATGTACAGATATCAGACATGGCCTACCACTATGAAAAGTCTGATCTCCATTTTCCAACTCTGATTTAAGATCCGTGGGATGAAAGAGTAACATTCAATTCCATACAAGTCAAATATATTAAATAAATCCTGTATTTCTTATATTCTGACCTATGTGGAGGCTAAAAATGGAGTGTATAAAATAGCTCTCCTCATCTGGACATTTGAAGTGTTTAGAGGAAGACAAGATTTGGGAATGCTAAATCTTTTAAGGTAAAACATATAATACCAAGGAGTCATACCTGGTGTTGTAGAGATGTAACCAGACTTTAGAAAACCTCAACTATTGTCCTTGTGTATACTAACTAGCTGTGTGAATTTGGTAAAATATCATTTTTAACCTCTCTGGACTTTGGTTTCCTTATCTGCAAAGTGAGTGAGTCAGATTGTATTATGTATAAATTTCCTTCTGGTTTTCTAACACCATTAGCTTTCCTGGGCCCTCTGTCTTACTACGGGATTTTCAATTGACCTCATCTGCAAGTTCTTTCTAGCAGGTTGAAACTGGATGGCAGGATGAAAAATAATGGGAAGTAGCAGAGAAATAAAAATTCTGTAAAAAAGTCATTGCAATTGGCAACTGTACCAGGGATTTCTGTTTACCACGTGAGATGGTTTGAAGCTATTTGGACCCCAGGAAATCATGTTCTTAAAGCTAATCCATTCTTGTGGATGTAAACCTCTTTTAAGTAGGACCTTTTGACTAGATCACTTCAGATAAGGGCCTCTTGATTAAGTTACTTCAGTAAGGCGATGTCCAGGGTGGGTCTTAACCCTCTTACTGGAGTCCTTTATAAGAGAATGAAAATCAGATGAAGAAAGAGAGAAAGCCATGGAAGCAAGAAGCTGAAGCAACGAAAACTAGAAGAGAAGAGAGAGACCAGGAGACATCACCAGGTGTCTTGCCAAGTGACAGAGGAGTCCAGGATTGCTGGCAGCCCATTTTCAGGGAGAAAGCATTGCCTGATGATGCCTTGATTTGAACAATTTTCTCAGCCTTGGAACTATAAGCTAATAAGTCCCCATTGTAAAAGCCAACTCATTTCTGGTATGCTGCATTTTGGCAACCTAGCACACTAAAACACCATGATAGAAAGAATTTGTACAGGTTATATTACAAAGAAAATTTATTTCCACTTAGAAAAGTGCCATATATATATATATATATATATATATATATACAAAAAAGAGGAAGGTTCAGTAATCCCATCTATGGCTGCAGAGTGCTTTCTGTTTGCTCATGGCTGTGTTTTTTATTAAATTTATTTCTTATGGTGTCTATATATTAAGTCATGTCATAGTCCTGGAAAGGTGAAGTTTAAGGTTGGGGAGCAGTGAATTTGAGAGCCAGTGAGTTAGTTAACAGCATGATTATAGCCAGGGTGAGAAAGCAGCACAGCAGAGACTGATAATCCTAGGCAAGTTATCAACTGACTTCAAGAACTTAGAAGACCACAGCAACAGGTATCCAATAGAGGTTTAACTGAGTTAGAAAAATGGGGGAAAGACTGGGAAAATTAGAAAAGAAATCATACATATAACACTGAACTGGAGTTAGGATTCTTGAGAGCATTGATGGTTCTGAAATCAGATATAGAAAAATTGGAGAACATTTGCTTGGAAAACAACATTAGTATAAAATTTATAATGGATTAAATAGATTATTCATGTACAAAAAATAAAACAACTTTAAAAACAGAATGTGTATTAGTTTTAAACAAAATCAGTAAAAATGACTAAAAAATCAAATTTCTAAATAAGGAGAAATATCTTCTACTGCAATCATTAAAATGATATATAACTTAAAATACCTTTTTCTGATTTCATAGAACCAGGCAATTATGATTTTAGCTTTTTTATTCCTATAATTACAATCTTAAACTTTAGGAAGCTTTTAACATTTATGTTTACTTTTACAATTAATAAAAAATTGAAAAAAGAAATGAAGATAATATTTCCAGTTAAACAGCTTCAGTGAAGAAATGTATATTATTAATGTTATCAGCCAGGAAAATGAAGAAAAATTGATTAGATTTCCTACTCAATATAACAATAAAGTAACATTAAAACATTAAAATGAGTTTTAATTTATTTTAAAATTTTATTGTTTGTATTTTCAATAAAAATAAATCACTGTATACATGGTCAAGCAAACAAACAAAAAGGATTATAAGGTCACCTATTCATAGAATATTACAGCTAGAGGAGTTTTATCTATTCCCTCCCCCTTTTATATGGTCTGAAGTCCCCTTATTTTGTAAAAGAGAAATGTCCTTTATATTTTCTTGGTGGCAGAATGACTAGGAATGATGAAACTAAATTATTCTTCTAAACTTTGAAAATGAATTTGGTAACACAGATCCTACAATATCATTAAATAAACTCATTATTATGAAATCTGCATCTTAAAGACCACTTGGGAAGACAGACACATACACACTAATTATACAACATTTTAGTTTAATTTTATGCAAAGAAATCATAAGTAATTTTTAAAAAATCACAACACTGATTTGAAAATAAACTATATCTAATTTTAATTTGGGAAGGTGGAGTAGTCTAGCTTAATTTCTAAACTCTAATCATTTATAAATGGCCTGTGATGGCTAATTTCATGTGTTGACCTAGCTAGGTTATGGTGTCCAGTTTTTCTGTCAAGAAAGCACTGATTTGATTGTTCCTTTGAGGGTATTTTGTGGGTTTAAATCATTATTTAGTTGATTACATCTATGACTGATTACATCTTATAATCAACAAAGGAGATTGCCTTCAGCAATGAGAGAAGTCTTATCCAAACAGTTGAAGGCCTTAAAGGGAGACCTGATGATTTCAGCAGTTAGAAAGAAGGATTTCTATCTCTACTTCAGCCACCTTCTCTTAGGGAATTCATAGAAACTTTCATCTGAGTTCCCAACCTGTAGACTGCCCTCCAGAATTTGGACTTGACAGTCCCCAAGGTCATGTAAACCAAAGGATATATATCTATATCTTTTGGTTCTGTTTCCATGGAGAACTCTAAAATAGTAAGAGTGGTTCTTGAGATTTTTGAGCTGGTTCTGGGGTTTTGAAATTGGTTCTCAAATCTGATATTATAATCATTGCAGTTTTTGCTGAATGTATAATTCATCTCTAAATTCATTCATTTATCCATTCAGTCAGTCATTCTTCATCAAGTATTATGTGCCAACAGCTGTGCTGGGCAATTGAGTCACTAACTATGGAAAGTACAAAGTTATTAAAAATTACCTGTTTTTGAAAAATATCCACTTTATTAAGATATGCCCCAGTGAACAGGCCTTAAAATATCTTGCTAAGAGAATAAGCACAAAGTCAGAAAGTATCAAAATCTCATTAATTGGGTATATCCTATGGATAGTTACGACAAAAGGCCAAGGTTGATATTGATAATTTCTTTGAGGAAATGTAATTTATTTAATCTTTCATAATTGTAAGATAAAACAAAAGGCAGAATTAGCTCTTTGTTCCAGAATATTCAAACTCTTCCAAAATCCCAACTCTCCCTTGTTGCCTTCCAAAAAACTCATCTTGTTCCAGAACACACAGTTTAGCTATCTGATTTATTATTTATTATTTAACTTTTATTTATTATATCTTAATTTTAAAAAGACATAGGGCATGTGCACAAATATTTAGATTAAGTATAATACTTATCAATCTTTAAGCTTTACCAGTATTGGGGATTTTGCTACTACTTGTTCTATGGAGTAGGTGAATTATAATGAAGAGCTCTGTCCAAAGTTCTGGGAGAATTGTGGACAGTCCCCAGATCTGCTGCATTATCTTTAGTAGGTCTTGCCTTAACTCATTAAATATTCTGGCTCTCTCTGTCTTTCTGTTGGGAATTGAACCATGTACCCCACAAAAGACATTCCAAGTCTTAATCTGTTCCTGTTAGTGCGAACCCATTTGTAAGTAGTATCATTGAGTATGTTAAGGTGAGTCAGGGTGTAGACTCATTTGTGAATAGGATCTTCAAAGAATTAGGGTGGGCCTTAATCTGTAGGACTGGAACCTTATAAAGAAAGCCAGAAGTCATAGAAAACTACAAGAGGAGACCAAGGACATCACCATGTGATGGAGGACTGCTAATGCTTAGATTTTAGACTTCTAGGATTCAAAACTGTGAGACAACAAGTGCTCACTTGTCATAGCAGCTCTGGCCAATTAAGTCTCTCTGTGTCTCTGCCTCTCTCTCTCTCAATAGCTTCAACTCTATAAATAAGAGGTTAAACCCCATGATCTCTACAGAATTAAATGTTATCTTGGTTCAGAAATTTTAAGATTCTTATGAAATCATCTATATGATGATGGTTTCTAAATGTGGATTTCTAGTTTCATTAGAATCTTATGAATTGTGGATTATAGGATGACACAACTTCATTGACTTGATTCTTCTGACCTTTGAAAATAATATGTTAGACAGTAGGCTTCTAATTTTCTTTTAAAAATATTTTTCTTCCAATATTTCATCCATGTTATTGACCATATCATTTCCCAAGTTCTCCAAATTTGCAACTTATGGCTACTTTTAAAGTAGTTTCTCCATAATATTTTATTTTAAATAATTATTAAATTCTTCCAATTACTTCTTTATGAGGGCTCCTCCTCTTCCTCATTATTTGTATTCAAATCACTAAATAATATCAACTCATGCATACAGAAATGGTAAAGCCTCCCATTTCTCCAGGTCCTCAGAAATCATATAATAATCTTCCTGTCACAGACTTTCTAGGAATATATAGGAAATCTCTAATAACTAGCATAAGTATGATATATTATACAAACTGGGACACATTTGAGAGTAAAAAAAATGATTCTATTTTTATTATGCTGAGACAACAAACAAACTGGGATTGCCCCAGTAAATAAATTGAAATATAATGTTACTCTAAACATAAATGACTCACACCCTTTTCCCTGGCTTCCAACTGACTCCATCAATTAACTTATTCCATCTGCTCTGACATTTCAAACATAGCTTATTGTGTATATATTGTTCTGGCTAAGCAAAGTCTTAGCTCCTCCCACAGGACATAGCTAATTTTGAAACTTGTTGCTTCCATAGGGGCCATCTATAATTTTATCGCGTGATTTGTTTTCCGTCTGCTTCAAATTGTGGGTAAAATTATCTTTAAAGTTAGAAAATATGTAAGGGTGATCCATGGCATGGGGGATCCTAAAAATGTGTCCCTGTTGACAATAATATTCTAGCCTAGTGATGAACCAAAACACAGACAACGCTCTTCCCTGAGAACGGTCCTGAACTTAGGAACTTATCTCAGTTTGTTCTCCAAAGTGGGGGAAGCCGGCTGGAATCTTTTTACACCTACTGTCATCCTCTATAGGCCTCTCTGTGGTTTTGAAAATAAATTTGTGCTTATTGCATTTATTTGTCTTGACAACTGATTTTATGCTAGTAAATGTGTGGCTGTTTAAACACACACAGTATTATTATCTACATATATATTTAAACCACAGCCTTCAAATCAATTCAACTAAGCTTATATGCAGTGCCTACTCTGTGCCAGTGAATATATGTATAGAGAATGCAAAATTATTAAGTATTATTAGCTGGTTAAATGTCTCCAGAAACTGAAATTTTATGTAAAGTCCTATAATGTTTTAAGTGGTCGTTCAATACAAATTAGCCATTGACGTTTGTTTTAGCAAAATTGGAGTTCAGTCACATTTGTTAAAGCACCGGTTTGCGTTACTCTCTGTGTCAACATCAGTTACATGAATAGTGTAAATATTTCTTTTATGAGAAGAGTCACCAAAATACCAAAAGATAAAATTACTATTACAGGGTATTTTCCTCTTGCCACATCTCATGGGTGTCTTTTTAAAGAATATTCAGTCTAATTTCTCTCTTGATATATAGTTTGCTATTCTCTTTCTGCAAAATAAGAACATTCTGTTCTATTCATTCTCCCACTTACTTTTAGAAACTGCTGAAAGGCTTAAATTAAACTCCTAAAGAAATTAACTGCCATTCTTATGCGTAGTTCTCAAATATACAATGCTCCTGTGTCCGCTGCTCATAAGAGTTGTGCCATGCCGAAGACAGTGAACAGCATGGCATTCATATAAATTTCATGGCACAGAATATCAAAACTGAGTCAGTACAATGCCTTCACATGATGGTATTCAGGCACCGCTTGTGTGAGCTAGTGAGAGAAAAGGGAAAGGATATTAGCTATCAGATTATGATACAGAATAGAGTGGTTTCTTTGGACATTGTGTAACTATTTTGTTCAGTCTTTGATTACCAGTCAGTAGCAAGTGTCATCAAGAATGACTGATATCAAATGAAGATAAATTAATTGAGTCTTAACACAGAATAGTTACAGATAAATAGGTAAACTTCAGTCCCTTCGTTTCAATTTTCTTGTTTATCAAAAGGAGTGGGAGGAATAAGGGAAGGAATTGATCTCTGAGTTTTCTTCTAGGTCTAAAGTTTCCTTTCTTGATGACTAAACCCCTGGAATGCAATGCTAAAATTTCCAATTCTTATTTATGTCTGTGTCACTAAGAGCTCAGTTGTAACTGATCTTAAAACCTGGTTGCAGATCTATTAAGGAGAAAAAGTCCTGATTACAGATGCCTTGAGAACCAGAGGCTATCAGGGCATGTGACTGGGAAACAAATCGAATGCTTGGTATGGAATTCTTGCTTTGAATCCTGACTTTGCCTTTCATACATTTTGTTTCAAGGATTATTTTGTTCCTTAGATTTCTAATCTGTAAAACAAAGGGACACTAGTAGAGTGTCTCACATTGCTATCCTATGATCTTAACCATTAGACAAAAACATTAATCCAAAAATAGGAAAAAAAGCAAGTAAATTTCTGTTTCAGAGGAGTTACTGAATTATTTATGGCTGACATGGGGAGAATACATAATATGGTCAGATATAGTTTTTGTGCTCATAAACTTCCTTCACATTATAATTGCAAAACAGCTTGCAAGAACTTCCTGGAATATGCATTTGATAAGTGGTGATTGGTACTAGGGCATGGTGATTTTCCATAACATTAACCTAGAAAAGTTGAAGATGTCTTCCATATTTCTAGTTTTTCTTAGAAGCAATCATTTATTGGTCACTCACAGCTTTATTACATTAAGGTTTTTATTTTACTGAAACCTTTGCCTGGAGATACTGCATATCATAGCTCTCCTCTTGTTACCATTTTAAAAATATATACTTTTTAATTTTTTATTAAAGATACTTAGATTACATAAATGTTACATAAAAAACATAGGGGGTTCCCATATGCCCCAATCCCTCCCCCTCCTACATTTTCCCACATTAACAACATCGTTCATTAGTGTGGTACATTTGTTACAATTGATGAACACATCTTGGAGCATTGCCAATAAGCATGGATAATAGTTTACTTTGTAGTTTACACTCTTTCCTGAACATTTTTGTAAGTTATTACAAGATATATAATGGCCTGTATCTGTCATTACAACATCATTCAGGACAATTCCCAAGCCCCAAAAATGGCCCCAAATTACACCTGTTTTTCCCTCTCCTTCCCCTCAGAACCTTCAGTGGCCACTGCCTCCACATCAAACGGTTGAACATTAGCAATTTCATATGATAACAATTTACATATGGATAAGATTTATATTATGTATCTTCTTATTAAAAGATCTGATATATCTTGATTAAAAGAAACTGGTTTGGCTATAGAACCATTTATTTTATTTTTAGAAAAAGTACATATTTTATATAAGCATTTAAAAATGTACTGGTATATTTAAATATGAGATATAGAACTTCTATCCAAATAAATATTGGACAAATAGCTAAATTTTATTGTAATTCTGTTATTACCTTATCTACCCCTCTCATAACCCTTAATCTCAGAGTCATTTTTAATGTAATCTTTCTCCAGATATATTTAATAAATAGCAAATATATTGATTCAAATACAGCCTGGCAAGAAATAAAATTTTGCATACCAAAGAAATCATATTAAAAAACCATAAAATTAATAGATATTAATTATAAGTTTAAACCAGAACCACTCTTTATGTAAGGCCTGTTTATACGATGGACCCATGTTGAGAAAGGCTGAGCTAATCAAAGTTTAGTGTAGAGGTTAAGAGCATAGATTCCAGAGCCAGACTACTTTGGTTTAAAGCCTAGGTCTTGTCACTGTGGGCAGGTTATATAACTCTCTGTACCTTAGTTTCCTATAAAATGGGGATGATACTCTCTTTCGGGGTTGTGATAAATATTAAATGAGCTAACATTTATAAAATTCTTAGGATAGTGAATGCGCATAACTAACATTATGTATGTGTTAGCTAATATAATTATTTCTTGACCCAACAATTTCAAGGGTCTTTGAGAGACAGTATAACACATGGTTTAGGAGGAAAGGCCATAAGACCAGAAAAAAGAAACCAAAATTTATATCCTTAACCTATACAAATGTTTCCTCATTTGAAAAATGAGAATAGCTTTAATGCTCTAAAATGCATGGAGTAAAATTTGGCCCACTATTATTCATTACTATACAATAATTTCCTTTTATTTACATGCTCTCACTAAATTCTGAGAGTACAAGATTAAATGAACTAGTCCTTATATCATTTTTTATCGACTACTATCTTATACTTCTTCCCAAAATAATTATGATCAGTTTAATAACTCCATGAAAGCCTGCCCTCTTCTTTACCAATTTCTGAAGCTTTTTTCCCTAATCTTCTCTAACTCCATTGTCATTGTACAGTGACTCATTTCATCCCATCAAAGGAAGATTCAAATAGAAATTCTAATAGAACAGTAGTTAAAAGTACAGGTCTGAAGCCTGATTCCTCAGCTCTGTTACTTCCTAGTCATTTGACCCACCCTCTGGGCCTCAGTTTTCTCATCTATAGAAGAGGGGAAAAAAGAGTGCCTGCCTCATAGAGTTGTTGTGATGATAATATCAGTACTATTAAGGTACTACAAACTGTAAGGTACTACAAACTGTATCAGGCACATGATACATCAGTCTTCAACAAATATTGCCTATTGTTATTTTCTCACTTTAAGCAAGTAGGAACTAGTAGGTTTGGGGAGACAGGGAGGTACTGCTGCTGTAGGCAGCCCAGGCTGGAAGTCCCCTATTTAAAAAAAAAAATGCTCTGTAGATATAACAAGATTTACAAAATAGAACTGGGTAACCAAAAAAAAAATACTAATGTAAGAATATTTACAACCTCACTCAATCATACGAGACTTTGATGTCCAGCTTCAGTATTCTGTTACTCATTTAAGCTACTAGGTAGAAAAAGCTGCAGCCTTGGGGATTATCTTTCATAGTTTATATTGGGAATAGGAAAAACTAGCAATGAAAGGAAAGAATTAATCAAGAATTAATCAAGGAGTTGCAACAAAAACTGATTTGTCGTGAGGTAAAAGAGGAGAGTCTTCTGGCACCTGGGGGAAAAAGGCTTCTAAGAAATCTTGCTGTGGGAATATTAGTACATATTTGAAAACTTGAAAAAATTATTCTTGCAGATTAAGTGTAGTTTATTTGAATGTGATGCTGCCGCTGCCACAGAGTTAGGACCATGAGGTAGCTTAGTTATATTCTGATTAAGCTTTTGAAACTGTGGAGTGTTATGGATGTGGGAATATTTATTTATATTAAGAAGTGATTATACAACTCAATTTTCAACAAAAATATGCCACATATGGTTTGCAGTGTCAATTACAGTCTCAAATACAAAATTTTCATTATGGGAAAAATAACTGAGCAAAAATTTCAGCAACCTTAGGCCATTTGTTAATTAAGACAATAAATATTTAGTGTCTCTGAGTACTCACAGAAAGCTTTGACATATTTAGATTAAGCCATTATGTAAACACTGCATTTGTAATACATGTCCAAAATTTCATAAAATGATTATAATTCCAACAATAATCATAAAACATTTTTTAAAAATAGAAGATGGTGCTATTTAATAGAAAGGAGGAGGATTTACTACCATGAGAGAAAACCTGAATGCCAAGAAATAGACTGATTTATTTGCTGTGATTCAATAACCAAAGTCTCTTTTACTTGCAAGAAAAGTAACTGACATATCTATATATGGTCTTTTAAATATAGTTTGATGCTGTGATATAACAAATTCAGCCACAATGTCTGAGCTAAGATTAATTTACTGATTTTTCTCTATTGTGTACTGTCAGCACTGTCATTAGGAATATAGGCTTTATAGAACTGCATAGACAAGTTCAATCTACATCCATTATTGGATCACTACTAAAGATTGATGTAGTAACATTGATATAAAGGCAGTGGTCATCAGAAGTTCTGAGGGGAGGGAGAGGGAAGAATAGGTGCAACATGGGACATTTTGGGGACATTGGAATTGTCCTGCATGACATTGCAATGATGGATACAGACAATTATATATTTTTTCAAAACCTATAAAATTGTGTGGTGAAAAGTGTAAACCATAAAGTAAACTAGATCATGATTAGTAGCAATGCTTCAATATGTGTTCAATTGTAACAAATGTACCACACTAATGAAAGATGCTGTTAATGGGGAAAATTATGTGACGGGGAGGAGGTGGAGTATATGGGAATCCCCTATGTTTTGATGTAACATTTATGTAATCTAAAGCTTTTTAAAAATAAAATAAAGTAATTAAAAACAAAACAAAAACAACAAAAAATTTATGTAATTGCAGTGTTTTTTAAAAAATGAGAATTAAATATTATATCCATAACAACCCTAAATGTTCACATTTAACATAATTAGTTGAAAAGTCATTTATCAATATAGGAACTATAAGGAAAATAAGCTAACAGAAGTTCAGTTGTTGATGCTGCATTATGTCTCCAAAACTGCAAGTGTACTCTTCTTTTTAGTCTATGTGGTACCAATAAAAGAGAAGAATCAAAAAAATAAATTGCCATTGAATCTGTGCATTGTGGTGACTTGAAAAATTATGCCTATAGAATGCATTAAAAAATGTTGAATTAGTGATTAGTGAGTGAATTTCCTGTTAGTCCTGAAAGAAGTGATGCAGCCATATGGATTCTTTCACATATGGGAAAATTGAAATTTACCCTCTCATGGTTTGCCAGAGGAATTCAGTCATGATTTTTCAAGTGTCTAAGAACATTGAGAGTACAATGAATAGTGCGTTTACTCAGGCTTTTAGATTCAGGTAGCTGCAGCTATTGTATAGGTCTGTGATTAGCAGCTTATTTCCCCATCTGTCTGTATTGTAATTTGGCATAACAGAAAGGGTGTGATGGTGAATAAAATAGCATGTTTGACTCAAGTGAATGCTAACTTATCAATGCCATAGTTAAATACATGACAAATATAAAATCAATACACACTGAAGCTAAATTAATATGTATTTCCTTAAATAAAGAGTGTTATTAAACATGTATTGAAGGAAAGAGCTTGAGACAAAAGAAAGTTCTAATGTGCATGTGAACTTTGCTTAAGAATGATAAATTATAAGACAATATATAGTCCATAGTTTATAGAGATGATTTAAAATTCATAGTGAAATATATTTGAAGTAAAGATTGTAGGATATGACTACCATTGATTTTCATACTTGTTTATATAATGAAAAAAAAAATTTAATGTGTAATATTCTTTTAATTGGATCTTAAGAATCTATCATTTCTGTGATAAACTTTGTATACCAAAGCAAGCTTTGACTATCTCAGTGTATAACATTTCATACATATGCCACAGTCCTTCCGACAATTGGTTCAAAATATATAATAAAACAAAATAAAACAAAACATGACGGGAGCCTTATGTAGGCAGATGAGAAAAAGTGTGTCTATAATGAAATTTTAATATCTTTGACCTGGAACTTGTGGTTGCTTAGTGGTTGGTATGGACTCTGGAGTAATCTGGCCATGATATCTGTCACACTGATTGCTGGGATAGATTTAACTGACTGAGTGATTGACATGGGGGGAATTTAAATTTTTCTAGGGTGAAAGATCTTTGAGAGTAGGGATTGTATCTTGTTTCCCTTCTTAGCCCCAGAATATAGTAATGATGTATATATAATGGATTCTCAGAAATTGTTAATTAAAAGAATGATTGAATTATTGACATTACAATTTAAGGAAACCCCATACTATATGTATATTTTCTTTGCTGATCCCATTGAAATCATCAAGTTGTATTAATATAAGAATAATAAATGAGAGTTCTTGGAAAACCAAGAAAATCTAGAATCACAGAGAACTACAGACGGAGACATAGATGTAGACAGATAATCTTTCATGTCAATATTGATGCTATAATACATGAGTTTTCTGTAAAGTCAGGAACAGTGGTGGTATGGTGGTATGTGTTGGGATTATATTTATGTTTTCCCCAAGGACATAGAGAAGGTAGCCAGGCCAAGGTTGACTTGCCTGTCTCACCAATAGACTGTTCAATAATGCAAGTGCCCTCAGGCAAGGGCTCTGGTAAATGTTCCTAGTGGTCAGCTTCTGTTGAATCACTGACACAAGAGACTATGGCAGAAGTGTCCTAGTGGACTCTCAGGGAGCCAGGATGAGCCAGATGATAGAGTCAGTGGGTGGAAGTTTCCAGTGGCAGAAAGTGGAATGGGTCGGGGATACCAATAAAGAATTAGCCAACTTGCAATTTTTGTGTTCTTACTTGTCAGCGGACTTCCCTTTCTCCCTGCTGCTCTTTGTCAGATGAAGGCTAAATGTAGGGTCTTATGGGGTTTAGTATCTGCCATGAGCCTGGAGGAAGGAGTTTGGCTAGTGGAATGCCACAGCTACCTCCACTCATTCATGATCTTAATTGCTGATTGTGTACAGCTTTTCCCAACAGAGTATTCATTGACTACGTCATGTTGGTAGCTTGGAATTGGTCATCGTAGGAGTATTTACACCACAGAAATTGGAAAATGTCACATATCCAGGGATTTCTTTGCACAGAACTGATTATTAAACATTTACCAGTGTACCACTGCTTGGAGTGAATTCTTGGAGAGAGGGCGTTGAGTTATGAGTAGTGACAGGGATAATAATACTGGAATCTGAAAGACTAAATCATAACCTGGAAATGAATGAAGAATTTGGGATTGTATTGACTTTACTGATTGAGATAAAATAAGCTGTCACTTCAGATTTCAGAGGCAGAAAAGTTCCAAGTGATGAAGGCATTCAAGTTGTGGTCATAGAGTGAAAGATCAGTAGAATTTAGTGAATCAGGAAACTACAAGGTATATGGTCTGAATAGGTCATTATGTAGACACAAAAATCATTCAAAATGTTGGTATATGTTATACTGAGTTTAGTTTTAGACACATTGATTTTGACAGTCTTATGTGGAGCCAGGTGTAAATAGATAACCAGTAGTTATAGGATCTGTGGATCTAGAGCTTAGGATAGCATAAAGATTCAAGATGCAATTCTGAGAATAATATTCATCATTATGATCGGTGAAGGCATGGACCTAGATGACATTACCCAGGAAAAGAGTATGAAGATTAGAGAAGGAGAAAAGTATGCTAAGGACAACACCTTTAGGAACATCTTCATCTAAGAGATGGGAAGAGGAAGAGGGATCAAGGAAAAATATTAAAAAGATTCCTTATTATATGCAAAAAAGTACACAACACTGTTAAGGGAAATCAAAGAAGATCTAAATAAATGGGAGAATATTACCTGTTCATTGAAAGGAAGACTAAATATCATTAATATGTCTATCCTACCCAAACTGATTTAAAGATTTAACAAAATCCCAGTAAAAATTACTACAGCATTTTTTACTGAATTGGAAAAGCTAACTAAGAAATTTATTTGGAATGGCAAGAGGCCCCAAATAGCCAAAGACATATTGAAATAGAAAAATGAAATTGGAGGTATCACACTACTTGACTTTAAAACATACTACATAGCTACAGTGGTCAAAACTGCATGCTATTGGCACAAGGATAGACATACCAACCAATGAAACCGAATTGAGAGTTCTGATATAGATCCTCACATATACAGTCAACTGATATTTGACAAGGCCACCAAGCCCATTCAACTAGGAGAGAATGGCCTCTTCAACAAATGGTGCTTGAAGAACTGGATATCCATACCCAAAAGAATGAGAGAGGAACACCATCTCACATCTTATACAAAAATTCACTCAAGATGTATCAAAGATCTAAATATAAGAGCCAAGACCATAAAGATCTTGGAAGAAAATGTAGGGAAGCATCTACAGGATCTTAGGAAATGGTTCCATGAACTTTATACCCAAAGCACAAGCAACAAAAGAAAAAATAGATAAATAGGACCTCCTCAAAATTAAAAACTTTTGCACCTCAAAGGAGTTTGTCAAGAAAGTGAAAAGGCAGCCTACTCAATGGGAGAAAATATTTGGTAACCATATATCTGATAGGGGCCTAATACCCAGCATATATAAAGAAACCCTACACCTTGAAAATAAAAAGAAAAACAACTCATTTAAAAATGGGCAAATGATTTGAATAGACACTTCTCCAAAGAAAAAACACAAATGGCTAAAAAGCACATGAAAAGATGCTCAACAACACTAGCTATTAGGGAAATGCAAATCAAAACTACAATGAGGTATCATCTTACGCCTATTATACTGCCTGCTATTAAAAAAACAGAGGACTACAAATGTTGGAGAGGATGTGGAGGGATGGGAACACACATCCGCTGCCTGTGGGAATGTAGAATGGTGCAGCCATTGTGGAGGACAGTTTGACAGTTCCTCAAGAAGCTAACTAGAGAACTGACATATGATCCAGTAATCCTATTCCTGGGCATATATCGAGAAAAATTGAAAGCAGAGATATGAACAGATATACGCACACCAAAGTTCATAGCGGCATTATTCACTATTACCAAAAGTTGGAAACAACCCAAATGTCTATCAACAGAAAAATGGATAAATAAATTGTGGTATATGCATACAATGGAATATTATTCAGCTATAAGAAGGAATGCAGTATTAACACATGGGATAACATGGATGAATCTTGAAGACTGTATGTTGAGTGAAGCAAGCCAGGTACTGAAGGACAAAAATTACATGACCTCACTGATATGAGTGGAACAAATTGAGCAGACTCACAGAACTAGAGTCTGGAAGCTAGGTTTACAGGAGATAGAAAGGGAGAAGGTGGTTGTGAGCCAATGCCCATATGGGCAAAGCTTATGATAAGGTGGAAATGTATAGTCATGCAATGAATGGATATGACAGTGGTGCAGTGATACTATTGGGTTGGGAGGTACTGGTTTGTGAGGGGGGGTAGGTTGGGGAGGGTGGGCTGGACTGTCCATGGAACTGGGGGTGAGATGGGGGAGGGACCAGGTGAACACTGGGGATTTGTGGGTATGTGGTTGAAACTGCAATATTGGGAATGTTCTTTTGGCAATATGGCGGGGGGTGGTTACTGATTTAGGGTGTTGGATTTGGGGGGCATTTGGGATAGGGTGCACCTGGGACAGGCTTCTAGGGAATGTGTGACTGTTCATCTTATCATCATATGTTGTATCAGTGGGTGGAGACACACATAATGAGCTGGAAGGTGTTGGACTTCCATCCTGGGGAGTCTTGCTATGTTCTCAAATAGAGGGGTCTCGAGACCATAAGCAGGGCAGTCCAGTATATCAAGTCCTCATTGTTGTTGCAAGTAACTACAAATCTTGTTCTTCAAGGAGTGAAGTTTGGTGGTTACCATGGATCCTGAGGGGAGGAGGAGGTAGGAATAGAAGAGATGGAACATGGAGCATTTTAGGGCCGATGGAAGTATTCTACATGATCTTGCAATGATAGATACAGGCCACGTTAAATTTCATCAAAATTTATAAAAGTGTATGGTACAAAATGTAAACCATAATGTAAATAATTGACCATGGATAGTAGCAATGTTTCAATATTTATACATCTATTGTAACAAATGTACCATCCACATATAAAATATTATTAATAGGGGAAAGGGTAAAAAAGGGACGATGTTGCATATATGGGAATCCTCTATATTCTGTACATGACTTTTCTGTTACCTAAAGCTTCTGTGAAGACAGATGAAAAAAAAAAAAAAAACAAGACACTGGAGGAATAAACAGAAGAAAATGTCACTGTACATACAAGATAACAGATCTAACAGTGATGAAAGACATAATGTCAATTTTTAAAAATTTTATATTTTAAATTATTTTTTATTATTCCATTAAAAATTTTTTATATTTTATTTATTATTTTTAAAACTATTATTATTTCATTTTCTTATTAATAGTAGTTGTTTATTTTCTTAGCTTCAATTTTGAAGAAGTTTTGGATCACAGAAGTGTTACAACTGTGGCAGGGGAGGATCATTGGTGCGGGGTGTCAGTGATGGGGATGCATGGGAGGAGGTTCACCTGGGGCATACCTATAAGGCATATAAATGGGTTCAAGTGTTCATGGGGCATTCTCATGTTTGGTAGATATTCATACAATAACCAAAAGAATATCGAATTCCCATCCCAGGGAGCTCTGCCACATTCTTTAATAGGACAGCAAGAATCCCCTGAGTACAGGGGCAGTGACTAGTGAAAGACGATGGACCATTGATAGGTCCTTGATATTGATGAATGTACTTATAAACCTTTACTTTTGAAATTGAAACTTAGCCTAGTATTATAGGGTGTTTAAGGGTTACCTCCTGAAAGCCTCCTTATTGCTCAAATGTGGCCTCTCTCTAAGCCAAACTCAGCATATAAGTGCATTACCTTGCCCTCAGCATGGGACATGACTCCCGGGAATAAGCCTCCCTGGCACTGAGGGATTACTACCAAGCACCAACTAGCAATGCAACTGGAAAAATACACTGGCCAAAAGGGTAAAAAGGTAAAGACAAATGAGATTATATGGCTAAGAGACTTCAAAGTGAGTTGGGAGGTCATTCCAGATGTTACACTTACGCACATCTCAGCAGGATTTCATTGACTTCCAAAGTAAATATTGCCTCAAATAGCAGAGACATCCAGACACTATAGACAGGGCAGGTAGCTCAGGAGTTTGTTGCCCTGCCAGTGGGCCCTTCTTGGGAATTTATGTTCCCCAGTGTTTCAGAGTTGGACTCGGTTGTGGTTTCCCTACACATGGCTCTTCTGTCCCTTCTCTTTGAATCTATAGTTAGTGCTAGAGTTGATAGGTATATATCCAAGAGACTTAAATATTTGGGCTGTCCATGTGCCAGCAGAGCCCTGAATCTCAACAGAGTTGCAACATCTACTCTCCAGTTCATTGGACTTACCCAGGACAATTAATAAGGAGATGATGATGGACAATGACCATCCCAAGGAACAGAGAGAGTCTGCAACTGCAAGCAAGATAGTCCCATTTATCTGCCCCATGGGATCTAAGCCCCCTCTTAATTAAAGGTGGAGTGGACATCACCATCCCAGCATCTTCAGAATTGGGGAATGAACGATGGATTAGAGTAGACTTACTGGTATTCTAGTATATTCTTATTGTGATTCTAGCAATGGAAGAACTTTTATCATTGATGTGGAGGCAGTAGCCACTGGAGGTTCTGAGAGGAGGGAGAGGGAAAAACAAGTGTAATATGGAGACTTTTTTGGGAATTGGGAATTGTCCTGAATGACATTGCAATGACAGATACAAGTCATTATATATCTTGTCATAACTTAAAAATTGTGCTGGAGAGAGTGTAAACTACAATGTAAATGCTAATCCACACTTAGTGGCAATGCTCCAAAGTGTGTTCATCAATCGTAACAAATGTACCACACTAATGAAGGATGTTGGGAAAATGTGGACAGTGTAGGGAGTGGGGCATATGGGAATCCTCTTTATTTTTTTATGTAACATTTATGTAATCTAAGTATCTTTTTCAAAAAATAAAAAAGTAAATTAAAAAAAAAAGATTCCTTAAAAGACAAATATGCATGAAAATGATTAAGAAAATTCAATGTCATTATAGTCAAAGGTGAAGCATTTGCTTTAGCAGTTAGTAGTGTTTTTTCATTTTTTTTCTTTAGAAGACACTTGTATGATGCAGTGGATTGAGAAGATAAGACTACAAAAACACTGAATGTAGATGATACCTTTTGAGAAACTTGATAGAGGATGGCAAGTAAAGGAAGTGATTGAACATAGCTTAGCATTATTGGTACAGTATTAGACTCCAGGCAAGTTTAAAGTTTGGGTCAGCCAAGGATAATGACATACATGGGAAAGTGACCTTGAAACATTGAGGTGTCCCATCAAGGGTGGAGCTGGGCTAAAGTTTTAATCTTATTGAGGAGAGAGGGTACAAAATTGGGAGGGTAACCTACAAGCATGTCTGTTTTGGTATTCTGCCAGCCTTATATGCCCTAGCAGGTGCCAACTCACTGGGAATTTCTGGCATGGCTGCTGTGGTTCTGGAATTTGCTACTTGCCACAGGACCTAGAATTATCTCCATCCATATGAAACCCAAAGCGAACGATCTCTACCAAGTTGTGTCAACCACAGCTGTGTCTACCTGAGCAGATTGAGATTGCATAGCTGGGCCTGAGAACGCCAGGCTGGTGAGTTGAGCAGGCTTGCACTGGCATTTCATTTGTCTCTAATCCCTGCATTTTAGGCAATTGAAGTTAGTGGGCTGCCACTTATTGTACTGTGACAGAGTTCAACTGTACTTTCACTTGGTAGGGACTTTTAGGCTCAGAAACTTGCCCTCCCACTGAGAGTACCATTATGTTACTACCTCTGTGCATTTACCTCATATTTTTATTTCTTTACACATTTTTTCTCTGTACCTCTGGCATCTTTCTATAAGACCACATGATCTTGTGATAATTGTATGTAACAGAAATAGGATAGTGTGCTTCTTTTAGAAGCTGGTCTAATAAAAGCCCAAACAACTAAGGAAATAAAAATTAAAGGTTCTTTTATGAAAATTTGGAGAAAAATTTTAGGTGAATACTATTTTCTTTTCAATGCATAGACATGGCATGATATCTAATGCCTAAGTAAGACTTGAAATAAATTAATGAAACACTGCTCCTTAATTTTAATTTATAAGATTTAAAAAAAATATTGTTCTCTACAGAAAAAAAATGTGCAAAGGAAAATTGATTATTTTTTAATCATAGAATAACATGAGTTTATTTGACTTTCACCTGCTTTGGAAAATATAGTTATAACAACCAAAAATTATCTGACACATCATGAAAAAAAAGAAGTATTTTTAAAAAACCCACTAGATCATAATGAATCACAGGAAAATGCAGTCCTCTAATAGTCCATTGAGAGGAAAGAATTTGAGATCAAAGAGAATAGAACTAACAGAGGATTAAGAAGAAAGTAAAGGTACTTTGACAAAAGAATACAAAATTAAAACATTATACGGAATTGTTTCGAAATGCCAAGAAATAAATAGTTTAAATATTAAACTATGTGCTTCTTTTTTGTTTATTGGTAAAAAGCATTCAGCCTAATTTTTCTCTCTGTTTTCCACTATTCTGCTCTACCCAATTTTCAGGCATGTATTTCCCAGGCAAAAATTGTAATGTCCCTTTTTCTAATTGAATGGTCCCATGGTAGGGGTAATTTGGAAAGGGGAGAAAAAATTCTCTATACCTAATAAAGGTATTTACTAGAAACCCACCCTCTCCAAAACTACACTTAATGTTTAAACATTAGAAACATTCCTGCTAATAAATATTAGGGACCAAATTACTATTCCACATCATACATAGGTACAATTCATTTGAAGAAAAAGAAAGATATGTAAATGAAGGTGCAAATATAGGAGAGGAAAGACACAAGTGTTAATATTTGCAGATGATAAGACTTTCTAACAAGAATAGCCATATGACTTATTTGAAAAGTAATAAAATAATTCAGCAGTGATAAATTTACCAAACTCAATAGTTTTTTTTTAATAAAGTAGTGATAACCAATGAAAAAATGAAATGCAAAAAGGATATCATTCAGAATAGCAATAATCACAACAACAAAGTGTAAAATACTTGAGAATAAATTTTTAAAGAAATTTGTGGTAACTCTTTGAAGAAAGCTGCAAGTTTACTGAATGGCTGGTGCAAAAATTAAGAGAAATAGATCAGGATAGGAAGACTCAATTTTTTTGTGTGATGGCAATTTTCCTCAAATTAATAAAAAATTTAAAGCAATTCTAATCAAAATCTCAATATTATATTTATAGAAATGGTACAGTGATTATAAAATTCATAAAGAACACGAAATAGTCAAAAATAGAAAGCAACTTTCAATAAGGCACAATGTCCTAAAGATATCAAAACATGTCAATAACAATTAAAGCAAGAAGCTTAACGGTAGATGAATAGATCAATAGAAAGGAATAGAGTCCAGAATGAGACCTATGAGTAAATATGAATATAGTTTGAATAAATGGCATTTAGAAATTCGTGGAGAGTATATACTATTCAATAAACTGTGTTGTCACAATCAGCTAAGCCATTTAAAATGAAATAAAATTAGACCATCTACTGTGCCTTATGCTAACAAATAAATTTTATATGGATTGAAAGTCCAAATACTAGATAAACATAGAAGACTATTCTTATAATCATATGAAAGAAATTGAAAGAGAGAGGAGGGATTTCCTAAATAAAAATGAAAACTGAGAATCCATAAAGGAAAAGTTTGATTAAGTAAAAATGGAAAACTCTTCTATTACAAAAGACAGGAGAAATAAATGTCAAAGTAAGTGACTACCTTGGGGAAATATTTATAAGCTATATGTCAGAAAACTATTAAGGTTAATATTCATAATCTGTAAAACTATAATAGCAAGGATATTAACCTCTTATTTAAGCAAGCATTTATCGAACATTTTACTGTTCTAGGTAAGGTGCTGAGTGTTTTGTGTAGTTTCAAATTTAATTGTCATATTAACCCTATAAGGCATATATTACTTCAAATTTTCATTTTAAAGTAAGAAAAGTAAATGTGGGTTAAATAAGCAGCCTGAGGTTGCAGATCTACACATGCCCTAGCCAGGATCTTTATTTCCTAACTGCAGTGCTCCATGAACTTCTCTTTAGTTGTGCTTATGAATTTTTTTTTGCAGTTTATGGTTTACAATTTAATTTTTATGTGTTTATGATGGTAAAAAGTTTAAATATTCTATAGAGATATACCTATTAATTGTTATCTACGTGATATACCTTCTTCAATGTTTTGAATGCCCTCCCTATATCAAATATGCAATATTTTCTTCTAGTTTTTTGTTGTTGTTTGTTATAACCCCTAATCCATCTAGAATTTTTGGTGTATAGTGTGAGGTAAGATACGAAACTGATTTTTCTAGGTATCTAATTCTTTTTGTATATTAAACTCCTATTTTTACAGGGGGCTGTTTTGAGTTCATTGATTTTATTCCACTTATTATGTGTCTATTCTTGAACTTATATTTCACTGATTTACTTATTACAGCTCTATAATTTATTTTAATACTTGATAGGGTAAGCTCATGATTCTTATTTTTCAAAAACTTCCTGGAATTTCTCCACAAATCATTGACTTTGAAAATGAAGTTTAATCTTTCCATCCAGGAAAAAAGTATAGTTTTCCATTAGTTCAATTCTTCTTTATATAGATTCAATAAGGTTCAATAATTTTTTCCTATAGATACTTCACCTTTATTGTGAAATAATTTCCTTAGATTATGTGTTTACCTTGTGTATATGGGGTGTGTTACTACAGTCCATGAGAGGTCTTCTGTTTTAGTATATCTTCTATTTGTAGTTATTGCTGGATGCTGTGGTTTTTTATGGACATTGTTTGGTTGTTTGTATTTCTTTAGTAGCAGTATTGAAGACTATGTTTTTAAATCATTCAAATTCAATAATCATTTTTAAGCCCTGATTAAGTTCCAGGCTCTGAGCTGGGAATATAGAGTTATAGGTAAGACAGAAATCCCTTCCTTAAAACCATGCAAAGCCGACAATCTTTTTATCAAGAGCTAGAATTACAGCACATTGACAAGGGACAGAAAAATTGTTGGTACTTATATAGAATAAATCAAAGTTTCTAGGAAATCACTCCTAAAAGTCAAGAACTAAGCTACAACCTTCAATAGCCTCACAGCACTTAGGACATTACCTTACACTTAACAACAGTAATAAGAGCTACCATTTACTATCTCTTACCTATCAGTTACTGCAATAGGGACTAAGAATAATGTCATTAATCCCCAACAACCTATCAGATAGGCAATATAATGTGCGACTGAGACCCTGAGGGCTTAAGGAAAGTGTTGTAGATTAGGCTGCAAGTACTTTACAGACCCAGGATCCAAACAGGTCTGTGTGCTTAGAATTCTTCCATTATGCTCTGCCATAGACACAGTGTCAACTATTATGAGATGGATAAGTGATGTTTGGTCATTGAAAGTCAATAAGGAAAAGATTGGTCACTTTTTACAAACCTGAATTATGAGACTATTTTTTCATTTGGATTTCTTACTTGATGAAAGATGATAAATTGGATGGAAGGAAGAATGAGGATAGATAAGAGTTAAATAGTATTCAAATAGGTCAGAAAACCAACACCTTTTGTTCCCTCTTCTCTTTGGCAAAGTGTAACACCATACTGTCCAACATGTGGCAACTTAAACTGACTTGTAAATTAATTGACATTAAATAATACGAATAATGCAGTTCCTCAGTTGTACCAGCCACATTTCAAGTGCTTAAAAGCTGCATTTGGCTAGTGGCTACTATATTGGAGAGTGCAGAACATTTCCATTACCACAGAAAGTTCTACTGAACAGTGCTGATATAGCACATCTAACCCAGAGGTCATATATTGTAGTTGCTTTACAATAGCCTTTCCTCAACAAATGTTTAATATGCACTTACTACATGCCAGGATATGGACTAGGAATTAGGATACATAGATAGGTAAGGCACAGTCTCTTTTCTTTAGTCTTTCTCAATCCAGTAGAAGTGAAAGGTAATGAATTGCCATTTTAGCACTAATAATCTAATAATAATAATAATAGCTCCCCAGTAGATTATTGCACATTTTGTAGTCTCTTTCCCTGCATAGATATATAATCATAGCCTATTCCAGATTGATATGGGCTGCATTATCTATTTTCCTAAGAGTCTATGAGTTTGGTCCTGATTTTTGGCCTTGAAGTTTTGCAAATTTTATTGCTGATTTCACACCCACCCACACAGGCCCAGAATTGCTGCCTTGGCAGCACAGATCTGAATCATAATTTCTCATAACTCTTTTTGGATAATAATTGTCTAGAGTGATCTATTCATGTCTTTGTTACCTCATGGAAAATAAGAAATCTTGACCTAGAATTCTCCCAATTTCATTATGCACAAAATTACCACTGGTAAAATTATCAGCGAAACAGTTCAGTTCTTTACTATTCAGCATTTGAAGTTTCTCATTTTTGAGAAGCTGCTGGAAAGCCCTGTTATTCTCACACATGAGAAAGCCCAAATACCCTGTGAGTTTTCATCCACAAGCCAGAGGCATTTTTGGAAACATCTTGCTGCCAAAAAAAGCTACCAAATACATCAGCTATGTGGGCTCTCTCTTTACCCACAGTTAATAGGAATGATTCTGTTTCTGTATTAAATGATTTTGTATTTTAGAAATACAACACAAACTCTCTCGGCCTTTCTTGGAAAAGCCATGTCCAATTCATGAGAGCTTCCTTTCTGTATCTGCTTTGGTCTCGGGTATTTTATAATGCATGCAGAAAATGTCTTCTTTCCAAATTGTTGTTTAGTAATATTTATTTAGCACATTTTTCTATTTGACAACAAGGACATTTTAAAGGGCAGCATTATTTCATGAAGATAGCCTAAAATTAGCACTATCAAATAAAAGTTAAATCAATCTCAGCCAAAGACAGGAAGAGAGAGGAAGAAATGATTAAATATATCTAAAACATTCATCTTCCTCCGAGGAAAGATTTGTCACTGAGTGTTGCCCAGCTTTTACCTGGATCATTCAGTCTGTCTGTAAGACATTCATTAGAGCTATTGCCAAGTGATGTCAACCTAAGAGCCAATGTTGTGTTGATTGTCATTTAACTGCTACTTTTTGGACTCTCATTGCATTCCTTAATCGAACTATGCAAAACCAGCCTTATTGTTGTTTTTTCGGGTTCTTTTTTTTTCTCATTGTCTAGATAAAAATTTCCTCTTTTGTTTCCAGGCCTGGGTGAGTCAAAGCTCCAAAATTTTAATGTCAAACAAGAGACTAAACATGAAGTTTCATTAACGTGACATAGTCATCATATATTACATATGTCACTTCAAAAAGTGTATTTTTTAAATTAAACAGGCCATAGCTGGTTGTTTTTTAAGTTTTTAAATTTTTATTTGTTTTAAACATGAATGGAAGCAAGTAATCTCACTGGATTTGGCTATAAATTCCTAGAGAGCAAGAAACAGGGCTACTCATTCTTTTTCCTCCAAGGACCTAAGACCTGCACTGTGCTTTGCAGAAGCAGCATGTGGATGCCTACTCCTGAGTAACAGAGCTTATCCATGTCACTGGCACTTTAACTCTCAGCCCTCCACCTTTCTCCAGTCTGTCCCCTAACCTAGCCCAAGGACTCCTGGCTGCCCTCAGTTCTTATAACTAACTCTAGTATCTTACAGAATGGGACCCTTCTCAGGGAATTCCTTAGAGTCCCAAAAAGAAGGACTCAAGATTGGGTGTCTTTGGTCTTCATTCTTCATAATCTCCCAACACTTTGCCTCCAACAAAATGCACTCCTCTGGGCTACCTGTTCTGGTATCTGTCAGTTGCTTGTACCATTTTCCATGTTTATGGTTAGGGGTATCCCCATCCTCAGTTTTCCATATGAGGACTTCCTATGTTTTTGGCTTGTCTCCCCACCATTTAATCTTTCCTTCTGTGGCTTGTCTTCTCATCTCTTTGAACAGGACTGTGGGATGAGGCAGTGATTCTCCATGCAGTTTGTCAGGTAAGTTTCTGCTCTGCAGATTATCCCTTGGATGGTCTTGCCTTAGTGTCAGAAACATAACAGATAGTTTTAGGTTACTAAATATCTAAACTTTATTCTCTAATTCATCTTGACTAGTTAGAAAGCAAATGTTTTAATTTCCATCTGGTCTTAGAGGGGAAGAGATGGTTGTAATTTATTGCCCCTTCAGACCCAAACATTAATATGCAAGTAAACATGTGAATTGATGAAACGCTCTAGTGTATTAATTCACTAGTGCTCATATTTGCATTATATTTTGATAGACTCGTGTGAGAAACATAATGTTTTAACTCAAAGGAGTTACTATCTTGGAGATAAATTCATACTCAGTGGGAGGCCTGTGGAAGAGCATTTCTGGAATAGGATGCACCCTTCAAATCTTATTCAAAAAGAAGCAAACACTAGCTGTATATAATACATGAGGATAAAGTTCTTGGCTAGTTTATTTTTGGTATTGAGGTAATAGTTCCAACATGATCTGGAGTTAACTCCTGAACATTTCAAACTCCATATTCCAAATCCAGGGGGTTATGCTGTAAAAGTGTTCTTTGTATTGACAAACATCTTTGAAGGCCAACACAGTCACTGGAGTTTCATAAATTGAGATTCTGCTTTTGAATCATACCCTTAGGAAAGGATTTGTAGTCAAACATCTCTTAAGTTTATACATTACTGTTTGGGGTACAAAATTATATTATATTTAAAATTAAATTATATTACTCTTGAAATATATACATATCTTGAGGTCTATACAAAAATTAATTTATATAAATGTTGAAGTATATACATTATTGTTTGGGGTAATTTTAACAGATAATATTGATGATGTGAGTATATAGCCAAAAAATCTTCGCGAGTTTGAGAGCAGAGCACCTATTTTCTAGCACAGTTATTTAACCTTATTGATGGACAAAGTGTCAGATCATTAATTCTGAAGAGCTGATGAAATAGGCATAAAGAAAAACATGAATTGTAAAAGTAACCAAAGCTTGGGACCAAGAAAGCAAAGTCAAAAAAAGAGCTATTAAATGTATTTGGTGACTATCCTTAGGCAGAATAGAGTTGTTGCAAGGAATATTCAGTCTCTGCCTCCAAACATTCACTATCTGGCTGGGGACCCAATTAAAATCTATGAGCACCCATTGAAATATTATTGCAGACATGCCAGGCTAAGGACAGTTCTGAATTTGGGGAGGCCAAGTGAAGAAGCTTGGAGAAGGTGGGTTTAAGCCAAGGGTTAAAGGGGGGTATAAACATTTACTGATAAATTGTAAACTATTTTTAGCACATTCATACACAGACATCTATTAGCCATTTAAATCTAGGTTTCTCAGCTTGGCACTATTGACATTTGGGGCTCGATATTTCTTTGTTATGAGGGCTGGTCTGTGCATTGTATGATGTTTAGCAGCATCCCTGGCCTTTGCCTACTAGATGCCAGTGGCACCTCCTCGGTTGTGACAACCAAAAATATCTCCAGACATTGTCAAATGTCTCCTGGATGTGGGGCAAAATCACCAGCCTCCTCCCATTGAGACTCACTGATCTAAGTATATTCTTATAGGAGAATCTTTCTTAGATACTCATGGTTCCAACAATCACAGTTAATAGCTAAAATTTAAGTTACCATGTGCTAAATACTGTGCTAAGCATTTTGCAAGCATTATTTCATTCAATTCTTACAACTCTGTAAGATAGGTTGTACTTCTATTATCAAGTTTTTAAAAATATGTCTTCATTAAGTGCCCCTCTTCAATGAGGTCCTTCTTGGACCCCCTTTAAAACAGCAACTACCCTCAACTTTTCTTCCAGCATGTCCTGTCCTCCTCCCCTGCTTCATTTTTTTTCATAGAACTTTTCATATTCTAATGTAAAAAGTTTACATGTTTATAAATCACAATGTAAGCTCCGCAAAGGATTTTTGTCTGCTTAGTTCATTACTGTATCCTCTTTGTCTAAAATTGTGCCTAATCCATAGTAGGCACTCAATGAATGCTTATTTAATGAATGAATGCATTGTACCATTTTGCAGATGAAGAAACTGAGACTTAGAGAGGTTAAGAAATTTACCCAAGGTAACATTGCTCGGAGGAAATACAGTGTGGAATCACATCTAGCTCTGAATAATCCCAAAACCTATGTATGTAAATACTACGTTATAAAGTCTTAAAATGAAGCCTTTCCTCCACCTATTGTGGAAAACAAAACAAAACAAAACTGACATAATATTTAACCAAAATGTTTAAATATCAGAGATTCTGAAAGATTGGATTCTTTCTCCCTACAATCAGGAGAAAGACAAGGATATTTACTCTCACAACTCTTCTTCACCACAGTGCTGGAAATTCTAGCCAATGCAATAAGGTAAGAAGAAAACAGACGTCTAGGTTGGAAAAGAAATAAAAATGTCCCTGTTTGTAGATGAAATGATTGTATACATAGATAATCCTAAGGAATCCCTCAAAGCCTCCTGAAATAATAAATGAGTTCAAAAAGGTTACAAAGATGAAAACACAAAAATCAATTATATTACTATGCCTCTATGGCATAAGAATATGTTCAGGTGGTCATAGGGCATTTTCTAGGTGGGTGGAGACCCACACAATGGCTGAAAGAATGGTGAATTTCCATCCTGGGAAGTCCTGCTACAATCTCTAATAGAGGGGTGGGAATCCCCTGAGTGCATGGGTGGTGCCTGGCAGGAGAGGATGGACCATTGTGCCAGCCCTTGATACTGATGGTTGTAATTATGAACCTTTTCTTGTGAAATTAAAACTTGGCCTAGTATTATATATTGCCTAAGAGTTACCTGAAAGTCTCGTTGTTGCTCAAGTGTGCCCTCTCTCTAAGCCAGACTCCGCATGTAAACGCACTGCCTTTCCCACAGCGTGGGGTATGGCCCCCGGAAATGGGCCTCCAGGGATTATTTCCATGTGCTGACTGGCAATGCATCTGGAGGGAGGCCATGACCAAAAGGGGGAAATATTGGGTACAATTGAGTTTTTATGGCTAAGAGATTTTGGGGTGGGTCAGGAGGTACTCTGGGGGTTGTGCTTTTGTGCGTCTGGGCAGGGTCTCATTGACTGCTGTTGTAGAGAGTGCCTCAAACAGTGGGGCTCCTGAGGGCTCTGGAGACATCAAAACACTGTAAGCAGGGTGGACAATCTCATGGGATCGACACATTGTCAGTGAGCCTTACTTTGGAGTGTATGCTCCGCAGGGTGACAGAGTTAGACTCAATTATAGTTTTCCTGCACATGGCTTTTCTGCCCCTTTTCTCTGAGCCTATGATTAGCACTATACTTGTTGGGTGTGTGTCCCATACTTGTTCAGTCTGTTCCTGTGCCAGTTGGGCCCTGGGTCCCAGCAAAGTGGCAGCACCTGCTCTCCAGTGTATTGGACTTGCCCTTGCCCAGGACAACTGGCAGGGAGATGATGATGGACAGTGCCTGTCCTGGAGGATGGAGATTGTCTACAACAGGTGGGATGGTTCCATTCATCTGCCCCAGGGGTTCTAGGCCCCCTCTCAGTTGGGGTGGAGTGGGTGTCATCATCCTAAGGTCCTCAAGATTGGAGTGTGGGCAAACATGGAGGGGGGGGGGAGAGTACAACTATGGCCTAGAGTGGACTTATTGTTGTTCTAACAATGGAGAAACTTGTGTTATTGATCTGGAGGTTCGGAGGTGGAGGCAGTAGCCACCGGAAGTTCGGAGAAGGGGTAAGAGTGGGTGTAGCATAGGGGCATTCTGGGGACATTGGGATTTCCTGCATGGCACGGCAGTGACGGATACAGGCCATTGTACATTTTGTCAAGGCCTATGGGACTGTGTGGGGCAAAGTGTACACTGTGGTGTGGACTGCATTCCATGGCTGGTGGCAGTGCTTCAGTGTGTGTTCATCAGTTGTGGTAGGTGTGCCACACTGGTGAAGGATGTTGTTGATCTAGGGGTGTGTGGGAGAGGAAGGGGGTGGGGTATATGGAAGCCACCTATATTTTTGATATAGCATTTGCGTCATCTGAAACTTCTTTAAAAATTAAAAAAAAAAAATCAATTACATTTCTATATATTAGCAATGAGCATATAGATATTAAAATTAAAAATACAATGCCATTTCCAAATGCTTAAAAATGAAATATTTAGCAGCAAATCTAACAAAATTGTGTAGGACTTATATTCTGAAAACTACCCGATGCTGATAAAATAACTCAAACATATAAATAAGTGGAGAGTCTTATTGTATTCATGGACTGAAAGTCTCAATAATAAAGAGGTAAAATATGTTCAAGTTAATTGTACAGTTTTAACACGATTCCTATCAAAATCCCAGTAAGATTTTAGTTTATCTATTGACAAGAGTATTATAAAATTTATATGGAAAAGAAGTGAATTACAATAGTTAAAAGAATTTTGAGAAAGAATAATATAGTGAAAGGTATCAGTATACCTGATTACATATACATAGCTTAGTATAATAGCTATAGTCATCAAGGTTGTGTGGTATTAGTTGAGGAACAGATATATAGACCAATGGAATGGAGCAGAGATCTCAGAAATAGACCCAAACAAATATGCCAAACATTTTTTTTAATGAAGTTGGAAAAGCAAGTCAATGAAGGTAAGATAACCTTTTCAATAAATGGAGCTGGAGAAAATGAATATCCCAGCCATAGGCATAAAAATAAACCTCAACCTAACTCTTTATACCTTATATAAAAATTAACTCAAAATGGATCACAGAAATAAACGTTAAAGTATATATTTATTCATCTGTGTTTACTTTTTAGTTTTTAATTGTTTATGTTTTCAATTATTAAATGTACAAAATAAAGTTAAAAAAAAAAGATAAATCTAGAAAACTCTTAGAAAAAATGCAGGTAAAATATTCAGGGTCTAAGAATAGGCAAATAATTCTTAGACTTGACACCAAAAGCATGATTCATAAAAGGAAAATTTACTGATTTGTTCTTATTCAAAATTTAAATTTTTTCTCTGCTAACAACCATATTAAGAGGATAAAAAGACAAGTTACAAAGTACAAGAAAACATTTGAAAACCACATATCTGACAAAGAACTAACAGCTATAAATATAAAGAACTCTTAAAACTCAAGAGTAAAAAAGCAAATAACCCAATTAGAAAATGGAAAATGACCTGAACATTTCACTGAATAGGATATTTAGTTTGCAAATAAACACAGGAAAAGATGTTCAGCCTCATTAGCCATTAGAGAAATGCAACTTAAACCACGATGAGATACCACTACACATGTGTCTAGATGACTATAATAAGAAATACTGACAACACTAAATATGGGTAAGAATGCCAAGGAAGTGTATCATGCATATATCACTGATGAGAATGCAAAATGGTCCAGCCACTCTGGAGAAGTTTGGCAGGCCTTTAAAAACTAAACATGCAACTACTATACAACAGCAATTGCACTCCTGGGCATTTATCCCAGAGAAATGAAAACTTCTGTTCACACAAAAACCTGTACATGAATGTTTATAGCAGCTTTATTCATGATAGCTAAAAGCCAGAAATAACACAGATGTCTTTCAATGGGTGAATAGTTAAACTGTGGTACATACAAATCACAGAATACTATGCAGCAATAACAAGGAACAAACTATTGATACATGCAGTAACTTGGGTAAATCTACAGGGAATTATGCTGAGTTAACAAAAACAATCCAAAAACATTTTTAAAAAAACCTCTATGACTCCACTTATATAACATTTTTGAAATGGCAAAATTTTAGAAATGGAGAAGAGATTATAGGTTGTCAGGAATTAAGGAGAGAGTGGGTAGCTGTAGCTATAAAAGGTCAGCATGAGGGATCGTTGTGGTGATAGATATATTCTGTATATTGACTATATCAATGACAATATCCTGGTTGTGATATTTTGTTATCATTTTGCAAGAAGATACCAGTATGGGAAACTGGGTAGAAGGTACACAGGATATCTCTCTATTTTTTCTTAAAACTGCATTTAAATCTGCAATTAACATGGAATGCAAAGTACAAAAATATGAGAGAGTCTGGGGCATCTAGACAAGTTTAATTGTTGGAAAACCTTAAACATCTTTTTTTTTTAACCGTTTCAGTTTCAATGAAGCCCAAGTAGTCATTTTTCTTTATTTTCTTAATAAAGAAGGATAATGTTATGGCCAGTCAGAGGGCAGCATTCAAGTGGGACTATAGACTATTCAACCAAATAATTCCCAATAGGTAGGTTTAAAGAAAGGGAGTTTTTGCCTTGGTTAAATCCACTCTCTCAAGCCCTACCCATCCTCACCACAACAATTTCATGCAGGCTTCCTGAATACGTCACAGTGATGGCTCCTGAGTGGACTCTTAGGGCACTCATTTGTATGCACAACTCAGTTAGTATATTAATCATAGTAACAAATATGTATTGATTATCCCCTCTGTGCACTGAGCTAGAACACACCTCTTACATTATTGTATTCTCATTTAATTCTTTGTTATTTAATTTTCATTTGCACATATTTCCCCCCCAAATCGACTGTATGACTCTTGAGGTTAATGCTTGTCTCTGAAACATGTCTGTGTATCCTCGGTGACCCTACGGTAATGTCTTATGTGCTGTAGGCGTACATCACAAATTTTTGAATTATGTGATTAACTGAATAACTCTCAATTTAGCTAGTTATAGTGCTTTTCAAAGGAAAGTCATAGCATACATTTTGGGTTCTTGAAGAGGTGTCTTATTGTCAGTATTTGAATGATTCATGTAGGATCTGTAAACACACTTTGGTACTCTTGGGAGCTAGAGAGCCCATGGTAACAGAAACACTGGCACATGTCTTCTGGAAACCACAGACATGCTTTAGGACTGCAACGACACTTGCCTAGTTTAAACTCCACAACAGCATGTAGCTGTTTTCTTGCTGTTGTCATAGAATAAAGTGTGGATAAGTAGGAGGCTGGAGGTAGCACTAAGTAACCAGAAAAAACAGTAAGTAATGAGCCAGATATTTCAATATGTGTTTATTGTCATGTTGAAACAGTTTAACAAGGCAAAGCATACTGGTCAAATTATGGGCATTTGGGGAAGTGTAAGATGAAAGAATGCTTATAGTTTGAGAATTTTAAAAATACTTTATGGAGTGCAGTGGAGAGAGAATAGAAATATTTATGCAATTAAAACTTGAAACTGTATACAGACCAAGCTATTACTGAGAGAAACCCCTGAGTTAATGGAATTTCTTCCTTTGAAATATTTTAATGACTCTAAGAACTGCCCTCCAGTATTTTTATGGTGATTTTTATTAAGTAATACTAAGTCAGCTCACCTTCCAAAGTTATTGTCAGGGCAGCAGGCTGGTTCAAAGTGTCCCTACTTGATGATCACTCAGACTATTGATTTTGTCTCAGACACCATGCTAAGCAATTTATCAGGGCCCATTTGCAAAAATCTCGGAATGTCGTTTTCACTGTCATTACACAGTAAATTAAGATGTAAACTTCAGGGAAAGTATATGTGAAATTTTATAACAAATGAAATTGCATTTACAGTACGGAAAAAGGAAATGGATTTCATCATTTAAAGAAAAATGTTTAATGAAGCAGGTTAATTTACTATTAGATAAGATTTGTCTGAACCTTTAAAGGTAGCGGCTCCGAGTCTCAGAGGATTAGGGGGACATGATAATGGCATATTGTAACTAGCTTTTCAGTGGACGGATATTGTGGTTCCTCAGCTCATGAGCTTCAAGTTACCACCACACTGATCTTTGTCTACCCACTGCCTTTTACTACTGTACGTTCTTTTCCTGTCTGTTTCACCCTCTCCCCCCATCATATACCCAGTGTTTGAGGAAGTCCTTTTGGATAACTTAGGAAAAATCAGCATGAGAAAATGACTGTACCCCATCTGACATGCTACTTACAATGACTCAGTATCAACAAATAACCCTTTGTTTTGAAAGGAAACCTTAGTAAGAAAGAAGACATTTAAATGTGAGGAAATTGGTGGTGGTATGTCCTTTTAGTACGTTAAAATACACACATACATGCACATGAGCACACACACCCTCATACACATATATATGTATATATATTTTAGTAAGGCCGTCCACATTAAAAAAGCAGCACATAGTGACTAATGATCTTAGAATACCCTACTGCTTTGCACATTGGATATATTCATTTTTATCAGCAAGAAAATGTCCTTGCTTTTCTATGTCTAAATATATCTAGATTTTTTTCTTTCCAAAATGGTGAGCTTAAGCCATTCTTTCCTTAATAAAACCAAAAAGGCATTTCAGTGGTTTGAAATCTGATCAATATAAGGCTTATTCAAAGCTTATATATAGGATTTTATCTATCATTATCCTATAATAAAAGGTAATAAGCATTCCTTTTATAGTTAAGTCATGATTCCGAGTAAGCTCATTTTGTATAACATGTCATATACCTAGAAGGAAAGAATTTCTTTGCTTTTGGTTTTCCAAATAAAATGACACTAATTGCTTTTCTCAGAGGTCCTATTTCTTCAACTATTTTAATTTTTCTTCTCTGAAAACCTTTAAATATTGTCATAAAAAATGAAGACTACACTCAACACGTTGCTTTTTTAGGGCTAAAATACTGCTAAATATAGAGGATATCTATTACAAAGTTACTTAAACATAGAAAACCACAATATCATAAATACAACTTAGTCAATATTTTTTATTTTTAAATTTCTAAAAGTCATTGCCACTTAGCTTATTCATATTTAACTCATGCTGCTCTACAATTAGGAAAACTTTTTCTGTTATGTTTTAGCAAAATCAATCTATGTTTGAGATTCATTTTTTAAAAATCTCTCTGGCATTACTTTGCATTGCCTCTGCTGGAATTGAATTTGTTTATTGAAGCATTTCTATAATCCATGTTTTTCTTTTTAATTTTCACCATGAAAGAGAGATACAGCTCTCTGAGTTTGAGGCCACTTGCAAATTTGAGTATGCACTGAACTCTGTCATCTCTATCGCTATTAAACCTAAAGAGGACATGGCTCTTTTCAGGTAGTGCAATCTTAGAAAACTATCTAGCTTTCCATGTATGTGTCTCACCCACTCTCCTAGAGAATGATTTTCTTTGCTAAATAGGCTCAGTCAATTTGTAAGCTTTCAGTAACTATTGAAAATGGGTAGAATGTACCAGTGTAGTCCATTGCTTTCAGCTCTCTATTTTCTTTCCCACATGAAGTTACACTGAGAATTTTTGGTAGTACTTAGAGAATGCACATTTTCCTTTGACAGTTTTTATACTGATGCCCAGGGAAATAATAATAATTTGAACTTGCATGACACATCTCTGAACCCACAAGAATCATTTCTGTCTGTCTGTCTGTCTGTCTGTCTGTCTGTCTCTCTCTCTCTCTCTCTCTATGTATATATATATGCCCTTCCTCCAGGTTGATAAACCAATGAAAGTTATTTGCCTGTATAATTGTAGAAAGGCAAAAATGAGCTCTTTCCAAACATAGTGAAACCTCTAAGGGCTTAATAACATATGTAATCAGTGTAATCAAGTGGATATGCACTAACTTTGTCAACTCAATGCTTATAGCAAAACATGACACATTTTGAGGCTTCAAGCCAGGAAACTAAGAGAAGAGTTCCCTAAACTATCTATATTTGCAAATCCTCTTATGTATGTTTTATCTTTATAGATGGTGAATGAGAATTTCTGTAAAAGAAATAATAAAGGATTTTACTAAAAATCAATGTGATCACCTCTACTATTCATGATCCATCATACTGTCACAGAGAATAATTAACTTAGCTTATATATGATGTCCTAAAACCAAGAGCCCCAACAAGTAACCTATGATATTTGAGGTCCTCTCTTCCTTCTTTTCACCTATTCTTTCACTGCTTTGCTTTTTCTATTTTCTATTCTATGGTATTCTGAGCAAAACAGCTGCTCGCTCCTAAGATGCCCCACTTGTAGTCCCTAAATCCTGAAATACACGATATCATGCCATGGTTTTATTATGTTACATGACACAGTTAAATTAAAGATAAGGAGTTTGTCCAGATGTGCTTGATCTAATTCTATGAGCCCTTACAGACAAGAGCCTCCTCCAACTGTAGGCAGAAGGGTAAACCAGAGAGATCTGAAGTGTGAGAAGGACTTGTGCACTGTTGCTGGCTTGAAGATGGAGGAGGCCACATGAGAAGGAATATGGACTACCTCTGCGTGCAGAGTGCAGCCTCCAGATGACAGCCACCAAAGAAACAGGGGCCTCGGGCCTATGACTGTAAGGGACTCTATTCTGTCAACAATCTGAAAGAGTTTAGAAGAAGAGTCTTCCCCTAGTTCCTCCAGATAGGAGCCCAGTCCAACTGGTATCTGGATTTCTGCCTTGTGAGACGCTGACCAGAGAACTCAGTTGACCCCACCCAGATGTCTGACTTACAGAACTGTGGGATGATAAATGGGTATTATTTTAACCTGCTAAGTTTGTGGTAATTTGTTACATAGCAATACAAAACTAATACATTTGGCTTTTTTAAAAGCCTGTCAGTGGCACCAATAATTACAGAGGAGCTTCAGTGGTAGCTTTCCTGGTCAAGAAGCTGCTGGCCCCATGCAAGGAGAAAGGAGCACCTCAGCTACCATGCCTGCTGTTGGCGCCCAGGACCATGTGAGTTAGTTAAATGGCTCCTAGCCCAAGCTGCTGAGAGGATTCCAGCTCCCCAAATTAGATCCAGTCTTCCTTCAACCAGGGCTTGGACAGAGGTGTGTGTGTGTGTGCACATGCACGTGTTTATATTTAACTCAACGTTAAAAAGTAGTTTTTTCCTATTACCTGTGAAACTTTTGCGGTATGTTTATGATTTTATTTGTAAAATTATAGGGGTCATCTCTAAATTTGTATGGTCACAATTTACAGATTTTTCATATTTATATCCTCTTTCACAGTTTCGGTAAAAAAGATTGTAAACTCCTTGGCAATAATAACTATGCCATGTTTATTGTCATATCCCAGTTAAGCTATAGTAGGCACTATATAAACAAGTGTTGAATCAATAATATTAAAGGGAGCAATAAATCATCTTGGTTAAAATACATGATCTGGTGTCAAACTTGAGACAGCACAATATTCGCCCATTCTAAGTGTTGAATAAAGGCTCCCAATCAATTACCTATTACAAACCTTCAGTGTTTCCCCATTAACTAAACTTTAATACGTCATGTTAAGCTCTCCATGATAGAACCTCAAATACATTTCAAGCTTTATCTCTACCTATTTCCTCCCATGCTGGCTCACTTTCCACGAACACATATTTCTATGCTTTTGCTTTTGCTTTGTCTTCAGTCCCCAATGCATTTCTTAAAATCTCAGTCATTCTTCATGACAAGGTTGACAAACTATGGCTACAGCAAATCTAGCCCTCCACTTGTTTTTGTCTTGTACAAAAGCTAAGAATGTTTTTTATGTTTTTAAATGGTGACATTTTAAATGTTCATATATTTATTCATATAATATCCTTGATTATGCCTCTTGGCCCACAGAGCCTAAGTTAATTACTCTCTGGCCCTGGAAAAGTTTTCCAACCCCCTATTTTAAGCCCAATTCAAATACCAACTGCTCATAGAAGACTACCTGAATTCTTCGAGGTGGAAAAAAAATTATCTTTTAAGTTTCTTCGTAGATTGAGTATTACTTTATTTAGTGCTTATTTCACATTGTTTTTCTTTTCTTTCTCTATAAAATGTTCAGGCATGTTTCTTCAGGTCATGACTGGACATGGTTTTCACATGCCGATATTATCAATAAATACATAAACATTCAGGGACTACTTGCATATCAAGACAACTAACTTATAAATATCAATCTTAGCAGGTGACAGGTGGAGAGTAAGAATTCTTGAAATTGCTATGCATATCTGACATTTATTTAATCAGCGTTGTTAAAACTAGGCCTAGTAAGTACTATTAATGTGTGTTACATATTTTGGATTCAATAAAGTATATAAAATTGTTTATGAAACATCCGTATTCCTGAGTGTTTAATTAATGATTTTAAATGGTTTTGAGCATATATAAATCATAATTTAACAGTTTTAAACAGTGTAAAAATAGCAGAACCAGATGAAAAAATTCTGATAAACCATAAAAGATACACTAACATAACATTAGAAGGAGACCAACTCGTCAATGACATTGAAATCATATGATAGGGTGGCGAAGATGGACAGAGAACACTGAAAAAGGAGTAGGATGGTTGAATATGTGAACAGTGAAACACCTTAGCACTCTTCAAATGGAGGTACTGGATGTAAATAATCAACAAATTGTAATTGGGTTGGAAGGCTGTAACATAGAAAATAATGTTGCAACTAAGAGATATTTGGGAAAGAGTTAACAACATCTAATAAATACATGAAATGCTGTTATGAAAGAAAGGTTTTACCTGGCTTCCTGTCTGAGACATCTACTCTCCTATAGAGCTGCCTACAAGAGATATATTCAAAGCAAAAATTCACAGAGAATATAAGTAAGTGAACATTTCAGAAATGGCATTCACAACAGGGGCGCCAATATTCATTCACTGCCGTGAAACACCCCATATGGGTTTCAAGCACAAAGTTACATAAAAAAGAATGTGTTAATATTTTAATTACTATTAAGTCTTGTTGCAACAGCATTTATTACTAGAGTGTCATTAGAGTTATTTGCCAGGCTCTCTCCCTTGCTATGATTTTGAGGTCACCATGAGCAGCTATTATATATTAATTATCTCTTTATCCTGTCCAGTCATCTTCACAGAAAGTAGGCTGCTAATACATATTTTTGAAATGAATGAAGGAATGAAAAAAAAACTGAATGAATGAATTTTGAACGAATCTTTTTCCACCTCAATTCTCAAACTGGGGTATGCATGACTGTGAGTGAAGTTAACCAGGGCATACAATCCCACATGGTGCTCTTTTCCAAAGCCTCAATTAAAAAAAACATTTTTTTTTTTTTTGGAAAATAATGGCAGAAAGAAAACAATTATGAATTATCCAGAGTGTAAAATTTGCAATTATTCAGTCCTTGTGTGTTATTTTAGACTCAGCACTTACTAGCTATACTAATCTTTCTGAGCCTTGCCAGTACCAGGGAATGCTTATTTAATTCATCAAGTAAGTAAGGAATGGATGGATGGATGGATGGATGGATGGATGGATGGATGGATGGATGGTTGGATGGCAGGCAAAATAATTTTGAGTTTTGGTTTTAGAGTCAGGCATACATAGTTCAAGTTTTGTCCTCAACTAGTCTTCATTACTAAATAGAATCTTTGATCTTGGGCAAATTATTTTCTATAAACATTATTTTCCTCATCTGTAAAATGGGTGTAGTAATAGTATCTAACACCAAAAATTGTAAGAAATGGAAGAGCTAATCCACATGAAGGATTTTTAGCATGGTACCTGACATGAAGTAAGTATTCAGTTCATTTTACCTTGGGATTATTGAACAAGAAAATTCCTGATGAGGAGAGAGTAGTTACTAAACAATTGACTAATAAATAAAACAGTTTTCTTACAGCAGCAGCATTTTCATGTAATGTTAATTAATGCTTAATAGCCTTGGAGATGCGGCTGGCTAATGTCTGTCCAGCTTATTAGGAAGGGAGTTCCAATAATCTGGTCCTTACAATGGCCCTCTTTTACTGGACTGAGGAAATTGCATAATTGCTTTGTTGGACATTGCTATATAATGTTTCAATTATATTAAAGTAATTAGTTGATTACTAGCAGGAGTGGCCCAATATTTGAGTAAACTTCTCTAAATATTATGATTCTCTGAGTGTTTGTTTTGTGAATTTTATGTAATGAAACTTTTAAGGTAGTGGTTCAGAATTTAGATGACTCCAAAGAACACTTGCAAAAATAGCTATCTGTTTTAATGAAATAATATCAGCACTACTACTTTCAGTCTCTAAAATTAAGAAACAAATACTCATTTAAGTTAAAATACATTGAGCAAGAAAACTTGCTTCTATTGTGAGAATTTTCTCTTTACCACTCCTTATATGGTTTTGTTTGAGATTAATTGGGAGAGATTAGTACTTGAAAACAGTTTTCCAAAGTAGATACTTTATATTGCTAAAACGAATTCAGCTAGGTTATGCTAGGTAACTGCATGCATCAGTATTAGGTAATAATAAAAAATAATAAATGCAGAGTTCATGTTTCAGAAAGATGGAAATTTCATTAAGACTATATTTCCACTATCAATGTTTAAATAAATTCACCTGAGTGTTTTCTTTTCCTAACCTATTCAAGAAAAAGTCTTCTCAGAGGAAGAACATGTTCTTTGTTATGCATGAGTAGATCTTGAAATAAAAAGCATTGAAGCATTTTTATATGCTGAGGATTTCCTCAAGACTATATCTGAATAATTATGTCACAAAGCTTTTTGTTTTGAAATAAAAAAGCTCAAATCTATATAAAGAGTAAGTAGAGAATAAAAGTATGTAAGAAAAATTAAAAAAGATTTTTATTGTTAGATTTCTAATAACCATCTAGTACAATTTTGCATTCCAAGGTCTTTATATTCACTTATCATTTTGAAGTAATGTAAATATTAACTCTCTCCTGATTAGCCACATCACCAGTGGGTTTTCTGGTTCTGAGCACTGTCTCTTAGAGAGGAATTTCCTCATGAGAACTCAATAGACAAATGGTAGAAGCTGAGAACAAATTTTGAATTTTGATATCCCATTTCCCAGCATTGAAAGGCTTCTCTGTTGATGTACTATCATCAAATACTTGTACCAAAATAAATAAATAAATAAAAGAGAGCGAAAGGGGGATTTTCAGAAGTTATTCCCCACACAGAACATTTATTTCAAAATAAAAGGGATTCTGCTATCTCTTTTTTTGGGTCAGTAACAGCACATAATTAAACTTATTTGCATTTACATTCATCTCTCTATACAATTAAAGAGCCAGAACAATATGTCCTCAAGTAAATGAAAGTTATTTGATTGCATGTTTACTCATATGATATGATGGTTAATATGTTCCTAACATATTGGACCTTTAGGTAAAGCCAAACAATGAAGTAAAGAATAAAGAAAAATACAATTGCTCTTACCTCTTTGTTCTTATTGCTCTTAAGTTAAAGAGTTTGACTCCTGCCATATGTGACTCCTGCCATTAGCTCATTGTCTTATGGATCTTTGGTTTGATTGTGAACTTTCAGGGCAAAGGGGCATTATCTTTTTTTTTTTTTTAAGATTTTATTTATTTATTCATTTATCCCCCCCTTGCTGCTTGTGCTCGCTAGGTCAGCTAACCACGCCGTGCAGGCGGGCTTGCCTTCACCAGGAGGCCCCGGGAACCGAACCCGGGGCCTCCCATATGGTAAACGGGAGAGGGGCATTATCTTAATCTCTTAAAATTTTTAGAGCCTAGCACAATTCCTAGCATGTAGTAATAAATTGTGAGGTCTTTAGTAGGTTCCACATGACCACAGCTTGTGCTGCAGATGTCACCACAATCACAAGGCATGTAGTAAAATTACCTTATATGTCTATGGGATGCTTCATAATTGTTTCTATGAAGGAATGGTAAAAATTAATTTTTTTTGTAAAGCTGTATATAAAATAAAGGCCCCTTTATGACTTAAGTGGTTCACTTATAATTCTATAGTAGTTTTTTTTCATAACTCAGAACTCCGGTGTTCTGTAATATTCTTGAGGAAATGATATCTTTTCAGTAATAAAGAAGCTAACAAGAAGCTTGGCATGTGCTGTTACCATGCAGGTAACTTTTTTTCTCCCCTCTTCACTTGGTTAACTCCTATTCCTTCCCAGATCTCAGTTCAAATGTCATTTTTCCCCCAGTGAAGCCTTTTCTGAACTTCCTGACAAGGTTAAATTCTCCTGACAGACAATCTCTTCGCATCATGTATCTCTCGCTTATCTCAGTTGCCATTTTTCATCTTATCGGGGTGACTATTTGTTTGATGCTTGTCTCCCTTCTTCGTTTGTATCCTTTCAGCATAATAGCTGGTATGTAGGAGGCACTCTATCAATAGTTAATGAATCAGTATCTGCTCAAGAGCAGAGGAACCTGTGAAGATCCACTGAGACACTTTCAGCTAGCAGGTAGCTACACATATCTGAAGCCATAGCCTCCCCACCAAAATTCTGAAAAGAACCAGAACATTCAAAGACAGCATATTAAAAGAAAATATAGTCCCATCCACCGGCCCCATGGGATCTAAGCCCCCTCTCAATTAGAGGCGGAGTGGGCATCACAATCCCAGAAACTTCAGGATTGCGGAGTGAACAATGGACTAGAGTAGACTTATTATTCTACTGTAGACTTATTGTTATTTTAGCAATGGCATAACTTTTATCATTGATGTGGAGGCAGTGGCACAAGAGGTTAGAGTGCAAATTACAATGTAAACTATAATCCATGCTTAGTGGCAATGCTCCAATATATGTTCATCAATTGTAACAAATGTACCACACTAATGAAGAATGTTGTTAATGTGGGGAAATGTGGGAGGGGTAGAGGGTGGGTCATATGGGAGTCCTCTACATTTTTTATGTAACTTTTATGTAATCTAAGTATCTTTTTTATGTAACATTTATGTAATCTAAGTATCTTTTATATATATATATATATATATATATATATATAGAAAAGAAAATAATCACTTATTTTGAAATATAATGCATGCTCTCAGACTGAAGAAGGGCTGCTAAGTTTTGGAAACATTTTTAGATGAATCACATTGTCCAAATGCATAATGACCATTTTTATTTATTAAACAATAAACTATAACACTGTTTGCCCAAGATCAATTCTAAAATATCAATACCTAAGAAATGTGGGAAAGGAATATCTTAGTGTATGCTTTTTACAGAATATTAAGCAAAATGAAATATATTGTTTCCTATGCACTTCATGAGTATCTCCAGTTTTAATTAAGAATACTCCAGTGCAGTGAACTTTAAGCTTATGATGTGGGGGAAAAAACTGAGACTTTAGAGTCAGTCTAGGTGGGTTCATAACCACTTGCTAGCTTTGATTCTTGGGAAAATCCCTTTAACTTTCTAAGCCTTTGCTTTGTTATTCTGAAAATGAGAATAACAATAATAGCTTTTAGCAGAAATGCTGTAAGGATTAAATTAGATCTTTTCAATAAAAGACAGTATAGAGTCTAGCGTACTATGGGTACTCTATAAGTATTATTTTCATTTTTAATACTTTCATAACAATAATAATTTCTCAAAAGTTGCTTTTCTCTATGCAACAAACATTGTTTTAAGTCTCTTAAAATATATAGGCTACTTGAAGAAAGATAGATGCTAATGAAGCTGGGTCTTGTAACTAATATACTAGCAGATACCATTTTTGGAGTGATTCCTGTGTGCCGAAGAGTTTATCTCATTTAATTCTTACAAAAATCTAGAGATAATTTCAAGTCACTTGGGGGGAAACTGAGGCTTAAGGTATAAGCCTGTCCCCAATGTCACAGCCATTAACCTTGTTTAAGGGGAATTCTGGCCAATGTGGCATACTAGAGCTGGTTTATAATGTATCATGTTCAATCAAGTAAAGTTATGTGACCTAAGTAAATATGCCTGCTGTTTATTATATCTACACAGTTACTTTCCTGAACTTGACGGCAATTTTTGTTGGACTTTTAATATTTTTAAAGCACTAGGATTTGAAGTCATCAAGGCATAGGTTTTAATCCCAGCACAGCCATTTATTTGCTGTGAAACCTTGGCCAATCTGTAGTTTCATCTGTGTAATGATGTCTATTCATAGGGTTACAGTTAATTTATTGAGATATTGTATGAAAGTACTTAGCATAGTGCCTGAGACATAGATAGTCCTCAAGAAATGCCTATCTTTAATAATGTTATAGTATCTTTGGTTTATATCTCCCATAAAAAAGTTCTTGATCAAGTATTTGCCATAAATAACAATATAATACATAAAAAAAGATATAACTATACACATCTACAGTCACTTAAAATGAAAACTTTATATCACTAGACCTTCAAAAAGGATTCCATAGCACTGTATATATATGTGTAGTTCATAAAATATGGGACTCTAAAGCATTTTTTAGGTGGTCCCAGGGATTGAACCCAGGACTTCGTATATGGGAAACAGGTGCTCAACCACTTGAGCTACATCTGTTCCCTAATGCATTTTAAATAGTACTTCTTGGAATCTCAAAGGCATGTGTGGCTGGTTTAGCCTTTTGTAAACATAGTGTAGAATGTCTGAAATAATACCTGTTTTTGTTTTTGACAAATTTCTTTGGAGAAACAGAAGCACCAACAATAAATCCAATGACATGAGATGCAAACTTGATGTAAATCTTTTGATTTAAACAGTCTATATAGTCTGTCTATTTAGACAATAAAATGGCCACTACAGATCATAAAATAGTCTGTGTATATTTAAAATGCTCAATATATGAGGAGTGAAAGTTTAGATATGGATCTCTTGAACCCAGTCCTCTCATTGCTCTTCATCCTTGCCTTCTCTTCCATCATTTTTATTAGAAAAGAAGTCATAAATGGAAAGCATAAAAGGCATTCATGGAAGGATGAAAAGGCACTACTTTGCTTTAGTGATAATGGTGGGGAAGGAAAGAAGAGCATAAGAGCTACAAATCCTTCTTCTCTTTTCCGTTTCTCTGAGACTGTGCCCAGGACTTGTTCATGCAACACTACATTTTGATAGACATATTTGGTTATATGGTAGAACATCAATAAATGAGAAGATTGAATCAATAGGGAAGAAGAGTGGGATGTTTATTATGGAATTCCAAAAGAGAGGGTAGATAGATACAGTGATTTATTTGGCTACATTTAGCTTAAAAGAAATACTAGTAGAGATGGTTAACCTTCAATCTCCAGGGTTACAAATACAGATGACGATAGATAAGTCAAGTGGGAAACCAAGCAGCTTGGGACTATGGCAATTTGGAGGGCATGTACTCTCTCCAAAGGTATGAGGCAGCTCCAGCAGATTGCTGCTATGAAAATGGATTCTTATGTAAAAATTCTCAGTTTTAAATTTTAGGAATTAATTAAATTACTTTTTTTTTTTTTTTTTTTTTTTCTGATCAAGCTGCAAAACTTTATTGAAGAAGCAGGGCATATATACTCTAAGGGAAGAGGGAGTGGCTAATAAGGACGGGTGGCGGTTTAGGATTGGTAGGTACTGTTGCTGGGGGTGTGGGATTGGTTGGTGCTGTTGCTGGGGGGAGGTGGCAGTATTGAGGGAGTGGCTAGGTGCTGTTGCTAGGGGTAGGAGGCAGCATTTCTGGCGTGAATTTTTGGCGGGGGCTCGAAATGCTGCTGACTTCCTAGAAGGCGGCTAGGGGAATTACTTTTTAAACACTGGAAAGCCCAAACCAACACAATCAAACCACACGTTGTGAAACATTAGGGTGTGGACTGAAGTCTACAACAAACTTTCAGATTGTATATGTAGAAATTAAGGCCAAGAGAAGGTAAAAACTCTATAGAAGTCACAGAGCTATATCATGGTGGGACAGAGACAAGGACTTAATTCATTAGACTCTAGTAGTGCCCAGTCTTTTCTCCACCATACCAGTCTGCCGCTTGATGATTGTTGACCAAAAAGCTCTGTATAATGAGATAGTTATTTTCTTTGGCAAGAAATCCAACTTAGGGAAATGATTTTACCTTATAATTTGACTGATTAAAATTTGGAAGAAATTATCACAAATTAAAATTATTCACAACATGCTTTGAAGAAAGATATTTTCCATAGGCCAGATTCAACTTGACAATACTAGGATCTCAATACCCCCAAACTGTGTTTCAGTCTAGCTCTTCCTACCTGCCCTCACCAGTGCACACAGAGAAGTGCTCCATTAATGGAAATACTCTGTATCTTTACCTCTTAGCAAAAAGCAAACGCAGTTGTTTTCCCCAAGAGGCAGGAAGCACGTTTGCTAAAAGTTGCTCTATGATATGGGAACATGAAATGGTAAAGATTCAGAGTTGTCGGAAAGATAGTAGTGAAAAAGAAAATTTCTAAAAGATAACACATGTTAAACAGAAACTAGGGTATGGCATCTTTAACAGAATACAATATAGAAATAAATATGATTGCGTTTCTTTATCTTTTCTGATAATGTTATTTACATTTAATTACCTATAAGGTCATTATATCTAGCAGAAGATTATTGATCCAAGAATCTAAATATTCCCACTCATCCAAACCATGAATATCTGGATAAACTATAAGTGTTCAATTGTTGATATTACAGAGGCTGCAATATCTGTGATTTGGGTAAGGTGCCATAAATTGTAATAGATCAAAATCAGCTCTGTAAGAAGTTATTTCAGGTAATGAAAACCTCATAAATATCATGGAATAAAGGTTGTCCACTACAAAAATAGAGAAACTCCAGACTTAGAAATAAGACGCAAGAGAGATCCAGCAACACTGACAGATGTTTCTGGAGAGCTGTTGTATTGTCTCCCCTTTGGTGACTGCAAATGTTGTTATGCTAGGTCCTGATGCTAAGCAGTTTGGGTTCTAGGTGAGCAACAATTTTGAAAATTATATATTATAGTTGTATCATGCTCTTTTTAAACAATTTTAAAGAAAATTAGTGTGTGTTTAAAATTCTGATTTTTTAATGTAAAACTTTATAACCATGTGTATTAGTCACCCAAAGGGATGCTGATGCAAAATACCAGAAATCTGTTGGCTTTTAGAAAGGATATTTATTTTGGGTAGAAGCTTACAGTTTCCAGGCCATAAAGTGTAAATTACTTCCCTCACCAAAATCTGTTGCCTTGTGTTGGAGCAAGATGGCTGCTGAGCTCTGCAAGGGTCCAGGCTTCCTCTTCCTCTCTTGGCTCCGTGGTCCCAGCTTCTTCCAATATCAGCTGTTTGCTGGGATAAGTCTCATCTCTCTCCTGGGGCTCATTTCTTTCTGGGCTCAGCTGCTTTGCTCTTTCCACAGGGCCAGCTGTAAACCATGAGGCAAACGGCTTGTCTCTCTTCCTGGGGCCTTTGCTGTATCTAATGGAGCTTCTCACTTTCCTCAAGTATCTGCTTCTCTGTGTATTTACTTCGCGGGGGTCCAGCATTAAAACTCCAACTCCTCTGCCATGTCATTTTCCTCTGTGAGTCCCTGACCACCAAAAATATCTATTTTTGGAATTCATAAGCAATATCAAACTGCTACACCATGTAAAATGTATTTTTAACCATTCCCCCTCCAACTTTTGTGGATTTTATATAGTAATTTTTTTTTTCCATTTTAAAGTAAGCCAGTTTTCAAGCAAAGCAATTTGATGACAGACATAAGTCAATTGATTTACATGGTATCTTTATACATTACTAATTTTATCTTGTGGGTAAAAAAGTATCTTTGATCATTACGTTCATTTGGAGTTTATAAATCCAGTCTCTTTCCTAGCTCAGGTATTTGCACATGCTCTTCCATCTGGTTGGAACACTTTTAATCTTTTTCTTCATGACTAGTTCATATAGAAGTCCTCTCTGATTATTCTCCTTTCTTGCTTTCAGTAATCTGTTCTCTTTTCTTCATAGACCTAGTTTGCTTGCTTGTTTAATGTGTTTCCCCTGTTAATCTCTAAGCTCCCTTAGAGCAAGACCATGACTGCTTTGTTTATCACTGTATGCCCAGTGTCTAACAAAATGCCTAGCAAATATAAGGCACACAATACATATTTGTTCTAGGAATGTGTAGATGAATAAATGGATATATGCAACATAGTAGAAAGAGCATTGAAGTCAAAGTTAAGAGACATGGTTTCTATTTACTCCTCTGACACCTTTCTATCTATACAGGCAATCTATTTACTTTTTTCTTGGCCTTAATTGACATTTGTGAGTAGAGATAATAACAATAAGGTCTCCCTTACATAGCAGTTTCAAGTATTATGCACAGCAGAGGAAAAATTACTGGCACATAGTAGGCATTCAGTAAATAGCAGTTATAGTGGTTGTGAAGTTTTGGGAAAGTTGTAACCTATTGAGCTGCCATTTACTCACTGTAAAATCAGCAAATAAGTTATTGTGAAGTTAAAATAAGTTGCCTACAAGCTCTTGCATCACATAGTTTTGATACAGAGCAGACATGCAGTAGATGCTTTTAAATATGCATTTTCAGAAAGTCTATTCTCTAATAGATTCTAGGCCTCCTCATATCTCTTCATTTTACATTTTTTGGGGGGGGAAATGTACATTTTCAGCAGTTGGGCTTGTTATAGTTCCATCATTTATGGTTTCTTTTCATATTTAGTCTTAGGATAGGCTTTAATGACAATTCTTGATGATCAGGAGAATGCATATATTATTGACAATAAAAACAAATGGAATTGTTCTTATTTTCCTTTCCTTTCAGAATAACACATAATGTTCATTATCACTAAATTCTATTTTTAATAGAAAACCGATTAGTTTGCTCCTCCAGAAAACCATCACTGACTTTCTTGCCTCTGAAAAGGTTCAGAAGAATCAAATGACCAGCTGTCTTTGTGATACATACAGCCTCTCCTGACGGAGGTCTGACTCTGTCCCTGCCCCTCCTCTTCAGGCATCCCTTTCCATTACTCCTGGAAAGCATGCTGAGCTGTAGCTGCTATAACCTTGAATGCTGCCCGCCCAAGTGCATCTTGTTTTGAGTAAACAGCACATATCCAGATGCTTTCCCAAAACTAGCATGCAAGCCTTTGGCATTTAGCCACCTTTGTCCCCCAACCTAATAAAATCTAAAGAGCGGTTGCCCTAGGTGCGGACATAATCGAGTGAACTTTGCCACCTCGCTGTCCGTTGGGAGGTAGCTGCACCTCTCTATAAATAAGTTACCCTAATAAATGCTTAAGGACTAATGACCTTGGCGTTTAGTGCCTCTTTCTTCAGATTCTCAAAAGGACCCATTGTAGAGCAGTTTGGGCACTCCCGGCTGGGTCTCCCTATTTCTTCTTTCTGGCTAAGTCCTGCTGCTGGTTCAGTTGGACACAATAACTGTCAGAGTGAATAGAAATTGAAATGCAAATCTAAACATTTAACCTATGTAGGGAAGAAGTCTCTGAATAAGTGTCATGGAACTCTAACAGGGAATGAGAATAAGTAACATCAAACATGACAATATAATGGTTATGAGATGGCTTGAATGTCTCAAAATGGGGTACAAATATCAATGTAAAACACATATTACAGTAGAGTTAGCTATGTAAATGATTTGAGTATCAAGGAAATATAAAGAAGCAATTTGAAATGTAATTGAATCATTGCCCTTGCTTCAGATTTCATTACAAATTTGTGATACTTTTTTTTACCTATCTTGTTTAATTCTGACTGACCTCATCTATTCACTTTCAACTCTAGCTTCTCTTCAAGACCATATCAATGCTATGGTCTCCTCACTCTGCAAGTTCTCCACATTGGTCTCCTGTCTAGACATGAGACCATGTCTAGTTGTGCCCTAGTCCCTGTTCATCATCTTTTTCTTTTTCATTGTCATTTCCTTTTCTCCTTCAAGTACACTTGTTTTAAAATCAAAACACCTCTTGAGAATATTACAATTGCTATGGATCCTCTCCCCAGATATAAAACCTCAGTTTAATTTACAATCTTAGGGGATTCTTAGATATCCTGAAGCCCAACCATGAAGAAAACTCCAGGTGAAGAACACTGGTTAGCAGTCCTCTTCCAATTCTGAAAGCAGTAGCAACAGTTACCATTTACTGGGTAACTGGTATGCACCAAGATGATTTGTTAGGTAGCTTCTATACTTTGTCTCTAAACCTCATGAGGTGAATTTCACAGAAGCTGAAACTGAATGCTACAGAACTTAAATAACTTCCCCAAAGTTAGACAGTTAGTTCATAGTGGAGTTGGGATGTGATTGGGATTTAATTCTAAATACATGTTTTTTTCCCACTGCACCTATCTGCCCTGTGGCACTTGGTGAGAAAAATGAGACATAAAGAAGAAAAACAATGGAAAAACCACAGACTTAAAGGTAATAAGTTGGGGTTAGCAAGGGTTAATAATTATTCCACATTTGATATATACTATCTTTTTCTATAAAGGTATGAGTTGCTGGTATGCAGTGGAATATACATACTGGTTGTTAAATATTGAAACATTATTTGTCAGTCAAAAAATACTGTCTTAAGTTCTCTGAATGTTCTTCTTCTGGCTGCCCAGCCCTTCTCAATGAACACCTAGCAACAAAGGGATTAAAGGTTCTCACAGCAGGACCCCATTTGCGGCCAGTTCTGATTCACAGGTGTTAACTACTTTGAATATTACTCTGGTTATGAAAAGAACATAAAGAAGTTGCCTGATTCAGCTTCCTGATTCTTCTCCACTCTTTCTTTCAGGTCACACCCATAGTTACCTTTGAAAGTATATACTCTATTTCTAGAAAGGCATAATGGAAAAATAGAAAAAGGCTTAGGATTTTGCTCACAGTTTTGATTTATATATATATTCCAATACCCTAATTTCCTCATTTCTTTCCTTAATTGCTTTAAGAATATAATTGATTTGAAATATGCTTGAGAAATTCTCAAGATAACATCACACCACAGTATAAATTTTATTCTTTCATTTTCCTATCTCTATTGAATATATAAAGCAAACAAATAATCTCATTCTTATTATAAGTATATTGAATAAATCCAAATTCACAAAAAAGACTTTGGCTTATCTACAAATTAGAATTTCTCTAAACATCACTTAGGCCCTAATGATAAGAAAAGAAGATTTAAAATATGGCCTACTAATATATTTATTATTAATATCTTTTGGTAAAAAGTCATGTTGGGCCAGCTCTAAAGAAAGTGAATTTACAGGAAATTCATTATTTGTAAAAGCTGAGTCAATTTTCATAAAAAATTGATGAAAGAGAAGTATTCTAAATGTTCATTGAAACGGTTGCAAACTAGAAAAAATAGTCTGTCTCTGAGCTGCTACCCTATCTGGAAGCAACTTGTTTTTGAATTGTTACTAAGAAAATATTTTATCTGTTTTTCCTCTCTACTTCCTATTACACAGTGATACAAGATTGGACAGTTTTGCTACTGAGATCCCATCTTCTGATTAATTTCCTTTACTGTGATTCAGTTAAAATGCAATATTCAGTCAGCCTTCTCTTCTTTACATGTATTTTTTTTCCCGAACTCTAAACAGCCTCTTTTCTGTCCCTTGATCTCATGGAATTTGCTGCCTCAAAGCTTTTGTGACTGTGATAGGGAATGTAGAAATCAGTATTTCTCACAGCATGGTATGCTTATATCAGTAATAGAATATAAAAGGTGCAGGGAAGAACATTTTCCATTTTGATAATTTTATCTTTATTTTAATGTGGAATAAGAAAAAAAACAAAAACAAAAACAAAACAAAACAAAACAAAAAAAACGACCACATCAAGCATTTCCTTTTATGGAAATGATTGCTTAGACTACAGGGGTTCTTAATCTTTTTTGTTCCATGGACCTCTTTGCCAGTCAAGTGAAAACCACAGACCCTTACTAAGTCCACACTACACTGTATATTATTTAATAAATATATCATATTTGCACCAACACATCCTCACAAGAATAATGTTTTTTTGAATTTCAATTAAGCTCATGGACCTCTGGTTAAGAACCCCTGGCTTAGAGTGAGTTTAGGATGGGCTGTGATCAGCCTCCCCAAGATCCACAATTGCCTTATGTTCTAGGAGGCAACTAGGCTTCAATCCAAGAGCAGAGGCCACCTGTACCTTGGTTTCCAATCACTGCTGTGGGCTCTGACTTTCAGCCCTGATCCCATCATGCCTCATGCCTCCATTCATCTCCAACAGCATCAGAAACTCAACCTCCTCAGATCCTCTCACACACTATTATCATCTATCATCTTCCTAATCTTCTAAACGCTCTGTACATTCCCTAATAAATCCACTCCCTCACCCCACCTCCATCCTTGCCTTCTCAAACCTGTCCATGAATATTTTGAAATTTTCATTGCATCAACAGAATACATTCCTCTATCCACAACCTCTTCCATGATTGTACCCTCCACCATCTCTTGCTCTTACTGAAACGTAACTTTCTCTTGAGACCATTGTTTCCCTCCAGCATTTTCTAGTGAAGGCCAGTTCTTTTTGTTTTCCTTTCTTCCAACATATCTTGTGGCTTAGGGCCTAGAGCTCTAGTGGGTGTTCTATTTGTTCTTTACTGCTGCTCCCAAGCTGCCTCTACTCCCTCCTCCTTCATAAACCTCATCAGACTTTACCACCCTTTACCTCCTCCTATATATTTATTAACCTTCTGGTTACTCTACTTCATTTATTGATTATATCAGCATATAGCTTCTGACTTCTTCTCCAATGTTCTCAGGAATTTGTGCAGTCATAGAGAAGATCCACCCCAAATCTTGGTTCCTTTTCTCCTCTAGTCTTAACAGCAATGATCTTTTCTTCTACTCTGGTCTTCAGTTACTACCGGTCCTCTGACTTTCAAGATGAATCACATCCTGTCTCACTTCCCCATTCACCTTAACCTCCTCAGCCACTCCACTCTTTCATTTGAGCAATATCCCAGATCTTGTCATCAGTCCAATAGCTGGACCTCCTTCGATATATGAGCTTTGATATACCTCTCACTGACAATCATGTCTTTCCAGCTCTTCTTCCTAGCACATCCAATCTGACAATTCTCTGAGCACAATGAGCCTTCTAAACCATGAGCCCATCTCCTTTTTACTTATTCCCTTATAATGTCCTTTAATTGTTCCCTCATCTAGCCTAGATTCCATGGTCCAATACAATAATCACCCCTTTGCAAACACTATAGCTGCTGTGCCCCTTTCTACCACTGTCAAACTTGCTTAATAAAATCCCCACTCTGCTTAATCCACTTTCCCACCCATTCTACACCTATACCACTGCAGCTGAAAGTTGCTAGAGAAATTATGCAACTGAGTTGACTGGACTCACTTTAACTTTAGGGAAACATTCTAAAAGTACACTGCAAATGCTTGTTTTTATTCCTCATTTATTTTGCTGGTATCTTCTGGTTGCTGAAGTGCGCTTGGGCTTTGTCCTTCCTTTTCATCCCTTTCCTATACTCATTCTGTCTGTAAGGAATGCCAACCAATTCAATGGCTTAAAACACTTTAAATCTTAGATGACTCCCAAATTTTATCTTCATCTTAGACTCCTCCCTAGTTCTAAACTTCTACATGTACTTCCTACTTAATATATCTAATTGGATGTCTGACAGGCAGCTCAAATTTAAAATATTAACAAAATGACTAATATGCTTCAAAACAAATTTAGCCGAGGGGTGGATGTAGCTCAACTGGTTGGGCATCCGTCTCCCATATGGAGGGACCCGGGTTCGATCCCCGGAATCTCCCGGTAAAAAAAAAAAAACAACAAATTTAGCCGTTCTACAAAATTTCCCTATTTCAATAAATATCACCCAAGGAGCAAGCCTTTCTCCTCTATTTCTTGTATACTCAATCTTTTAATAAATCTTATTTGTTATATCTCCATATGTACACAAACAACCCTGTGCTCTAACCCTAATGCAAGCTATCCAATGACCTCCCATGAAAGACGAAAACAGCCTTTTTACTAGTCAACCTCTGTTCTTATATCTTTAAGTCCATTTTTTTATACAGTAGCCAGTGGATATTTCAGAAGTATAAATCAGATCATGCTTCCCATATGCATAAATCCCTTCAGTGGCTCCACATTCCATTTATTAAAATATCTAAATCCCCACTATAGCCTGTAGATTTTTATTTCTTGGCCTGTGCCTATATCTCTGAACTTATATCTCTCTTTTCATCTCATAATGGTCTATACTGTTATATTGGCCATCTTTCCTCCAACCCCCAAACTAGTTTGCATCCTATGGCCTTTGCTCATCTCTCTGCTTGGAACCTCTCTCTCTGGCCTTTAAATTAGTGTATAGTTCTCATCATTCAGGCCTCAACTAATATTTCATCTCCTCAGAAAGACTTTTCCACAACTACCAGATAAAGCAGGCCCTTGGATAAAGTGGGCATTCCTACCACAAAATAATCCTACTTTATTTCCTTCATAGCATTCATTGGTATCCAAAGTTATCCTTTTTATGCATTAGTGCTTGTTTTTATTGTCTTTTTCCTCCCACTAGAATGTAGTAGCATCCTTGAAGGCATGGATCTAGCCTATTCACATTATACCATTAGTGCCTAAAACAGTGCTTAGAATATTGTAGGTATTCAATAAATATTTATTGGATGACTAAAGTGGGTAGAATTTTTAGATTTAGTATATTTATAATAACTAATATTTAAAAATCAAATAAAAATCTACTTCCATTTTCAGATGTTTTTCAAAAAAAAGCCCTCTGATTAATATTATTCAAAACAATTTAAAAAATTCATTGAATTATTATAATTGTACTGCTGAACTGGCAAGAAAGTAGGAAAACACTCAGAAAAACACTCATGAAGGGAAAGCAGGAATCCTGAAAGGTAACTATTATCCAAAGTTGATACCCACTCTGAAGGCATCTACCAATCCATGTTGATGGTGGGCTTAGGTTTTAACATTTACACAGTGTAGGACACAATGTACAAAGTCTAGGGTTTACCAAAAGTTGAAAATATGACAAGACGAAATGTGTAAACTCAAAGAGCTATACTACCAGTAAAACCTATTGAACAGAGGTTGACATTAAAGTATGCTATTTGCCTTAAACTTGTTACCATGTTGGAGGAGGGGGGAGAATTTCCTTAATGATTCAAAACCATAAGCCATTATTGATGGAGGGTTGTTGCTTTAATTAATTATCTGCATTATCTGCAAAACTCCAAGATGAGAATTAATTTTAACGTGGTCCAAATTTGTAGTTTTCCCCAGTGCTTGGCATAAACAAGAAATGCTTTTCACTTGAAAAGATTTATTTATTTATTTATTTATTCATTCATTTATCCCCCCCTTGCTGCTTGTGCTCGCTGGGTCAGCCAACCACGCTGTGCAGGCGGGCTTGCCTTCACCAGGAGGCCCCGGGAACCGAACCCGGGGCCTCCCATATGGTAAACGGGAGCCCTACTGATTGAGCCACAGCCGCTTCCCACTTGAAAAGAAAATAAACCTTTCCAGGGCCATATAATGTTCTCACAGATAAATTTCTATTGACTATCCACTCACAATAAAATCACAAAGCATACTCAAGAGCAAGGCATCATGAATGAGAGGAAGCAGGAAAAAAAGTGATAGAAGGTTTATACTTTCAGATATACCAGTTGTGTTAATCAGTCAAAGCAGTGGTGATGCAAAAGTATCTGAAAAGTGTTGGCTTTTATAAAGGGTATTTATATGAGGTAAAAGCTTATAAGGCCCTAAAGAGTCCAACTCAAGGTACAATAAGAGATATTTTCTCACCAAAGTCTGTTGCCACGTGTTGAAGCAAGATGGTTGCTGATCTCTGTGAGGGTTCAGCTTTCCTCTTCCTCTTAAGGCTCCATGGGCCCAGCTTCTTCCTATCTCAGCTGTAGGCTGTAGGACTCAATTCTTTCTGGGCCTTCTCAGCTGCTCAGGGCTGTGGTCTCTTCAGCTGCAAACTATCAGGCGAATGGCCTAGCTCTCCCCTGGGCTTTAGTTTTTTGGGCCTTCTCCTTTCTGTCACATGGCAGGACCGAAATGATCAAGTTCTTTCTTCTTCCATGTCTATGGAGCTCTCTCTCTTCCTGTGCCTTCTTCTGTGTGTCTTCTTGAGTGAGTGTCCATTTATATAGCCCACCAAGGGGGCAGGGACTCAACCCTGGGTCATGCCCTACTGATGTGGTTGAATCAAAGCCCTAATCTCAATTTAATCAAGTAAATGTAAAACCTTTGAATTTAATACAATCAAAGGATATCACACCCAGAGAAACAGACTAGTTTACAAACATAATCTATATCTCTTTTTGGAATTCATAAATAATATCAAACTGCCACACCAGTTATTGGAATAATCAGACAAAAACTAAAAAACAACTATGCTTACTATACTTACCGAAAGAAAGCATCATAAGTATGAATAGAATTCCAGAGACTTTAAAAATGGCTGACAAATTTGAAAAAGAAAAAAACAGTTTTATGGAAATGGAAAATTTCATTGGAAAACAGCTTAGAGATTCAAAGAGATTTAAAGTCTAAAAAGAAGTTAAGACATACAGAAGTTAGAATGATAAATTTCAGTATAGGCTTAGTTGGATTTCCAAAAGGAGATAATAGAGCAAATGAGAAGGAAATAAAGAGATAACAGTTGGAGATTTTTTTAAAAGTGTAGAAAGACATGACATGTTTAGACTCAGGAATCAAAATGAATCCCATTTAGGATAAACAAAAAGAAATCTACACATAGATCATCATAGAAAAACTGCAGGGCACCAAAGTCAAACCAGTCAAGCAAGGCATATTATTTTCAAATGAAGGACGACAGTTTCAAAAGTAGCAATACAAGCCAGAAGCCAGTGGAAAGTACCTTCACATTTCTGAGAGAAGATGACTCTCAGTCTAGAATTGCATAGCTAACTATCTTTCAAGGACAAGGACAAAATAAAAATATTTCAGGAAAACAAACTTTTAGAGTTTTAATATCAATTGACACTTCTAAAACAGGAGTCTCAGTCAGGACTGATTGGTCCCCTCTCCACTCCAGAGAATATTTGGTAATGCCTGAAGGAGTTTTGGATTGTCATAGCTGGAGGGAGCTGTAGGCATCTGGTAGGTAAGAGGTCAGGGTATTTACTAAACATCCCAGGTTGTACAGGAAAGCCCCCCACATCAAAGAATTATTTGGCCTTAAATGTCAATGGTACCAACTTTGAGAAACCCTGCACTTAAGAAATGTCTAAAGTACTTAAGAAAGAATGCAAGTGACCCCAAAAAGAATGTCTACAATGCAAGAAAAATTATTTGGGAAAAAAACACACAATTGATATGCATGTAGTCATAAACAGTGGGTGTATAAAATAATTAAAATAAAATTAATGTGATTAAATGAAAGAACTGAATTTACTAAAAAGGAATAGTATGTAAATTGGGGGGTAATTAACTTTCTAGTTTCCTGTTATTGTTCAGGAGGCAAGAGGCAGTTAATTAAATTTATACTTTTTTATAAAATTAAGTATGCATGTTAATTTTTTAGGATAACCAGTAAGTGGTTAGTCCTAAAAACTGATGTAGAAAGACTTGAAATCAAAAGTATAAAATAAAGTGAAAGAAATAAAACCAAATAATATAGTAATCATGACAAATTTAAGCTAAAAAACAAAGATTGTCAGATTGATATACAAATGACATTATAGGATGAGAAAAGATAAATCAAGAGAAACCAGCCAAAAGAAAGATGCTTTAGGATACAAAGGTAAATCTAGATATTAGATACATTAGAAATGAAAATGATCATTACACATGATTAAGATTTTAATTCATGAAGCAAGTATAATACAAATTTAACTAATGATATAGCTTTAATAAACATAAAGCAGAAATTCATAGAAGTACAGGAAAAAATATTTGTACTAATGACATGTAATGAACTACATTTACATAACAGGAAAAAAAGTCAGAAAATGCAGCAAAAGTAAATAAATAGCAACAAAAACTATCAAGTTATTATGGATAACTCTAACAATTATATGTATGTGAACTTTATGAAGAGAATTTTTAAATTTTAATGAAAGACACTTAAGAAGACCTAAGTAAATGGAACAATATACTATATTCTTGGATAATTAGAGTTAATACCTTCAGGATATTACTTCTCTGTAAATTTAACCACAGAAGTCATGTAAGTCCAATAAGATCCCAAAAAGTGTTATTTGTGGAATTTAAAAAGCTGATTCTAAAATGCTAAAGCCTAAGAATGACTTGAATGCTACTGGATTAGAAGAATAAATCTGGGGGAATCTATCCATCAATCAATATCTGTTATAAAGCTACAGTAACTAAGAGATGTGATATTGGCAGAGGGATAGGCAGATAGAGCAATTCAATGAAAAAGAAATTGCAGAAACATTCCCATATACAAGGAAAATTCTTAAATAGCAAAGCTGGCACTGCAGATCAGTGCATAAAAGCATGGATCATTTTATTGGGAAAAATATGACTATATAATTCAACTCATACTCAAAAATTAATTCTAGGTTATTAAAGATCACATATAAAGGGCAAACTATAAAAGTTTTAGAAGATAATTTGTGAAAATGCCTTTATGATCTTCTAGTAAGAAAATATTTATTAACGAAGACACCAAAGACATAAAAGAAAATATTTATCAATTTGACTACAGTATAATATTGAGCTTTTGGTCATCAAAAGGCAACAGAAAGAAATTAAAAAGACAAGCTACAAACTGGGAAAAGATATTTACAACAAATAGATAACAAAAGATTAGATTGCAAAATATATTATGGACTCCTACAAACCACCAAGAATACAACAAAACAGGCTAAAATAGGACAAAATGATGAATAAGCATTTTACAAAATAGGATATTTGAATGACTAATATATATATTGAGTTGATTAATATAATTAGAAATAAATGAAATACAAACCAAAGTCACAATGGGTTTGCATTTTATATTCATTAAATTGACAAAAATTAAGTCAAGTATTGGTAAGATATAGATATAAAGGAATCCTGAGTATACCTGAAGGAAGTGTAAATAAGTATGACTATTTAGAAAAATAATTTTGAATTATCTAATAAAGTGAAGGTTAAAAGAAATTCCACTTATAGGTATATACCAGAAAAACCCTTAAAACAGGTGTACTAGGAGACATGTATAAGAATGCTCATAGCAAGATTGTTTTCAAGAGCAAAACACAGGAAAAAATAAGCATATGTTAAAAGAATGTTAAATAAATATATTGTAGTATATTCATTCAAAGTTACACCATTTAGTGGTAAAAATGAATGTCCTATTGATATATACATGAACACCCTAAGTCTCACAATTATAATTTTGAGTGAAAAATATACAAGGTGAAAAGAATCATGCAGTATATTTCTACTTTCATGAATGTATGGCTTATGGGTATTTTAAACTCCAAAGAAAATCAGAGGAATGACAAACACAGCAATATGACAGGTGGGGTGGAAAGGACACATTGCAGTGGCCTTCATATGTTCTATTTCTTAGGCTGAATTATGTCTATTTGGGTGTTTATTATTACTCTCTAGAATGTACACACATTATAAGTATTATTTCACACTTGCTAATCATTTAATTAAGTAAAACAAAAATTAAATTTCTTATGGCAAAAATCATGAAAGTGGTAGGCATAAGACTAAAGTTTTAGAATCAGTTATATATCAATCAATTAAGATTCTGTAGCATTGTCTTATGTTTGCTCATTACCAGGATTCTATTACTACACTAAAGATGTGACCAATAGAGCTTCAAAATGGGAATTATGAAGGACTTCAAATAGATGAATAAATAGGAAAGCAGTGCTTAATCTTCTTTTATTTAACTCCAGGTCCTTCCTAAGCACTCTTTCTGCAAATTTTAAATTAACTTGAATGTTTAAAGGCACTCAAAGTGTCTGCTTGAATATCTTACATTTGTGAGCTGCTAAAAGACTATCTTCAATTCAGGCAGGAAGATTTACCACCTGCACAAAAGAATGTAACTATTTCGGAAGGCATCTTAAGGTTTTGAATACGACCATGGAAGCTATCAAGTAATCTAGTAGAAAATCTCATCAAATTCACTACCAAACCTCTGTTAGGCTTAAACAGATAGTAATTGTGCTGGTTTGAATCTTTCGTGGATCCCAGAAAATTCTGTTCTTAAAGCAAACATTCCTGTTCCTGTAAACCCATTGTAGACAGGAGCTTTTGATTAGATCACTTTTGATAAGATCGATTTAGTTAAGGACCTTTGATAGATTGCAGGACCAAGGATGAGTCTTACTCCTCTTCTTGGAGTCCTTTATAAACAGAGGATGAAAAAGCCTCAGACACAGGTAAGAAGACACAGAGACAAAGAAAAGCCAGGAGAGACAAGCCACCACCACCATTTTGCCCTGCCATGCACCTGATCACCCACAGCTGAGATTGTGGATAAAGTGAGCCTGGAAGAGAAGGCAGAGACTGGCAGGGGGGCCATTGTATCCTGTAGCAGGAGTCAACGATCATCACCAGCAACTGACCTTCAGTGAGACAGCATCTCTGATGTTGTCTTACTTTGGACATTTTCACAGTCTCAGAACTGTAAGCTTTTAGCCTAATAAATTCCATTGTAAAAGTCAAACCATTCCTGGTATATTGCATTAGCAGCCTTTAGCAAACTACAGCAGTAATCTTACAGTAAAATGGGTATGTTTCATGCTCTTATCCATTTATGAAGTAATTATAAATTTTTGACCTTTTAGGTCTTAGGATTTAGGAAACAAGAGAAATTGTTGTTCTCCGGTTCCTCTGCTTTTATTGACATATTTGCATAAGACAGTATCTAACAAAAATGGGATGAACAAAATTGAACTTACACTAGAAAGCAAAGCACTTCTAGTTTCTACGTCTATGTCTAGGAGATCTGCAACTGCCACTACTGACATCCCCTGGAGCTTTGGAAGTAATTTCAAAAGAAACACAGAACTAAATGGTGTAAAATAAGTACCATGGAGAGTTCCAACAGTTATTATTGTCATGGGTTTCAGATTTGAAACAAAAACGAAGTCTCCCAAAGTAATTCCATAGAAAACCTTTTCCTATTCTGTACTACCACATAGGCCTTCATTCTGAGATAGAATCATACTTGCTTTCTTCTTTCACTTGTCTGATATTTCCTTGAGAAAAATTTCCCATGCCTTGAGAGTGTGCAAGGACATAATTTATGCAAAACACACACATGCACACATACACACGTGAAAACAAACAAAACAAATTTTTGCTCATGTTGCTTAGCAATGGGAAAATTGTTATTCTAAAGTTAGAAAACTTTCTAAAATATTACTCTATAGCACAAATTATTATTTTATGGTGATTGATATAAATAGCTCCTTAATTTATTTAATTGAGCCAATTGGTTAACTGAATGTAAAAAATTAGTTTAAATGACTGAGATCATTTCACTCAATGGTGCTAGTGGATTTTGGCAGATTATATAAAAGAAAGTATGGAAGTCTTAGGAAACAAACTCTAAAAAGTCTGTTAAATTGAATGATCATTAATTAATTAATTAATCCATACTTATTTTGCCAAACTTATCATGCTGTCTTTGAACATTATATAGAAGTGTATTACATAAAAGAGTGAGCAATTATAAGTGTATACCCAGTGAATTGTCACAGAGTGAACATGTGCATGTTACCAACACCCAGATGAAGAAGCAGAATACTACCAGCACTGCAGAAACATCCTTCATGTCTGGTTTCTTTCCTTCGACATCATATTTGTGAGGGCCATTCATGTTGCATAGAGTTTTAATTTTTCATTCTTATTGCTGTGGAATAGTCCATAATATAATGCAATATGTTTATCCATTTTATTCTTCTAGTTTCCAATTCAGGGATATTATGAATAATACAAGTATGAATATTGGCAAACATATTATGTATTTCAATGGAATTACTGGGTTATTTGGAACACATGTATTCCACTTAATAGCTACTGCCAAACTGCTTTCCAAATTGGAAACCAAATTATATTTGCACCAGTAGTGTGTGGGAGTTCTGGCTGCTTCACATTCTCACCAATGCTTGATATTACTTGCATTTTAATTTTGGCCATTATAGTGAGTATGTAGTGGTACCATATTATAGTTTTAATTTGTTTTGTCCTGATGAGTATCTCTCCACTTATTGGCCATTTGGTTGTCCTTTATTGTAGAGGGCCTGTTGAAGTTTTCTTGTCCATTTTTCTATTGGATTGTCACCAGGTTATTTTGAAGATAAAATGAGAAACTGCAAACGAAAGATCTTTATACATTTACAAGTGTTAAGCAATTATAAAGCATTTTTCTTCTTCTTCTTCTTTTTTTTTTTTTGAGGTAACAGGGCTGGGTATTGAACCCAGGACCTCATATGTGGGAAGCCGGCACTCAACCACAGAGCCCCATTGGCTCTTCACATTTTTCATTTTTAATGAATGAATATGATAAAATAGAAATACATGCACACATATATTCATTCCTAGGTCAAGTTACTTATACCTGTCTGAGGTCCAGCTTTCTCCTTGATGAAATGTTGAAAGTGACTTCATTTTATGCAGCCACTTCATGAATGTTATGAAGTCTTATCCTCTATGTTAGAGAATGTTTATGTAGGAACTCATTTTACCAGGACTCACTGGTGTTTGAGTTTAGGGGAAGTACTAGAGGACTCCACTGTTTTACACCAAATAAAGGCTCATGTGATTTTTCCTAAGGTGGTGTTTTCCTAGCAACTTGCCCATTGTGAAAGTAAGAGACGATATGTGTGTGTATTCCCCGGGAAAGAATATGGTATGTTTTACAAGCTCAATAATTGATAGCTGCTCTCATTATAATCATATGTGGGTGACAGAAGCATTGAGAGCATTGCTAAGGAATGATAACACCTCTGAAGGAGATGGAGATCAAAATCCAGCCAGATGGAGTTAAAAAAAAAAAGATTTCATCAGCAACAATGTACTCCGATTTTCAGTAAAAATCTCCTCACAGAGTTGAAATGGCAATGTATGACATCAACTAATAACCATAGAATGTTTTAGAAAGCCTGGTGGTATGAAGAAGATTGTGGCTACATTGGCACCATTACACAACATATCAATCTCAAATGCATGTATTCTGGAGGTTTTTGTCTTGGTAGATTTTGCTTTATGGCCTCTGAGAGCAAGAAACCGCTTTATCCCCTACAGATTTTAGAGACGGAAGTTTGGGCCAGGTTACATAATTCTCTCATTTCTCACAGTCAAGGATCTGAGATTTCTAAGCTCCAAGTGGGGGAAGGAAATATTTTCCTTGCAGGTATTGACAATGTTTAGAGAAAAGGGAATAAAGATTTGGCTAATGTTGGATACTTATCTAAAAGTATAGTGAGAATGTCTGGATGGAGCCTTGATATTAAATGAAGATGATGATCTCACATTACCCTAAAATTGACCAAAGTGTTTGTAGTGAATACATCGGGCACTGCATGCCCTTGCAGGATATTTGAATTCAGGAGTTTTTTTTTCAAACATGGACTTCAAGAAGTATAAATATATGCTGAGGCAAAAATTGAAACAAGAAATCACAGGTGTGAAATTTGAAACAACAGTAGCATATAGATTAACCTGGAGTACAAAGTTTCAGAAGCAGAATGGCTGTTTTTTAGCCAAGTTGATAAGAAGCCATTGAGATGTAAAGGGAGAGAAGAGCCCCATACAAGAGGAATGGCAAACAGTAGTTTCCCAGAACACCAGGCTTACTTGTGGGGGTCTCAGAATGGAAGAATTGTTATCCATAGCCATATCTTTAGTTACTCCAGAGAAATGTTTAACATATAACATTGCAATATTTTCAAATTTTTGTGTATAGGCTAATATGTGTGTATATTTAATAGAATGCATTTTTAGATGAGTGAGATATATTGTTTTTATTTACATTATTTGCATGTTATGCTTTGGGGAAGGGGGATTACTAAAGTTGAAACAACTGCTAGGGTTGAGACCATTATTCTATGGTAACACATCCCTAATGTGCAAATTACCAAAGCTCTCTGAGCAGTTGTTTAAAATATAGGAGCAATTTAGAGAGTTAAATACTGAACAACAGCATCAAATTATGCATTTTCCAGCTTTTATGTTGTGAGTCTCACATTCAAATTTTCTTTTATATCATTATCTTTTCCTTACCCATTCAGTAATCCAAGAGTCATATGAAAAAATATTTCACAGTGTTCTTTTTAATTATCTTTCTTTCAGGGTAAAAACTCAGGCAGGGTTCAGCTTTGTGTTAATTAATGTATTATACCTTATTTATTTCTCCACCTTACAATTCTCAATTTTAATCACCTTCTGAAATATCTTTCTGAATTTGATTCAATTTGTTTTTGAGAAACCATTTAAAAAACTTATTTGAGCTTATTTAAAGTTTTTGATGTCTTTGGAATTTAATGCAAGAAATTAGATAACAAAGATTTTTTCTCAGAAGTAGAAAACATGCCATAATTAAACCTACTGTGAAAACAGCATCAGTAAAGAATATAGCATCTTTCTGGATGAAGAATGACAATATGTAACTAAGCAACACTATGCAATCTCACTGGCTTACAGTGTTCAGTATTTTTTGTCCACTCTCTTTTAAGGATCAAAATTGTAAAGGGGCAACTTTCACTAGACCTGTACCATGATTATTCCTAAAGGAGAGTGGAAGGTGGTGTAATGATCATATAGTGGACCACCCTTCCCATAACAATATTTTTATCCAAGTAGAAGCCATTTGGAAATTTTGAGAAGGAAGAGAAGGCAGGATGGACATGATGAAAAGAGGAGTATACAATCTGAGAAGTGTCAGAAAGGAGAACTAGAAGGTCCAATTGTTGGGCAGGCAGTTGGTTGGTAAGTGAGTAGAAATTGGGGTGGAATGAAAGGGGATAGATTTTTTTTCTGTGCATATGCAATAGAGGAGACACCCAAGTCTTTGTGGGATTTCTTTTTTTGGCACCAGCTGGATGTCTATGAAATTAGTTATAATATATATAGTCAGTCCACATTCCATCTACCCATCCATTCATTAGATAGATACTAGTTCCAATAACTGGGGATCACAATAGTGATAAGACAAATCTGTGTTCTACCCTCATTGAATTTACAATCTAGTGGGAGGCTGCCATTATACCAATATGCATACAAATCATTATGTAATTATAATCATGATCCTTCTATGAAGGTGAAGTTCTAGATGCAAGGATAGTGGTTGTCAGGATCTCAAATATGGTATAGGAAGCTTGGAAAAAGTGTGGTTAAGAAACTGAGTTCTAGAGTCAGAGAGTCCTGATTTAAGGCCACTTACTGGCTGTGTGGTCTTGGGCTATTAAACTTTCTAAGTCTTAATTTATTCATCTTTAAATGGGTATGATAATATCTACCTCAGAGAATTTCTGTGAAAACTGAGGAGAGAATATTCTGAAAAAGGGGAGTTGGGGATGGGATCAGGAAACAGGTGGCAGGACTCTGGTATTGGTAATGATGCATTCCATGATTGGTAGTGGATCATGACTGGTGGTTATCTGAGGATACGTAGGATATTTATTCTTTTGTAGTTATTGAGTTCTTTATACTTAATCATTAAAAACAATTTTTAGAAAATTTAAGGAAAGTAATATAGAAAAATTTTACATATTGATTATCTCTCTGGGGTAGGATAATGGGGAAATTTCACTTTATTATGCATTTCTAAATACTTTTAAGTTCTGAAAATGAACATATGATATGATATATTAAAAAAATACACAGAGATGAAAGAAAGATAAATTAAGATTGGTGGTACATGTAAAGAATTCAGCCTGGAGTATTCCGGTGAATGACCTAAGCAAGGGGCCTTGGTCTCCATGGGGAAATTGAAAGAACCGGGTTAGTCTCAAGCTCAGAAACACAGGGGAAAGTGGCCCAGTGTAGGGCTGACAAGCAAAGAGCAAAGAGAGAGCTGTTCTTAAGGCCTTGTTAGCCACGTTAAGTTCAGTAGGGTAGTATTTCAAGATGACAACAGTCATAAATAATAATTTGATCAGAATTAACTAAGAGGCAAGAGCTGTCCTGAGAAGAGGCTCAGGTGTATAGCAATTTGTATAAGCTCAATGACTTTCTAAAATTTTCTAATGGAGGACATTTTCACTGGAAGTTACATTTTTTAAATACTATGCTCTTTGAGTAAACTATGAAGTCTTTATAGTTTAATTTAAAATCAGCAAATGCTAGGGAATCATTTGCCAAGTTAAAAGAATGTTTTAATCAATACAGAAAGCAAAAACAAAGGGGGAATTCCAAGCACCATCTTGTGGGGTGGACCTAGCAGTATCACATCAGCAAGGTGTGCTCCCAAGCCATCCAGCCTTTCATCACTAAAATCCTGTATGAAAGCCACTGCTGTAAACCAAAGGGACAGCATCCAGAGACTGGATGAGTTAGTCATTTTCACTAAAGAGAAGAGCAGATTGTATTTCCAAGATACTGACCCAATTAGGGTCTTCTTTGCATTTCTAAGGTGAGCATTTAAGGTCACTCATTTGAAACTTTTTCTCATTCACAATATATTCCAGTGACAATCCTTCTAAACCATAGATTCTGTTTAACAAAACACATAGTAATACTTTCAACTAATTTTAATGCCAGTAGTTGCAGCACATCTAATATCATTTAACATTTTAAAACAGGCAGTGCCTGCTCTTTCACTATTCATTTCACTGATATTTGGTATTCATTCTGTAGAGGGCAAGCTGGGAGATGATATTCTATGTGATAATGCCCTGGTAATCTGCCATTTAAAAGGAAAATATTATTTAAGCTTTTTATTCCTTACACTCAGTTTTCCTCAAACAGGGATCACAGATGTCTCTGAATATGTATAGGGTCAGGAGACTTCCAAACTTCTGTATGAGAATGTTTTCTAAGATTACTTTTGAATTTCAATCATAATCTAAGAACATCAATACAGGTCTATATCATGAGGATGATCACTTTATTACTGGTACTGCCAGGGGATGTCTATGTCTGTTTCCGTTTGTGTTTTTCATGAAGTTGGTGCACATGGTTCTTTTAAAAATTTTTATAGCGATGTAGTATAGCAGGGTGAGTAATTAACGTCATGGATTCTGAGCCCAATCATTTGGGTTTGAAGTCTGGACCAACAATTTACATGCTGTAAAGCCCTAGGCAGATTACTTAAACTCTCTGTGCCTAAATTGCCTCGTCTGTACAAAGGGAATAATAATATCTGCTTTATCGTGTTAGTTGAAGTTTAAACAAGTTTATTCCATGTTAAACACTTAGAACAATGTCACCAAATAGTAAGGACATATTTAATGCCAGTTGTCAGTATTAATGGAAAACACATAATATATTTGTTTCAAAAAAAAAAAAAAAAAAAAGCCAAATGGTACTACAGAATGCTATAAAAACACAGGAGTCACAATAGGTCAAAAGAGAAGAGCCATGGAATTTGAGTAATCATGAAGGATGCAATAGTATAAGCATGTCACACACACAAAGTAGTGCTAGGTGACCTTTGGAAAGGAGGGTGGAGATGTTGGCTGGGATGGGTGTCAGGATTGGTGGTAATATTCTATTTATTGAACTGGGTGATGTTCAATAAGTAGAATCATGCTGTACCCTTATGATTTGTGCACTTTCCTCTATGTATATTCCAATAAATAAGCAAATTTAAAAGAAAAATAAAGAAAAAGATAGACTTCTTCTCCTGCTCTCCCAAAACCTTATGCCTTAGTAGATGGTGCCACATTTGTTATCTTCATGCTATGAATGTAGTTTAGTTTAGACAATGGAAAAAAATCTCCCATTAGTGTTGCTAAGTGAAATGTTACTGGCTTTGTAGTTTTGTTCGTATTTAATGTAAATTTAGATTTTGTCATTATATGTGAGATAAAAGCTTGCAACTACTTTTCTGTGTATACATGTTTAAATGATCTAAAAATAATTCAAATGAATACCAGGGGTCTGGGGCTTTTTGTGTTGTTGTTGGTTTTTTGTTTTGTTTTGTTTTAGTTTTTGCTTTAAAAGGGGTCTTTACATTATATAGTTTGTTTTGATGCATTCAGGAGAAAATGGATTAAAAAGGAAAAGGCCATAGAGATAAGACAGTTTTGAGAATCTTAACTTCTTTGCACTTGTCATTTGCTTCTTGTTATTGGAAATTAACTCTCCCTCTGCTTTTTTGTTTTGTTTTGTTTTCAATACTAGTTTTCTTCTTTTAGAGATTGGTTAGAGTAAATTTATCCCATGATTTGACCAAGAAGGAAAAGGCAAAACTTTTTGAACATGTTAAAAAATGGATCAGATCTTAGAATATAAAACATACTCCAATGTACGGGGATTGCATGAAGCCAGAATAAAATAGCCAGACCTCCTCTCCTTTCATTTAAGTAAGTACCCATTTATTGAAGAAATATTTATCTGAGTGCCTATAGGTGTGATGTAGCATTCTAAACAATGGAGAATCAGAAATGGTAATATATATATATATATATATATGTATGTATGCATAAAAATGGTAATCTACAACCTAAGGGTTTTTTTTTTTTTTTTTTTTTTTTTTTTTGCAGCCTAAACCTTGCTGTTGCCATTACCCACTTCCTGCCAACTATAATTTAATTTATTTATTATTAAGACTAATTGTTCTGAGAGGTAGAGGAAGTCTACAAAAATGTGGGAAATTTTGTAACAAAATGCTTAAAGTCTAGTATACCACAGCCATATTTCAGCCAATCTTTGTTTCAGGGGCTTGTGGAAACAGCTATGTGTTGGTAGAGTGCCAATTATTTTCTTTCCAAAAGACAATTATTATAACAGAAAATATTGGATGAATATTCAACAAAATGTTTCCATGGCTATTTCTGGGTGGTGGGATTATAGATGATTTTATTTTCTTCATTATCCCTTTGGTAACTTACAATTTTAAATAAAGGGACATTAATTGCTTTTACAATAAGAGGGAAATCAAATTTAAAAATTTACTAATAGATACATCTGTACCTGCAATGATCAATATCACAACATTTAGATAAAGCCACAGTGAACCTATCATTTTCCTAAATGTTCTTCAGGAAAAACCAAGAGAATAAATAATTTGTTAATCAATACAATTCATCTTAAGAAAGACACTCTTATACAGGTTATTGCATTGAATTTGGCTTGCTTAATATATAAAAGTATAGATTTTTTTCTCATTCTGCTTCTCAAGGGCATGGATCAAAAAGAGGCACAGAAGAAAGATGATAGTGAAACAGAAAGTGTTGAAGCCCACAGTTAAAACTTGAAGCATTGTTGGCAGGAGAAAGTATAATACAGAAATGGTTTTCCTGCTGAATGAATCAGAACTCTCAATTTCAGGGCCCAGCATGGAGATAATATCTATTTATTTACAGAAGAACACATTACATTTTAGCATGTGTAGATTTACATCCCTCTCCATGCAACAAATCACAATGTCAGGGTTCATAAATATACACCTATCATTTAGTAGTCAAACAAAGCATGCAATTCCCTATTTGGATAATGTAGATAGCTTAAAAATGAAATTAATAAGATTTCATATGAGTTAAAAATTTCTCACTTAGAAAAAGTTTTCACCCAGAAATTATGAGATCATAAGGCTGAGAGTAGCCTTGGACTCATCGACTATAATTTCCTTATTTTTTGAAATGAAGGCATTGAGGATTAGAGAAATTAAATGGCTCATCCAAAGTCACCTATATGGTGAACCACAGAGTCCACTTTTGAATCCTGTTCTCCCCTTCCCAGCCTAATATTTTCCTATAATGTCTAAAATGATTCTTAAACATTCAGGTAACTCTTCTAAAATATTATTTTGACAGCTTACTCTTTGCAAGTACTCCTTCCCCTTTCTTTGATTTTATTTTATTTTTTGTTATAAATCCAAAATCATCTGTATTCTGAGCTCATGTGACTCATTTAGAGCAATTTAAGCTTTCAAGAAAACTACTCCAGCATGCCAGAATTCATACATGTGAGACAAAGTGGAGACATTTTCATAAGAGGCATGGAGTAATAATCCCTTAATATAAGAAGACTAATCACTTAGTATAAGAAGATGTTTCCTGCATGTCTAAATAGTTTAAGCATAGTATTTCTCCAATTGAATCAGAGTGCTTTCTGGTATCAACAAGTATTTATTAAGTACCTGCTATGTGCCAGTTAGGTCAAGGAGACCAAGACATAAAGAGGGAAAGAGACACATAAAGAGGGAAAGTTCATTCATTGGTTTTTTTGGGAAGAGTTTTGGGAAAGCAATGACCTTACTATCTGATATACATAAAGCTTATCAGATTTTGCTGTTATACTGTATATATAATCTTCTTTTATAGCAGAGGAGTTAATCATTAAATAACTAAAAGCAATGGCCCAATTTTAAATGTCCAAATTTAAAACATATTCACTTTGTCCTCTACCTGGAAAGTAAAAATACAAACAAACAAACAAACAACAACAAAAAACCCCACAAAAAGCCAAATATCCAAGCTGGTCAACTCCTCTGTTACTAGAGGAGTTTTACAGTGAATGTTCCAATTAATTTTTTTTTTAAGATTTATTTTATTTATTTATTTCTCCCCACTCCCTCATTGTTTGCACTTGCTCTGTGCTATGTTTTTAGGAGGCACCGGGAACTGAACCTAGGACCTCTGATGTGGGAGGCATCTAATTGTTTGAGCCACCTCCGTTCCCTGCTTTGTTGTGTCCCTCATTATGTTTTTCCTTCTTGTGTCTCTTGTTGCCTCATCTTGTTGCATCAGCTTGCTGCCTTGCTCATTTTCTTTAGGAGGCACTGGGAACTTCTGCTCCCTTCTTCGTTGTGTCTCTCATTACGTTTTTCTTTTTGTGTCTCTTGTTGAGTCATCTTGTTGTGTCAGCTTGCCACGCCTGCCCATCATGTCTTCTTTAGGAGGCACTGGCACCCAAACCATGGACCTCCCATGTGGTAGGCAGGAACTCAGTCACCTGAGCCATATCTGCTTCCCCCAATTAATTTTCAATCCTGAGCTTTGGTATAATATCATCTCCGTAACACATAAAAATAATTTTTATTAGCCAGGGTTAGTGAGTACAAACCATGTTTTATTTAATTGCTAGAGACAATGTTATCAACCTTGGCCAGTCGCTATAAATGTGTGTCATAGTTTGGTTTTAAGGAACACCCAGGGAGACAATGTAGATCATGTTTTGCAAATCTCAATCTACAAGAGATGCAAATCAGCTTAGCAACTGTAAGGGGCTGAGATTGGTGGGATCTGAGAAGTCTTCATCTAAATACGTGAATTAAGTTGCATGCTTTAAGAGCACTGCCAATCTCTACTTTCTCCTTTGAAAGTAAGGACATATTCCCTTAAATCCCTTCTGTAAGGGATTCTGTATTTTTGCCCATGTGCCATCCTTCTTGATTGCAAGGTGTCATGTGTCTATGACTTGTAGGTCTGACCCAATTTCCTAGACAAGCTTACCTACATCAGTACAAATTCCTCAGTATCACTAGCCTGCCTGACATACAAGTAGCCTCAGATGATGTTTCACCAACTGCTTCTTTGGAGAAAAACAATTTCCTGTTCATCCAGATCCCCGATAAAGCTCATGAGCATTATGTGGAAGTATTTGTTTTAGAAGAAATTATTTCTATCAAAGAGTAGTTACGGTGGAACAGGTGTAGCTCAGTGGTTGAGCATGTGCTTTGCATGTACTAGGTCCTGGGTTCAATCCCAGTACCTCCTAAATAAAAAGATTAGTTATGGCTATCCCCAAGATTCCCTCTCTAGATTTATCAGGGGCATCATGAGCAGAAAGAGACCATCTCTCTTCTCAGCAATGAAAATAGCCATTAGAAAAAAACATGCTAGTAACTACCTCAACCTTGAAATTGACCATAGCTGTTCAATCCTGGACCATCTTCTAGACTACCCTCTCACTTTTAAAATCATGACACTTCACACTGCTGTGTAGTAGTAAAGAAAATAATGTTTTCAGTACCAGAGGTGTATTGGAGCCAGCACATACTGGCTCATGCCAGCTCGTTCAGACTCTCAAAAACTGTAGTTGAGGTAATTTCAGGAATTTTGTGACAAAGCAGTCAAACACAGCTATCATCAAAAAAAGTTTACATAAATTTACAATTAAATAAATTATATTAAAAGCCAAGGTAACAAATATGCAACATTTTCACTTTGTAACTATTTTACTATTATCTATGGTCTTGGAGATTATTTATTTCTATTTATATCTATAAGGTGAAAAAACTTTTTAATGGTGTATTACTTCATATCTCTTCCCAACTCTGCATCCAGTGATGTCTCATTGGTAGCTTCAGATCATCTACACAGCAACTGAGATCAATATACCAGTAAATAGTATTTGAAATATACCATGACAATCAGCAAAAGCTACAAATCAGAACTTATTCCCCCTCAAGAGAGCTGTTTGTTAATCATTTATCGACATACCTCTGGTGAGTACTCACTATTTTGAGAGCTTAGCCATGTGGAAGAAAAAGGATATGCTAAATTAAATTTCAACTATTTTTTTTCCCATGAAAACAAACAGTCTGATTTTGTCTTAGAAGGTCATATTAAAAAATGGGTTTCTAGTAAAATGGTCCAGGAGCTTTTTAAGTAAGTCAAACTACTTCTACACCTACTCCAAGATATTTTCATCAAGAATTTCATCAAGAAATTTTAATTATAGCATATTTCACTACATAGGGAAACAAAAAACAAATTTATTAGTGATAATTTATAATATGTAAGACTAATACTAAAGTTTTTAGAACAAAATAAAACATCATTAAGCAATTAGGATGTTTATGGATTATGCTAAGATATTTCACTGCATTAGATAGAAATATTGGACTAGCTCTATTCAGGATACTCCTTTTAAAGTGAATTCAGTTTTCCAAGGTAGCATGATTTACTGAAAAATCCATTGCAACTCATCCATTTGCTGTTATGATGAGTTCACCTCAGGAATGAACACAAACTGCCTCCTGTCATACTTGTTCCTGAACATATGTTCAGCTGTCATTATGAAATTTAAGTTTAGGAAACAAATTCATGGATTCCAGTTTCTCAATAATAAAATTCCACTGGCATCACCCATAATTACAAGATTTTGCACCAGTTCTAGGATTCTTCTCTGTCACTTCTTGTTGGGTTACTGGGGACTGTAAACAGAGATTCCATAGACTCAACAAATAGAGAACATGTGTCTGCAATAAAGGAAACAATGGTGTTTATCCACAACGTATTTCTCTATTTGTGGCTTGCATCATTTAATCTAAGCCTAAATGGTACACAGAACTCTTATTTTATAGAGGAAATGTAAAAATGTCTCAACATATCTTTCAGATACAAATATCTGAGGAGGATAAGGATTGTGAGGAAAATAAGCATTACTATCATATTCATACATAATGGCTATAGAATGATCTTTTACTTCTATAGTTTCTCTAAGGTAGGAAGGAATAGATGTCCATCTTTATACAAAATTTCTACAGAGGAAGCCTATTGCTTACTCCATTTTCAACACTATGTCATTTGCTAGAATTTCCTGGTTGGCTGACTGCACTCCTCAGTTATATAGATAAGTGAATTTCAATTATTTTTTCCACTGCTTCTCATTGTGGGTGAAGATAGAGAAGGGTTTGCCTGCTTCCTTGCCACAATTTCACTCAGTAGAGTCATTTTCATAAATGAAAGATAGAGGTGGACTATTAAATTTTGAATAAACTGATTTTAAATCTCTCTAAATATGAAAATTTGATATGAAATGAAAACACATCTGACCTATAATAGGAAATGTGTTGATACATCAAAATTCATAGACAAAATGGAGTGGAGTTTACTTCCAGATTTTTAAAATAATAATTTTATTTTCGAGGACCATTGTTATTAATTTAGCTTCCTAGGTTCTGTTGATATTTGTTAGGCTTTATTCACTCTTTATTATTGCTCTAGGCCAGTAATTATTTTTTTTCCGTAACCAGTGGAGACCTTTAAGTGAATTTCACAATCAGTCCTCTATAGCAAGTTCAGGAGAAACATGATTGGTTATGTCATAGCTACAAGTGGAAACAAAAGCTAGGAAGTTATATTTTCCACATGTGTGTGAGATCCATTTTAAAATTCCATTGTAATAAGATAGAAACTCTTCTTTGACCCTGCGTTTTCTTCACTCACCCTTCAACTGAAAAACAAACCAGGACCTGTAAATTTTTTCCAAAATACTTATAATTTTAGCAGATAATATTATATTTTTTTGAGTCAAATATTTCTGTTTATGACTTTTTTGTACAAATTTATTTAAAAATGATGATGCCAGCCATTTGAAAGAGTGTGAACGAATTTTAGCCTTTGAGGAAGACCTCAAACACCAAAAGTCCCAGATGTTGTTAAGATTTGGTAATATTCTCTTGATAGTTAAAAAGAAAATTCTCACTTTTCCCCCTACGGTTTCTACTGCTGCCTATGTATTGGAGCCATGACATGATTAATTAGGTTTAGCTCTGCAAATATTATAACTTGCATCTACTTAGCATTAAGACAATATTATTGGCATTGTTGAAGGGAAAGTAATGTTTATACAAACAATATTAGATTTAATAATCAAAGTTAAACCATGGCTACAATGAATTGGGGATTTCAGAATCCATGTCAGACTTTTCTAAATAAATCCCACCATGCACATATGTGCGCGTGCACACTCACATGTACACACACACACACATTTCTGCATCTGAAATGTCAGCTGAAGTGTTTGAGTACTTAATAAAAAGTATACTACATTTTGAAAAGCCTGTGTGACAGTAGTCAACAGATTGTTTACTGCTGCATTTTTCTACTGACAAATAGTAGGTAGAAAAGAGTCTCTAGATAATTTTACTTTTTTTCTCTATTGATATTTTAGAGGCTATACTGGCATAAAGGACAAAGGCAATACTTGAGGTGAACTGGTAAGAATTGATAAAAGTTCATATTTGTGCTTCATTTTCAATCCCTGGAAAATAAAACAAATTTGGTGTTCAAGAACTGGGGCCCACATGGGAGAACTTGGAAGCAACTTCAAAAATAAATGTAAGCCAACAGAACTAAACATTGTAAAGTAGCCAGTAAACTGCAAATCCTCTGGCAAAACAAACAAAAAAGTGTGAAGGAGAGAGGCATTGGAAAAGGGAATGCTGGATTTCCAAAGAAATCTTTTATATAACCCAGTGAAAAGAACTAAATAAGTGAAAGAAAAATTTCATGGCAATTTTCTTTGTTTAATTTGTTAAAATGTAAATTAGCAGATATGAGTTACATCTACCTAGGTAAGAATTATCCACATAAATTGAGTATGTAGAATAAATAGGAAAATATATTTTTGGAAGAAGGGACTCTGTATATTGTTTATTTACATGAATTACCTGATGGGTTTTTTTACTTGTTAAAATTGTTCATTGAAACATACATCCCATAGACTGTTGGCTTAACCCTAATTCTTCATTTCAAAAGAATTCTTGAGAACATAAACACCACATTCAGCATACAAGCATCTGTAACACCCTGAAAAAGGCTGTAAGATAAAAAGTTGGAAAGGAAAGGAAGCAGCTAACTTTTTGTGATGATGTATATGAGTAAGGTTAAATGAATAGTTTGCAACTCTAACTTGAGATTTGTGTTTTCTCAGGACCAATTTTAATTAAACATCAGAAGAATGTCGTCAATTCCTGAAGTATTAAAATTGAGTAAGGTAACACTGAAGAATTATTCTATGTTTAAAGAGAAGCAGATCATTTGCAATGTTGCTAGGTGTTATAGTGTATCACATGTCACATACATCCAGTTGCATATCAGAATAATTAAGGAAGAAAAAACTCACTACTGATGGGAGGTAGCAACATATCTTTAGTAAGGAAGTTGACAAGGGGCAGAAGCCTGTTGTACATATGGTGGGGAAAAATGGCAATAAGGCCTAATGAAAGAAGATGACATTTCTTATTTAATGAGTGAAAAGAATGAGGACAATTTCCAAATCTCTGAAAATTACGTGGTAATATGAGCTGAACACAAATATTAAAGCTCTCCTATGGTTAACAAATATAGAAAAAAAAAAAAAAGAAAACTAGGAGATTACAGATAAGGAGTCAATTAAGATATTATGGGTAGAAGAAACAGTATTCTATTTCCTTTAATTTTGCATGGTGCATTGATTTCATAACTTAATAAAAAGAGTGTGAGGATTAATGGATCATGTTTTCAAAGTCCCTTAGAAAAAGATGCTATACAAGTATAAAGTCTAGCTAGCTATTAACAGTATCTACATATTTTAATGATGTATATTCTTATTTTAAAAACATTTGTGGAACTATGATGAATCATCACAATTTGAATCTCTTATCTTTCAATAATTTCCATAGCATAACTAGGAAGACCTCTCCTTAGCACTTCAGAACCTGGGAAATAATGAGCAGACTTCCACTGTAGTTCGGAGGATGCGTTTTTACAATAGGTAGAGAAAGGTATCTATTGTCATTGAGAAAGATATCTGCAAGAGGTCATTAATACATCAACTCAGATTTGCTTCTCCCGTCCCAATAGTTCAGCTTTATATAGGGTCACTTCACTTGGGCGGAAGGGGACTGGTCATTCACAGATCTTTATAGTCCGAATATTTGGAGAACAATCTGTAGTGTGTGTGTGTGTGTGTGTGTGTGTGTTGAGTCTACTTGATCCTCATATGAGAAATCTGGGCTTTATTATTCTTAGGACCGTGAATCTGGTTTTACGTCTCTGGAAATGAGTATGCATAATTAGAGGCTATGTCATGGGTTCTTGCTCTTCCCAAGAATATGCTTCCCCAGAATGGAGGGCAGCCTTGGCAAAATAATTAAGAAGGTATAGGGAAGTATATGCACTCCTCACAGCAAGTAATTTGCTGGGGGAGGGGGGGATTGAATTATCATTAGACTTTTCAACAGCAATATTTTATGACAGAAGAAAACAGAGAAACAGTTAAAATACTCAAGAATAGAAAAGGTAAGCCAGGGATTTCATGTCCAGCACAACCGACTTTCAAGTGTAAAGGGCACAAATTACTATTAAAACGCAAGAACTAAAAGAATGTTGTTTGTATAAGTTCTTCTTGAGGAATCTACTAGAGAATGAGCTTCAGACAAGTCAGAAAACTAGAGGAGGCATCCATAAAAGGCCTGAAATCATCGTTATACATTTGGCTACCTGTAGAATGAAGACTAACTGAGAGTTAAAACGGAGAGCAAATGCTATGTGTTCAGATAATATAGATATAGTATCATTTTTTAAATGGAGGCGTATGGGGAGGTCATATGTGAAAATAATTTTATTTTTAAAATTATTCTGTAATTAAATTGAGAATTTCTGTAATTAAATTGAGAATAGTGCTAGTTATATTTTTGTTCTGAGTCCATTTCATTGTAATGTGGGATAAAATAAATAAGTAGTTGCAGGTTACTGTAATTATATCTGTTCTGAGCGCTTGAGAACTAGAAGTTTTGATGTGGAATATTAGAAGAGGTGAAATAAAAAAATATTGTGCAGCAACTCTGATAAGAATTGGAAGTATTGGTAGGCACTCATGAGGTATTTTATTTTACAGATATATTTCTTAGTGCTGTCTACTGAAGAGGTTTGGAGACAGTGACCTATGCAGTAACAATGAGCATCATTTGTACCCAAGTTGTGGCACTGACATCGATCCCTACAAGAAACCAAGGCTTCTTCAAGACAATGTTGATTCCAGGTCTAGGGCAGGCACAGTATTAATGAGCCTGGGACATCTTGTCATATCAGATCTTTAAGAAGCTAGCCACAAGTACTAAGATCATGTCAAAAGGACTCAGGAGCCAAACTAAAGATGTTTCCACTGCCAAAGATGGGACTTTTTGAGCTTCAAAAAGGATAATAACAATTGCAAATGATTGAAACTGTTCAAAAAATTTTAAATCCATGAACTCACTGTTATAAATATTTTTAAAGATTTATTTATTTACTTTATTTTTTCTTTATTTATCCCCCCTTCCCCATATGGTTCTCTTGTCTGCCTGCTCATTATTTGCTTGCCTTCTCCAGGAGGCATAGAGAACCAAACCTGGGATCTCTCACATGAGAGGGGAGTGCCCAACAGCCTGAGCCACATCCGCTCCCACTGGGTTGCGGCATCTACTGGCTTGTGGCATCTGCTCGTTGAGGCAGGGGCGGTGTCTGCTCGTCTTCTTTGAGGAGGCACCGGGACCCAACCCTGGGACCTCCCATGTGGTAGACAGGTGCCCAACTGGTTGAGCCATATCCGCTTCACTCATAGATACATTTTAAAAAATCGAATTGACCTTTGAAGGATGATAGGAAGCAACTGTATTTTATCTAAGAAAAAGGAAATAAATAAAAACAATGAAGCATTTAATATGCCTTTCCTACATGAACTGTACGACTGGTTAACTAGATAGTAGATGAGGAGAAGGGTCTCTTTATAAAATTATATTTCAATTAATAAATGAAAAGCAAATATAGATGTTTGTAACCCTAAATAAATTGATATATTTAGGCATTGAGCACCGATGAAAGGTAAGCAGACATCATGTGCTTCTTGAGAAAAGAATATTCTACCATCTGTACTCTTGACAATGCCCTGGAACCTGGAGTCAGAGTCTGATACAGCCTCTGTAATTCACTTGCCAATATGCATGAAATACAGAGGACAGAGAATCATGTTGTATTGCTCCATGAGTGTGCAATCATCTTAATCCAGACTGTGGGAATACAACCAGTCAAATGCTTTGGGAACTTTCACAATTAAGTTTTAAGAAAAATCAAGGGATGGAGAGTGAACCCATAGAATGAAAGAGATTTAAAAGCACTTTAAGTTGAAAAACCAGGCATGAATAAATAAACTGTGGTGTCTAGGAAAGCACACTTGGATGAAAAATCTATAAAGAAATGTTAAGAATTGATTGACTGTTAAAGTCAAGATACTGGTTATTTGTGGGGAAGGAAAAGGTTGAGATTGCTATGAGGCATAGGCAGAGCTCTGGGATGGATGATAGCTATATCACTTAGGTGGGTCTAGAAGAATATTTGCCTTACAATAACTCATTATACTATACATTTGTTCTGTGGGGTTTTCTGCATATGTGTTTTGTTTTATATTTTAAAATTTAAAATAGATCTATTTCTGGAGATATTTAATGAATAGACAATTAGTTTTAGTTTACCTCATGCTTCAACTTATATTCCTATAATTTTAGTTTTTATCTCTTCCTTCTGACTTTCTATATGAGGAAAACAACATCATATGCTTTTTATGCCAATCTTTGTGCCTGAAAATGAAGAATATCAATTTTCCCAAGGAAGATTTTTAAGAGTTTGAGTATAAGATTTTAAGCTTTCTAAAATCAATGTCACTATATTACTTTCATTGTTTTCATAGCAATTACAAATTAGATTCAAAGCTCACACACTTTGTACAAAAGGACTAAAAATAATGGCCTCTAGTTCATCTTCTCTTTAATTTCCTCTTTTCAACCACTGAGTCTCTACTCTTCTGTTTTTACTTCAAATCCATAGAGCATTTAGTTTTCTAAAAGTAGATAACCTTTCATACATTTATGTGGAATTCTATGGATATCATTAGAATAGTGTTTTATATTGTTTTATATGTGTTTTATATTTTATATTGTTAAACTAATCCTTTTGTCTGATAGACACAGTTAAGATTAAGGATGGAAAGGATAGAAAGCCATGGCAACTTGTAAGCACACTATATCTCCCTTTTAATTGTTCCTTTGGCCTCTGATATTCTTCTCTGGGTCAGTGAGTATATATTGTTTTGTAGGATAACTGTAATCTACCTTTTTCACTCTCGTTGCATAAATTAATCTTTCTCAGGCTTATTAATTTGCCATATTTTCTTTAAAAATCTTTTGTGCTTCATATGAACACATTATTTTTCACAATAGCTAACAACTAGAGACCCCTAAGAATCAATCATATTTCAGCAAAAGTCAAAGAACTGGATTTCAGAAAGAGTACTAGCCATGGAGTCAAACAGAACTGTATTTCAATCCCACGTTCTGCATTTACTTAAAAAGAAGTTTACTTTATCACCATTAGCCTTACTATCCTCATCTTTAAAATGGAGGACATTTTTGCATAACATCTGTGTAATCTAAGTATCTTTAAAAAAAAAAAATTAAAAACAACAACAACAACAATTTGGATGGTCCTATGGGATTTTCCAGTACCTTACCACTCCTCCATTAAGAGGTGGGGTCTACATGCCCTGCCCTTGAAGTAGGTAGACCTTGGTGACTGCCTGGATTAATAGAACATGTCAGAACTGATGACTCATGTCTTCCAAGACTGGGCCATAAAAGGCAATATGGCATCTGACCTTCTTTCTCTTTCAGGACACACCCCTTTGGAGCCCTGAGCACTAGTTAAGAAATCCAGCTGCCTTGACGCTGCCATGCTTCACACATAGCAATAAAGAGGAAATGCTTGAGGAACCCCAGCTCCTCCAATTCCCAATTATTTGAATCTTTCCAGACCAGGCACCAGACATGTGAGTGGGTCTCCAGATGATTCCTATTCCAGCTACAACATGAGTGCAACTGTGTGAAAGGCTCTAAGCAAGAACGTCTCAGCTGAACCAAATCACACCCAGAACTTTGAGAGATAATAATAAAAATGATTGTTGTTGTTTTAAGCCACCAAAAAATAAAAAGTAAAATAAAATAAAATGGAGGACATAAGAGAAACATCATGGCATTGCCAAGAAGGTTAAATGAGAAAATATATCTAAAACATTTGGTGCCTTTTAAGATATCCCCTAAATGATATTTACCCTGCCTTACATGTTAAGCATTGCATTCTCAAATTTATGCTTTATTCTAGAATAGATTTAATTCTGGAATAGTTACTGTGCAGGAAAATATTCTCTTTGGTCAGGCAGATTTGCAGTTTGAAACAGCTTGAGACTTCTTATCCTCATTCTCCAATAAATTAATTTAGATAAAACAGCAGAGTGGCTATGCATCAGATATAGATACAATAATATACAACCTGTATCCCTGAGTGATGGATTATTTTCTTTACTTCAGATTCAATCACTTTCAAACATTTATGTTTTTAAATCTGCTATATTTGAGATGGGTTTGAAACCTGATAGACTGTCTTTTATTTGCTTTTAACTTAGAAAGGGCTAAGAAATGGATAGTCAATAATAACTTTTATGAGCCCTGAATCTCAGCAGAGTTGCAACACCTACTCGCCAGTTCACTGGACTCATCCAGGACAACTAACCAAGAGATGACAATGGACAATGACCATCCCAAGGAACAGAGAGAGTCTGCAACTGCAAGCAAGATAGCTCCATCCATCTGTCCCATGGGATCTAAGCTCCCTCTTAGTTAGAAACAGAGTGGGCATCACCATCCCAAAATCCTTAAGACTGAGGAATGAACAATGGACTAAAAGAGACTTATTATTATTCTATTATAGACATTATTATTTTAGCAATGGAAGAACTTTTATCATTGATATAAAGGCAGTGGCCACCAGAGGTTCTGAGGGGAGGGAGAGAGAAGAATAGGTGTAACATGGGGACATTTTCGGGACATTGGAATTGTCCTGCATGGCATTGCAATGGCAGATACAGGCCTTTATACATTTTGTAATAACCTATAAAATTGTGCAGGGCAGAGTGTAAACTATAATGTAAACTATAGTCCAGGGTTAGTAGCAATACTTCAATATGTGTTCATCAATTGTAACAAATGTACCACCCTAATGAAGGATGTTGTTAATGTGGGAAAGTGTGGGAGGGGGAGGGAGTAGGGAATATGAGAATCTGCTATATTTTTTTATGTAACATTTATGTAATCTAAAGCTTCTTTAAAAATATTTTAAAAATTAAAAAAATAATAGCAAAAAAAAAAAATAATAATCACCTCTAAAGACACAGAAGACTATCTTTCCTACTCCCGATAGGCTCAGCTTCCTTTTTCATGATGTTCTAAATAAAATGGGAGGTTCCCCTTTGAAAGCTCAGAAAGATTCATGCAACAATCCTTACTCTAAAAGCACTCTGCCCCTCCACACTGCCCATTTTGTGATGAGGTATACTAGTGATAGAGAAAAGAAAGAAAGATAGATAACATGACCTAGGGAACAACAAAAGAGCAAAAAAAATTTCCCCATTAAAAGCAATTGACTACGACTAGTAGTAAAAGTTGGCATCTACCTCATTGGTATAATCTCAGGGTGGGTTGAAAGAACACTAAACTCATTAAATCTTCACATACTTCCTTTCCTTTTCAAAATAAATGAGATATCACAATTAAAATGCAAATATATTCAGAACATAAGAAATGTATCAGAAGTTCAGACTGACCAGCCCCTAGCTGCCAAGTGTTGTAATGTTGGAAGTGGTGAGGTGGGACATGGTGATGAGCATCATGGCACACCACTTCCTGGGGCCCCAGCCGAGGGGAAGAGAAGAGGTATTTTGAAGATCACTGTACGAAAAGACCAAAAGCAAACACAATTCATTCATCTACAAGTCTGCCTTGGAACCATGAGATGTTATATTGAATCTTGTTCATGCCACAAACCAACCAACCTCGTGAGTAAAAATCAGAATGATCCCCATGGCCCAGCTTCTCTGCTTTCCTTTCAGTGAGTAAGCCTCTTATATAAGGATCATGATTTGAAATACATCTTTTTGGTGTGTATAGGAAAGGAAAAGGGCTGAATTAAATATGGTGGAACTGCAAACCCTTATTCTACTAGACATTCACTTCAGAATTCTACATGTAAGGATGCAAATGTTTGCAAGGAGTCTCTCTCTCCCTATTTTTTTTTTTTTAAATAAATCCATTACTTTAGGTCTCTCAGCATATCTGAAAAATAAATATCTTTTCCATCTTCTCCGAATTTAGCAGATCTGTTTCTTAGTGATTGTGTCAGAGGTTTAAAAACTGTTGCTCTCAGTTTTTTCCTTAACATTTAAGAATCTGTTTCTTTTTTGAGTCTGTCAAAGGCTTTTTAACAAATTGGAAGGTTTGTTGCTCATTCGGTTAGATTTTTTTTTCCTGGATGAACATGATGCTACAAATCTGTTTTGCTGTCTTTTAAAATCAGAGTTTTGGCTTATTAAAATAGCTAAATATCAGTTGCTCTCTTTAAGGCTCTGTGGTTTTTCTTTAGAAATGGAATTATCTTTGTATTTTCCCTGTGTACCAGGACACCAGTTCCATAACTAACCAACAATTTTTCACTTAATCAAATACTCAGTTAATAAGGAATGTCAAACATATTGCACTACTGGCCTCTTAAGAACTATTATAGTACAGTCAATGAATTGTTACTAAAGACACTGTCAAAATGTAATGGTTCTAAAGGAGCCATTGGGGAACAAGAAAAAGAAAACAATTTGAACATTGTCAAATATAAATAATTAAAACATGTTCATTCTTGTGATTTAGTTTTATATTTTTATTCATAGTTTTATCTTGTGTATACTTCTGAAAAAATTTTACTGTGGGACATGTATAATAAAAATTTTGCTAGTGGTGAATGCTCAAAGATTTGCTTGGAGAATTGTTATAGTTAGTATATATAAATATATGTGTGTGTGTGTTTTCATAATAATCTATTTTATATTCTAGAAAGCCTCATTAAATGCTTACAGATCATTTCCAAAAATGTATTAAGGTTCAAATACATTTACATAGTATTTTAATTAAAAAATAATTTTATTTTCTATTTTCAGCCCCAATATGTCCAGAAAACAATGAAGGTGACAGAAGAAACCTGATACGCTAGGTTCTAATAAAAATGGCTGTTTGGGGGGCACATAAAATACTGTCTTAAATCACAATCTCATGACCCCTTAAAACACCTCTAAAAGCCAGTGTCTGGACAATTTAAAATGAGTCTTAAGGGTTAGAGTTTAATCTCATAAACATTTAAGAAAAAATTAAAGGTTTTATCCTGGTGCTCATCAGCAGTGAACAGGTCAGCCCATTCAGTATTCTAAAGAGTGTTACATGCAGGGAAAATATTATTTTCCAAATGTTAAGAACTTTTAAAATAAAGCAAGAACAGAGAGAAAAGTCATCCAGCATGGATCATGGATAACATTCAATACATTATCATCATTGTTATTACTAATATTCATAAGTACAATATTCTCATTAGAAATCAGAGTTGGAGATCTATTCAGTATCTCCCTTATTCCTGGCAGAATATTGAAAATCTGAGGCAATTGCATTTTATCACACACAGATTAGCTGCAGTAGTAAAATACGTTATAGATATCAATTTGTTCTGTCAAATAAATGACACACCATCAGGTATAGACATCTGTTTCCTGCTTTGAATATAATGCTTTATCACTTTAACACAATGAATGAAATACTATGTCTCAAATAGTATTACTTAAATTTGCTTAAATTGTTAAAATATGTCCTAAAAATAATTGCAATAATTATCCCATATAATCTGTCAAATAGTGTGCTGTGATGTGAAAGGAAAGTGCTCAAGACATGTGTTCCAATATTTTAAAGAAAAGAAGTCAAATTCATAGTTAAATTATTACTCATGCATTTAAAGCAATGTATCTCTAATTCCCCTAATTCGTCTTCTTTCTCTCTTAGCACTCTGGTCCTTAGCATAAACTGATCTCTGTGCTTGGAATATCATCCCCTAACTTTGACCTTTGCTAACTTAGTTTTTGTTTGTATTCTAAACTCTCACTCAGGGTTTACATCCATGAGGTAGCCTTCATTGATCCTCTTTATTTATACTTAATTGTATAAATAAATGTCTACTTATTTTCTTCCTTTCTAATTAGGCTGGATGTTTCTTGAGGATTCATCTTTGGAGCTCTAGGGTTCCCAAGTGCTCTAGATCTTGGTAGGAACTCCATAAATGCTTGTGTAGGGACTGCCATTAGAGCAACAGTTCAGAAAGGCAAGGAGGACTTGGACTATGATTAGGTATGAATGATACAAAAATTCTAGGTGGGATAGACATTAAAAAATGAGCAGTTTTGATGTTTAACTGTGAATAGTAGTTGGAGGTAAATAATAATAATAGCTTATGTGATGGTTAGACTAATGTGTCAACTCGGCCAGGTAATTGTGTCCACGTGTTAGGTCCAGCAAGCACTGGGCTAATTGTAATACAAGAACATTTATGGACTTCGATCACCAGTGAGTTTACTGCATGGATGGCTGATTACATCTGCGTCAATCAGGGAGGTTGCATCAGCAATGGGTCACACTTTTATCCAATCAGTTGAATGCCTTAAAAGGGGATGGTTGATTTCATCATTCAGAGAGAATTTCCCAGCTTGTCTTTGGGCAGCCAACTTCTCCCAGAAACTCATCAAGGACGTTTCATTGGACTTTCATCGGAGCCCCTGGCTTGCACTCTGCCTGCGGAACCTGGACTTGTGCATCCCCATGGCCACGTGAGAGACTTGTATAAAATCTCATAATATTGACAGATATCTCCTGTTGATTCTGTTTCCCAAGAGAACCCTGACTAATACAGTTTATAATAGCTGGTGGGAGATATTACACTATACTCCATGCATTATGCAATATCTAGTTTGAACCCTGCAACAACCAATGTAGAAGTTATCATTATTATCTCTATTTTATATTCTAGACACCTAAATTATAGTACGCTTAAGGCAACATATCCAAGGTCAAGTAAATAATGAACAGTAGATGTAGGATTCAAATCCAACCAGTATAACAACGCATTGGTTCATAATCTTTTCACTTTCTTCCTCAAAGGTGTAGACTGGAATGATGTCAAGATTTTAAGCATACATACTCAAGATAGGATAATGGCAAAATTATGAAATGTCAGAGGACAAAAGTTTGGATAAAATATTTAATATTTCTATCACTATAATTTCATAATAAGTGTATTTTAATAAATCATAGAGATGGAAATAGATTAGCAGTTATGCAAAGAAGTATAGAAAGATTGAGAGGTGATTACTAAGAGTAGCGTTTTTTTAATTGGCTTGCTTATATGTTTGTTTTTAATTTTTTTTCTTCTTGTTTCTTTTTTTGTGGACTAATAAAAATGCTTCTACCAATGGTTAAAGTGATGAAAATACAATTCTGTGATATACCTTTGCCATTGATTGTACACTTTATATGGAGTGTATTGCTTGTGAATATGTTTCAATAAAATTGATAATAAAAATGTAAATATAAATAAATCTATAGAGATAGAAATATAATAGTGGTTATGTAGGGCTGAGGAAGGATAGAGGAATTAAGAGGACACTGCTAAGAGGTATGGTGTTTTTCTTTTTGGAGTAATGGAAATTGATTGCGGTGATGAATACACAACCCTGTGATTAAACTAAAAGCCACTGATTGTGCACTTTGGATAGATTGCATGGTGTGAATATATCTCAATAAAACTGCTTTAAAAAATGAAAAAAATTAAAACCCACATTTATAGTTATATTTAAACCATCTATATAGTGTCTTCACAAAAGCTAGACCCTTTTAAAAGAGCAGGTATTTTAAAACTGATAAAAGAAATAAAGAAGAATAGAACCTAAATTTACTTCACAGTTTGGCCTAAGACTAACATTGACGTTTGTATCCATGCACTACCTGTTACCATAGTTATCATGGTGCTATAAGGGTAACAGAAGCCATTTAAAATTCTGACTCAATTATGTTTCAGGTAGCACTTCTCTGGGATGCCATATATGATCTTAAGGAAATGACAGACATGGTAAAAGCTGCTTTAACTGAGCAATGGACCTGCCAACTGATAAAAAAAAAAGTATATGTGAGTTTCTTGGAGAAGGGTAGAGAAAGGAATAAGAAGATATTTTTATTAATATAGAAAAATAAAAAGGTATAAAATAGCAGTTTTTAGTAATACTGTGACTTCTGTTATTCAAATATATTTAAGGTATTACAGTGAAAAACATAATATTAACAAGTAACTATATATGTGAGTTTTCATAAAAATTTTGGGCAATATCGTTTTCCAGAGCAGAGATATAGTTTTAGATATTTTGTTTTGCCTCCCCAGCCACTGAATTTATGTTTGACCTGACTAAATTACACAGTTCCTGTCCTTTATTCCCCTAGAAAAATGTACCTGTTTCCAGGGTGGGCAGGTGTCAGTAGAATTGAAAATTAAAAGGTACAAAATAATGGCAAAGCGCTATTCTTACTTTAATATGCTCAACCCAGAGAAAATGAGTCAAGTAGAGAAGCAATCAAATTATTAAAATCTCAGGGAAGGACATTATAGATATTGCTTTTTCCTATCAGTTTAAATTCTGATTTGAAATGCAATATTTGGTTGTACAAAAATGATAGCCCGTATTTTATGAGGTGTGTGCCTTGGTTCAGGGTGAAAATAAGGGTCAGAATTTCAGAAGCTTTTGTCTTTTGGAAGAGTTATTATTTTAAAATACTTGGTTAAAAAAATCCACACCCTCATCCAGCTAGATTTTCTTTTTCAAGCTCCAGAAAACAGGAAAAGAACACTACTGGGCAGTGGGAGAGGCAATTTCTTTTAACTCTTTTCCAGATTCCCTGCTGCCTTTGTGCCCAAGTATTAGCCAGCTGTCTCCCGAAACCATGACCCCCACTGGCATCTCCAGATAACTGATGGCAAAAAAGGCTTCATGGCCAAGCAGAGTCTGCTGAGATACCAAAAATGTACGTGGATTTTTTTTCTCTGCCCAAATAATCAATATCTGATTTGAAGTGGAGTTGGAGGGAAGGAAGAAGAAATTCAGGGAGTAAAAGCTTATAACAAGGAAGATTCCCATTTTGCTTTTTTAAAATCTATATTTTGACAAAATTAAGATGAATAAAAGCTAAAATAAGTGAATATTAAATTTCTCACTGCTTTAAAGAAGTTGTAATTATGGATTATGGTATATTTATGCAAATAATAATCCATGTCCATTATCTGATGTATTCCACTTATGAAGTCAAGCTATAACTAATTTATTAAATCATGCTAAAATCAAGAGAAATATTTATGAAAAACACTTCATAATAATTAGGAGATTTATCCTGATGCAATCCAGCAGCTAAAAATCATGCATATGTGATAGAATTTATGTGCAGACCACAATGTATGTTTAGTAACAGGGTTGCATTGGAAGCAGGGCCACGTGATTATGTTTCTTGAAACAGAAAGTACAGATAATATATGTTTAAGTGAAAGGAGAAATGGTGGCATATTTTTAAAGTATTTAAAAAACAACAATTTTGTGCAACACTAAGGTATAGTGGCAATTTTATTATTTAGGGCCCTAGTCAAACAAATCATAAGATATGTAAATCTCGAGCTATCCTTCTCACTTATGAGAAGTTTATACTATTACATAGCATTTGCTTTTTCAGTACATTGAAGGTGAATTCAAGTAGTTTGCCTCACGTTACCATTGGAAATTTTGTCAGGAAATAGATTATAGCTGTTTCATGTCTCCTCTGGTGTAAATTTATTATAGTGCAAATTGTGAAAATGTACAAAACTGGTCTTCATGGATCCAGCTCAATGGACTCATCCAAGTCAACTGGCGAGGAGACAACGATGGGCAACGACCATCCCAGGGAATGGAGAGGGCCTGCATCTGCAGGAAAGATCATCCCACCCACCATATCCATGGGATATAAGCCCTCTCTCACTTGGAGGTGGAGTGGACATCACCATCCCAGTCCCCTCAGGATTGGGGGAAGAACTATGGACTAGAGTGGACTTGATGGTATTCTGTTGTACACATATGGTGATTCTAGCAATGGAAGAAATTATAACAATGAGGTGGAGCCAGTGGCCACTTGACACTTTTGGGGCAGGGAGGGGACGAGCAGTTGAAATACAGGGGCTTCTTTGGGATTTGGAGGTTGTCCTGAGTACCGTTGTGGCAACGGATATAGGCCATTTTAAATCAGTACACACCACTCAGAACTGTGTGGGAAAGAGTGTGGTCTATGATGTGAACTGTGGTCTATGGTTGGTGGCAAGGCCCCAGGATGTGTAAGTCCATTGAGGGTGGTGGGCCACACTTGTGGGAGATGTTTGTGTGGGATGTGGTGGGAGGTGTGGGAGGTGGGGAACAGGAATCCCAGGGGGTTCCATGTAATATTTTTGGTAATCTAAGCACCTCTTAAAATATATTTATATATATATAAATAACATTTTTGTAAGCAAATGCACATATATGTATATATATTTATATATCATTTTACAAATAGTGGTATGTATTGTGAAAATTTTTATTTTTACCCACATTAAAAAATAAATTAATTAATTAAAAACAAAACAAAACAAAAAAAACTGGTCTTCATGGATTTGTCCTATTAATGATACCCATTGTTATCCTTGGGCTGATAAAATGAAATTTGCTACATTATGAATGACCAGCAAGGCCCAAGTAGTTTCACATTTGAAATCAGCCTTTGCACATCTGAACCTTGCTGAGAGCAATCAGCAAAAATTGGTATTTAGTAATGAAGCTGATGGAACCATTTTCTTATCAATGAAAAGTAGAAAATACCTATAAATGCAATTGTTCCTTTCTGCATTAAAAATGAAATTAAAATACTCTTAGCCAACTGTCAGACAGTGCTTCCAGCTGAAGCATACATGAAGCAATAAAATTAGAATGCTTGTAAGAAAACACACTATTTAAATGTACTTGATTTAAAAGTCAGACTTCACATTTCAAAGTTCCTGGTATTTCAGCTGAACTTCTGTTACGCATGCACACAGAGGTACACTTTTGAGTCACCAGAGAGTGCTCTGCTAAATGTAAAATCTTTTGTGCTCTATTACGCAGACAGGAGGGCTTAGGGAGCTTTGTCGGAAGCCACACACTTTCTTGCTGTGAAGATGGCTTAGTCAATCTAGTAAACCTTAGAAACATATTTAAAGTTCACCTTTTAACTCACGGAAACATTAAAGAATCAAGAACTGTTCCAAAACTGAATAACTGGAATAACAATGATAACCTCCTTAAAATATCTTTAGTAAATAATTAGATAGAAGGATAGAATAATAATGATGATAATATTGATGATTATGATTTCATGAAGATGATAGGAACAGTTCTCATGTACTGAGTTCCTATTCTGTATTTTACATGCATTATTAGATCCTCATATAAAGTCTAAGGTAGGCACTCTTATTACCCCATTTTACAGAAGAGAAGACTGAAGTTCTGAATTGTTAGGTAACTTGACATTGCACAGCCCATCTGGGAGCTCATATCTGCCTTCCTACAAAGATTTTACCCTTAATCAACCTACCATATGACATAATCAAGAGTGTTTAACTCCTCCAAAAAATATACTATCTGGTACTGTAACATTTTTATTTCAGAAGCTTTCAGAGTTCTTGATAAACTATTTGCCTCTAATTGCCTCCACTCACAGGAAAGTCATGTCGCCACCTCAGAAATGCAGCTGCCTGGAGGAGGGAAGAGGCTTAGAAAAATTCTTGTCCACATAGGAAATTACAACTGCTTAAATTTGCTTTGATGCTTAAAAAGGTAATAACCACAGCTAGAGGTTGGTCCGGTCATTTAAACCAACACTTTATTTTTTACAATGTTTGTTACTGAGACATTAATGAGCACAGTTAGAGGGGGGCCTTTAAATTTCTGGGAAGCCACAGAACATCTCCAGTTACATGGTGTTCCCTGACAGCAGACTATATTATGCATTCACTTAAGTCCAAGGACACAACTTATTACATCTTTTGACAGCCTGTATTTTCCACTAAGAGGTTTCACATTCAGAGAATGGTCACTTCTTCACACATTTGGAAATCAAAGAAGTACAGTACAAATCTATGTGACTATAAAACATCTCTGATTCCATTTTTGTTTAGGTGTTTAATCTTGGCTATAAATTTGAGGCCTCATTTGGGAACACAATTTGATACTTCTTTAGATCTAAAAGAGCAAGCACAAAAGTCATAAATTCCAAAAAAAGTGAAAATAACTAGGATCATTAAACTTTAAGGGAGGACTGTTTGTCATCAGCTAATAATGGCCAAATTTAGACATCATTCTGTTTACAACTGGAAGATGAATTAGATAGTCTTGACAATAAATTATGTAGTTAGCATTCAGCTCTCCTCTGAAAAAATTCTATTGAAATTACTTAAAATGTTTTAGAAGAAATGCTTCATTTTTAATGTCACCATTTATTTCATTTAGTTCTATTAAACAAACACTGATCAAGTACATCTATTGTGTCAAAATAACAAAGGTAGACTCTATGAGGGATACAAAGATGAACAAGTTTAAGCCCTGCTGTAAGGGAGATGATGTTCTAATAAAGGATATGTTGTGTGTGCATAAATAGCTGAGACATGAAAAAATACTTAACTAGTATTTGAAAGAAGTAAAAGGCAGAGTGGGATACAGAGGAAGTATAAGGAAGTGGTTGAACTAATTGCTTTTTAAGACTTATTCCAATTCTTGGATTCTTTGGCTCTACTCTGAAGAAAATTCTGATAAGCATGGAATATATAGAATTTTAGAATAAACAAGGAAACATAGTGACCATTGTGATAGTTAAGTGCATTTGTCAACTTGATTGGGTTATAGGGTCCAGTTGTTTCGTCAAGCAAGCACTGGCCTGACTACTGTGAGGATATTTCATGGACATAAATCATCAGTAAGTTGATTCCATCTATGGCTGATTACATCTAAAACCACTGGAGAAGATTGCTTTCAACAATGAGAGAAGTGTCATCCAATCATTTGAAGGCTTTAAAAGAAGAAGGGATGATTTCAGCAGTCAGAAGAGAGAATTTCCAAATCTACTTCAGCCAGCCAGCTTCTCCTGGGGAATTAATTGAAAACTTTCATTGGAGTTCCCAGTTTGCAGCCAGAGTTTGGAATTGTCCATCCCCACAGTCACATTAGAAAATTGTTATAAAATCTCATAATATTTACAGATATCTGACTAATACAACTTTGGTACCGGGAGTGGTTCTTGAGAAATGAAATCTTAAGGATGAGATTTCTGGATTGGTTCTGGGGTTTTGGGAATTGGTTCTCTAATCTGATAGATTTAAAGAAACTAATGACTGTATTTCCAACAATCAAAATGATACCGATGGTCCATGGCATGAATTGGCAATAGAGATACACAAAATATCACCACTGGATACAACTGCTCAAACGCTTATAAGAGGCAAAGCTCTGGGTGAGAGTGTTTTTGACACCTTCACAGAGTTTTGTGGAGTTAAAAATTATAGTGATGATGACAGGTTTTTCCTAAATATGCTGGATGCAGTTATAAAATAAAGGGATGAGCTCAAGGCATTAAATTCAGTACTTAAGAGCTGCATGAAGGACATGAAATTTTCTATGTGTGCCCTGAAAGAAAAGTTTATATTGAGTAACCAAAACCTTGAGGTTTTTGAAAACCAGGCCCAGAGTCTCGTTGTATGAGTGGTTGAATTACAATATATACTAAATTCCCAACTTTGCAGTGTTTCTCCTGTTACAGTGAGGGCATTGATTGGAAAGGAATGGGATCCTGAAAATTGTAATTGGAACATATGGTTGACAATGATGGCAGTGGGGACATTGAAACCCTAGATTCTGCTGAGTGTTTGCTAGATAAACCTGTAATGCTCTGCCCTGAGGAACCAGCCAGCTAACCTTCACTCTACTCTGAGGACACTGCCATCCAACTTCTACCTGAACATTAATCCTGTTGTGTCTGATCAATCTGTAACCACTTCCCCTGGGCAAATAGCCCTCACTCTTCTGGCTGGAGAGATCAATCCTGTTTTACCAGATAAAACTGCCCTGAGGAAGTTGTCTTGCAAGATACTTCTAATTTTTCTCTTGATGATGCCATTACCCTTCTTTTCTTCCAGAAACAGGACCGAAGTCCCAACAGGCCCCAAAGGTGAGGTACAAAGTGGACCTATCACTCTAAAAGAACTGCACGATTTTTTTCAGTGTATTTAGACAGAAATTAGGGGAATATGTATGGGAATGGATATTAAAGTTGTGGGATAATGATAGAAGAAATATAAAGTTGGATCAGGCTGAATTTATTGAAATGGGCCCACTAAGTGATGATTCTGGATTTAATGGTGTAGCTGGCAGGGTTAGAAATGGCTCTAACAGTTTTTTTCTGGTTTGGGCTGAACCATAGAAGAAGAGGTGGCTGACATTATCTGAGGCCAAAATTCCAGAATTGCTCTGGTATAATGTAGATGAAGAGATCCAAAGGCTTAGAAAGATTGGGATGTTAGAGTGGATTTATCATGTAAGACCTGTTTACCCACCCCAGGAATGTCCAGAGGGCTCAACTTCCATCAGGAAGAATAAATTTGTGAGACTAAATTTATCATCCCTATGGTTGTTCTTCTCTGTAGGTCAGATATGACTATAGGAACTGCTGTCACTGGACTTGGATTCTTAAACAGTATAGGGATGGCTGGATCCTGGGTTGGTAGAATCCAAGTGGCAACACTTAATTGCCAAAGAAAAGGTAGATGTGACTACCAAAATGGAGAACATACTCGAAGCAACAATCAAAATAGCCTGATTTGCAGAGGTCTATGGCATTAGCTAGTAGATCATGGGGGTACCTACAAGTAAAATAAGTGGGCAGTCTATTAAATTCTTACTTGATCTGTATAAGAAGAAGAGTTCTAGGTAAAGTGAACAAAAGTCTAACTTGAATTGCCAAAACAGAGAGTCATGACTCCATAATCAATTTCCAAATTTGAGAGTTTACTGACCCAAAGCTGTTTAAATGAAGGGAAGGGCGGGTCCCCTAGGTGAAGGACCCTGTTATGCTGCTAAAAATTTAACTGTCAATATTCCTCCCATCTTTCCCTAAAGAGACCTTTGGCCTTTTATTAGGGTAACAACATTTCAGGGATTATTAGACACGGGTTCAGAAGTGACATTAAATGCAGGAAACCCAAAGTGTCACTGTGGTCCACCAGACAGAGTAGGGGCTTATGGAGATCAGGTGATCACTGGAGTTTTAATTCAGGTATGTCTTCCACTGGGTCCAGTGGGCCCCTGGACCCATTCTGTGGTTATTTTCCCAGTTCTGGAATGCATAATTAGAACAGACATACTCAACAACTGGCAGAATCCTCACATGGGTTCCCTGACTTGTGGAGTGAAACCTATTATGGTAGGAATAGACAAGTGGAAGCCACTAGAGTTGCCCTTATCTAGCAAAATAGTAAATCAAAAGTAATACTGGATTCCTGGAAGGAATGAAGAGATTAGTTTCACCATCAAGGATTTGAAGGATGTAGAGATGTTGATTCCCACCACATCTCCATTCAGCTCTTCTGTTTGGCCTGTGCAGAAAACAGATGGCTCTAGGAAGATGACATTGGATTATTATAAACTTAACCAGGTGGTGACTCCAATTGCAGCTGCTGTTCCACATATAGTATCATTGCTTGAGCAAATCAACACATCTCCTGGTATCTGGTATACAGCTATTGATCTGGCAAATGCTTTTTTTCACAATTGCTGTTAGCAAAGACCACCAGCAACAGTTTGCCTTCAGCTGGCAAAGCCAGCAATATACCTTTTCTGCCTTACCTCAAGGATATATCAACTTGCCAGTCCTATGTCATAATTTAGTCCCCAGGGAACTTGATCATCTCTCCCTCCCATAAGCCATCACACTGGTCCATTATATTGGTGATATCATGTTGATTGGACCTAGTGAGCAATAAGTAGCAACTACTCTAGACTTATTGTTAAGACATGTATATGGCAGAAGGTAGGACATAAATCCCACAAAAATACAGGAGACTTCCATCTCAGTGTAATTTCTAGGTGTCCAGTACTATGGGGCGTGTCAAGATACCCCTTCTCTGGTGAAGAAAAAGCTCTTGTATCTTGCCCTTCCTACAACCAAAAAAGAGACACAATGACTAGTTGGCCTCTTTGGATTTTGGAGAGAACATATTCTTCCTTTGGGTGTGCTACTCTGGCCAACTTACTGAGTGACCCAAAAAGCTGCTTGTTTTGAGAGAGGCTGCAGCAAGAAGAGGCTCTGCAACAGGTCCAGGCTGCTGTGAAAGTTGTTCATCCATTTGAGCCATTTTATCCAACAGATCCAATGGCACTGGAAGTGTCAGTGGCAAATAAAGACACTCTCTGGAGCCTTTTGCAGGCCCCTGTAAGAGAATCACAATGCAGACCCTTAGGATTTTAGAACAAAACCTTGCCATCGTCTGCAGAGAACTTCAAGAGAAACAGCTTTGGGCCTGCTCCTGAGCCTTAGTAGAGGCCAAATGCTTAACCATGGACCCCCAAGGTACTGAGTTCCCTATCATGAACTTGGTGTTCTCTGACCCACCAAACCATAATGTTGGGTGTAAACAGCAGCACTCCATCATAAAATGGAAGTGATATATATGAGATAGGGCTTGAGTAGGTTCTGAAGGCACAAGTAAGTTACATGAAGAAGTGACACAAACGACCATGGTCCCCTCTCCCATCACATAATCTTATCTTTCCCAGTCCACAGCTATGGCATATTGGGGAGCTCCTTATGATCATTTGGTTGAGGGAGAGAAAACTCGGGCCTGGTTTACAGATGTTTCTGTATATACAGGTACCAACCAAAAGTGGATATCTGCAGCACTACAGCTCCTTTCAGGGACATCCCTGAAGGACAGTGGTGAAGGGAAATGCTCCCTGTTGGCAGAACTTCAAGTGGTGCACCTGGTTGTTCATTTTTCTTGGAAGAAGCAATGGCCAAAGGTGCATTTGTATACTGATTCGTGGGCTGTCAGCAATTGTTTGATTGGATGGTTAAGGAAATTGAAAGGAACATGATTGGAAAACTGTTGACAAAGATGTCTGGGGAAGAAGTATGTGGATAGACCTTTCTGAGTGGGCAAAAAACCATGAAGATGTTTATGTCCCGTGTGAATGTTCACCAGATTAACTTCAGCAGAGGAAGATTTTAATAATTAAGTGCATAAGATGACCTGTTCTGTGGATACCAGGTGGCTTCTGTCCCTAGCCACTTTTGTCATTGCCCAATGGGCTTATGAGCAAAGTGGCCATGTTGGTAGGAATGGAGGTTATGCATGAGCTCAACAACATGGACTTCCACTAATCAAGGCTGACCTGGCTACAGCCACTGCTGAGTGCCCAATTGGTTGGCAGCAGAGACCAACACTCAGTACCTGATCTGGCACCTTTAATCATGGAAGGGGCAACGTTTATTCTAACTGGAATAGAAGTGCACAGTGCTTCTGTCAAAACTACTATCCATGGGCTTACAGAATGCCTTATCCACTACGATGATATTCCACGCAATATTTCTTCTGATCAAGGAACTCACTTCACAATAAATGAAGTATGAGAATAGGCACATGTTCATGGAATTCACTTGTCTTACCATGTTCCCCATCATCCTGAAGCAGCTGGATTAATAAAATGGTGGCATGAACTTTTGAAGACTCAATTAGGGGGTCAACAAATTAGCAATATCTTGCAGAGCTGGTGCAATCTTCTCCAGAAGGCTGTGCTTGCTCTAAATTAGCATCCACTTTATGATGCTGTTTCTCCCACAGCCAGGATTCATGGATCCATGGATCAAGGGATGGGAATGGGAGTGGCACCACTCGCTATTACCCTTTGTGATCCACTAGAAAATTTTTTGCTTCCTGTCTCTTTCACCTTAAGTTCTACTGGTTTATAGATCTTAGATCCAAAAGTAGAAGTGTGTCCACCAGGATACACAACAATGATTCCATTGTACTGTAACTTAAGACTACCACTTGGCAACTTTGGGTTCTTTATGCCTGAATTAACAGGCACAGAAGGGAATTACTATACTGGCTGGGGTGATTGATCCTGACTATCAGGAAGAAATAAGACTGCAACTACACAACAACTACACAATAGAGGTAAAGAAGAGTTTCCCTGAAACATTAGGAATGAAGGACTGGGTCTCCTCCACAGGCAAAGAACCATGGTCAGCTGAAATGCCTGCTGAGGGTGAAGAGAATATGGAATTAGTAATATGCTATGACCATGTGACCAGTTACAGAAATGAGGAGTCTAATGGTTATGTATATTTCTCTTTATTTTGTTATAAGTATATTTGTATATGTACATAAAGCAAATATCTTTGTTTTCTTCCCTATCTTATCCCTTTATCATATGACATAAGTTGTATTGGCTTCATGTCATATTATTTATGTTACAGGATATGATGTTTAAGAGTGAATATTACCCAAGGACTTGCACCCTGTCCTGGGGAGAGTGAGAGTGCTTCTGGTTGTATGCAGAGCAGTTAAGTATTGTTAGGTGAAAATATGATTGTTATTGTTTTTATTTAGAGATTAAATATGGTTTAAGGAGATGTGTATGCCTGCCAGCTTGATAAAGGGTGGGTTGTGATGGTTAAATTCATATGTCAACTTGACCAGGTCATGGTGTCCAGTTGTTTGGTTATGCAAGCTCTGACCTGACTGTTTCTGTGAGGACATTTTGTGGACTTAAATTATCAGTAAGTTGATTGCACCTATGGCTGATTATATCTAAAAATCATAAGAAAATTCTTATACTCAGTGGAAGGCTTTAAAAGGAGAAGTGATTCTTGGAGAATTCAGTAAAAACCTTCATTGGAATTCCCAGCTTGTGGCCTGCCCTACAGAGTTTGGACTTGCCCATCCCCACATCCATGTGATATAATTCTTAAAAATATCTCATAATGTTTACAGATATTGCCTGTTGGTTCTGTTTCCCTAGAGAACCCTAACTAATACAGCTATTTTATAGGCCAACTCTCTCATGCTATATAGGAAGAAGCCAAAATGCAGAGATGTTAATGTGACTCTTCAAGATTACCTAGTAACAGTTCATTCAACAACAGTCATATACAAGCAACAACTCTGTACTAGGCATGGGTCTAATCATAGACTCTTGAAGATGCATGGTACTAGGCTCTGGGGATACATGGAAACATATGACATCACTCAAGCCTGCAAGGAGGTCAGTCTGAAGGAAATGACAAGTTTAAATTAAGCAGCCCAGTCTCCAGACTTTCAGTTCCATTCTTGCTCCACATTTGACATTTGTGCTGAGTAGGATTCAGTCTCTCAAGCTGTGAGGAAAGGATATCCCAGACAGAGTTAGGAGCAGCATGGTAGAAGATACCATGATATTGAGAAAAAAAAATCACATTTTTTCAACCTACCTATGTCTCATTTTTCCTATCACTAAAATGGTATTATCATTAAAAACCTCCTAATCTTCTGACTTGTCAATTAAATGATGTTAAATATGGGACATTGCCTAATCTAGATCCTCATATAGTGAATGCTGAATAAAATATTTCCTAAAAAGAAAAGAACTGAGGAGGAGTCACAATGGAATAGAATCTTTTAAATTTAGTGTGAAGCAAACTGTGTAGAGGTGCTACAGAAATTACCGTGAGAAATTGCCTAGCAAGTGGCTAGAAACGTGAAAAGGGAGCTCTAAAGACTGGCCAGGTTAGGGCAGTAGATTTGGAAGTCACTTGCAAAGAGGTAAAAACTATAGCCTGGAAATGGATGAAACTGTCCAGAGATGAATATAAAGGATACAGAGAGGAGAGGGGAAGAGGACAGGGAGGAAGTTGATGTGGAGAAGGCTAGGAAGGGAGAGTTCCATGAGGGAATGGATTTCAACAAAAGGAAATGAGTACTTTTAATACACAGGCAATCATTAGTAATCTTAAAGCAAGCTGTTTCAGTGCAGTTACAAAGACAGAGGCTAAAGGCCAATGTGCTGAGTTATGAGAGGATCATTGGCATATGAATATACTAGGTTAATCAGCTTCTGTCACTCTTATGCTCAAATATGCCAATATCTTTTCATTTCACTCAGAATAAAAAAACAATTTCCTTAAAGATATCCTATAAAGAATATCTTACAAGGCTCTACACTTAAAAATATATATTTTTTGTTGTTAGAGAAGTTGGGGGTTTACAGACCAATCATGCATAAAATACAGGATTCCTATATACAACCCCACCACCAACACCTTACATTGGTGTGGAATATTTGTTACAATTGATGATAAAACTTTTTTGTAATTGTACTAATTTTCTTAACAGTAGTTGTCTTTGTTACAATTGATGAAAAATTATTAAAATAGTACAATTAACTATCAACCATAATTTACACTAGTTATATTTTTCCATATACCACCCTATTATTAACACCTTGTATTAGTATTGTATGTTATAATTCATGAAAGAACATACTTATACTTGTGCTATTAACTATAGTCCTTCATCTACAAGAGAGGACATTGTGTTATACAGTCCTGTTTTATCTTTCAATTTTTATTCTAGTAATATATATGAGCTGAATTTTCCCATTTTAGCCACATTCACCTATATATTTCAGTGCTGTTAATTACACTCACAATAATGTGTTTACATCACCACCATCCATTTCCAAACCTTTACAATCAACCGGAATAGAAATTTGTACAAATTAAGCATCAACTCCCCGTTCTCTAACCCCAATTGGTCCCCTGGTAACTTATATTCTAGAATCTAACTCTATGCTTTTTGGCAATCTAACTTGCTGATGTTATCTCCTACTACTCTCCCTCACATTTCCTCTCCTCTGGCCAGACCAGTGCCCTGTTTTTTCTTGAATAACCGTCTTCTCCTGCCTTGGGACCTTTGCACTTGTTGTTTTCTTTGTCCAGATATCTATGAGGTTTACTCCATCACTTGCTTCTCAGTGAGGCCTTCCCTCATTGTCCTATTTAAAATTGTAACCTCCCCTTCCACTTCCCATTCCTTTCCCTACTTTATTTTTCTTCTTAGCTCTCACTAATTTTCAAACATAGTAAGCACTCAACATTAACTGTAGGATACATAAATGAAGTATTGACTAGCTTGGGGCTTGGGGCATGGGTTCTTGGGACAAAGGGATTAAAGAGTTGGGATAGTAGCTAGAGTATTATCAGGGTCCAGACCAGAGAAAGTCTTGGTTTGCTAACACTAGGGTAGGTTTAACCATATCGGTAGGCCTAAGAACATAAGGTAGGGCCTAGATAAAAGAAAGAGAATTAAGAGAAATGAAATTATTGAGGATCAAAGTCCTGAAAGAATTGAAGGAGACAGGTTCAGAAACATGAGTAGAGGAGTTATTTCCTCTCTAAGTTAACAACTCATCCTCTAAGACAAGACTAAAGGTGGAGGAAATATAAGTGAAAACAAAGAGAAACTTTAAAGTGTGAGAAGAGTGATGCTAAAGAAGCTCATCTTCTCCAAAATAATTTACTAAGAATGAAGGTCGTAAGGGCAGACACTGAGTACTTCTGGAGGATAATAGTTTGGAATATTTGTTCAATAGAGTACAAAAGAGAACCACTAGAGATAAGTAGAATGATCTTTTTGGGCAGTGAGATTTTGACAGCAAGTATATAATATATGCCTCTAGAGAAGTCAATCAGCAAGATTACATATACTCCCAGTATCCTGAAGAAAGACCATAGAAAGAACACTGTGAGTGTTACCCAGTTGCAGGGACAAAGAAGACCAAAATTGCAGAAGTCATCTGAGGTAGCTATGAAGTTGAAAAAGTAAGTATATTTTTGGAATCACTTAATATTGGATTCTACACAAAGTATGGTAGCACATGGTAAGCACCTGATAAATGTTAGCTTTTGTGTTATTGTGGCTAATATTTAAAGAATCATACAGATTCAGTGATAGAGAGAAATGGGCCAATAGTATGACAAAGTTCACCATCGAAGTGGCATAACCCTAATATGCCTTCAATTTCCATATATCTCAATTGCATCATCTGTAAAATAGGGATGACAGCAGTACCTAACACATAGGGTTATTGTGATGATTAAATACAGTTTATTCTAATCCTAAGAAGAAAAAGATTTGAATACCGATTAAATAAAGAATTTTAAAAATTTAAGCTAAAGTTCTGAAAACAGTGCCTAGATCAGAATAAGCACTATAAAAATACTGGCTTAAAAAAAAGGAAAAGATAATGTGATTATGAAGTGCTGAGGATCACTGGACCCAGGTATTGGTTCCTTGTTGTTGATGACTATCTGATCAAATCCCTGGAAACCCTTCAACATCATGGTTATTAGCACTTTCTCTACTTCCTGCAATAACTGAGGGATAAAATGGATCACCATCTGTAACAGTGGTTCATTAAAGCAGAGGTACTTAACTGCTCATGGAGAAGGTGGAGTGGGATGCCAGAACAATTTGACATGGCTGAAGACAAGATTGTGGATGGTATGTGTGAGTGTGTGTATATATGAGTGTGTATGCATCTATGTTTTTGAAGTGGAGATATTTATATCTGCTTTGCATACCATAATAATATCCTAATAATATTTTTGTGCTTTGATTCTTCCTTCTATCACTGATTCTTCAATTTTATCTCATTGTGCATATAATATGTACTCAACGAATATTTATTTAATAAGCAAATTCTATTGCCTGATTTGCTTTCTAAAAGCAACACTTTTATATTCATCACCTCCTGTCTGTGTCTTCTGTGGCTATTTCTTATGTATAGATAATAAGGTTTGAACTCCTAGTCTTAGAATTCAAGTCTCTCCACATTCTGCCCCAAAATTCTCTTGCAAACATTTACTCCAACCAAACAGGTAAATTCTCCCTCATACTTCGCCTGCCACCCCATGGCATGTCCTGTCTCTAAGTCTTTGATTTTCTCAATATCTGTGTTTAGAGTGCTTTTGCCCAGTTTAGCGATCATCATTCCTTCCATTAATGCCCTACTCAATCCCACTCTAAGTACTTCTCTGTCTGCCCCAACTTACAGAGATAATTTTCCTTCTGAATATTTGTCGAATTAATAATCTGCAACCTAATTGACATATACTGGGTGCCCAAATGTGTATTGCTGCTGAAATTATGAAGGTGCACAGATTGATCATTCAAAGTGGATGCCAAATGGATACAACTGGTTTATTTGGGAGTGGATATTGGAGTTTTGATTGGGATTGCCTGGAATCTATAAATAACTGTGGATAGAATCGACATCTTAATTATATTTTTTTTTGTCTTGTAATCATTTTGCATACTTAACATCTTAATATTTTCAATTATTAAATACTGGAATTTAGTCCCTGAGCTGTCTGTTCCTTAAGTTTGTATCCAGATAATGATATGCCAGAGAGTTCCTTGAGTGCCAGGAGCTAAAAAGAACAAAAAAACCAATGCAAGAAAATACTTTTCACAGTCTGCCTATTGGCTTTGCAATGGCTGGTGATTTCGTTCAGATTCTAGACCTCCTATCAAGGAGACCAGCCAGAGGTGAATGTGAAGTGAAGGGTCCTCTCTATCTTTCTGAGCCTTTGCATTGATCTAGGCTTGTGCTTGCTCAGTGCCTTAGGAATTCCACCTCTACAGGAATTCGAATGCCCCTGTACTCCTTATGAAATAGACTTTCTCCCCCTATGAGTGCTCTATTGTATAATATAAAGGAGGGAATCCTTTGTCCCAGGAGTCTTTGACTTAATTGTTTCTTATACTTCTTTAACTGTTTACAAGCTGCTTCTGCCTGCAGGGCAAGTTCAGTGAGGGTGGGCCCAAGATGAATTTCCTGGTTCTATCTTTCAGGCTGCCACCCAATAGACTGGCAATTACATAAAGCCACCCCAGTGTGCACTGGGGTTACTCTGTTCCCTCTGGGGAACAGAGGGACCCACAATGGGAAAGTAGGCTGGCTCCACACTGCACTAGGGAGGGAGTGGGGAAGGACGAATAAGGGAGCCAGAAGCTTCTCTACCATTTTTAAAACTGCGTTTTCTTGAGTCATTACTCACCCAGTTACTGCAACCCTTTAGCTATTTTCTGGAGTTTTGAGGAAGATGATTCTGTTGGTTTTTTTCTAGTTGTTCAAAGATTATGTGGGGTAACAGCACCCTGCAGCATCTTATACTGCCATCTTCATTGACAAAAATATTCCATAGTAATTTGAAAGAAAAACAATGTTAAGCTGTAAAATGTTCATGTATGATAAAATTAGACTAGCTTTTTTACTAAAATTTTCTGATCAAGATTCTGGATAAAAGTTCAGAATTTTCAACTTTTGTTTCCTCTAATTTTTCAGAAGACCCAAGCCTATTGCTAATAGTTTGGTACTTGTGGTATAGAAAAGTTAAGTAAGTGAGCAGTAGCATTGTACAATGTGCTATCATGAACCAGCACTTACATGCACATACTTGGGAAGCCGAGCTTATTATCACTATTATCAACTAATATTTGGGAGAAGACTGTCTGGTTTTAGTGTTTCATTGGAACAATATCAGATTCTCAAAAGCCTTCAATGTCAGGTGAAGTGCCTGAATGCAGTAGGAGGAACCAAGCACATAATATATACACCATGTAAGGGATGCAGATTTCTGTCAGTAACGCCTGCAAATCAAACCTTGTCCAGAGCTGCCCTTTAGAAGCTGCTGTTACTTAGTTTCTGCCAATTTTTGCAACTCATGAATATAGACCTAGTATAACCATATTGTCCAAGTTTTCAGGAGAAGCTGGAAGCCCCAATGTTTTAAGGTAAAATTTATAGATTTCAAATATTGACTCAAATTCTTCCAAAATATTCTGGATGAAACAGAACACATCTGTGGTCCAAATATGGCCTGTTAATGACCATCTTGCAATTTTTCCTTTGCATTCTTATGATGACCTTCTTCAGTATCACTTCAATTAAATAGCCATATAAAATACTGCTCTTTAGGACATTAAAAAATTGATCAGTACACTTTTTATAATACATTCCCAAGTGGCCAAAAAATGCTTATCTAAATATAACAGGAAAGGCTTCTAAATGATATGTGAAAACCAAGAGGTAAGGAACATGAGTTTTTAAAGGGAAATGAAGATCATGCTATATTCTTGCCCCTATTTTATATAGTGCATGCACTCTGAGCTGAATATATTCCTAAAACAATAATCCAGATGTCATCTCTGGTCCTTTTTTTATCAGCAGAGATTTTAAAAGGTACTGTATTTTTAGAACTCTTTCATTTAGGTTTCTATTGCCACCATTAAGCTATTGGTTTCTGACTTTGCCAGGTAGGCACTATCAAAATAGTCTCTGAGTAGCAATGCCTTGTTAAAATATAAAATAGAAACTTCTGACCCCTTGGGAAACAGGTAATACATTAAAGAAGCTTTTGCAATGTGTATTGCTCAGCAAAAGCCACAAAATATTGCCCCACCTTCACCTACATCCAGCATTTTCAGTAACAGATTTCAAGGAGAATTAAGTTCATATTCTTTTCATTTAAGAATGACTTTTGAACTATTGTGTGTGCCCATGCAACCTCACAAAATCTTTACTTAATGCCTGAACATCGTGTTTTTCTTCAGCAGTCAATATAACTCAAAAGTTGGAAAGGGTAAAATGTGCTCTCAACTAAGAAGTCAGTTAGTTGGAGTAAGTTCTGAATGCTTCACACAGTAAATGTTTTCTTGTTCCTTTAAAAAAAAAAAAGAGCACACAGCAGAAGCTTCAGTTCCTGCAGTGAAGCAGGTTTACAATAACTATTACCTTGAAAGGAGAAGGAAAGAAAGAAAAAAGGGAAGGGAGCACAACAAACAAACAAAAAAATGTTTAACTGCAGTAAATATGAAAGGGTAAAGAGCAAGGAGATGACAAAAGGAGAGTAGTTTCCTCACTCCCTTTTCCCATCTTCCTTTGTTCCTTTTTCATTGTTGTACATTTAGGACATTGCATTTTCTCTTGACAATAGAACCCAAGTACTTAGATCAAAGTGTGCTATGCCCTCATGTATCACACTCTTTAGGCAGCACTAAGCTGAGTAAAATCTTTACTGTGGTAGGCTTTCCCCATCATATTTTTAGCCAGTGAATTCTTGGCATCTTTAGAATTAACACACAAAGTGAACAATTTTAATGTCAGCTGAACAAAAGCAGATTTTGAGAATCACAGAAAAACACTTCTTTGCCACACACTTTTTCCTCTACAGTTCTATGCACACATGTTGGGGTTTGTTGTGAGAATGGCTCCTGTTTTATTTATTATGATTCTGCAAAGCCCACCTCTATCTACCCCAAACCACATCTTTCAGCACTCAAGTGGCATTTTCAGAGTCCTATTCTTCAGCCCTTCCAGTTACTCTTTCCTCTAACTTTTCACGAACAAGGATCTGTCTTTCTGCTGCATAAAGGAAAAATGGTTAAGGAAAAATTACTCATCTAAATTAAGAATGGTTTAAAATAATAAGAATTTGAAACAGACAGCTATCAAGGTAATTTTAAACTAAAGAGTATAAAGGATAAAATGAACAAACGATTCTCAAAATGTTCTTGAAATCGGTTAATTTTTTACTTTCTAAAAAGTATTATTATTTTGTAATATATAAAGGACTTAATACTGCTAATTCTACCAACTTGTTTGTATAATTTTCAACATGTATGAATTAGACACCCTTTAAAAAGTGGAGAAGGTAAATTCAGCTTTTTTCAGAACAGTTAGCTGAACTTTACTAGACAGAAAGAAGTTTTTTTCCTACCTTATTTAAAGAAAAGTGGAAAAGAATTCACATGTGATTGTGAAATGCCAGATGAATGCTGCTGAATGCCAGTTGCAAGATGTAACTTCCTGGCTGCAATAGCCCTTTTTTTCAGTCGTCTATAGAGTTCAAACAACTGATTCAGTATGTTGGAATCACAATTCCTTATGATTGGAGGGAGTAGTCATAGATAAGACATTTACTGCCAAGAGAAGGTGCAACATGGATATTTCTTGTTCACCAGTTGAGAGGGAAGGCAAATTCTGAGTCAAAGAAGTACTAAGAAAACTACTGTCTGAGACAGAAAATATGTGATGTCCTGTAGCTGGTAGCTGTGGGCAAAAATTGATGGTATTTTGATTCCAAACTGCACTGAACACCTGGAACCTTATGTTAGCAATGAGAAAGAACAGGTGCCAAGATAGGAAATGGTGTGACTTCAAGGAACTTTATAACTATGTGTGAGAATAAAAGCAGGATTATATAAACTTGCTCATGGTGTTAGAGACTATTCATAAAATCAAATGTATAAATAAGTGACAGTTGTTAAAAAACAGAAAAACAGTATACATGAACAGAATTCTATGCTTGACTGTAGAATTTTAATTCTGATGTGTTTATTTTTATGAAAAAAAATACATATTTAATTTCTTAATTAAGGATGAATTGGAGAATATGAGCTAAACATCCATACCTATAATATGATACAGTGCTCTTTAATATTTCGAGTCAAAATTTCTGAGTTTTGTGCCAGGCTATTCCTCCTACTAGTTACCTGAGGGTTATGTGTAGTTGAGCCTAAAGAGATAGGTCAAAACCAGAAGGCTTATGAGTTATAGTTCTTGCTACCTCTGATGGGTAGGAGTATTGGCAGGGTGCTTCCAGAACTGGGCTTCTTCTCTAGGGAAACATTTCAGGGAATAACTGGTCATTGAGAAGCACATAACTTAATTGTCCAAACCTAAGGTGCGGGTACTATGCAGGGCCACAGTGAGCTAGTGTGAGATTGAAAGATAAAAGAAAGCAAAAGAGCAGAGAAGGAGGGAGAGTAAGGTGGGAGTTAAGCTGACAAAGCAGGTACATTAGCAGTGTTTCTAGTCATAAGTCATATAATATCATTCTTGACTCTAAAATATTCACTGAAGGATCTTAGAGAAGTGACCTATATAACCAGGCTAGGGAAAGTTTCTTTAGAAATGCTTGTCTTAAAACCTAAGGAAATCCATGTAAGTATTCTAAATCTGAGAGTTTGGCAAACTTTTTCTATAACGGGCCAGATGGTAAATATTTTAGGTGTTGTGATCCGCACCGTCTCTGTGGCAACTACTCAACCCGCAGCCAGAGGCAATATGTAAATGAATGAGTGTGGCCAAGTCCCAAGAAATTTTCTTGTATGGACACTGAAATTTGAATTGCCTATAATTTCCACACGATGTAAAATATTATTTTTCATTTAATTTTTTAACCATTTAAGAATGGAAACCCAAACTTAGCTTGTGGGCTGTATAAATGAGGCAATAGACCAGATGTAGTTTGTGAGCCAACCTGTTCTAAAGCCATAAGTCAGTCAAGATAGGCTTATTACAAATATGATGATAATAATGAAATGATTATAATAACATAATTTCTAAAGTGAATTGTAATTTTCTAAGGGCTTTCAAGTGCTTCATTTCATCTTCACAATAATCCTATGTCATAAGTAGGTATGGTAGATTGATTGCATAATAGCCTCAATTCTTCAACTCTCCCCTGTATCCACATCTTTTGCCATGACTTTGCAGATTCTTAGCACAAGAGCTTGGAGTATCATTCCCTGCACCTTATTCTGAGTTCAGCCATGTGATTTGCTTTGGCCAGTGATACATTAGCAGCTGACACAAAGACTTGGAAAACACATCAATGTTTCCACTTAGTGCCACCTTAGCATTTCCATGAGACCATGCTGGAGGTACCTGCTGGGGAGTGAAAGCATATAAGGTAGGGTTGAGGCAAACATAGTCCCACCCAAGACTATCCAAATTGGATAACAGCAGGGCAACCGCAGAAATGTATGAGAAAGCCCAGCCAACATCAGCAGAGCCACCTTGGCAATCACAGCTGATATCTGGCACATGAATAAGCTCAGTCAAGGTTGGCTGGCTCCTGCTTATATGTGAGTTAAATAAGTGTTTATAACTGTATGCCATTTAAATGCTGTGGCTGTCTACTATGTGCCTTATTGTGGAAATAGGTAACTGATATAGCAGAGTAAGTATTTTTGCCTGTGTTTTACAAAGGATCAAAGTTAGGTTCTGAAAGAATTTGTGACTTTTCCAGAGTCACACAATTAGTAATTGGAACAGCTAGAACCAGAACTCAAGTTGTCTTATTACAAATAAAAATTCAAAGAAACCCCAAAGCTAAGAAGATGTAAAAGGCAAACAGCATTTATTAGAGTGTACAATGCAAGTGGAGACAATTTAAAGATAGCTAAGATTATTTTTGGGTTTTAAAAGTATTTTCAAAGCAAAATATATAAACTTCATTTACCTATACACACTCGAGTATAGAAGATAACTGTCTAATTCAATTATTCCCCCAAAGGAGTCAATGAAAATGTGTTAGGAGTCTCAGAAATGAGGTAGGTGGCACCTTAAATATTGTGAAATCAGATCTTACTCAAGCTTTTCAGCCTTTCCAAAATGTTCTATTTAGACTGCAGAAGTATAAATTTTATAATCAAATCTGCTACTCTTCTATGCCCCAAAGTTATGTATTAGGACATGTTATCTCAAATATTATTTTCTGTAAATGCTTTTGGCAAATTGCATTGTGTAAGGAATCAAGGTATCAAAATAGCATTGAAAAAGGTCTACACATCTGCCTTTTTGACTGAACTCGGCCTCTCAAAAGGATTTTCAATAGCTTTTTTAAAAAAAGATTATTTATTTATTTATTCATTCATTTATCCCCCCCTTGCTGCTTGTGCTCACTGGGTCAGCTAACCACGCCGTGCGGGCAGGCTTGCCTTCACCAGGAGGCCCTGGGAACTGAACCCGGGGCCTCCCATATGGTAAACGGGAGCCCTACTGATTGAGCCACAGCCGCTTCCCTTCAATAGCTTTTTAAGTGGGCTAGGTTAAGGAAAGTTATCTGAAACACTTCAAATTACTTTTATATGAAAGTATATTGAGTGTTAATTTGAACTCACTTAAGCTTGAAGTTGGATATAGTTTTATAACTCCATGAGAGATCACATAGGTATTTTAGAATGTGACAAGAATCTATAGTTTATGAGGTCATTAGGATTACAAGGACATTACATAAGAAATGTCCCCCTTTTGGGATAACAATAGCTTACTCTGAAGGATAAACATCATCCTTATCGAAGAACTATAATTTTTGAAGAACTGGCACATGTCATGCATAATGTTAGCCATCAAAGAGATGGATCTGTTAAAGGATCTGTGTAAAGAATGTCTGTGTGTATTTGTTAAAGGAATACACACACACACTCGCACAAGCACACACAGACATTGAGGAAATGATGGCATATCCTCAAATGAAAAGATTTATATTGTAATGTCAGATCTCTCCAAATTAATCTACACATTTTACATAATTCCAGTAAAAATCCTGAAAATACTTCTTTTTAACTGATAAAATAACATAAGCCTTATATAGTATAGTTGAAAATAGATGAGAAAAATTACTTGTAAAGGAGCAGAAATACACAGCAAATTTCCCTAAAAGATGTATAATATTAAAGTGAACATTATTAAAATAAAGTCAAACTGCCTCAGGAAAAGATAGTTATGGAAACAGAATGAAAGTCCCAAAACAGTTCCAGGCACTTTTTATACTTAGTATTTCAGAGAGATTGTACTTCAATTTAGTGATGGGATAAATATTGCCTTTGGGGAAAAATTTAAAGTTAGGTCCACATTTTACCATACAGAAAAAATAAATTTCATTTGAATTATAAATTTCAATGTAAAAATGAAGTTGTATAATGTGATCAAACATTTATTACTATAATACTGAGTCACTGAAAATGGTTCAATTCACTAATATGTAAGGATGTGGAAAGATGTTCTCTGATTACAGCCATAGCAAATGTTATTTTCTTTTATTTATATTTCTGCTTTTTAAAAAATTTCCCTTAACAAATATTTAATACTTTTGATATTATGGAAAAAACTACAACGAAAGTTACTTAAATCGTGTTTTGCTAAAGTCCTTGGAAAGAGAAAGCGTTGCTTTAAAGAAGCTAAATCTAAAAGAAAATAAGTGGCAGCTGTTGCAGGGAGATGTTAAATAACTGCATGGGAACCTCTAACCATTAGATAGACATAGAAAGTTAAATATTTTAAGGTTTCCCTTTTAAGAAAGATACAACCTCAAGGCTCGGCTCTCCTTTCCTTCATCTAAGTCAAGTTCCATACAAATATTATTTCAATTACTCACTACGGCAATCCATTAAGATGGCCCTACATTTATCCACATTTGGCAGCTGGGGATCCAAGTAATGGAGAGGTTTAACCAATTTGCACACAGATAATGATTTCTGAAGCTAATAAGTGGACCCGAGTAATTTGACTAGATACTGACAGTAATTGCTTTGCTATACACCATATGATAAGGTCCATCTTTCTTACCACCAGCCTCCCCACTCAGTCCTCATCAGCCTCACTAGCACCTTTTTCTTACTTAAAGGCCTCATTTGAGGAAACTTATTCTCTCTCCTAGGAAAACTCTCTCACTGAATTCAGATATGATCTGTCATCCTCTCAAGAGTCCTTTCTGACCACAGTGTCTGAAATAGCACCCCCAATAGACTCTTACCCTGCTTAATTTTCCCTCATAGCTCTTCTCACCACCTAACGTTAAATCATTTACTCAGGTGTTCCTTGTCAGTTTCCTCCATTAGAATTCAAGCTCCTGTAATACATTATCTGTTTTATTCACAGCATTCCCAGTACCCGACACTCAAGAAATAGTTTCGAATGAACAAATAAAAGAGATATCAGCTGCTTATGGAAAATGAATCCAGTATTATATAAAAAGGACAATGATTATAAAGGTGATCCCTGAAAATGAAATTCCTTAGCTGACATCTAGAAGAAGCTCCAGAAACTCTGGACACTGATATTTTAATTTAAAATGCCATGCCACTTTTAACTAAATTTACAGTGTGCCTAAGAAGCACTGTGACTTTTAAAATGAAACATACTTGGGTGTTCACTTCCAAATAGGGCTTTCACCTTAAAATAAACCCCTTTGTTAGGCAGTGAACTGGCTCAAATGACTCGATCATTGTCCACATAGGCTTCATGAAATAACTCTTTGTAAGTATCTTCAGAGCTTGTGAAACTTTTACTTTAATATATTTAGTAATGGTCATTTTTATCTTTTGAGAGTGGATTTGGTCTTAGAAATAGCCAAAAGTCATTCCCACTATGAGGAACATGGTATGAACAAAGTGACTATGAATTTTTCATCAAATAATTATGTGACTAGAAAATAATGAAACTTTCCTTTTCACTGATTACTCATAAAGTGGCTTTGGAAAAACTTTTGAAATTGGACTGCTGGAATCATTTTGAGTGTCACAGTGTAATAGGAGCCATGGTATTGATTCCCAAAGAAATTTATTTTTATTTTTTTTAGGAAGTACTGGGGATTAAACCCTGGACCTTGTACATGGGAAGCAGACGCTCAACCAATGAGCTACATCTGCTCCCTCCCAAAGTAATTTTGAATGGAACAACACTTATTCTGATGTTTAAGTTATGTTTCCTTTATTAAAAAAATATATCAATCTATTTTTATAGGTAATATACAGAGTTGAGAAAAAAACATGTATCTTCTATATCCATGTATCCTTTAATTTCAAATGTATCTCTCACTCTATATGTGGATGCCTTTTCAGTTGCTCTCTATAAAACAATATTAACCAGGTAGGTAGATAAACTTCATTCTGCCCATTGGCTCTGCTTCTGACATGTTGTATAGCAACCTAATTTAATAGTCTTAGAGTTAAAAAAATTTTAATGTAGAAGCGAATTTGTAATCAAGAGCTCCCTCTTGTTTTCCAATTCAGTGATAATTTCACTCTCTGTGTAATAATGGAAGTCAGGAGATACCAGTTCTTTTCCCAAATTGGTTATATGCAAGTTGTAGATCTCAGACATGATGGCTAACTGTTCCAGGCCTCAGTTCCTAATTATGTAAGTGTGAATGCAGGACTATTCACTACAATCCTTCCAAGTCCTGGCATGTTTTTTTTTTTTTTTTTTTATTTTTTTTTTTTTTTTTTAGCACATTAATGGGACATTGGTATTTCAAAGAAGCTTATAAGAAAATATCTCAGAAAGTGAATATTTACCCTTAATTCATTCTTTTTAGGAAAATGTAGTAAGTCAGCATAAAACATAGTAGGTTAGTATTATTTATTTTTAATACATAAATGTTGAATGTGAAAGCTACAGGGATTTTTTTGTTTGTCTTTAATGAGCGAGATATTATAAATCTGAATCTGCATTCTAAAAAGTTGAAACATCAAACTGATAAATAGCAAAGGGTATTATGAGGGGATATGTTCTGAAGAGAACTGACTTGTGCTCTTCTTTTTCTAATAAACACAAAATATCTAATTTCTTGGGAATAAAGGGTTTCATTGTGTTTTTACCAAGAAATATTTTATGATATTAGAAAACACTCTGACTACGCACATACCAGTTTTAAACAGATGGAGTGAAAATCCTAATTTTTGCAACCTAGTTTTTAAATAGGAATATGTGGGCTAGATATAAATCCAGAAACATGACTTCAACCCACTTACTATTCCAAATTGTTATTTCAATCAACATTCTCAGGTTCAGGATAATACAAACAAACGAACAGGAAACTCCTAAGACAAAAAAGTCTGAATTTGCTATCATGATTTACCACACCCCTCCCCCTGTGGTAACCTCTATTTGAGTGGTTCATTCCAAGTCTATTTATAATACAGCCTTCATTGGTGGTATGTTTAATCATGTTTAAAATACTAGGAGCTGTTGGCAAAGGCCAAGGGAAAAAGAGCCCCAAATCCTGTCCATCATAGTTTCTGTTAATTTATAATTACTGAAAGAATGATCTCAAATATATGGCATTCACTGCTACCTTGAGACATGTTTTATCAGGGAAAATGCTATGAAGCTCAGAAATCAAATATTTTCACTTGCACATTTCTCAATGGATCAGGCTGGTTTTTGTTTCTCTAAAAAAACGTTTGTTGAAATGCTGGTCTTCATATAATCCCAGAAAGAAAGATGTGGTAGAGATTTCCTTTTACTGTCAAGTACAGGAGATCAGCTAAAATCACATTTTCTACAACCCTTCTTCCTTACTCCTCTCTAGTTAAAAGCTTGTGAAAGTTTGATTGAAAACAAAGGGAGTGAGGAAAATGGCTAAAGCATGGTATGGACAAAGCTAAGACAAGTCTTTTGGAGGTATCTGAGACTTAATACACATGGGCAGTGGGTGCTCATAGGAGTTTAAGAACAAGTGTTATTAAAAATGTGTGGGTACATATACATACATGTTTACTATGATTTTTATTGATATAAAGCTTGTGTGGTACAAAATTTATTAATAATAAAATACACAACACTCTTTATCGTCATTCCATATTGCCAGTTGACACTTACAGAATGATTGACTTGACTTTACCTGAATCCCGGTATCCTTAGCCAAAATATGATGACGAGTGAGTGTAGTCTGATCTGAATGTCAGCTGAAATTTTCGTTTACATTAAGGAGTAAGATGAAAGTGAAGCCACGATGATGCGTGTCAAAACTTCACTTGTTTGTCATTTGAGCAACTCCTTTGTTGATTTGGATAATAACTCAGGAATACTGGTAGAGCACATCCTCAAGTTTTTGTGCTAATCACAATGTAATAGCTACAGACATGAGACACTTTTACACATAATCTGCATTATTAACATTTTCTCCATAATTTTCTCAAATCTAGATAATGAAGAAAATAATTAATCAAGTCCTGATTTGTAAAGTTTACTGATTTCCAAAAGGTAAATACTCACAGCATGACTGTTTCAAGCTACAAGTATAATGCCACTGAACATAAAATTGAGAAGGGATGCATTGCCACCATTTAGTTAATAGACGTAAATAACCTCAAGATAACAGATAATAGTAAAATAATTAGGAAATGAGTTTGGAGGGTTTGTTACCATTGTTTTTACTAAAATTTTAAATTGTAAACATGTATAAGTTAATTTTTAGAAATTAACTGTTTAACAACTGGCTTACAAAATTCACTCTTGTGAGTCAGTTGAGCTGGGACTAGCACCCCACTGCACTGCATGTGTGGAAAGACTTCTGAAATCTGAAAAAAACCTTCCCTGTAGTTACCCCAATATCTTCATAGAACCCAATAAGACACAGACACTGAGCTTCACGTGGCAGGGTCTGTCCTCACCCTTTCTCTCCTCTTTCTCTCCTCAGCAACATTTTTTAATGGCTGTTATTAGACTTCTTGATCATGTGGCCTATAGCATTTTGATATTATTTATGAATTCCAAATATAGGTATTGGTCATGTTTGTGAACTGGTCTGTTCCTCTGGGCATATTAGATTGGATTAGATGCAGAGGTTTTACATTTACTTGATTAAATAATAATTAAGGCTTTGATTGGGCCATGTCAGTAGGACATTGAGTCCCTGTGCCCTTGGTGGCAGAAGAGAAAGCTAGAATTTTGATATTGGAGCCCTGGGAAGTAAACACACAGAGAAGGAGATGCATGAGGGAGAGAAGGCTCCATTAGACAAGGCAGAGGCCCTGGGAAAAGAGATGAGTTTTTAGTCTGATAGTTTACAGCTGGCCTTGTGGAGAGAGCAGAGCAGCTGAGCCCGGAGAGAAACGAGCCCCAGGCAAGAGACAAGACTTATCCCAGCCTACAGCTGATATTGGAAGAAGCTGGGACCACAGAGCCTTAAGAGGAAGAAGAAGAGGGAGCCTGAACCCTTGCAGATGTCAGCAGCCATCTTGCTCTAACATGTGGCAACAGACTTTATGGCCTGGTAACTGTAAGCTTCTACCACAAATAAATACCCTTTATAAAATCCAACAGATTTCTGGTACTGGTTATCCTTGGATTACACTTTTGGTTGCCTTAGCAGTTCTATTTTACTGGCTAAATTCCATAAAATGTAATTAATATATTTTTATTGTTTTGTACCTCAAATGCTATGAGAAATAAAATGTTCACATGAAATCCAGTTACACGAAAAGGACCATAGTGTCATTTATGAAAGTTTAAAAAAAAGGCAAGTGTTATAAGAGGAATAATTAAGAATTTTCAAATGTCTAAGTATTTGAATGTCTATTTTAGAAACAAAATCATAGCAATGTTTAAGGTTGTAATGAAAAGAAATTCATTTTATATTGTACAAAGTAATTACATGTAATTAAAATGTAAGAAAAAGTAAAGTTGGTTATATTAAAATCTTTACAAAAATAAGTCGTAATATTTAACACTTCCTTTTATTTTACAATATATAAATTCTTCCCCATTATAATGGGCCCAGCATTTGGCCGTTCATCAGTGCACATTATTAACGTAATAGCTGATAACACCAAGGAAGCGTGAGCACACAGATAACCTGGACAAATAAACACCAGTCACAAAATGAAGCAGAATTATTAGAAAAGCGAAACCAGACTTTAAAATAAGCATAATAAGTATCTTCAAATAATGTAAGGAATATACAAAGAAGAAGCAGGAGAAAAAGACATAAAAAAAGATCCAAGTATAATTTTAGGTATAAAAGATATCATAGATCTAGCCATTGGAAAAGAAAAACATATGGGGATAAGGAAGCCAAAAGGAAGTAAAGTAAATGAAATAGAAGATGGCAGAAATAAAAATAATTAAAATAAAGAAATAGATTTAAGACTTTCAGATTGTTGAAGAATTTAATATCTAATAATATGTAGGTTACAAGAGACCCACTTACAACACTAGGATTCAGAAAGGTTAAATAAAATAATGAAGAAAAAAATAAACCAGGCAAAATGAAATGAAAGTATCACTTGTGTAATCTCAGTTACAAACTGTATGATGACAATAAAAGGGAAGAAGTCCATTTCATGCATAACCATATTTGTAAAAGTCCTAAATACAAACTAACTAAATCCAACAGTGTATAAAAAATTATTTGGTACAGTTCAATATGAATTTACTATTATCAAAGAAAAAAAATCTTAGCATTTGAGTAATAGAAATGCACTTTCTTAGTTTGTGAAAAAATATATACCAAAATCCTACTACAGTTAATATGGTACAAGAAGTCCTGGGTAATATTGTAAAGAAAGAAAAAGGAAAAAGAGGTATAAAGATTGAAAAGTTAATTAAAATAAGGAATAGTAAATGGCATGATTATATAGAAAAGGTAATAGAGTTAACAACTAGAACTTGTAGGATGTTAGCAAAATTTTGAGATTAAAGAAAAACTTAGCAAAAACAATAGCATATCTCTTACCAGAAATTTGTGATAAAAAAGATGACATTCAGAGTAGGTAAAAAAAAAATCCTATAACCAATTTAGGAACTAGTTCAACAAATAATACTCAAGAACTATTTGGATAGAATTTTTATTAAAATTCTATTAAAGGACATTAAAGAAATTCAGAAAAGTAGAGCATTTTGAAAGGAAATGCTTTTGATTGGTATACTTCTAATAAAAGAAATATGCAAATTCTAACCTAATTAATCTATATTTTCAATGTAATCTCAAATCCCAATCTGAAATTCCAGGTGGATTATTTTTAAAATGTGATCAACATAACTTAAATTTTATAAGGAAGAATGAAAGTCCATGCTAGCTGTTATATAAAAAGATCATACAACTCAACAATAAAAAGACATGCAAACTAATTTAAAAAATGGGCAAAAGACTTGAATAGACATTTTTCCAAAAAGGAAACATAAATGGCCAAAAAGCACATGAAAAAAATGATCAGCATCACTAGCTATTAGGGAACTATGGATCAAAACTATGAGATAGTATTTCATACCTTATAGAATGGCCATTATTTAAAACAAAACAAAACAAATCTACAAGTACTGGAGAGGATGTGGAGAACATTCCTTCACATTTAGTGGGAATGTAGAATGGTGCAGTCTCTGTGGAAGACAGTTTGGCAGTACCACAAGAAGCTGAATATAGAACTGCCATATGATCCAGCAATCTTGTTACTTGATCCAGCAATCCCATTGCTAGGAACATATTCAGAAGAACTGAAAGCAAGGATGCAAACTGACATTTGCACACAGATGTTCATAGCAGCATTATTCACAATTGCTAAAACATGGAAACAGTCCAAGTGTCCATCAACTGATGAATGGATAAATGAAATGAGGCATTTACATACAATGGAATACTATTCCACTATAAGAAGAAATGAAATCCGGATGTATATGACAACATGGATGAACCTTGAGTACATTATGTTGAGTAAAATAAACCAGACACAAAAGGACAAATATTGTATGGTGGTCTCACTTATATGAACTAAATATGATGAGTAAACACACACAGGTAAACTCGAGTAAAGGTTAGTAGGAGATAGAATGTGGGCTTAGAATGGGAGATAATACTTAATGTATGTAGAACTTTTGATAAGATTTATTCAAAAAGTGTGGAAATGAATATAGTTTATGGTAAGGCATTATAGTGAATATAACTAACACTGTTGATTTATGAATGTGATGGTGGCTGAAAAGGTGTAGTCTGTGGACATAAATGTCAACTGAAAGGAAGCTAGAGGATAATCTAGGGACCATAACATATAGTGCTTTCGGTGGTGGATGAAGATTGTGGTTAAGAGTATAAATACAACAATGTTTTTCTTTTACTAAGTGTTAAGAATATGGTGATACACGGGAAAATTACAACTAATGTAACTTATGGGTCTTAGTTAACAGTAATATTGTAATACTTTTGCAGCAATGGCAAAGAAGATATATCAATTCTAAGGGACAACAATGCGGAGTCTAAGGTGGTATGGGATTTTTCCTTTTGGAGTAAGGAAAATGTTCTAAAATTGACTGAGTTAATGACAGTACAACTCTGTAATGAAAATGAGAGCCACTGGTATACGCTTTGAATGGATTGTACAAAGCATGGGATAGTATAATACAGTGAATCCAGGGGTGGAAGATGGACTGTGGTTAACAGAACAATCATGAGAATGTTCTCTCATGAACTATAACAAGTATAAATACTAATATAGGGTGTCAATAACCAGGTGATTTGGGAGAAAAATACACCAAATGTAAGATATGGTGGGCTAAATTTAGCAGTAATAATATGAAGATGCTCTTTCCTAGTTTATAACAACTGTTTCACAGCAATACAAGGGGCTGGTGGTGGGGTGGTATATGGGAGCCCTGTATGATGATATGCATGTTTGTTTTGTAAGTTCAAAACTTTTATTATACTTTTATTGTTTATGTATGTATGAATATATACTTCAGTAATTTTATAATGAAAAAAATCCATGTTAGCTCTGTTAACTCAACAAGAGCAATGAGGGATTATGTTCGACTAGATGGTAAGAAATGCTCCAAAACCATTGAAATAAAAATAGTGTGATAATAGCACATAAACAAATAGACCAATGAACAAAACAGATTACGGGGCGCGGGTGTAGCTCAGTGGTTGAGTGCCTGCTTCCCATGTATGAGGTCCCAGGTTCAATGGGGGAAAGAACAGATTAGCAAATAGTCTTGTTAAAGCTGGCTCATTGTAGCCTCAGTGGAGTTGCAACACTTACTCTCCAGTTCATTGAACTCACCCAGGACAACTAACAAGGAGGTGAGGATGGACAACCACTACACCAAGGAAACAAGAGAGCCTACAACTGCAAGCAAGAGAGTACCGTCTATTGGCTGTATGGGATCAAAGCCCCCCTCTCATTTAGAGGTGGAGTGGACATCACCATCCCAGAATCCTCAGGATTGGAGTATGAACTATGGACTAGAGTAGACTTACTGGTATATTACTATAGACTTATTGTGGAGACAGTGGCCACTGGAGGCGCTGAAGTCAGGGAGAGGGAAAAAGAGGTGTAATACGGGGGCTTTTTCAGGACTCAAGAATCATTCTGAATGACATTGCAATGACAGATATAGGCCATTATATATCTTCCCATAACTGCAGAATAGTGGTGGGAGAGAGTGTAAACTACAATGTGAACAATGGCCCATGCTCAATGGCAATACCCCAGGATGCATTTATCAATTGTAATGAATGTGCCACACTAATGAAGGATGTTGTTTATGTGGGAGGGTGTGGGAGGTGTGGCGAGCAGGACATATGGGAATCCCTATATTTTTTGTGTAACATTTGTGTAATCTAAGTTATCTTTTTAAAAAATATTTAAAATTAAAAAAAAAAAAAAAAAAAAAACGGCTCATTGTAAGGAGAAAAACAAAGTAAAATTTCTGTTTTATGCAAGGCTAGAGGGGACCCTATATAGATTTCAAAATCCAGATGTAAGAGGTAAAAGTATAGTTATTAAAAGATAATGAAGGAAAATATCTTATGACTCAAGGGTGGGAAAAGACTTCTTAAAAACTAAAGAGCACATAGAAATGCATTAATCCTGCTAGTTCTGGGGCTAGAAACATAAAACCTACAATCATAACTACAGACCAGTTCACACAGTTTTAAAATCATGTTTTTATGAAGTTTTAATGGGGAGATTTATTGGATAAATATTCATTTAAAATATTGTAATGAAAAGTTTTAAAATAACTCTAATTTAAGTTGTGGACTTGGAAAATGTGTTAGAGCAAATAACCAACTGTGGAGTAATAGGTGATGATGAAACCTGATGAATTCTGCCTCTCTAATATCTTTCTAGTCAGGAAAAATAGTTAAATTTCCTAGATCTGTTGACATACTTAAATCTGTGTGAGTGTGTGTGTGTGCACCACATAGCATTAAAAATAAAGTCAAATAAATATGGCAATTGGTTGCATCACAGCAAAAGGTTATTGTTCTTAAATCCCATGCAACATTCCTGGAAATATACTTTTTTCATAACTCACTGAAAGTGTGCTTTATTTTTGGAATGCCTTCTGAAAAGCTAAGGTCACGTCAGCCAACAGGTGGCTGAAAAACATTTCTGTAATTTTAAAAAGAAAAGTCATTAACCTTATTTTAGCCATAACTGATTTCTTCAAATCAATTGTATTTAGATTAGAAGATTATTTCAAATGTTTTTGATAGCATGATAAGATTTAGTTACAACTTTTAACTTTAATAATGCAAATATAAATTTATTTTAGCAAAAGTCAATTCTATGCATTCACATTGATTAGACCTACTGACATAGTTTAACATACAGTGTAAGTAAAAGCACACTGATATAAAAGTCTTCTTTAACCATTTTCTTTTCAAAATTATGTTTAAATTAAGACAGGAAATATTTATTACCATCTTTGCCTACATTTTAATAATAAATAGTCTTTAAGGAAGGATTTCTCTTTTAAAATACATAATTATACACAAAAATCCTTAATCATAGGATAACCATAACCATCCTGGAAGGTACTTTCAAAATATGTTTATATAACTTTCATGCAGTCTTTTTTACCAAGGGTACCAATATCAACTGAAGTTTAATTACCTTGTCCTACTTCATTTCATATCATCATACTAGAATAATAAAAGCACTCAGATGTTATTCACAAAAAAGACCACTAAAAGAATGCAATTGTTTTTTTTTTTTTCTTCTTCGATATCCTTTAGGTCTTGTTTAGTTTCTTTCATGCTATGTACACAGAGCACCAGTGATTTTTGCCCAGGTGGACATTTAAAAACTTTTTTTATTATGGCAAATTTATAATACACTAGAAAATTAGAGAAAATAGAATAAAAATAACCCATGTACCCAAAACCCAATTTACATAATTATCAACTCATGGGCCATCTTGTTTCTTTTATGTCTTTGCCTACATCCCTCTTGCACCAGATTATTTTATAAAAAATCTCAGATATCGTATTATTTCATGGCACATATTTGGCATGGACTTCAAAAAGAATATGTGCTTCAAAAAAATATCAGATTACCACAATGCTATGATCACATTACCATGCCTTTAAATATTAGCAATATTTATAAATATTAAATATTAATCAGTAGATGAATTTCCCGGATTTCTAAAAAATTTGTTTGAATTAGGATACAATAAAGTCCACATTTTACAACTGGTAGATCTATTTCTTGTCTCTTGTGTGCTTTATGTTTTAACCCCTGCCATTTCATTCTTCAATTTTAATCTATGAGTTTAGCTTTCCCTTATTTTTATTTCTTTTTGTACATTTTTATAAAGAAAGTGTGTCATTAGTTCTGGAGAGTTTTTCACAGTTAGGATTTTGCTGATTGCAACCTCATATTGCTGCTTTTCATGCTTCTTTGTCATATATATTTCCTGTAATTGAGGATTATATCATGAGATTTGGAGGCTGTAGTTTCAGTTATGGTTTTTTGGTACTACTACTTCATAGGTAGCATCGTGTACTTTTATCAAGGGAGACATAATATCTGGTCAGTTCCCTTTTTGTGATGCAAGCAACAATTGATGATCTTTGATTAGATCTATTGTTTCAACAGAGGTTGCAAAAGGGTGAGATTCTGTTTCTATCATTCCTTCTCTATTTATTAGCTGGAACATTTCTTTAAAAAACATCCCCTCATCAACTATTGGTTACCATCTGTACAATGTATACAGAAAAAATAGGGCAAGTGCTCAAGTATTTCTACTTATTTGTTTTCAAAATAATGAGTTGATTACCTTAAAAGATGAACAATGAGATTTTTTGAAAGTATTATTATAAATTCATATTTAAACACACCTCAAGTGTTTCAATCTATGGCATTTACTATTCTTTTTCATGTCCATCTTTGGCTAGGGGGAGATTCTTCAATTGACTCCAGTGTCTTTTGACCTTTCCATAGTATTTTCAATAGTTTTCTTACTTTCTGATGTGACATTCTTAGCTCATATGCTCATCTCCCACAGACCTGAGTGAAATCAGCCATTTTCCAAGAAAAGCTGGTTCATTTTAGTGGGGAATTGGTACTTAGAGACTATAAGTATTTGGGAGGAGGGTTATCACTGCTACTAGATCAGTTCTTAATTTTAAGGTTTTTTTTTTTTTTTTTTCCAGTGGATAGAGCTAGAATTATTTTAAAATAAAAAATATCAGTTTATACAGATACTTTCAATTCAGTTGTACTACAGAATTTTTACTTAAACTGATCTATCTATGTCTGTTTCTCCTTTTGGCTACACCAAGAATCTTTATTTTCAATGTCAACAAAATAACTGCTTATGTACTTTATACTACAGTACACGTGCAAAATTCTTAGAGTAGCAAAATGAATGTTACCAACAAAAATATGATTACTCGATACAGTTTATATTTGTTTTTCTTTCTAGTTTCTTTTTCTCTTTGAGAAAACCAATTAAGGATGTAGAGCAAAATTATTTGTTCTTTTAAAATCCATTTTATTGAAGTATAGTTGGCACGCAGTAAAACTGACCCATTTTAAGTGTACAGTTTTACTCTACCATAATCAAGATAAAGACCAATTACATCACCAAAAATTTCCCTAAATCCCTTTCCAGTCAAGCCTCTCTCTCCACCCACAGTCCCAGTCATCCCTTGATATACTTAATGTCACTATACATTTATCTTTTCAATAATCTCATATACATGGAATAATATTTCACGTGTTATTTTGTATGACTTATTCCATCAGCAGGATGTTGAGATTCATCTATGTTAGTATCTCTTTTATTCATCTATATTTAGTATCTAAATATAATTACAACTAAAGTAGCTAACTAAACAACGAAGTACAACTAGATACAACTAAAATAACAACTAAATTTCACGGTATGGATATAACAATATTTGTTTATCCATTCTCTTGTTAATGGACACCTAAGCTGTCTCCAGATTTGGGGCTATTATTATTAAGCCTACTATAAACATTCATGTACAGAAATAACATTTGTGAATACATATGTTTTCATTTCTCTTGGGAAAATACCTAGGAGAGGAACTTCTGGGTTGCATGGTAAATACTCAATTTTATTTAAAAATAAAAACCTACCAAATTGTTTTTTATTCCTACCAGTAATATATGAGAGTTTTAGTTGATACATTTTCCAACATTTGGATTTATATAAACTTAAGCATTCTAGATGGTATGTGGCAGTATCTCATTGTTGTTTTAAGGCATGCCCTTAATGACTAATGACTTTGATAAATTTTTCATGTGCTGTTTTGCCATTTGTATATCTACGTGTTAAAATTTCTGTACAAATAGTTTGTTTTGAAATCAAGTTGGTTGAATTGCAAGTGTTCTTTATAAATTCTTTATATATTCTGGGTTCAAGTCTTTTATCAGATATATGCTTTCCAAATAATTTCTCCCTGATGGTGGCTTACCTTTTATTTTCTTAACAGTGTCTTTCAAAGAATAAAAGTTTTAAATTTTGGTGAAGTCCAATTTATCAAATTTTAGTTAATGCTTTATGCTTTTCTTTGTCTCATTTTGAAAATCTTTCCTTAATCCAAAGTTATGAAGATGTTCTCCCAAGGTTTTTTCTCCAATTTTTATAGTTTTACCTCTTATATCATAGGTCTTGTTTATGATGTGAAATAAGGACCAAGTGTTGTATTTTTTCTCTGTATGTTTATTTAACTTTTCTAGCACAATTTGTTGAAAGTCATATCCTTTCTACTTTAACTTACTTTAAATACTTGTAAAAATAAATTGAACATACATATGTAGGTCTATTTGTCAACTCTATACTGTGCCATTGACCTATATGTCTATCATTATGCCAATATTGCCTTGCCTTGACTAAGGTAATGAAGAAAAAGGAAGGAAGGGAAAGAGGGAGGGAGGGAGGGAGGCTAAAATTGTGTATATCCTTATAGTATACACAAAATTGTAGTGAATTATTGACCTAATATGAAAATTAAAACTTTTAAGAAAGTACAAGAGAAAAATCTTAATTATATCAGGAGAAAAATGATTTCTTAAATAAGATGTAAAGGGAACAATTGGTAAAAACTGACAGCATTAGAATTAGAAACTTCTTTCTCATAAAAAGAAAAAATCCCACCATACACTAAGTGGGAAAAAAAGCAAAGCTTGAGAAGACCATTTGTAATACATATAAACTCTTAAAGGATTTATGTCATACAAACATAAAGAACACATAGGCATCAGTAAATGAGACAATCTTGCCCAAACTGGGCAGAGGTATGAATAAACAATTCACAAAAGAAGAAACTTAAATGACAAATAAACATGAAAAGATGTGCAAGCTCACTAATGAGATAAAATTGTATATAAACACTTCAGATTGAACAAACTAAAAGGTGATGATACCAAATATTGTTGATGCTGTAAAACAATATGTAATTTCATATACTGTTGGAAGAAAGTAAATTAGTAGTATCCTTTTGAAGAACAATTTGGTAATAATTAATAAAGTTGAAGGCTATATATGTATAATATAGAAATTTCATTCCTAGTTTATATACACTAGAAAATTCTCACAGACATGCACAAAGAGCTACTCCTTTAAACTTTGAAATAGTAAATATTAAGAAGGAGAAAAGAAACCTAAATGTCCAAAAACAGAATATTAGCTACGAGATTCTTGTATGTTCATTGCATAAAACCCTATACAGCCATTAAAATTAATGAATTTGCATTACATATATCAATATAGATTAAGAATTAACATAATACTGAACAAAAATTCCACAGTGCAGAAAGATAGCTGAAAACATTGGATCAAATATGCAAATGCTTTATCATTTATAGATATCTGCTATGAATAAAAGCACATAAACATTTATAGGAATGATCCATATCAAATTCAGCATAGTGAATAACCTCTGAGAAGTGAAGAGAGGAAAAGGAATAAAGTCCTAGAGCATTCAACTATATCTGTAATTCTTCCTTTAAATAAAAAACTGAAATAATTGTGGCAAAAGTTAAGATTTAGAAAAGCTGGGTGATGGGTATAAGGATGTCAATTATATTATTCTACTTTGCCTATATTTGAAATATTTCATAAATACAAACATAAGAAAAGAAGAAGCCTGTTGGGTTAGAAGCCTGAGCTGTTGACAGCTGCTGACAGCTGGTAGATAAAGTTCGCAGAATTAAGGTATTTGCTATACCTTATTTAAATAACAGACTAAGCTAAAGCTTAAGAAGCTACAGATACTAGACAAAGCTGAGAGGGTGACTGGGCAGCCCTTGGTCTCTCCATAGCCATAAGGATAACACTGACACGATGGTGGCATTGGGGGAAAGATGTACTTGGGTTGGGCAGATTTGGGGCCATTTAGAGAGACTGTTGTGTGAGAAGGATGGAAGTTTTCTTTTCCTATTTCTGCAGCAAGTTATTCTTCTGAGCTGATATTGGAAGCTAAGGGGACATTTGACTCTGATGACGTGGCAGCCTCCAGTGCAGGCTATAGCAACGAATGCCACCAATGACTCAGAGCCTTTGAAACCGTAAGGCTTTATAGAGAAAAAGGAATCTAAAAGTAAGTTAAGCAGGTAGTGGAATTACAGATAATTCTTTTGCATTTTTCTTCAAAGGATGTAGTCCCTTGGAGTTTATGTGGATAAGCAGTGCTTCCTGCATATTCAATTACTGATTAAGGAGCAGATCCTTTTAAAGTCATATATAAGAAATCTGATAGGTAGAACTAAACTGAATGCAAGATATAATAGAAGGAAAATAGAATCAGGAATCTGATAATATGCATTTCCACTTATAAAGTGTAGTCACCTCAGCAAGTCACTTTTCTTCTTTGAATCTCCATATCCTTATTGGCAACAGTAAAATTAAAATTGCTAATACTTACTTCAGAGGATTACTTTGAGGCTTGAATAAGATGATGAGATATGGGAAAGCACTCTGTACAGGTATCAGGTATATTTTTATTACGCCTGTTACAAAGACAGATAGATAAGGCAGATAGGTGGGTGGGTGGATGGATGGATGTATGGATGTATGGATGGATGGATGGACAGATGGACAGACAGACAGATAGACAGATAGCTGTACACACACCTGTATCCCGAAATGCAGCTAAAATTCTTCCCTCTAGGTAATCCAGTAATTTATTCAGACCAAGTGACACAAATGTTACAGTTTATCTTATTTTTGCTCCCAAGTAACTATGTTACTAAATAATTAAAATACTTACTGGAACAATCAATTGATTTGATTTTAAAAATCTATATTGTCCTCAATATTCATCCATTTAGTAGACTTACTGAGCACTTATTTTTGTGTCCTGCACTCTAGCTGTACCATACTTTACTAAGTGATGAAAATCAAAAGATAAGTAAGACATAGTACCTTAACTTTACCTAACTGCTCCTACATCTTAAACATGTCCTTTCTGGTCTAATTCTAGATCATGACAAAGTTTACGAAGTTTCCCAGACAGAAAGAGACAGTGGGGGTGGGGGTGGGGGTGGGGGTGGGGGTGGGGTGGGGTGGGGTGGGGCTTGCCCCCATGTGCTCAAGAGAGTACAAAAGGCTTTTTTTAATGTAAAAGGAAAAGTGAAGCACAATTCAATTATTTTAATTTACTCTGACTGATTTCCTTATGTGGTTAATGAGCCTCTGTTTAACTTTAACTCTTCTGTAGCCTGAGGGTTGTGCCCTATTAATATAATATTTTGTCGTGATTTTTATACTGCATTCAATATATAACTGCATTAAGGATTTGACAGCCATCTTTTTAATTTCAAAAAATTTAAAGATTTACATAGTATTATAGTTTCATAAGCAATTACAACTTCAGACTTGGAAGAAACAAATGTTGTTTGGTTGTTGTTCATTTTTATTGTGTAACATCTAATTCTATTATTGTAAATGTTTTGTGTGGTAGAGCAGACCCTAACTTCCCCTAATAAAATGTTCTAAACATATAAGTAACACAAAAAATGTGGTCCCTAGAAGCATTCCCAGACAATGGAAAAAGAAAATGACCATTTCATTCACCATTTACATTAAACATGTAGCAATATGAAAACTTGCATAATTACTCCTTCCCAGAAACTGTCCATTCAGGAAAGTACTGGGAATCCTTGGATACCACCATTATTCACAAACTGTGTTCAGTAAGCTAGATTTTCCCCCAAACCATGTTTGTTAATCTGGCTGTCTGTTTTTAAAATATTTGAATTGTTTTGAATTTGTTGATGACGTTTGGAATATAAAGATTTACACAAATTTCAGATTCTCAGCTTGTCTTGAAAATTTAGCAAATTTGGCAGCAGCAAGAGCCCATTTTCCCAGCCCTGGTATATTCCTGTATCACATGTGGCATCAGAGCTCTTGGGGACCATGGCCTGCCCAGGAGATCTGGCTCAGGCAACTATGATTGCACATTGTCAGCAGCCTCTAGCTTCTTTTGAAAAATTCAATCTGGGGTCTACAATCCTGCATGCCAGCAAATCAACTGAAGTTGAGTGGTTTGCACCATTTTCTATTGCTTATATCTTTCTTCTTCTTAAACATTCACTTTTACTTTGTTAACTTGTTTTATGGTCCAAAAAATTTGTTACTCCCCCCATGGTAGGATTATTCCTTCCTAACCCATTGACCTCAGACTTGGCCATATAACTTGCTTTGGCCAATGAATTAGGACATATGTCCCTTCAAAACAGAAGCTTTAAGAGTCATCATGTGGTTTTGCCTTCTGCAGTTTTCCCTCAGCCAAGATCAGGCATTTCCCAGATGGAGGCTGTTCCTTTAGTCCAGACCCAGAATGAAGATAATATGGAGCAGAAATGAAGCAAACTCATGACATACATGTAGTGTGAGCAAGAAGTATGTCATTATTATTATAAGCCTCTGAGATTTTGGTGTCATTTTCTATCGCAGAACTTAGCATAAGCTGACTGATACAGCCTTCTAGCTCCTCTACCCATTTTATTCTGTCAAATATCGGCAACAATCTTAAAATATATTTATATATATATAAATAACATTTTTGTAAGCAAATGCACATATATGCATATATATTTATATATCATTTTACAAATATTGGTATGTATTGTGAAAATTTTGATTTTTACCCACAATAAAAAATAAAAATAAAAAAAAATAATAATTAAAAAAAAAAAAAAAAAAAAAAAAAGAAGGGGTATTTGATCCAGTTACCTGAATCTGAATATTTAAGAAACAGGAGAACATAAAGCAAGGTAAAAGTATCTGGCTGTTACATAAAAAGGCATAAATTCTTCTTCCCTATTTTATTATCTAGAGTGATATGGACCTGAATTAATAATAATACAAGTCCTTCCATGAGCCAAATATTTTTTTTTCATTCTCTACTTGATTTAAACTGCTCACTGTTACATAAAGTTATAGTTATTGCTTTTACCAGTTTTCCAATAAGTAAGTTGATGCTCAGAAATTTATATAAGTGATGGTGTTTATATTTGAATCTGTGTATTTTTTAGTCCAAAACTTATTATCTTTTTACTAATCCCATTCCATTCTGGAAAGTGTGGACTCTATGAATTATCATTCAAAAAACTCAGTAATATGGCATCATTTAAATTTTATCTCACTTTCAAATAGAGACAATGCTTCATGGATCTGTGATATGCTGTGATAAAGTTTGTTTTCCCCAGGACACAGAGAAATTTTATGCATAGGAATATATGGTGCTTTTTTCTGTAAAGCAAAATTATGAAACTTAAATAACTGTCCTTTATTTTTAGATTATGACCTTTTTATCATAAAATGTGTTTTCCTATGGGAAATGATGGTCATAGAATTTGATTTTATATTATGACTTTATTTAGAATATTAAGGAAACAATTTGTCAGTCCTCACTTTTTGTTATTATTTCAATTTTCCTGCCATATGTGGTGAGCCATATTTTGGTATATTAAAAATATGTGAATTCTTCCCCCTTGTGCTTCCTTTTTAATCTGAAATTCCTTCCCCCTGTGAAAATTAGGCGCACTCCTTGCCTCAGAGGAAGATTGTTTAGACAGAAATGAAGAGTTTCAAATTTCAAAATGAACATTCAAAACTATGACATAGATATTTAAAAGCATTTGTGTGTTGAAATTTCAAAAATATGTCTTTAAATCTCAAAACCCACTGTTCAGTAGGTCACAAGACATAAAGTTTATTTGCAAGCCATAGTCATAGAAAAACATATGATTAGTCATAACCAATTTTCCTTACTAATACTTTTTAGATTAAAAGGAATAAAATTAGGAACTGGAGAGAGGTGTGCTAAAGGAAAGGATTCAGAAATGAAAGCAATAAATTTGGATGTTGGTGCAAGTGTCTGAAAAGGAAGTTTGGGCCCTGTTCTTCATTCTGCCTGCTCCCAAACCTGGTGTTAGTTTCCAGGTTGCTTTGGGGATCTGAGAGTCAACAGAACCTGTGTCCCCATCCTTGGGAGATGACAAACCTTACAAAGTTCCAGTTAGCCTATGTAGTATGGAATAGCAAGAATGGCTGTGACATGTCTTAGACAGGCAAGGCTTGAGAGAGAGTCCCTGCAGTTATTTCATAGTCTACGGTATCCTTCTTGAGAAGGGCTTGGAGTTAAGTGAGAGAAATCCAGCGCAACTGAAGGACCTCGTGTTCAGGATAAAGAGGATGCAGAATGACTTCTGTGGGCCAATTTCTTAAGTCTCCATGAAGGGAATGGAATTTTATGTTGATGTCGGTTAGGACTGACACTGATGGCAAGAAATCAGTGGAAACTCTCACTGTCAGCTGATGTCAGCCCAGAGAAGCAGTGAGAACTCAGGACTCATTTCCCATTCCCCTTGGGGCTAAGAACTTAAGGAGGGGCTCTTACATTAACTAAAAATCTTGATTGGACCAAGAAAACCCTGAATACTAACTTAGTAAAATGGAAGCTCAGGATCAAAATTAGTTTTAATTATAGAAAATATAACAATGTTACTTTTTTGCATGTATCACTATAGGAATTCTAAATTTCATGCCCATCACATATATACTCCAAAAATCTGGGAATTTATGGCCTTTGATACCTATTTCTTTATGGGCTCTATAAGATATGACTTACATCAAAATAGAAGCTTTTAATAGATAGTGTCCTGTATAATAAATGACTGAAGGTGAATTTTCCTTTAAGGCAAAGGTGAGAGGTGAGAAGAGAATTGCCAATTGGAAGTTACTTAGAAGACATATGATCCATATGGCTAAGGGACAATTAAACAGCTCACCCATCATAGGTGATATGAAGTTCTCCAATTATAGGAATTGCTGTAATTTCTGAGGTAACCAGAGTCATAGAAGGAGAAAAGAGTGTGTTGGGCAGTGGTGGTTAATCAGCGGAAGCACGGGAGAATCAGGTTGTACCTTCAGAATTTAAAGAGTCAAGCAAGAGTTGTTGGCACTTCCTAAAGAAATGGAGCACAGAGTAAAGGTCATTGCTATGTTCTAGCAGTTCTGCTATATTCTCACAATTTTTTGTTTAAATTACCTTTATTGCCTTTGCTCTCACTGGTAGGCAATTGAACACTTTAAAAAATATGCATGCCCTTATTCTGGGGATTCAGCAACTAAAACAGCTTTTCTGTGGTGGTATAGCCTTTTCATAACCCAATTATATACATGGATCCAGATCTTTTAAAAAATCAAAACAAAACAACAACAAAAAATAACAGTATTATATAGCTGTGGAAAGAAGACTCCCCAAACTCTGCAGCTCAGGGAGGAAAAAAGAGTCTCGTAGAAGGCTAGATGTGGACCTAGGACAGGGTTTTCTGCTTAACTGCAAGAGAACCAGATGTGTGACTTCCCAAGGAAGCATGAAACCCATTTCTACTTTCCTGTAGATTTATACTTTGAAATGAAGTGTCCAGGGAGATGAAATTTTGAATTATCTTTTGAGGGGAAAACTGCCTTCAAAATTTCTAGCAAAAAAAGAAAAATGTGGTCTTCTAGAGAATGTGTTTCTTGTTTGGGGAAAGCCACCAACATTTGGGCATCAAATATCCCCATATTGTTGTGGGCATGACAGGTGTTTGGTAAAGTGAGCCAGACACGGTGTCTTCCAAGAAGAGTCTCAGAAGTGTCTGAAGAGGTACCAAGGTTCTGCTGTCATGCAGTTCAGAAATAAAATAGAGACACATGAACTACACATATTAAATAAAAGAAGATCCTTCCTGGGAAGAATTATCATGAAAACAAAACAAAACAAAACAAACAAAACAAAAGTAGCATTTGCAAATAAGGTCTTCAAAATTACATCCTGTATTTAAGAAAAATGATTTTAATTACTAATAGAAACCATAACAACAATGGCAATAATAATACCACTCAAAGCAAACCACAAACCCAATCCGCAGCTTTAGTGACTGAGTCTAAGAAACCTTGCCCCTTCCACCACTAACTGTACTCTCCTGCTGTAAGGAAGACAGAGTTGAGCACATGATGACATGATTTGGCTTTAGAGAATAGTTGTAAAGGAGTAGCTCTAATTCCTTCTTGACATGGTGAGGTAGACTTTTTCTAAAAGTTCCTTTTTAAAATGCTAACCTTAAAAGTGAACAGCCAGCCATTAGTCATTTTCTGGTGCCATGTGTGTAAGTGTGTGTGCATGTAAGTGAGTATATGTGCATGTATGTGCTATTAGTCCTGATTTGTAAGGGCCCAGCTCCCTCTGAGTGTAACTCCTTGTGGAGTGAGCTCTTGATCGCCGTCCCTGCTTGACTACCAAGTGCTCTTCAGCATAGAACAGCACAGCCCTTATACATTAAGATGATACGTGCCCTAATTTGCCATTTTTCAAAGGACAAGCTCCCCTTGGTGGTTTTCATTTAATCAGGGTTCTCTCAAACTTGCTGACAGAGGCTTTCAGACTCAGTCAGGAGTTCTCAGAACGTTGTAGTTTCATGCTGAATGCGGCCTAACCTGACCCAGTTTTGCCCAGGGAACAAGAATCTTAAAGGAAACACTAGAACCAAGTCAAGTCCAACAGAGCACATTGGACAAATGGTCTAAAACAAGTCTCAGAGCCCTGCTTGTCCTTTTTCTTATCCTTCTTGAGACTAATCTGTAAAATGAGGATGACATCTGCCTTTTATGGTCTCTTATGAGGTTAAAAGAAATAATAAATTTAAAGTAACATTCAATAACTCTGAATTGCTGTGTTTCCTTGTTGATACGTGGACAACCAAGCTGTCTCCACCCCGATCTGTGCTGAAATCTGTCACAACATAAATGATGCATAAGCAGAACACCACTTTCATCATTTTAAATCAGGCCCAGATTAATTCATAGTCCATAAACTCTCCCAACCAGATTCCCATTCTGACAGGCCTGGCTCTATTTCTAGGTAAGAATCCAAACTTTCCCTGAGCATGCTGCCATTCAGGCCTTTCTGGAATCTGCATAACCTTCTTCTTGGAGAGCCTCCGATTCCGTCGGCCTCAGCCTACTCCAGTTCTTGTAAATGGGCTTTTTCCCAGATCCGATTTTCAATCCCCCTTTGTACCCTGGCTCTGCTCTTTGCTCTAAATTTCCTTATCACTGCCCTCACCCTACTCTCTGTCTCAAGGACTAAGAACCATGCTTAAAACTCCTTTTAGATGGCTAAGGGTCCACCTCCCAACTGGTATTCTCCCCAGTCACCAACTCTCTATCCCCATCTCTGAGCGTTGCCCACCATGGATCCTTAGGCACCTCATCACCATATTCAGGAGCATCTTCACTGCCACTCACACACACCTGTATGCTCTCTGCTTTTGCCCTGCCACCTAGGAAGTCTGCTAGTTTAAATCTCTCCTAACTGCTTATGTAGCTGCACCAGTGGAGACAAACCTTGGCCATTGTGGTGGCCGGAATAGGACACCCCAGGCCTGGCAGTGGTCTTGTATAAGACTCAATCATGAGATGAGCTTTTCTAAAATTTTTCTAAGTCTTCCTTTGGAGGGTGAGACCCGCACTGAGTGTTCTCCGGGCCCAGCCATGGTCCCATGTGAGATTAAGTTATAGGGAAATCTTCCCGAAAACTTTTCTGTGTAGCCTGGGTCTAGCCCCAAGGAAAGACCAGAATTCCAGGTCCCAGACTATTCCTACCCATCCCATTCTACTATAAGTAATCTGAGATCAGTAGCCACATCTAAAGATATGATCACTGCTCAGACATGAGTGTGAGGCATGCCATATTAGGGTGGCATCCTGGGTGAAGAGGGCTGGGTGTTGAGTCCCAGAAGTTCCTATTCATTAACAAAGCAGAGAACTAACTAACTGGCCTGCAGCAACTAATCCAGGCAAGGGGAGCCAAACAGTCCATGGAGCAATGTCCCAGTGGCCCCATATGTCTGGAGTGGCTCAACAAGATTTAGCATGTCAGTACCTGGATGGTTATAGTTCATTGGGTGATGCATGGAAGCAGTGATGAATCAATGACAGATGATAATATCAAGTCATCACTGTTCAGGGAAATGTACCCATTTGTGTCAGGACCCCAATTAGTAGCTAGACAGCAGGTGGAGGTGAATGGAAAGTAGGAACCAAATACCCAGAAGAGCCAAAGACTTACTACCAAAATGGGTTTGAAGCGATGTCCCAATCTTAGGTAAGCCTCAGGCTTTAGGCAGTTAGCAAATCAGATGTTGTACAGGAGTTAGAAGCACTGTGAGCAAAAGGCCAGAGTGATCCCAGGACTTATCCCAGACATATTAGGCACTGGCAAGGTTGGCAGAACAGCTAGAGTCCAACCAGCACCAGATGGAGAAGGTGGGGATGTTGACCTTCCTCCTAGACTGGAGGTGGGAAAGGCAGGAGGTACAGGGGAAGCTATTACAGTCATATCTTTGTTCAAGAACTTTGACGATACCTCAATAGGAAAGAAATTTGAATCCCCAAACTATAATCTCCAACCTATTAATTAATGGCAGGTCCCAGTCCTCTCAATTCTTCATGCTCTCCAGGATCTTGCTTTTCCTGGCCAGATTTTTAGCAGTGCCCTTCTAGCTGCATCATTGCAAGCGACCTGCAGCTCCTCAAAACCTTCTGCTCCTATTGCTCCCATGACTATGCTCTAGTCCCTTATCTGCAATTTCCTTGCCTCTTTTTATTTCCTTTTCAGGACATACCAAGTAGACTCTTGTCATCAGAAATTCTGTAGCTCTTATTGTCAGTGTGTACCCAGTAAACAATTTTCTGGACTTTGTTAAATTGTTAGTTTACTATATATCTCACCATCTTCAGGATAGGATTTTATATTCTTACTTCTTTGTAAATTCTTTTAAAATCTTAATTCAAAAACTTACACACGATATATATAGTTTTCAAAATATTTGTTGATTAACTAATTGATTATGCATATCCAGATAAAATTTAACTTAGTCTTCTCAGTGTAAAATTCAAGCAATGATTTGAGTGAGCAGTGTTTAGTACTACACAATGCACACTGAGATGCTAGCACTGTACTGTTATTAGCATATGTTCAAGTTAAGTTATAAAAGCAAAAAATAGAAAAATTTTTGTACCAGGATTGTTATATATATAAAAATATTATTATGTAGTACATAATGCTATGTAATACATAACATTAGATATTAGATGCTCTATATTGTTTATGTTTTATCAATCAATCACCACTGTTTTACCAATATGCCTATGACTGATTGTAATTTCATGTTAGTCAATGGTTCGATGATGGAATTTAGCTTTTATGTTTCAAGTTTTAATTATGAAAGTTTCTACTCTCATAATCTTTATTGTGTCCCTCATAAGATATATAGATAACTGACAGTTCAAAAACTTGAGATAATGATATTTTATATCATTATAGAGCTTTATAAACACCTTACATTTATCTAAGCACTTTCACACATTATCTCCCTTTACAAAATATCCTCCTGCTTTCATGAAACAATGTAAGATATGTATGTGTTATTGAGGCTCATTATAATGGTACAAAGCCTTGGTGGTCTTTTTTTGTATTTTGTTTTTTTTTCCCTGTAGTTGAGCTAATTTATTTGCTTTGAAGCAGTCATGTGTTATATAAATACATTTATGGATGCAGAGAATGATAGAATTTATCTTCTAACTTTATTTTGAAAATATCTTTATCACTTGCTTTGGGATAATCAATATTCAAAATGATTTTATGGAGATTCCAAATGTTGTCTGTAAGACCATGGAGTGACTTCAAGACCAGGCCTGAAAGCCACATCTCCAGATATTTGTCTTGTAGGTTCTAGCAGAGATACATTTTCAAGGAATAAAAAAAAGAAACAGAACTAGGAGTCATATAGATAGTTAAGATCAAGGTGACTTGAAAATGGTCTAGAGCACTGAGTCTGATAACAGGGAAATTGGTTTAATTTACCTTTTAACTTTTAAAAAATTTTTTCTATTTTTTTGGTCTCTGAATGAAGTAGTAGTAAAATGGACTTCTCCTCACTTCATTTCTATATTTTTATAGATTAGGTAGCTTTCCTATTCTTTCCTTATTGACTATGAATGAAAAATTTTTCTTGCATTTATAATTTAAATGTTAACTTGAATCTATTGTTGATATAAATATAATTACCATATTTAATCAATTCTGATATCTACTATATTGCACATTATAAATTTCATATTTCATTCCTTGGTAAAAATGGAATATTTTATGTTTTCTTTTTTCCTCTTGAAAAATAAAGTTTTTAAGAATATTTCTTTTGAGAGAAGAGAATAGCATTTTAGGCAAATTAGCTACAATACAACTAACTGTATGATTAAAACATTACAGATGATTTCATTTTAGGCCTTATTCCTTTCAATGTACTGTACATTGGTATTGATTTACTGCTAAAGAGAGAGGAACAGAGAGATTGTGACTTCTCTGTGGTTGTTGGTGCACTCGTAACATAGCAAAGACACTTCCCTCTTTTATGACATGTAAATTACTTTTCCAACAAGGAAAGTAATTTTCCAATTACTTCAAGTGGTAGAAGTTTATTGTCAAGATATAAAATACAGGAGAATAAAAAAATTTCAGAAGTAATACATTCAGGTCTTAGGTGAATTCAAATATCACTCTTCGCTTTTGACATTCAGATAATGACACGAACTCTAGAGGCCCAGCAGAAACTCACCATCTGCCATATTTTGGCCTCAGATCACCCTTCTGTGATACTCTCCCTAGTTACTGCTTCTTGCTTTTTCCAACTTCATTGATGACTCTCCCTGTTCTCTCAATTTCCATGATTTGTGGTTATTGATCTCTCTCTTTCTCTTCTCACTGTTAGTTACTGCATCACTCTGTATGATATAGTCAGCCATCTACTTCTCTCACTGTAGCTGGTTACAGGGGAGGGGAACTGGGTGGCTAGGGGCTAGGGGTGAGAACCTTGATGTACATTGTTTTTAGTATAAAGTTAACAAAATAACTTTAAAAAGAGCTCTGGAGAGGGAAATTCCTAAGTGATAATATTAAGGAAGAAGGGAGGAAAGGAAGTGTATTTGTCAGTCAAAGGGGTGCTGATGCAAAGTACCAGAAATCTGTTGTCTTTTATAAAGGGTATTTATTTGGGATAATTCATAAATAATATAAAACTGCCACACTCCACCCTCTGAATTCCAAAAAGATATTACAATATTTTTTTTAAAAAAACTTTAAATCAGTAACAATACTAAGTACAAAATCATATCGCAATTATTTTAAAGAAATACGATTTGTTTTGGGCAAAGTCTTGTCTGGCTGTGGACCTCTGAAATGTACAAAACAATTTATCTGCTTCCAATATACAAAGGGACAGATAAAGGATAAACATTTGCATTACCATAAGGAGAAATTGGGAGAGAAATATGAGTCACTGGTCCACTACATTTCCAGAAACCTGCAGGGCATACTCCATTAGATTTCAAAGTCTAAGAGTCATTCTCAAGATGATGGTTTCTTCTTCCTGGGGTCTAATGAGGACCCACCCTTTCCATAGGCTTGTCCAATGGCCATTTTCTTGGTTCCACCCTCATCAAGCATCTGGATGGTGGCTAAGCTCCAGACCTCACCCTCCAAGAACTTTGGGGTGATGGCCACACTTTACCCAATCTTTGGGGTAGAATTTCAGCCCCCTTAGTACAGTGAGGGGGAGGCAACATTCTCCCTAATCTCTGCCCTACATGCCCAACCCTCTCAGAGCAATAAGTTGGTGACCTGGCCTTCCCTAATCCATAGGAGACAGGCCCACCCCTCTCAGACCTATGGGGTGTTGATCTTACTCTCCCCAACCTTTGGGGAATGTGCTCCACCCTCTCTGTAGCCTGGGGCAGCAAAACTTTCTCTGAACAGTAGGCTGGATCATTCACCCTCTTCAACTACTGGGGCAAACTCACCCTCTCAGTACACATGAGTGGGGTTCCTCTCTTGTCCCAAGGAGATGTCTTAATTTCAGAACTCAGCTTCTATGGTTTTTCTCTTAAAGGTGTTTCCCCTTCCATCTCTCCCTTCCATGTCCCTTTAGTCCAGGCTGGCAGTGGTTTTGTTCATACAGCTATTGCAAAAAGCTTGTTGGTTTAGCATGTAGGAAGCAGGGGTCCAAGCCATCAGATAGTAAGACTTTCCACAAGTCTTTCTGGGATACTTGCATTTTCAATTCTGATTTACAAGTTCCATGTTTAGTTAATTCCTCAAATGGAGCACTATTGTCTGGGGGCTTGATTTCCAGAGGCTTGGAATTTCCAGAATCAGTTTCTGGTTTTGTTATGCCCAACAATTCAGTTCTCAGCTTATCTCTCTTATACAGCATTTTACTATAAGCTGCAAGGAGAAGCCAAGCCTTATTCTCCGAGTTTACTTTGGAAAGTTCTTCAGCTAAATGCCCAGGCTCACCATTTTCAAACTCTGCCTTCCATAAAACATCAGGAGTTAATCTTGCTAAGTTCTCTGCAACTTTAAAATACATTCGCCTTTCCTCCAGTTTCCAGTAATAGCTTCAGCATTTACTTTTAATCCTCATAAAAAGTCTCTTTAGCATCCATATTCCTACCAAAAGTCTCTTCAAAGCACTCTAGACTTTTTCTATCAAGCATCTCACAATTATTTCCTCCTAAGTTCATATCAAAAGTCTCTTTAGCATCCATATTCCTATCAACAGTCTCTTCAAAGCAATCTAGGCCTTTTCCATCAAGCATCTTACAATTCCTCTAAAAAATACCCCTTACCCATTTATAAAACCATGGCAGCATTTTGGTAATTACACAAGCACGACCCCACTTCTTGGTACCAAATTCTGCATTTGTCAGCCAAAGGGGTTCTGATGCAAAGTACCAGAATTCTGTTGGCTTTTATAAAGGGTATTTATTTGGGGTAGAAGCTTACAGTCACAAGGTCATAAAGAGCAAGTTACTTCCCTCACCAAAGTCTATTGCCATGTGTTGATACAAGATGACGGGCGACATCTATGAGGGTTTAGCCTTTCTCTTTCCTCTTAAGGCTCTGTAGGTCCAGCTTCTTCTGATCTAAGTTGTAGGCTGGCATAAGGATCATCTTTCTTCTCTGGGCTCATTACTTTCCAGGTTCAGCTGCTTTGTTCTCTTCACAAGGTCAGCTGTAAACTATCAGGTGAATGGCTCAACTCTCCCTGGGGCTCCAGTGTTAAAACGAAGTTATCTCTGCCAAGTCTTTCTCTTTGTATTTACTTCTCCTGTGTGCCTACTTCTGTGTAAGAGTCTGTTTTATCCACTTCCCAAGGGGGCAGGGACTCAAACCTGCATGCCCTAATGATGTGGTCGAATCAAAGCCCTAATCTTTATTTAATAAAACAAAAGTGAGACCTCTGAATTTAATACAATCAAAGGGGTATCACATACAGAGGAACAGACTAGTTTAAAAACATAATTAACTTTTTTTGGAATTCATAAATAATATCAAATTGGCACAAGAAGGGAAAGAGGAAAAAAGAAAAATTCATGATTAAACAAGGAAAGACCAATCAGAGGCTATTAATAAAATTAGAATGATATAAGATAATAATGTAGTATGTATAGATTGTTAGCAAAGGTGTTGGATAGCTAGGAAAAAGGAACATGAGAGAACATTAACTGATGAAAATAAGTGAAACTTGATTAGAAACTGGAATGCCTGCAGACTCACAGGCTATGAAATATCAGACTCATCATAGTTCTGGTGGTTCAAATGAGAGGTATGTAAAATGTTTTAATGCAATTGCCCTGTAGATCAATGGGCATTACTAGAAGCCAAAACTCCAGTAGTCTAGAGCATCAACAATGACAATAAAAATAAAAATAAGAAACTCTGACCTTGAAAGAGGCCCATAGAATATAAATTATGCCACCTTAGAGTACTAGTGCCTGGCCCATTCATAACACCCTTAATCACAGAACAAGAATTAAGAAAAATGATCAACAAATGCATCTAAAGTGAAAAACATATTTTGTAGTTTTTCTTCATATATAACCCTAATGTGTAAAGAGGAAGATCCACATCCACAAAAATATGTAATAAACTCCACATTCATTCAAATACTGGTGACATGGATCTATTTTGAGTTATTTTACAAACCCATGAGGAAGTATCTTTTTTTCCCCACTTCAGATTCACACAATACAAGGATTCACGATATAACAAAGATGCTGATGATCCAGAAGTAATGGATGTGAGGTAGAACAATTAATAAATAAATAGGAAAGAAATCATCCTTACAAACACCAGAGACTTTCCATAATCTGATAAACACGTCCAATACTTGTATCGAAAATCACTGAGGATTTAGCAGGCCATAAGGACTACCTTAATAAATGCATCATAAATAGTCCCAAGATAAAAATTGGCAAGAAAAAATATTTGATATAATTTTTATTGTATTAAAAATGATAACTTTTGATACTTTATCTAAGATATACAACTAATGCCAATCCAACCTTATAATATTAAGTTACAACCTTTTCCTCCCTCATAGTTCTGTTATTTTCCCTTGTATTCACTGTAATTAAAGTCTCCCCAGGCAAACAAGCTTCTCTACCAGGCAGGTATTCCCAATTTCTCCTAGCTTTAATCACCACAATCTCACTACTCTGCCCTGACAATTTTAATTCTACACACACAGTTTTATTCTAATTTACAGAACTTTTAATTATCACTCTAACCTGTGATTCCAAAAACAAGACTACCCTGGCAGTCCTGCTGATATTCAGACCAGGCTTAACCTTCTTGGCTGAATTCCACCAGTAACCTAACACTTTGCAAGCTTAGTTAGAGCTACTGCTCGTTGATTTTTCACATATCTGCTTTTTCACATTCAGCTAGCTAAAACGCTCAAAGACTCCTTATTCTTTGAAGACATTTAATCACTGAAATTTAAGAATATCCTTGTATGTCTCTTTGACTATATGTGAACTCGAATAGATGGATCTCCAGGACATTTATAGATAGAGACAACATATAAGAGTCTTGTCAACAATCATGAAATATGAAGCAATTTGTCAGACATTTGTCAGTTCAGTCCCAATTATGCTTTACGGTTCATTTACCTTAAAGAGGCTTACTTACCTCTACTCAACCATTGCATTTGACCTACCTTTCATAACTGCTGCTTGGCAAAATGAATGTGTCTCTACCTAAAGGTTTTCTTATGGTAGATAACCCATTATTTAGAGTGAATGAATGACCAAGAATATTAGATGGGCTATCTAGGAAGTGATGTAGGATAAACCCTCAATCTCGATTTCCCTTTAGTTTGAAAATAAGAATCCTACCAGGTGATTTCATTAAAAATTACCTTTAAACAAGAAATTATAACTATAACTTCTATTGAATTTCTTGAAAGGAATATTCCTTAAAAAACAATATTATCCACAGAAGACATCTTCCAAAAGAACTAACTAGGTATTAAACATAGTACTATAAAATTATATAGCAGTATACCATTTTCCACTTCTGAAGTGTTTTTGTTCAATTATAATTCAAGAAGACTGAAAGTAAAAAAAAGAATAATGTTAAATAATGCATAATTTATTCTCAATATGTATAAATAAAACATCTCTTAAATTGTCTCTTTCTTAGATTTCTTTTTTCTTAAAAAAATGCTCTCTGCTTTTTCCTTGTTGCTTAGTGTTTAAAAAGGTACTGAGGAGAACTTAGATGTGCTGTGTATTTTATTTTTCTGCCGCAGCCCAGCTTAGTTAACATATTGATACTTGAAACTGATGTAAATTTAGAAAAACTTATTTATTTTTTAAAACTGTATTTCAACTTCAAAAATAAAAGAAAAAACAGACAAAAGGCAGCTTAACAAATTATGGAAACTTTACTTAAAAAATCCTGTCCAGGCACACTTATCTTATTTAACCTTAAAAAACAAACTCAATTGTTTTCCACTGTTCAGAGAGATGAATAAATGAGCACAGATTGGTTACATGGCATGACCAAGGTCTCATTGTTAATGAAGAAAATGAAAAAAAAAAAAAAGTTTGCTCTTATTCACATCTCATAAAACTAAATCTCATATTCTTTCTTTTTTTTAACTTATAGCATTGATATAGTACATTCTTTGCCTTTGCTACAAAATATTACAATATTATGTTAACTATAATCTATAAGTTTCATTACTTGTATTTTTTCCCACATATCATCATATTCTTTTTTTTTTTTTAAGATTTATTTTATTTATTTCTCCCTCCCCCTTGTTCTTTTTGTGCTTGCTGTCTGCTCTCTGTGTGTTCTTCTTTGTCTGCTCATCCTCTCTTTAGGCAGCACCAGGAACCAATCCTGGGACCTTCCAGAGTGGGAGAGAGGCACTCAATCTCTTGTGCCACCTCAGCTCCCCGGTCTGCTGTGTCTCCTCTTGTTGCGTCATCTTGCTGCACCAGCTCTCCACATGGACCAGCTCTCCTGTGTGGGTCAGCACTCAGCGTGGGCCAGCTTGCTTTTTCACCAGGAGGCCCTGGGAATTGAACCCTGGACTCCCTATATGTTAGATGAGAGCCCAATCACTTGAGCCACATCCATTTCCCTCACCATATCCTTAACACCTTGTAATAGAAGACCATTCTTGTATTTGTATTATTAATCACAGTCCTCATCTACCACCAAAATCACTATGTTATACAGTCCCTAGATTTTCCTTTAGCCGTCTTTCAATGAACATTAACCTCCCTAGACTATTCTCTAGACTATTATTTTTTAATGCATGTAGACTTTGCAAAATGCAACTCAGATAAACTTGCTGTATCATAAAGTCCAAGATAATGGGTTGCTGTCCTTATATCTGAATATCTTTTTCTAGTGGCTTGGAGCTATATACCCCTGAAAAACATGTTCTATGGATATGGACCCACTGCAAAGATCTCTTCAAGATGTTACTTCAGTTAAGTTGTGGCCCAGATGAATTAGGTTGGGTTTTATTCTGGATTACTGGAGTCCTCTAGCAGAATGAAAATCAGCTAGAAGCTGAAAGTCAATGGAACCCTGAAGAGGAAGGAGAAACAAGGAGAGGCCACCATGGGCATTGCCAGGTGATAGAGGAGTCCAAGGACCAAGGATCCTGGCAGCCCACCCTAGAATGCCATTCTTTGAGAAGAAAGCATCACTTTGATGAGGCTTTGATTTGGACTTCTCCTAGTCTCAAAATTGTGAGCCAATAAATTTCCATTGTTTAAGCCAACCCATTGCCTGGTATTTGCTTGAGCAGCCAAGGAAACTAAAACACATTTAAAACATGTGCATAACAATTATTTCCCTTTAACTTTCCTTTCCTTTGGTATTTTGTTTTTCAGATTCTCAAGCTGGGACTGCAATATAAATATTGCTGGAAATGGATTTAATAATTGTAAAACTCACTGACTTTGCATTTCAGTGGAATCATATTTAATAATACTATGGCAAAATTTATACCCTTTAAATAGTAATTTGTCATTTTAGCCTGTAAAAAGATCACTGATTTAGACAGTAACATTATAAGTGTTAATATATAAAAAGGAATTTGAGTTAGAGGTCAGAAAGCATTTTTATCATTAAAATATTTATAGAGAATTTCAGCTTCGGTTCCTTCGGTTTCTTATCCCTCGAGATTTTCCTTGAGATCCAGATTTAAGTGAACCAGAAAACTCAAACTCAAAACTCATCTCACACTGCCAAACTGTACGTGGTTTTGCCTGAAATAACAAATCAATCTTAAAATTCAGTCCCAATATGTTCAAAACTCCAATTTCATGAATTCACCATAGTTCTGAAACTTTAAAGAAAGTTGTTATAAACCCAAAGCAGGTATGGAAATAAGAAATAAGATAAAATACCAATAAAGAAATCATGTGAAATATCAATTAAACCACATACTAAAAATGGAGCTATGAGTAAATTAACTGCTCATCCTGATTTCTGCAAAGACAATAGCATAGGTAATTAGAATAGGAAATTTAAATGCCAAAATTTTAAACACTGAAGACTTGAAGATGTCCATGAAGTCTCTCAAAATAGGAGAGAAAAACGAAGGAAGAAAAACAAAGACTCTCCCATCTTTCTTAGAGTACCATGAAGTTCCAAATGATCTTCCATCAGCCATTGATAATTTAAAATCTAGGTTATTTTGCTCATATAAAATGGCAAATGGAGCCAAAGTAGCAAAGAAGGGGAAAAATGTAAGAAAATGTTTAATCCCCTTGTTGGGTAAAGATTAAAAAACTTCCAAATAGAAATATTCTTAATGTATTTATTTTCAGAGTTTTAAAACATTAACTCCAGAGTGTAGCTGACTGAATATTCCATTCCATGGAGGAAGAGTTGGTAATGTGAAAAGAAAAAACTCTTAAGAATAAGGTAGCAAAAATGCCATCTGCTGTGAACAGCAATTGAATGAGTAAGAAAACTGTGAATCTCTAAAAGAAGCCATAGCAAAATGGGAATTAGATTCTGAGGGTTTAACAGGGGTGACAGTTAAAAATAATAAAGGAAACCAAACCGGAACTTTGTGCCATTGACACTGAAAAAGACAATATATTAGTTCCTGGGAGTTATTCTCAAAAGTTTCCAAAAGCAAGTACATATTCTATACTTTTAGTGGCTGAGAACAAAGTGGTTATGTTTTTATTGCTGTTTGTTGATGTCTTTAAAAAGTGTTGTTTGTACATTCTGGTTGGGTGTGGGTTGAGCAGCTGGGATTTTGTGGAGTGACAGCAAATGTGTGGGCAGAACTGAAGTCAATATCCTCCCCAATAGGCTAGTTCAAGATGGCAGAGTAGTTTGCTAATTGAAGTTACTCTACTAGTTGAGCTGAATCTAGTCTTTTTAGAAAACAAAATATACTATGATGGTGGAAATCTACCAAAACTAACCATGTAGTTTCATGTTCATAACTTCTCTTGTAGAATGGAATTCTCAATGCTCAAACTTGTCCATTCTTACTATAGTTCATTTTTTGAAAAGAGAAATGTTTTATATCATGACCTAGTGACTCTTAAGAACAACTCATTATAATACTTACTACAGTGATCCAGAAAAATAGATTGAGTGATTCTTATCATGTGCCTACCTTCATTATGACCAAACACTCATTCTGATATTTCATTCTTATCTTTCTTGACAGCTCCTCTGTGGTATAGAGTTAGTGTGGTTGGAGTGGTTGCCTGAGAGTCAAAGCAAAACATGAGTCTTAGAAATGATCATCTTTGGAGACCCACAAATTTTCACTCTAGAAAGTCTTTTTAAAAGGCAATAAATATGGCCTGTGCAGTCTTGAACAAAGGAAATGCAAATGCTCTTGTGGCCTCATTATTTCATAGCCCTCAGAGAAATTCTATGGGACAAAACTGCTCAGAACACATTATAGGATTCCTCATACCAAAGGGTTTTGTTATGGCTTCTGTGAAATGTGTCTTAAGTGCCACTATTATAGTTTTTGTGCCACACAATGATATACAGATTGGATTTTTCATGTTTCATGTATTTCTCAAATAGAATAATAGTATTTTTCTGAGATGATATATACTGGGGTTTTATGTCCTTCCCCAGACTCATTTAACTCTTCATTATTCAACTCTAGTCAAGTGTTCAATGAATTATTATGAATATGTGGAAGATTGAATGCCAATACTAAGGCATTGGTGACGAAAGGGAAATACACTTTTCATTTATGAGGGTTATCTAAATGTGATAGCTGTAATTCAGCTGATCTGGCTAGCTAGATGGGTGTGCTCTTCCTCTATCATAATTTTATGCATTTTTTCCCAAATATGAGTTTGCCACAAAGACACTGCCCTTAAAGAACATGGGATAGGGACACAAAGCAGAAGACAGATAGCTTTCATTCATTCAATAACTATTTCTTGAGCACATACTTTGTATCAGGTACTCTTCTAGGTTCATGTGATATATCAGTAAACAACAATAACAACAACAAAATCCCTGCCCTCATGGGCTTTGCATTCTGTTGAGAAAGGCAGACTGTAAACAACAGTATAATAAAAATAATATATAAGCAAATTTTATAATATGTGTTGTGGAAAGTTACAAGTAATGTGTAAAACATTCAGTAGGTTAAGGAGTTCAGGAATGTGAGGTTGATGAGTGTTATGTAAAAAGTATAGCAAGGTCAGGGCATCAGGAATATAGGGATGGGGTGAATAGCAAATTCCATTTTTAAATAGTAAGCCTTGTGAAGAAGCTTACATTTGAAAAAAGATGTGAAGAAGTTAACCAATCTTCAATTTGGCCAACCTCTAAGACACTTGGATTACAGTCAGGCAGGAAGTATATAGATAGACCAAACACATCAGAAAATACCACAAACAATGTATCTTAAAGAGCAAGTGAGTAGAATATAATGGGTTTCTAGGGGTGCTGAACTGATATATAGCACAGAAGTGATTTCAGTTTAAAGATGAAAATAAGGATTGGGTGAAATGAAGAGAACATTCCTGTTGAGGGTTGGGTATAGAATGCAGGTAGAAAGAACTAAATTCTTTAATAAGAATGACTAATATTTTTTTTAATAGGTGAACTTAATTTTATCCTACTGAAGACCTGGAAAGACCGGTAAAGTAGGACTTCTCTAATTTCAAACATGAAAATTACATTGAGGATGTATGTGAACCTAGGAAGATTACTCAGATTAATTAAAAGGAATGACAACTCTGGATTCAACCCTTTAACATGGAGGAGATAAAGATGACAGCAAACTAGCCTTTGCAAAGTCTCTGGGTCAGTAGAACACACTGAGGCAGGGGTTCTTAATCTTTCTTTTTCCACGGACCCCTTTGCCAATCAGGTGAAAACCACAGACTCCTACTAAGTCCACACTATACTGTGTACTATTTAGTAAATATATCACATCCACACCAATATGTCCCCAGAAGAATAAAGTTGTTTTTGAATTTCAATTCAAGCTCATGGACCCCTTGTTAAGAACCCCTGCACTGAGCTATTACCTTGAAGGTGGTGCCACATCAAGAAGGTGGTAATGGAATGGGATGCAAAGGAAGAGAACAACAAGTCTCAAAGTGCTCTGGATAGAAATACAGAGACTACAGAGAATATCTTGGAATTTAACCTTTAAAATTACAGAGTCATGTGCCACTCCAGGGGAAAAGTACTGTATTTATATGCTGAGTTTGCTTAGAGAGAGGCCACCTGACTGGAGAGTAGGTGTTACAAGTCTGTTGAGATTCAGGACCCAACTGGCACCTAGATGGCCCAAAAGTTTAAGTCTCTTGGACATACACCTATCAGATCTAGTACTAACTATAGATTCAAATAGAAGGGGCAGAAGAGCCATGTGTAGGGTAACTACAAATGATTCCAACTCTGTCGCACGGGGGAGCATAAATTTCAAGTAGGGCCCACTAGCAGGGCGCCAAACTCCTGAGCTGTCTGCCCCGCCTATAGTATCTAGATGTTTCTAGAGCCCTTCGGAGCCCCACTATTTGAGGCAATATTTACTGTGGCAGTCAATGAGATCCCTGCTGACAAGTGCATAAGCATAATCTCTGGAATGACCTCCCAGCTCACTTTGAAATGTCTTAGCCATAAAAACTCATTTGTATTTATCATTTCTCCCTTTTGGTCAAGGTCTTTTTCCAGGTGCATTGTTAGTTGGTGCTTGGTAATAAGCCCTCGGGACCAGGGAGACTCATCTGCAGGAGTCATGTCCCACACTGGGGGAAAGGTAATGCATCTATATGCTGAGTTTGGCTTAGAGAGCGGCCACATTTGAGCAACAAGGAGGCTTTCAGGAGGTCAATCTTAGGCAGTATATAATACCAGGCTAAGTTTCAATTTCACAAGAAAATGTTCATAAGTACAATCATCAATGTCAAGGGCCTAGAGTAATGGTCTGTCTTCCTTCATTAGGCACTGCCCTTGTACTTGGAGGATTCTTGCTATTCTATTAGACAATGTAGCAGGACTCCCCAAGATGGGAATTCAATATCTTTCAGTTATTGTGTGGATCTCCACCCACCAAGGCAATGGCATATAAACACATGAACATATTCATAAGTCTTAGAAGCATGCCCCAGGTGCACCTCTCCACACACATCCCCCCATCACCAACACCTCACAACAGTGATCCTCCCCTGACACAATTGTGACCCTTCTGTGATCCAAAACCTCTCCCAAAATGAACCCAACAAAATAACCAAACAAAATTAATAAGAAAATGAAATAATAATAGTTTTAAAAATAAATATTACATGATCTTACTGGTATGACTTAAGCAAATTGAGCAGACACAGAGCTAGAGTCTTGAAGATAGGTTATCAGGAGACAGAAAGAAAGCAGAAGGTGGTGAGCCAATGCTCATATGAGCATAATCTATGATAAAGTGGAAGGGTGTGGTTGGGCAGTGGATGGGCTTGAGAGTGGTGCAGTGATATGATTGGGTTTGGCGGTGTTGGCCTGTGAGGGGGAGTAAGGTGTGGGGGGGTTGGGTTGGACTATCCATGGAACTGGGGGGAGGGTTGGAGGAAGGAACAGGTGAACTCTGGGGATTTGCAGGTCTGTGGTTAAAACGACTATGTTGGGAATGTTCTTTTGGCAAGTATGGCAGGGGAGGGTTACTGGTGTAAGGCGTCATGTGTGGAGGGATATACGGGATAGGGCACACCTGGGGCAGGCTTCTATGGAACATGTAGGTGTTCATCTTGTCATAGAGTGTTATCTCAGTGGGTGGAGACCCACACAATAAACAAGAAAACATTAAACTCCCATCCTGGGTAGTCCTGCTATATTCTCAATTAGAGGGACAAGAATCCCTCGAGAACATAGGTAGTGCCCAATAAAAGAAAACAGGCCAATATGTCAAGCCCTCAATATTATTGGAAGTAACTCTGACTCTTATTCTTCAAAAATTGAAACTTAGTGGTTACCATAGGACCTGAGGGGAGAAGGAGGGAAGGGTAGAATAGATGGAACATAGAGCATTTTAGGGCATTAGAATTCTTCTGCATGATCTTGCAATAACAGATACAGGCCACCTTAAATTTTGTCAAAATCTATAAAATTGTATGGTTCAAGATGTAAATGATAATGTAAACCATTGACCACAGTTAGTAGTAATGCTTCTATATGTGTACATCAATTGTAACAAGTGTACCATCCACATGTAAAATATTAATAAAGGAAAGGGGGAGAGCATTGGGTATATGAGAATCCCCTATATTTTTTATGTGACTTTTCTGTAATCTAAAGCTTCTTTGAAGATAAAATGGAAAAAATAAGATACTGGGGGAATATACAGAAGAAATTGCCACTATACATACCAGGCAACATATCTTACAGTGATGAAAGAGACAATGTCTAAAAAATATTTTCATTTTTTAACATTAACTGATTTAGTTTTAATGCTTAACATACTAAGACTTATTTCCCCTATGGTTAACTCCTTGGCCAAATTAAAAATAATTAAAAAATAAACAAAAACAACCAACATCAACAGCATGTTACTTCCTGAGCACATGATTCTTCCCCCAAGTCTCTTACTGCAAGTATAATGTGGTCTCAGAACAGGAGCGCACTGGTGTGATATCCAGGCCTCCTAATTTCTGGATTCTCTTAGTTTTCTCATCCTATGTAACATATTTGGCATTTCTCTTATGAAGAAGGTATCCATGTTTTCCAAGAATAAGTTATAATGGAAATGGAAATTCATGATATCCTTTATACCACTAAGCTATGTTTAACCAAAGTATTTTATTATGATATAATGTTCTGCTAGAAGAGCACTGTATAAAAGAAAAAAATAATGTGGGAAAGTAATTTACTAATTCACTCCCCACCCCTCCAGCCCGATTATATTAAATTCCACCTTAGCATTTCTATTGGCCTTTTTCTTGCCATAATTTTGCAATATATTTTCTAACTACTCAATAAAAGTTATTCTCTCCTTTTAACTGACAGATAAATTTACCTAAGATGGAGGCAGATGATGAAAATAATCCATTATATTAAATATTAATTCCAAAAATGTTAAAAGGAAACTACTTCTATAATCAACTGAATTTTCAAGGGAAAGAAATAAATGACATTTTTTAATGTTAACCAATAATCTAATTGCCCAGGCTCATGGAGAAGACAGGATAGATTCTCAAGGAGAAAACAGAACTCATTTGCTTTTTAAAATATTTGCTACAAGTTTATACTTTGCATCTTTTAAAAAGCAAGTCAGCTAAGCAAACCCCTCCCCCTTTTTTGGTCTAATGATTTACTCTTACTGACTTTTAAATAAAAGTCACTTTTCGAGTGGAAACATAGAAGTGAAATAATCAAGCAGAAGTCACTTAATTCTCTTTGTTCACATAATAGCATACTTTAAAGTTTTCCTAGGCCAGGGATTTTTAACTATGTTCAGGGAGTCCATTACCTTGGGGGTGGAAATTTTCATCACAGTAACATTAATATCTATGAATTTGTTACCAGTAGTAATGGAAATTATTTCATATTGATTATAATGTTGAAGAGACTGTATTATTTACTCATCACTTCTTTGAAATTATTGCTTTTAGTCTTGTTATTTAATATGTTAATAAAAACATACATATTAATATATCATAATATTTTCATACTTTGGAAGTTATTTCAATAACATTGGCTTCCTATGAATGTTTTATTATTATTATTTTTAATTTCAAACATTATTCTAACTTGGGCTCCATAGCCTTTACCAGAATGTCAAAGGATTACAAAGAACAAAACCGAAAAAAAAACAAAGCAAAAAAGTTAAGAACCCTGACTAACAATAGGCTTTTCTAGTGTGATTTCTAAAGTTCTTTGAACTCCATTAAGGATACATTTAATCCTTAGGGGGCAAGCCTGAATTGCACAGATGCTTATAATTTGGTCCTGATTTTGGTTTTTCTCTTCCTTCTTTTCTCATTATAGAAACGGAAACATTTGTTGAGGGATATTCTAATACATATTCTCTTGGGTTATCCCAAATACTCCAAATACTATTTTTGTTTGTTTAATTCGGCATGGTTATATGTGGAAAATGCTCATACAAATTTCAATTTCTTTCAACACAGTTTCCTGCCATAGTTATTTTCTATATTTGAAATATACCTTGTGATTTCAAAGAAGCTCATAAAAAAAAAAAAGAAAGAAAAAACAGATTAAGAATCAAGACTCAGACCAGGATGTTTAGATGCTCTCTTCTTAGAATCTAAATCATGAAGGGAGGGGCAAAGATATTGAACACATCAGATGGTCCTTCTACCCAAACAGTGATGCTAAAGCCAATTCTATCGCAGGTAGAGTTGGTGAACTCCCAATATTCTTTCAGTTAATTTCTTCTTGTTTATGTTAGTTGGAGTAGGTTCTAGTGAAACTAAAAACCTCAATTCTATAATCCCTTGGTTGGAATACTACAGAAATTGCTGCAGATGGGTCTATTCCATCTTATAATTTTTAAAATTAATTTGGAACAACTTTAAATTTCCTTCTTTGCTAATAAGACTTCCTAGATAAGTGACGGGATTTAAGAATTATTGCTCCTACCTGCTCAGTTTCCTCTTTTTAAATTTCTTTTTCTCTCTCAAAGCTTAACAAACTCATGGTGTTGCTACCTAGTCAGATTGTAAAGGACCTATTTGCTGAGTAAAAGCCCATATGTGAGGCAGGAAACCCAGCCTGAGTAGTTGTTGAGTGGGCACCAGGGCCGGGATTACCACCATCGAGGCCGTGAGGCACAAAGGAGCCAGGTTCTACAGCAGGAGGCCTATAGCGCCCAGGAGACAGCCTAGTGTCCCAGTGGAGAGAGAAAAGCAGGCCCGAGAGCAGGCTGAGGTGGCCTCAACCTTCAGATCCAGCTGGTTGAACAAAGCGGGACTGTGCTCAGGAGCGCCTGGCCACTGCCCTGAAAAAGCCGGAGGAAGCAGAGAAAGCTGCTGACAGGGAGATGTATGAAGGTTAATGAAAACCGGGCTTTCATAGATGAAGAAAAGATGGAACGCCAGGAAATCCAACTCAAAGTAGCTAAACACATTACAGAAGGGGCAGATCGTAAGTACGAGGAGGTGACTTGTAAATTGGTCATTATTGAAGGGGACTTGGAATGCACTGAGGAAAGAGCTGAGCTGGCAGAGTGCCTTACGGAGAGATGGATGAGCAGGTCAGCTGATGGACTGGAACCTGCAGTGTCTGAATGCTGCTGAAGAAAAAGACTCTCACAAAGAAGACAAATATGAAGAAGAGATAAACATTCTTACTGATAAACTCAAGGAGGTAAAGACCCGTGCTGAATTTGCTGAGATGGGTAGCCAAGCTGTAAAAGACAATTGATGATTTGGAAGATAAACTGAAAAAGAGGAGCACCTCTGCACACAAAGAAGACTCTGCTTGACCTCACTGAAATGGAGAGCACCCCAGCCAGCCCCGCCCTGTTGCTCCCTTTGACCCGGCTCCCTGAGGCCAATCTGCCAGAAGCCGACCTTTAAACTGAGGGCCGATCTTCAACTGGAAGGCTGTATTCTCCTCTTACTGTATACCCACCCACCCCTGGCCCCATGTCTTTTTCACCAAACTGCCTCTGCCTCTCCCAGATTACAGCTGGGCTACGGACTGAGGACCTTTGGGAACGTTTTAGGGAATGTGAGCTCAACGCAAGTGTCTTTAAAAGCATGTTGTGATGTAGGCATTTTGTTGTTGTTAGCAGCAACTATTTGTAAAACATCACAAATAATTCCACAGCTCTGAAGCAGCAATCTACTCCTTTCTCACCTTTGGAAGGTAACTTTTCAGCTTAATACATATTGCCCTCTCCATAAAGGAGAGAAAGAGGTATGGCCTGCCTCAGTGAGAGCTGAGCATAGCCCAGGGACAGACTCCACTGTGGGAAACCTCATTGCTCTATACTAGGCACCAGCCAAACCAGAGAGGTGACTCCAGGAGTTAGGGGGAGAAAAGTGCTGTTCAGGTTTTCAGCTTTAAAATATCTTAAGGCAAGTTTTGTTTGTTTGTTTCTTTGTTTGTTTATCTCACCAGAAGTGACCAAATTATTATGGCGAGATCTCTGTCTGAGACCAAATCTTTGTCCCATTCTTTCTCTACACTCACAGACTGGATCATGTGCCCCTTATGTTGGGGTGACCACTGATTTACTCTCCTGCCTCCTTTTGAAAAAGGAAAGGAAAGAATATTATATTTTTACACAGAAATATCTCATCACTCTTTTCTGGGTCTAAAGCTGCTGTCTCTAAAAGTGCCATCTCATGCTTTGTATTAGTCAGTGCTGGAGAAATCTTGAATAGCTTATGTACAATTTAAAAAAAAAAAATTATATTATTTTGAAACTTTGCTTCTTTGGGGTTGGAGAGCACTGGCCACTCCATCTGGCTGTGAGTACCCTCTACAGTCTGGGCTGACAGTGGACTGATCTTTTACAATTCCATTCCCCACACATTTCCCTGTTTGGTGAAGTTTCTGTGAGGTCTGTTAGGTGTACCTCCTGCTAGGTGTGCATCCTGCAGCTTACTGGCTTAAAATGTAGCCTCCTTTGCTGTGATCTCTTTCAGGGGCCGACTGGGAGAAAGAGAAACCAATAATGCAACTGTTTTGATACTGAAAACTGGCACGTTTCTTTTTGAAATAAAGAACCGTTCCTCCAACCCTCAAAAAGAAAAAAAAAAAAAAAGAAAGAAAGCTCATTTGTGATATGTGTCCCTCATAAGTTAATCATTTATGTTTTCTACATCAATTTCATCTTTGAACATTATATTAAATAACATCACTTACTTTTAATCTTGAGAATAATCTATATAAACAATGGATATACATGTATTTTCAACAGGATAAAATACAAGAAAATGGTAATAAAGATAATGATATTTATTATTTCCATTTAATATCCTTAGAAATAGCCTTTCATTTCCTAGTTTTCATAATAATACCAAACCAGGACACAATTGTCATTAAAAAAAAAAAAAAAAAAGAATGAATTCGAGAAGGTAGAAATTGAAAACATGAGGGCGAGAATGGAGAATGTTTCAAGAGATCAGGTAACATAGTTACTAAACTATAGGAGAGTAGTAGAAATCAGAGAAGAAAAATTTAAAAAGGAAATAGAAAGGGGAAGGAAAAACATTGCAAAAAAGCAAATTGACAAGTTTGCAACTGATTTCATAGAAGGGTGCACAGAAACAGCAAAAACAAACAAACAAAAAACTCCTAAGATTTCTAGCTTAGTTATAATTCTAGCAAAATGAAATTAATGGATGGACAAGAAAAGGTTTGCAGGAGAAAACAGATAAAATAGTAAGAGCAGTTTTCAATGTGTAGAGATTAAGATGCTACAGGATTTCCATGTGGAGATGTTCAAATGGCAGGTAAGAGATCAGGGCTGGATCTATAAATTAATAAATTACAGAATAGATGCAATTATTAACATAGTGAGGCCCCAGGAGCAAGCCCAGGGACAGAATTTTGGGGGAAATTTACATTTACATTTAAGAGATTAAGAGATTTAAGCGATGGGTAAAGAAAGAGCTGTTGGTAAAGGAGACTGAGAAGAGACATTCAGAAGAATCAAATCAAGAGAATTTATTGCCTTCTAATCCAAAGAAATCAAATGCAAAGAAAGAAAGAAGAAATCATTGGATTCAGCACTTAGCAAACTTTGGAGAAGGCTAGGAAATCAGTTTTGATAGTGTTGAGAACAGAAGTCAGTATACAAAGAATTCATTTTGACCGCCTGCCCCCCCCAACCCCCCGGAAAACCATGTGACTTGCCTGGCTAGTAAAGTCTAGATGGGGCTGGAAATCTACTACTACTAACCATCTACATCTAACGATGTCTGCCATGATAACCATCTGCTCAGAAATATGAAGTTTCTTGCTTAAGAGCATTCTTCCTGTTTATCTGTAATAGTCTCTAACCATATTTTTTCTCTAGAAAAATAGCAATAAAAATCAACTTTTTCCAAAAGAATATATTCTCTTTTCTTTTGAAGAGAAATTTCCTATACAGTTTAGGTTAGAATATGTATTTTTTAAGTGATAAAACAGACAAGAACTGAAAATTTACCAATCTGTTTATTTAATGTAATTTTTAACTTAGTTTCTCCCAGGAGCAGTTAGAATCATTGTGTGACACTGTGTGAATGCAGATTTGAAATTAAAAATAGTCACAGCAAATGTTCTCAGCCAAACACAAGAGGGAAGAACCACATGCAGTATGTCTACTTTAAGATATAATGATAGAAATTTCAATCCATTTACAGACACATCCAAACAGACATCATCATTTCATTACTGACTTTTGAAAAGTGTTACCATACTATTTATATTTTGACTTAGAATACTAATCATGAGCTGCAGTCAACTTGTATTTTGGGGAAATGAAAATCATCAGCACATACTTGCTGCCTTATTTTCCTGGGGCTGCCAAAACTTAGTAGCACAAACTGGATGGCTTAAAACAACCATAATTTACTGTCTCACAGTTCTGAAGGCTAGAAGTCCAAAGTGAAGATGTCAGCAGGTACATGCTTCCTCTAAAGTCTGTAGGGTTCTGGCAGTGTCTGTCTGTCTGTCTTTCTGTCTGTCTCTCTCTGCATCAGTCATCTGTCTAAATTTATCTTTGTCCAGATTTCTTCTTCTTATAAAGACTCTAGTCATATTGGGTTAGGACCCCTTAATCCACTTTGGCTTCATCTTAACTAAAAACACCTTCAAAGATCCTAATTACAAATGAGTTCATATTCACAGGATGGGTGTTAGGACTTGAGTATGTCTTTTGGGAGGACACAATTAATTCAGTAACATTTGGTAAATTTAAATGACAATCTGAAAGAAATTTAGAAGTAATATGTACTAAAATGGGGCTACCTGAGTAGTAGCCCTATTTATAGCTGCTTTATGGTTAATTAGATAAATGAGGTCAATACTAACAAAACACTAGGTTAAGAGAAGCAAGTGACATTATTAAAAATCAATGTATCACATTTTCTTTTAAGGGATATATTTTATTCTAATTATGTTAACTAAAATGTAAAATTCTATTTTGAGTTTTTATAATTTTCTCATCATAAATGACTTATAAAATAAACATGAAATGAAACATCAGTTATATTATTCAGTGTGATCTTATACATCTTCCTATCAAAATAAATAAAAAATTTAACAGTATGAATTTAACTGGTGGTCAATCTAATTTGTAATAACAATACTTTAGGCAAACCAAATGTTAAAGAGATTGAATGACTTACCAAGGATACAATTCTAGTAAAGGCCACATGTTTGAATGTAAACTCCATGACAGCAATGGCCTTGGCTATTTGTTTCCTGTTGTATCTAGAACCTAGGGCAAGTCTGATATATATTAAACTCTCAATAAAAGCTTATTGTTGAAGTGGCACTTCTCACACTTCAGTATCCTATCTACTACTTCTGAAGAAAATTGCATCTCTGTGGCTTTCCACAGAAACTGTTAACTAAACTAAGTGGAAATATTCAGAGGACTTACTTTAAAGCATAACTTTAAATTAACTTAGCTCGTTGTTTACACAGGGTGTTCCTAAAATGGGATTTACTCTTTGATAATGCAAATTCAAGAACCAACATCAACTAATCTTTTAGCTAAATAATCACAAAATTTAAATTAATAGAGTCTGAATTGATATCAATTGTTTTTAAAGTCCAAGTTAGTCATAGAAACATAACCAATTATAAAATTAGGTTCTATTTACATTTCACTGTGGAATTTAGTTTTGTACCATTCTGAGAGTATGAGGAAAAAATCTCTGACTTAAGAATATTTTTTCTATGTTTAATTTTAGTTGTGCAGTTTTCATTTTTAGATTATTATTTTTTATTTCAATCTGTAAAGCTGTTAGAAAATGTGGAATAAATTACTGAGGTAATCATCTGCTGTTTTACCATTTCCTTCTGGTGCCAGCTAAAATTAAAATGGGAATACCAGTGTTTAAAGATTTAAATGTTAGGCATGATTGAAATAGTATCATTTGAAAAAGAGTCTCCCAGACAAATCTTTCAACATGTAATGAAAATGCAGCTGATTTTAATGACTACCCTTCAGGTTCTCCAATTAGTCTACTTAATGCATTTTCTACTTCCAAAAGTGCAACCTTGATCAGTCTACCGATGTAATGATATAGCTTTATTGATAGAATTTAAATATGATAAGAAAAACAAAACAAATCATCCTGAATAGTTAGGTTTTTTCCTCCCCCAAAAGTATATATCCACTGCAAGTTTTGACCACAAAGGTATCTAAGTTACTAAAATTTATAAATAAAATAAACGATCTGTAGGGCAGAGATGCTGTGTTTCTTCAGGACTCACATAAATGCACAAAGAACGATGTGAAAAGGAATTTTTTCACATGTCCGGGGGAACATGATACTAAACTCAGAATTTCTCACAAGGTAGAAACTAGGGCATGCATTTGTACAAGTAAGTAGCAGCTCAAGATAATATTTCTTGGGACAATTATGGTCATGTTATCCAGTTTCGTTAATAATTTAATGCTAATCAGACACACTACCATTTAGAAACCATCTTTTCATGCACTCAACCTTTCAATGCACTTGAATTCCTACTATACATCATTGAGACATATTCCTTATTCTCAGTGAGCTCACTATACTTGGCAGAACCAAAGCTAGAATAAGCACAATGAATAAGACTGGAGACTTTATATGCAGATCTGGTCTGCTATAAAAAGCACAATAACATATCTCCCCCCTGTTGTAGCCACAAGACCTAGTGTGCCTGGAACATAGTAAGAGCTGCGTAACTATTTGTTAGATAAACAAATGGATGTTTAATGAATGTGTTCTAGGAAACCTGGGACATGGACCTTGAGATAAGGGGAAAGTCAGGACAAGTTCCCTGGAGGGGTTGATAGCCTGAGCTAGCCTTCAGGCATAAAGGTTGGGGAAGATCCAGTGTAAGCAGCAAGAATACATTATTATATTGTTATCAGAGGATATGTTGGTTCATCAAACTGAAAAAAAAAAAAAAAACACATTTATTTCTGATATAAACAGCAGGGCAAAAATGTTAAAGACACTCAGTCTTAAGGAATAACTTAAATCTAGTAATGTGTGTGCGTGTACAGTTGTATTAAGATTTTAAGTAACAATATATAAGAAATCAATTCTGATAAAGCATTAAATTTAATAGGAATTATTTGTTATACCAAAGGCTCTAGCACTGAATCTCCTTATACTCTTGCCTTGCATTTAAAATGTGAGTCAGTTCACAAAAGTTTCAGTAAAATGTGAAAGCAAACAAGCAATAAAAACTCTATTGCTTTTTAGCTGAGGTTTGAACCCTCATGATTTGCTATACACAGGAGGGAATTTAAAGGTACTATTATGAACTCCTTTTGAGACCAAGGAAATATAAAGGGAAAAATGAATAGCTATTTGAAGAAGCAAAGGATGACAAAAAGAATACCCGAATGTAGTGTCATAGGCTGAGATGATGAAAATTCCTTGTTGAAGAATGACCTAATTAAGAAATTTCTCCTCTTCAAGAAAGGAGAGGTATGTCTGTATCCATTCCCTGATAGGTAGCTAAGGATAGGGTCTGGGATTCTTTTATCTCTTGGGTAACAGTTCTTTGTTTTTGAAAATGTAGATTGCTGAATGGATTACTGAACTGTATTTTCCAAAATAGGAAGGAGCATCAATTCAAAGGGAAAGGGCCCAAACCAGGGAAGTGAACTGGATTGTCTTCTCTGTTAATAAGGGGAACCTGAAACAAAACCTCTGAGGAGGGGTAGCTGCACAGATGTATTTGGAATCTGGGGAGTTCTGCCCAGCGTGGACAGAACAAGTGAGCTTGGCAGAAGATATACCATCTCTAAAGTAGACATGGAAGGCAGTCAAGGTGCATCTTCAGTGGTGACCACAATAGATTAACCAATCAAGGCTTCTTGGCCCGTTTTCTTGGACTAAGCCTTAGAGCCTCCACAACCCAAGGAAGAATGAGGGTACATAAAAAATGACGGCTCTTGGACTTATCCCTGATATTGGCTGGAATGAAGCTGAAAACCAAGTGTGATTGGATTAAGGCCTAAAATAAAGGAAGAAAGGAAAAGGGAAGGGAGGGAGGGATGGAAGAGGGGAGGAAGAGAAAAGAAAAGAAAAAAGAGAAAAGAAAAGACAAGAAGAGAAGAGAAAAGAAAAGAAAAGAAAGGAAAAGAAAAGGAAAAAAAGAAGGGAAGGGAGTGGAAGGGGAAAGGAGGGGAGCGGTGGGGAGGGAAGGGGAGGGAAGCTTTTAAGGTTCTCAGAACTAGAAATCTTGAAGCAAACTAAAACTTTTACAAATCTATCAGTAATTATGTTCTGGATGGGTGCTCTTCTCCTTTAATAGTTTTGCTCTTTGCTACTAAGATCTCCAAATTAGGTTTCAGAGTCCTACCTACGAATACATTCAAAAGATGTAATATCCTGAAGAATCAATATATGGTAACTTTGTACTTAGTGTATTTACTGAAAATGAAAGATGATAGTAGTATAAGTGGTAAGTACCTTGGTATTTTCTCAATGTTAACCAATTGTGTGGCATGCAGATCATTTCTTAATGTGATGAATGAGTGTAGCTTATGACAGTGAAATAGAATAATTATTTTGAAATAGAATAATTATTTTCAACACTACTTTGTCATAGTTTAGAAACGACACATTTTGGTGAGAATCTAAAGCAGGGGCTTCAAACCTTTTCCAGTATAAGAACAACTTTGCATAATTAAAAAAGAATTCTCAGGTCCACACATAGTGCTTTGTTGTGGTATACTTTGATTAAAGAGATAATATACACAAACAATTTTTCAGTACATATTGTAATTTAATTTACAACTTTACCAGTCTAAACAACTTCTTATATTTAAGAGTTCATATGTGTGCAAGACATGTTATTTATTCAATCTTCAGACAATACTTACTCCTCCTATGAATCTGTGGAGTCCTTGTAATAACATTGCATCCCCTTTAGGTCTGTGACACATAGGTTGGAAAATTATAATCAATTAGTTACATTTCAAAGTGTAAAATATCATAATTTTTTATTTTAGGCAATTGACAATTTCAGATTTACTCAACTTCACTAAAAGGTAATTTCTAAACCATCTAGTAGAATTTTTAATGTGATCAAAAGTAGTGAATCACTTGTCTTTAAAACCTAATTACACCACAAATGTTTAGTGTTTGGTTTGCATACAAAAATTTTCAGTTTCAATATTTTATTTCATTGCAGCATCTGCTCAACAAGGATTTTCCCTTTTAAATACACACTTTATTGAATACATAAGTACCTTCCTTTTGAAGAACACACTTAAAATGTCTCTAGATATGCATGCTAATAAAACTTCCTTAGAAAGATCGGCATAAAGCATTTTTCTTTCCATAATCTACAATATATTATTTACATATACAATAGCAGCTAATCATAATTTAGATACCATTCTAGTTGCCTAGCAGTGATTTCTAAATTTCTGAATGCCTTCTAAAAGTACTCTCTATAAGAATCAGATTGAAACACTGCAACAAAAATTAGCTTGTTCTTAGTTTTATAAAACCTGAAAACACACTTATTTTTAAACCATATGGTATTCATCTATTTTTGCATTTTTCTCATCTACATTTAAACCTATATTTATATCAATATGTATATCTCTCTATATAACAGATTTGATTAGATACCCACTCAAGCAAGCTTAAGTGAAGGGAGATTTATTGAAGGTGTAGGATAGATATTGTGAGTATCTGTAGGGGGCATCTATTGTTTGGTCTGCTCAGAACTTCTTCCTCTGGAAACATTCCCCCCCTTCCAATTTCAACCTTGTGGTTCCGAAGCCCTTGTGTCCTTCCTGTCCATCAACTGGCTTCCCTTAACTGATCTAAACACATGACTGACCTATGATAATTGGAGACGTTCTCAAATAGTTTTCATACTAGAACTAAGGAAAAAGAGACCATCTCTTTCTGGTAACACTATGAGAAGTGAAGTTGCAAAGCTAAAATATCCATGTTTCAACAGCAACAACAACAGCTGATATTCGATGGGTTTAGAGATTCTACTAAGCAATTTAAACATTTTACAGCTTTATGAGTAGACACTACAATTTAAAATTGAGGAAACTATTAGTTAGAGTCATTGCCCAAGTCGTCGTGCCAATAGGAGATGGATGTGGAATTTGAAGTCAAGCAGTCTAATTTTAATCAGGCAAATTTCAACAGTTATTTTCCCCTTCTATCAGTGGAAAGAAATCTGTTTGAGACATGAAGTGCATCACATAGGGAGAAGCACATATGAGGGATTAGGCACGGATATCTAGTAGTATTTAAGTCTTTGGTTCCAGTAGCTTCGGAGTTATGACTATACTCTTGCCATTCCCAATGTTTGATAACTTAAAAATTTCTTTCATTCAGTCAGCATCCCCTATTCTCCCAATAAATCTCAATTATATTTTTTCCCTTAGGCTAGTTTGAGTGGGGTTGCTGATTCTTCAAGGAAAGGAAGTATAGCAAAGATTATTCTCTCAGGGTACAGAGGGATTGGGAAGCCAAAGTCTGGTACTGCTCTGTCTGCTTTCCAAGGGCAGCAAGGCATTTCTCTCTAATTCTTTCTGTCTTCTCTCTCTCTCTCTCTCTCTCTCTCTCTCTCTCTCTCTCTCTCTCTGTTTCTCGCTGTCTTTCTCTGTCTCTCTCTCTCCACTGGCTTTGCCCATCTACGTACAGCCCAACATGGCCATTTCATAACCAGCTCTGATTCTACATAGGCTTCCATTTAGGGTATCTTCCATCACTTAGGAGACAGTTCAAATACTTGAAAAAATTTGATGGACTCAGCCCAGATCATAGATTTCTTAAACAAGCTTAAGGGCCTACCCTGATCTAATCACCAGAGGAGAACTGAGAAGGACCATCTCATGACACAGACTGGCAGACTTCCTCTCAACACCAGCGGTACTGTACAGATCAGTCATTTAGAACATATTCTAAATGTCTCAGTTGTTTGTGTTTTGACATGCTAATGAAATTTTGGGCTTTGTTAAGGGCAGGTCTAAAGAAAGCTTACTAGAACCACAAGAACTGGACATCAGTCACATATCACTGTACCTCAAATGCATATGTAATTTTTTTATATAATAAGTATATTAGCTTTTGTCCTATCCACCTTGTAATATGCTTGTGGGACATAAAATTATATAATTAATAAGAAGAAGCTTAGAAAATTGTAGAGATATAAACTTGGGAGATATGATTCTTAAACTGTGCTTGATCCAGAATAAGCAGTCAATATGTCCTATGTATTTAAGAAACTATTATTTCAGCAGTTTTTTTTTTTTTTTTAATTAACTGAGGGGAAAGAAGAACATCCAACCTCAAAATAACAGAATTCATCATGACATCTTGAAAACATTTTATTACATGATGGAGAGAATAGAGATGATAAGACCCATCACTGCTACCATGCCACTTCTTTCCAATTTGTATCCACCCTTCTAACTGTAGTTCAGGAATCATGTCCCAACATCACCTCCAACTGACTAATGTCTTTAAAACTCCATAACCATTCAATTGTTTAGTTATTTTTAAAACAAGATGCCCTTCATCTATCTTCACATTTATATCATGCCATTTTATTTCCCATTTATGCTATTCCAAGTAGATATCATTTGTTCATTGTAAATAGCACCCATACAGTGTTGATTTTCATTTTCTAAAACTATAAATTACTCACTGCAAGTTACACATTGTACTTATTTCTAGTTTCTATCAAAAAGTTGATACTTAAAAAGATCAGACAAAAATTCCAAAATTGGTAGGAAATACTGTGTTCAGAGCCTGATGCATCAGCAGAATTAGTACATATTTAACTTCACTGGGCAGGGGAGAGAAGGCGGCTATTAGGAACTGGGTTAATAGAGAAGAATGAGCTGGGGCCATCTAAGGGCAGCTATTTTGCCTGGAGTTAAGGGTAGAACCTAGTAGAAGATTAATCTGGAAGGAAAGCATGTGCAGCAGGAATGTTTTACATTATTTGTGCTTTTGGATTCATTCATTTATTACATATGTATTATGTCCCTACTGTGTGTTAACATCTGTATTAGTCTCTGGGAATAAGAATTTAGCTTCATTGCCCTTAATAAGACAAATATGTAATAAACAATGTGACCAATGTTATAGTGGATTCATGAGACAATAATAAAGATGTCTCAGGGGTGTGTGTGAGTGTGTGTAAGGTGTGTTTGTGGGGTTTTTTTCTGTGTATGAAGGCAAAATTTTATACCAGTACATAGTGTTTGTAAACTTCTTTGTAATATTTTTTTCTTTCTGAATACTTTGTTTTCCCCTTGCTTATATTTTGCACATCAGAAGTGGATAAATATTTTCCAATAATATATTACTACCACTATAAGATTCCATAACATTTCATGTAAATCTCAAATCAGAGCATTGTAAGTCAGGAACTGCAAAATCTACAATCAGTGTGATGTCTCTGGAAATTTCTTTTTATGAAAGAAAAATAACATTTACAAGGACCAGATATTTTTATTTTATGGTTGGCATGACCCTAAAAATTAAGGCATAAGGCAGCAATAATTTATATAAGCTTAAAGAAGGGAATCCTTTCCAAGAGAGTACTTTTTCTCCATGAAGCCTCTTTAGAATATTTTATAATTATACAATATATTGTATTTTTCCCAACTAGCTAAATATTGATAAAAACTGACAAATTCTAGTATAAACAAGCAAGATCACCCCAATTAGCTACCATTAAAAATTGTTAGAAATGCAAAATGATACATGTTTTTAAAAAATAGACAAAATAGACTGACTTTTCTACTAGAATTATTTTCAGTCATAAATAATCACCCCTTCTAAAAATTACAAGAATAGCTACATTCAAAATTGACAGGAAATAAAATAATTTAGACTTAGATATTCATGCCTAAAAATCAATTCTTAATTATTTTCCAAAAACTAAATACATTTTTAAAAAACAATATGAACATAAATATTTCTAAATAGACACAATTTAACTTTAAATTTATTTTCTCAAACTCAAGACATTTTAGCATGGTATGAAGCATTGTATATAGATTTATCCTAGCCAAAATAAATGTATATTAAATAAGCAAGGAAAGGTTAGCCAATGTGTTCTGGCTAGCTAATGAAATTTTTAAAGATGTCAGATTTTTAAATTGTTAAATATATATATAATCATATGAATAGCAAATACAGCTATAAAAATATAATTCAGAAATATTAAACTGTTATGATGCTGACATGAAAATTTATATTGACTTTACTTTTTTTATTTGATGTAATTAGGAGGATAAGGAAGAAAGAATACAGGAGAACAGAAACTAGAAGATTTTTACTACTAATGCCAACATTCAACAATAAACTTACACTTCAGAGGACAGAGGTGGAAGAGAAAGTAAGCCTAAATGGACCTAAATTCAGGGTACATAAAGAGGAAAGCGAACAGAAGATGGAAATTTCAAAAATCATTCAATATACTTGCCTGAATCCTGGTATGTGGGCATGTTCAAGAAATACACATATATGTATCTACTTATATATCTAAATGTCTAAATAACCACACATACTCTTGACATTATGTATAAGAGTGAGTACTATGGTTGACCAGGCCCTGTGAGCACACATTGTACTTCTTGCTCTTGATGGGTTTCAATTCTTTCAATTTTAGATGGATTCTAACATATGGCAGGTGCTTTGCTATGTGCTTGGAGGATTATCTTCATAGGGGTTGAGGGACAGATATCCTGCTTTGTTGGAACTGTTCTAACAATAGGCATTTTTTGGTTTCCTTTTTAATTTTTATTTTTAAAGAAGCTTTAGATTACATAAATGATATATTGAAAATATAGAAGGATTCCCATATACCCCAGCCCCTTTCCCTCCCACACTCTTCCCCATTAACAACATCTTTCATTAGTGTGGTACATTTGTTACAATCGATGAACACATATTGAAGCAATGCTACTAACCATGGTCAGTAGTTTACATTATAGTTGACACTTTGCACTGTACATTTTTATAGGTTTTGACAAAATGTATAATGACCTGTATCTGTCATGGCATTGTCATTCAGAATAATTCCAATGTCCCCAAAATGCCTCATGTTACATCTGTTCTTTCCTCTTGCTCCCCTCAGAACCTCTGGTGACCACTGCTTTTATATCAGTGTTATAAGATCTGCCATTGCTAGAATAATAATAAGTCTACTTTAGTCCATATTTGTATTCCTCCCTTATGTTTGTTCATTCTTCAGTCTTGAGGATTTTAGGATGGTGTTGCCCACTCTGTTTCTGATTGAGAGGGTGCTTAGATCCGATGGGGAAGATGGATGGAACCATCTTGTTTGCATTTGTAGGTACTCTGTTTTTTGGGATGGACATTGTTCATCATCACCATTTTGTTAGTTGTCCTGGGCAAGTCTGATGACCTGGAGAGTAGGTGTTACCACACTGCTGAGATTCAGGGCTTAACTAGCATATGAACAGACTGAAGTTTTAAGTCTCTGGTACATATATTTAACAAGTATAGTGCTAATTATAGGTTCAAATAAAAAGGGCAGAAAAGCCATGAATAGGGAAATTATAAATGAGTCTAACTCTGTTATATTGGGGAACATATATACCAAAGTAAGGCCCACTGACAGGGTGCTGAAATCCTGAGATTGTCTGCCTTGCCTATAGTGTCTAGATGTCTCTAGAGTCCGAAGGAGCACCCCTGCTTGAAGCACTGTTTACGGTGGCAGTCAATGAGATCCTCCTGAGACATGCATAAGCGTAACCTCTGGAATGACCTCTGACTCACTTTGAAATATCTTAGGCATAAAAACTGATTTGTATTTAATGTTTCCCCTTTTTGGTCAAGTTCTTTTTCCAAATGCATTGCTAGTTGGTGCCTGATAATAATATCTCAGTGCCAGGGAGGCTCATCCCCAGGAGTCATGTCCCATGCTGGGTAGAAGATAGTGAGTATATACACTGAATTTGGCTTAGAGAAAGGCCTCATTTGAGCAACAAGGAGGAGTTCAGGAGGTAGCTCTTAGGCAATATATAATAGTAAGTTAAGTTGCAATTTCACAAGAACAAGGTTCATAAGTACAACCATCACTGTCAAGGGCCTGGCACATTGATCTGTTCTCTTTTGCTAGGCACTGCCCATGTACTCTAAGGATTCTTATTAAACTCCCATTCTGGGATCTGTTATGTTCTCAGTTAGAGGGGCAAGAATCTCTTGAGAACATAGGCAGTGCCTAATAAAAGAAAACAGACCAATATGTCAAACCCTCTATATTAATGCATGTAACGATGAACTTTAATCCTCACAAACTGAAACTTAGTTGTTACCATAGGTCCTGAGGGGAGGGGGAAGGGAGAATAGAATAGATGGAACATAGGACATTTTTTAGGGCATTGGAATTGTTCTGTTTGATCTTGCAATGATGGATATAGGCTATTATAAATTTTGCCAAAACCGATAAAATTGTATGGTGCAAAATGTAATCCATAATGTAAACCATTGACCATGGTTAGTAGTAATGCTTCAATATGTGTTCATCAATTGTATCAAATGTACCATACTCATGTAAGAAGTTATCAATAAGGGAAAATGTGAGAAAGGGAGGATATGGGGTACAGGGGAATTCCCTATATTTTCTATGTGACTTTTCTGAAATCTCAAGCTTCTTTGAAAATAAAGCCAAAAAATAAGACACTGGGGGAACATACAGAAGAAATTGTCACTGTACACAAAAGACAACATATCTTATGATGATGAAAGACCCAATGAATTTTTTTTTTAATTTAAATTTATTTTTAATTTTTTGTATTTTATTTGTTTTTTAAATTATTATTTTATTTTTTATCATTTTTATTCATATATTATTTTGGCTTTGTTTGGGGGGGAGGTTTTGAATTGCAGAAGGGTCACAACTGTGGCAGGGGAGGATCATTGCTACAGGGTGTTGATGATGGGGGGATGTGTGAGGAGGGGTGCACCTGGAGCATGCCTTTATGGAATATGAAGGTGTTCAAGTGGTCATAAGGTGTTGTCTCAGTGGGTGGAGACCCACACAATAACTGAAATGGTATTGAATTCCCATCCTGGGAAGTCCTGCTTCATTCTCTAATAGAGCAGCAAAAATCCCTAGAATAGGTGTTTTTAAAGATGATTATTGAATGTGCTAGAGGATGTGAAGACTACAAATCTAAAGTGGTCCTATTACTGTCGTTAATGGAGCTGGTTCATTATATAATGAATATATAATTTAGAATATAAAGAATGAATTTCACTCTGATGACAAAATTCTCCCACATCTTTTTCTTTTTTACATTAATGGTTCTGTTTTCCATATTCACTTCCTCCTTTCCTCCACTTTTTGCTATTAAAAGTATTTTATTTGCTTTCTGCATAATATTTATTTCTTTTTAAAGTATCTGTGTGTATGTCTGCATGTGTGTGTGTGACACACAAGGTCAGAAAATTTGAAACTGCCTGTGTCCCTTATTGATAGGGAAATCCACATTCAGCACTAGCCAATGTTGCTTACACTTTGACTCTTTTGGGGACAAGGCTATTGGATATGTTCCATTAAAAAGCCTGTGCACCTTAACATGGAACAAATGTTATGTAAATGTAAATGAAACAAAAATCCAAATAGAAAAATGGGTTTATGAATTTGTGAACATCCTAATTATTAGTAAAAGTAAGATACAGTAAATGTAAATAGAATCCCTTTGAATAATTCTTAGAAATCTGGGTAGCATTTTGTCATCAGAATATTTTTTTCATGAGTCCAAGTTTCTGAATAGACCATACTCTATTTTTGACCAAGACAATAAACCTTGGTCAGTGGACACATATATTTGAATTGGCTGTGGTCTTCTCCACATCACAGATACTACTGAATTTTTTATGTGCTTTTAAAATATTAGCTGGTTAACTGTACATTTTAACCTCATTCAAACTTGTTATCAAAAGTAAGGTCTTTTCCAGAAAGTAATACCAAAAATTCTTGAAATATAGTGAGATACTGTGATTGAGCCAATATCTAGCAAATCTTAAATTCTTGCATGCAAGGCAAAAAGTTTAATCAGATATTTGTTCATGAAAAAGACCCTTGAAATAAAAACTGGTCTGCTTGATTTAGATCTGCGTCAATCTGGCTTATAGAGTAGGGTTTATTTCTGATCTTCAATGCCAATTAATATTTATTGAGTTAATACTACATACATACATGTTCAATTATTGTCTGAGAGCAATAGTGACCATAATCTATCCCATCAGATATTCATTTACATACATAGTTACTAGCACTGTCCCATTTTGATGCTATAGGAGAGAAAATGTTGGGGCAGGTTGAAGGGCAAGTCTCAGGTGAATATATTAATGGCTAATTACATGTATGGTTGGTTGCATTTAGCAAATTTCACATCTTCCCACCTGTGGATGAAGAAGAAATACATATTTTCCTCTATGTGGGGCATAGCCCTTCTTATAGTTTATACAGATCTATTCTTTGACCTAGGGAGGTATCAGAGTCAAATAATTTTCTTGAGTAATTTGGAAAAGATCTTCACCCTTAACCAATGTTAACTCCTTCCCTATCTTCACACCCAAGATCAGTGTGAAAGTAGAAACAATGAAAAAAATGGTTGGAAAGATATGTCAGCCAAAGAAAGTTTGAAGAAAAGAGGAATGAAGGAGGCCCGTTATGAGCTTAATTTTAGTCACATTTGCTCTGTCTTTTCCATTCAGTTTTCTGTCCACTTGAGCAATCACAGATTAGTAAGCAATTATTTTTAGATGCTTTTACATAAATTTATTATATATTATTTTTATTAGAGAGGTGAACTTACAAAACAATCATGCACATGTGTGGAATTCCCATACAACACTCTCCACCAATATACTACATTGTTGTATTTGTTACAGATTATTAGATAATATCATCAGACTATTACCACTAACTATGGTCTATAGCATACATTTGGTATATTTTTCCATATCCCCTATTATTAACACAGTACATCTTTGGCATTGATACAAGAATATTACAGTATTGCTGCAAACTATAGTCAATAGGTTACATTACTTGTATTTTTCTCATGCTTCTCCACATTCATACCACCTTGCAATAATGATGTACATTTATTCTAGTTCATAGAAGGACATTCTTGTATTTGTACTATTAACCACAATCCTCATCCGCCTCTGGGTTCACTATGTTATTCAGTCCCTAGATTGTTCTCTAGCTTTCTTCCAATTGACATCTACATCCTTAGACTACTCTTTTCAGCCACAATCACTTTTATAAACCAGCTGCATTAGTTCTACTCACTATAATGTGTTACCATTCACTCCACCCATTTCAAACATTTACAATCAAGTTAAATAAAACTTCTACATACATTACACATCAGTATCACTTATCTCCTAATAACCTATACTCTAGGTTTTAACTCCATGCGTTTATTCTTCGTACTTAGTTCCTATTAGTGAGACCTTCCAATACATGTGTTTTTGTGCATGGCTTATTTCATTTAACATATGTCTTCAAGGTTCATCCATGTTATCATATGTGTCCCAAATTCATTTCTTCTTACAGCAGCACAGTATTCCATTGTATGTATATACCACATTTTGTTTATCCATTCATCAGTTGATGGGCACTTGGGTTATTTCCATCTTTTGGCAATTGTGAATAACACCATTATGAACATTGGTGTGCAAATATCTATTCACATCACAGTTTTCAGTTCTTCTGGATATATTCATAGTGGAGGAATGGCAGTTCTATACTTACCTTCCTGAGGAACCACCAAACTGTCTTCCACAGAGGCTGCATCATTTTACATTCCCACCAGAGTGTTCCTATTTCACCACATCCTCTCCAGCACTTATTATTTTCAGTTTTTTAAATAATGGTCATTCTATGTGGTGTGAGATGGTATCTCATTGTTGTTTTGATTTACATTTCCCTAATAGGTAGTGATATGGAACATTTTTTTTCATGTACTTTTTGGCCTTTTGTATTTCCTTTTTGGAGGAATGTCTAAGTCTTTTAACCATTTTTTAATTGGATTGCTTGCTCTTTTATTATTGCATTGTATGATCTCTTTATGTAGAGTGGAAATCAAACCCTTATTGGAGATGTGGTTTCCAAATATTTTCTCCCATTGAGTGGGCTGCCTTTTCACTTTCTTGACAAAGTCCTGTTATTATAAAAGTGTTTACATTTGAGGAGGTCCCATGTATCCATGTTTTCTTTCATTGCTTGTGCTTTTGGTGTAAAGTTTAGGAATCCACCACCTACCACCAGGTCATGAAGATGTTTCCCTAAATTTTCTTCTAGGGGCTTTATGGTTGTAAATTTAATAGTTAGGTATTTGATCCATTTTGAATTAATTTTTGTTTAAGGCATGAGGTAGAGATCCTTTTTCTTTCCTTTGGCTATGGATATCCAGTTCTCCCATCACCATTTCTTGAATAGACTGTTCTGCCCCAGCTAGGTGGGTTTGATTTTTATTGGGATTGCATTGAATCTGTTTATCAATTTGGGTAGAATTGAATCTTAACATTTAGTTTTACAATCAATGAACATGGAATGTTCTTCTATTTATTAAGGTCTTTTTAAAATTTCTTTTAGCAATGCATTGTAGTTTTCTGAATAAAAGTACTTTATGTCCTCAGTTAAGTTTATTCCTAAATATTTGATTCTTTTAGTAGTTATTATAAATGGAATTATTTTCCTGACTTCCTCCTCGGATTGCACATTACAAGTGATAGAAATACCACTGATTTTTGCCTATTAATCTTGTATCCTGCCACTCTGCTGAAATCATTTGTTAGTTCTAACAGCTTTCTTGTAGATTTTTTGAGATTTTCTAGGTATAGGATTATATCATCTGCAAATAGCAAAACTTTTATTTCTTCCTTTTCAATTTGAATGCCTTTTATTTCATTTCCTTGATTGATTGCTCTAGCTGGAACCTATCGCAGTATGTTGAACAACAGTGGTGAGAGTGGGCATCCTTGTCTTGTTCTCAATCTCAATGGGAAAGCTTTCAGTGTTTTACTATTGAGTACAATGTTAGCTGTGGGTTTTTCATATATGGCCTTTATCATGTTGAGAAAGTTTACTTCAATTCCTATCTTTTGTAGTATTTTTTATCAAGAAAGATGCTGCATTTTGTCAAATGCCTTTTCTGAGTCAATCAATAAGATCGTGTGATTTTTCTTCTTTGATTTATTAATGTGGTGTATTACACTGATTGATTTTCTTGTGTTGAACCACTCTTGCATGCCTGGTATAAAACCCACTTGATGATGACAAATAATTCTTTTAATGTTTTATTGGAGTCGATTAACAAGTATTTTGTTGAAGAATTTTGCATCTGTATTTATTAGGGAAATGGGTCTGTAATTTTCTTTTTTCATAATATCTTTATCTGGCTTGGTATTAGGATGATATTAGCTTCATGGAATGAGTTTGGTAGAGTTCCTTCTTGTTCAATTTTTTGGAAGAGCTTGAGTAAGATTGGTATTAAATCTTTGAATGTTTGGTAGAACTCACCTGGGAAATCATCTGGTCCTGGGGTTTTCATTTTGGAGAGTTGTCTGGTGATTGGTTCAAACTCTTTACTTGTGATTGGTTTGTTGAGGCCTTCTATTTCTTCTATAGTCAGTGTAATTTGCTCATACATTCCTAGGAATTTTTCCATTTTGTCTACATTGTCTAGTTTTCTGGCATAGAGTTGTTCATAGTATCGTCTTATGGTCTTTTTTATTTCTGTGGTCAGTAGTAATGTCTCCATTTTCATTTTTTATTTCATTTATTTGCATCTTCTCTCTTTTTACTTTTCAGCCCAGCTAAGGGTTTATCAATTTTATTGATCTTCTTGAAGAACCAACTTTTGGTTTTGTTAATTCTATTGTTTTTTGTTCTTGTTGTTCTCAATTCTATTTATTTCTGCTCTGATCTTTGTTATTTCATTCATTCTATTTTCTTTGGGATTAGTTTGCTGTACCTCCAGCTGTGTAGCTACGTCATTGATTTTAGCTCTTTCTTCTTTTTTAATATAAGGATTGAGGGCTATAAATTTTGCTCTCAGTCCTGCCTTTGCTGCATCCCATAGGTTTCGATATGTTGTATTCTTGTTTTCATTCATCTCAAGATAATTATTGATTTCTCTCAAAATGTCTTCTCTGACCTACTGAAAAAGAGTGTGTTGTTTAATCTCCATATATTTGTGAATTTTCCCTTTTACCACCTCTTGTTGATTTCCAACTTTATTCCATTACGATCAGAGAAAGTGCTTTGTATAATTTCAGCCTTGTTGAATTTATTGAGATCTTCTATGTGACCCAAAATATGGTCTGTCCTGGAGAAAGACCCATGAACTCTTAAAAAGAATGTATATCTTGTTGTTTTGGGGTGCAATGTTCTATGTCTATTAGGTTTAGTCCATTTATCATATTATTCAAACTTTCTGTTTCTTTACTGATCCTCTGCCAGGATGTTCTATCCAATGCTGAGAGTGGTGTATTGAAGAATCCAACTAATATTGTAGAGATATCTATTTCCCCCTTCAGTTTTACCAGTGCTTGCCTTATATACCTTGGGGCATCCTGGTTAGGTGCATATATACATTTATGATTGCTATTTCTTCCTGGTGAATTGCCCCTCTTATTAATGTATAGTGTCCTTCCTTGTCTCTAATAATAGTTTTTCTTTTAAAGTCTATTTAATCTGATACAAGTATAGCTACTCCAGCTTTTTTTATTTTTATTTTTTGTTACTGCATGCTCAGAATATCTTTTTCCAGCTTTTAACTTTCAATCTATTGGTATCCTTGGGTCTAAGCTAAATCTTTTGTAGACAGCATATAGATGACTAATATTTTCTTATTCATTCTTCCAGTCTGTGTCTTTTGTTTGGGGAGTTTAACCCATTAACATTCAATGTTATTACTGTAAAGGCAGTTCTTATTTCCCACATTTTTACCTTTGTGTTTTATCTATCATATTTTATTTTCACTACTTTTTTACACTTTTAGTTACTTTTACTGACATAATCTTCATTTCTAGACTCTTCCAAGCCTCTTTCTCCTCTCTTTTCTTTTCAGGTTGTAGCACTCCCTTTAGTATTTCCTGCAAAGTCAGTTTCTTTGTTAAAAACTCTCTCAGTTTCTGTTCATCTGTGAATATTCTAAACTTGCTCTCATTTTTGAAAGAAAGACAATCTTGCCAGATATAAGATTCTCAGCTCACAGTTTTTCTCTTGCAGTTTCTTAAATATATCATACCACTATCTTCTTGCCTCCAAAGTTTCTGATGAGAAATCGGCACTTAATCTTATTGGGTATTCCTTATATGTTATACATCGCTGTTTTCTTGCTGCTCTCAGAATTCTCTCTTTGTCTTTGACATTTGACATTCTGATTAGTATGTGTCTTGGACTTGGTCTATTCAGATTAATTCAGATGGGAGTACATTGTGTTTCTTGGACATAGATATTGATGTCTTTCGATAGGGTTGGGAAATTTTCTGCCATTATTTCTTCAACTATTCCCTCTGCCCCTTTTCCCTTCTCTTCTTCTTCTGGGACTCCCATGACAGATATGTTTGCATGTCTCTTGCCATCTTTAAGTTCCCCGAGTCCCTGTTAAATTTTTCATTCTTTTCTTCACCTGTTCTTTTGTATGTTTGCTTTCAGAGGCCATGTCTTCAAGCTCACTGATCCTTCCTTCTTCCTCCTCAAATCTGCTGTTACTTAAATGTTACTTAAAAAATGTAGAGGATTTCCATATGCCCCACTCCCTACCCCTCCCACACTTTCCCACATTAACAACATCCTTCATTAGTGTGGTACATTTGTTACAATTGGTGAACACATATTGGAGCATTGCTACTAAGTGTGGATTATAGTTTACATTATAGTATAAACTGTCTCCTGCGCAATTTTGTAAGTTATGACAAAATATATTATATATATATATATATATATATATATATATATGACAAGATATATAATGACCTGTACCTGTCATTGCAATGCCATTCAGGAAAATTCCAATGTCCTGAAAATGCCACCATATTACACCTATTTTTCACTCTCCCTTCCGTCAGAACCTCTGGTGGCCACTGCCTCCACATCAGTGATAAAAGTTCTTCCATTGCTAGAATCACAATAAGTCTATAGTAGAAAAACAGTAAGTCTACTCTAGTCCGTCCTTCATTCCCCAATACTGAGGATTCTGGGTGGTGATGTTCACTCCTCCAATAATTGAGAGGGGGATTTGATCCATGGGACAGATGGATGGGACTATCTTGCTTGCAGTTTTAGAATCTCTCTGCTCCTTGGGATGGTCCTTGTCCATCATCATCTCCTTGTTAGTGTATCTAATGAACTGTAGAGTAGGTGTTGCCCAATATATTTCAACCAAGTTCTTATTTTTAAAAAGGAGATGGTATTCACCTCATTAAAATTGAAAACTTTTGTGCATCAAAAGACTTCATCATGCCAGCAAAAAGTCAACCTACAGAATGGGAGAAAATATTTGGAAAACACCTACCTAATAAGGGATGAATTTCCAGAAGATATAAAGAAATCCTACAACTCAACAATAAAAAGGGAAACAACCCAATTTAAAATGGGCTTGAATAGACTTCTTTCCAAAGAAAATATGCAAATGGCCATACAGCACGTGAAAAGATGCTTAACATCATTAACCATTAAGGAATTGCAAATCAAAACCACAATGAGATATCATTTCATACCCACTAGAATGGCAACTCATAATAGTTGGAATCTAGAATATAGGCTACCAAGGAACAGGGTAGGGGTCAGGAATAGGAACTTAAGACTTAAATTGTACAGAGTTTCAATTTGGGATGATGAAAAAGTTTTGGAAATGGATGGTGGTGATGGTAGTACAATACGAACATAAATAACAACACTTAATTATGTTTTTGAATATGGTTAGAAGAAGAAATTTTACGTTGTATGTATATATTACTAGAATAAAAATTTTTAAACAAATCCATGGGTCTGTAAAACAGAAACAGTGAACCCTTAGGTAAGCCATGGACTATAGTTAACAGGACAATGATAAAAAATGTTCTTTTAACACTTGTAACAAATGTACAACACCAATGTAAGGTATTAATAATGGGGTGGTATATGGGAACCCTGTATTTTCTGCATGATTTTCTGTAAACCCACAACTTCTCTAATAAAAAAAAATATAAGCTGTTTTTTCTTAGTGCACAATCTCCTGGAAATAAACTGAATAGGATTATAAATTTGAAATTTTAGGGGGACTTATATATATATATATATATATATGTATCTGTTGAGATTCTGAGGAACAGAAAGGTTAAATGAAGTCCAATGTTATCTAATCAGCTGGGAGTTAAAACCAGATTTCCTAAATGCCAAGTTAATTAGCTTTTCTTACTAGAACATGTGCTATATATTGAAACGTTGTATTAACATATGACTAGATATATAACTAGAAGTTTCTCTAGTGGGAAAATCTTATATAATTAGGTTGTCATTTAACAGTTTGAAGTGGTCATTTATTTGAAAAGCCTTATTTCAGACTAGAGATCTTTCCTGATTATAAAACTTTTCCTTCAATTTTGAATAATAAATTCTTTCCTTCATTTGAGGCACTATCAGGTAAAATAACTGATAAGGCTTTTAAGTTGTTTATCTCATTCCTAGAAGGGTAGTTATGACCTATAGCATATCATTTTGAGTAGTTTGGTTTGTTAATTGTGCTGTGTGTCATACCTCTATATTTTTCCTTATTTTTGGATTTTATTGACCTACTTTATTAACCTTTTAAAATGTGTCTGTAAATAATATAGAACTTTCCACTTATTAACCAATAAAAAAATAAGTGCTTCCTCAGAATATTTACTACAAATTGAGTTTAAAAAATGAATACTTAAAGGGACAGTGCAAATTTAAAATATGCAGGTCAGCTATATTTCTGAATGGGCTTACTCTATAAGTGAAATTGATAACCAAATTAAACTAAATATAAGAGAATCAAGACCATGTGTGATCCAATCCTGTCTAGTCTTGGTTCTTTTCTACTTCCAAATAGACTATAGTCCTAAAATCTTGGGGTAAAGAAAACTAATTACAAATAAACATTTTAGGACATTGGCTCTCATTTCTGTGGAATGGAGGTTATCAGAGTTGCCCTGGTTGACTATTAAGCTTAGGTTAATGGATGTATCAATTTGGATCCTCAAAAAAGCAGGTACCAAGGGATTATTGGGGCAAATGCCCAGTCAGGACACCAGAGAGAGTGGAATAAAAGGATAAAGAGGAAGAGAGTAGGAGTAGTCAGAGGGTGCTAGGAGAGGGATAGGGTAGGAAGAACCACATATGGCAGTGCAGTTCTAAGAAAATCTTGACTAGGCCAATGGGGAGACCCCAAGCAAAAGCTGCCTAACAGAGGAATCCTGTGTTGAGCAGAGTGGCCTGCAGTGGTAGTAGTCTGCCCATTTTACTCTGGTCAGTTACTGACTGGCTGCAATGCAAACACAGTGGAGGATCCACAAGGGGAGGCAGCTGGGGCAGCTCTGAGTCAGCTTTGCTCCCCACAGCAGGTTCTCCTGTTAGGCAGAAGAGAATTCCATTTCCATGTGTTGAAAAATATCTTCCTTCTTATGAATAAGTAGAGATGGGATCTGAAGACAGTAGTACATGGTGTGACAAAACAAAGCCAAAAGTGCTTATCTAGCAAATTTTCCAATCCATCCAGTTTAGCTTGCCACTAGGTCTTGAAGATATTTTCCTACATTGTCTTCTAGAAGCTTTATGGTTCTTGCTTTTATATTTAGGTTTTTAAAATTCATTTTGAGTTAATTTTTGTATAAGGTGTGATAAGGGGTCCTCTTTCCTTCTTTTGCTATGGATATCCAGTTTTCTCAGCATTATTTGTTGGATAGACTGCTCTGCCTGAGCTGGGTGGATTTGATAGGCTAGTCAAAAATCGCTTGACCACAGATGTGAGGGTTTGTTTCTGAATCATCAATTCGGTTCTATTGGTCTATGTGTCTGCCTTTATGCCAGTACCATGCTGTTTGTATGACTGTACGTTGGTAATATGAGTTAAAGTTCAGAAAGGAGAGTCCTCTAACTTTGCTTTTCCTTTTTAAGATGTTTCTGGCTATTCAGGACCCCTTACCCTTCCAAATAGATTTGATAATCATGTTTCCCATTTATTTAAAAAATGCTGGTGGAATTTTAATTGGGATTGTATTGAATTTGTATATCAATTTGAGTAGAATTGACATCTTAATGATATTTAGTCTTCCAGTCTGTGAGCATGGAATGTTCTTCCAATTATTTAGGACTTTTAAAAATTTCTTTCAACAATTAGTTGTAGTTTTCTGAATACAAGTGTGTTATATCTTTGGTTAAGTTTATTCCTAAATATTTGGATTTTACCTGTCATATTTTATTTCCACCACTCTTTTGACACTTTTAATTACTTTAATTGATATAATCTTCATTTCTATACTCTCTTCCAGTCCTCTCTCTCTTGTCTTTCCTTTTCAGACTGTAGCACATCCTTTAGTATTTCCTGCAAAGCAGGTCTCTTGGTTACAAACTCTCTCAGTTTCTGTTTATCTGTGAATATTCTAAACTCACCCTCATTTTTGAAAGACAATCTTGCTGGATATAAGATCCTTCGCTCGAAGTTTTTCTCTTTCAGTTTCTTAAATATATCATACCACTGTCTTCTTGTCTCCATGGTTTCTGGTGAGAAATCAGCACTTAATCTTATTGAGTATCCCTTATATGTTATGCATTGCTTTTCTCTTGCTGCTCTCAGAATTCTCTCTTTGTTGTTGGCATTTGACATTCTGATTAGGATGTATCTTGGAATTGGCCTATTCAGATTTTTTAGGATTGGAGTACAACGTGCTTCTTTGACATGGATATTTATGTCCTTCAATAAGATTGGGAAATTTTCTACCATTATTTCTTCAAATATTCCTTCTGCCCCTTTTCCCTTCTCTTCTCATTCTGGGACACCAATGGCATGTATGGTTGCATGTCTCTTGCTGTCGTTTAGTTCCCCGAGACCTCATTCAAGTTTTTCCAATCTTTTCTTCACCTGTTCTTTTGTATGTTCACTTTCAGAGGCCATTTCTTCAAGCTCACCAATCCTTTCTTCTGCTTCCTCAAATCTGCTATTATATGATTCCAGTGTATTTTTAATTTCATTTATTGCACCTTTCATTCCCATAAGATCTGCTTCTATGTGTGCTTTCAAATTCTTCTTTGTGCTCATCCAATGTCTTCTTAATATCCTTAATTTCTTTAGCCATCTCACTGAATTTATTAAGGAGATTTGTTTGAACATCTATGATTAGTTGTCTCAACTTCTTTATGTCATCTGGAGACTTATCTTGTTCCTTTAACTGGGCCATATCTTCCTGTTTCTTGGTGTGGATTGTAATTTTTTTGTTGGTGTCTTGGCATCTGGCTTACTAGAGTATTTATTCTGGGTGCAGTTTTTCTCTTTAGTATAGGGCTTCCTGCCCTTTCTCTCTTGTTGGTTGTGTATGTAGTAGGAGCCAAGGAGGTAGTTGGTGCTGTAAGCTTGGAGGCTCAAGCTGCCCTCAGTGCCCCAAGGACCGATGAAGCTTCCCCCAAATTTCTCCTTTGCCAAGGGTAGGGACAGAGTCACAGCTGTGTGGAATAATCCAAGTCATGCAGCCCTAGACTGTAGTTGCTCAGAGAGACTGATGAAGCTTCACGCCCCTTTTTCCTCTGCTTGGGGCGGGGATAGAGCTGCAGGTGTGGGCAGCAATCTCAGCAGTGCAGGTCCAAGATGACTGCAGTTGCCCCCATAGACTTCCGATTATTCAGTCTGTGTCAGCCAAATGTACCTGCAGTTACCTGGATAGGCTGTTGCAGGGCCCAACAGCTTCCTCCCTGCTTGAGGTGGGGCTGAAGCCTACGCTAAAGCTGCAGGCCAATCTGGGTGATAGAAATCGGTCTCTACTATCACCATGATTTTCAGTCAGCTTGGCTTCCCCTCATACTGGCAGTGGAGTCAAAATGGAGGCTACCAGCCTCCTTCCGACTTGGACAGGTTCAATATTCAGCTGTTCTTATATTTAAGGAGCAGCTACTAAAGAGATGAGGGTGAGGGTAGGGGAAGAAACAATTCATAAATTCTTCATAAACTGATAGAGAATAAGCTCAAAGATCAATTTTTAAAGTTTTAAAAGCAAGGTAAAGAACAATATATATAGCATTCTACCTTTTGTGTAAAAATGATGTATGTGTGTGTCTAACTTACATAGAACACCTTTGGAGGGACACACATCCACACAGACACAATTACAATCATCGAAAATCTCTACATTGGTATTCAGATACCTTATGAGGATGAAAGGAACAATAAATGAAATTAAAAATACACTGGAGGCATATAACAGGGACAACCAGCAAGATGGCGGCAGAGTAAGGTGCTCCTAGAATCAGCTCCTGCTACAGGGCAGTTAGTAATCACCCAGAGCTAACTAAAGGATTTGTTTGGGGGCTCCAGGAGACCAGAAGTGCATCCTGCATCATCCTTGAAAGAGTGGAAGGAGGAAACTGCCCATCTGCAGAGAAGACTCATAAGTAGAGCACTCCACACCATGGAGGCCAGTGCCCATCCTCCACTGGAGGCACAAGCCGCCTGGGGAGCTGTTCCGTGGCTGGAATTGGAAGCTCCACTTCCCAAAAATAGGGGAGGAAGAGACTGTTGGGCACCGATTTCAGCTTTTGCTAAGTGTAAATGCCCACTGCAGTGTTCACTCTGGACCCCCACGTACTGTCAAATCACCAAGCACCATTTCTGTCCAAGGGCAGTCTGTGCCTGCTCATGAATGGAAAAAGGGAGGGGTGAAAAGGAGGGGCTGTAAGTGTTCAAGGGAGAGCTTTGCCACAGGGTTCTATGGTTGCTATAGTAACTGTTTCTTTTGTTGTGTATATATTCTGAACAGCTGCTTCCTTTGGGTTTTTGTTGGCAGGGATATTACAGAGGTAAGTGAAAGCAAAAGGAGCACCACTCTGACCAGGGGAAATAATTTCATAGTCAGGTTATTCTTGTTTAGCTGGGTTTGAACTTTATACTAGGGTTAAATGTGGCTTTCAAAAGTTGGTGAGTAACATGATCCTTAAGAGATGGTGAATCCTAACAAGGAAAGGCCTAGCTATGCTATGATCTGCAAGGCATCTTATGCTACCTTGAACAATAGAGCTCTACTTTGTTGTGTTCTTAAGATTTGAAACTTTCCTTTTTCTTTCTACCTGGAATAAATACAAATCGAATTACAAGCTGCCCTGGAGGTATCTGTCTAACAGAAAAATTCCCCTTCCACATACCCACAAATCCTTGTACTCCTTTCCAAGTCCTAACTAATTCCCCTAATTAGAGCTATCTCTGGCTGCAGCCATTTACAAAGTTGAATTGCTGCATAGAAACAAATTTAGTGAATATTCGAAATTAATAATATTCATTAAATTAACAGTCCTGTTGCCCACATACTGCTATTGCAACCAGCCTATTAGGACTTTTTACAGATCTTACTAAAAAGGGGGCATCTCTGAGAGAAAGGCAGAGAAAAATGGTTTCATTATTAAGGAATAAATGCGTTATGTACTTTATTGTTCATATATAGTCTTTTTTATATTATACTAATACATATTATGCATATTGATATTTTCAAGTAGCATGGCATAAAATAGAAATTCAAGGGGTTAAAATATTGAAGCAAATCAGTAAAAAACTATATCTGCATACTCAACAGTCAAATTTTGTAAATACGCAAACTTGAAATGCAAATAAGGAAAGTAGAAAGCACAGCTGTCCTTATAAATAAATTAATATTGAACATAGGTGTTCTACAGTGTTTTGAGCCCTTTGGGATTTCTGGAAAAGTGCAATATGAAAACAAACTGATGATCTTGTTGTTAATTAAAATATATTCAGTATTTGTCTACTATGGGCTTTTTAGTGAAATCCATGAAACATTTGGTTGATGTAATTTGGCAAATGGAGCTATTCACAGGTGCTACATCTTAAGACTCAGTTCATGGCAATATGATTACATATTTGTCTGAGAATTCTCACAATTTACTCATTTTCATTTTACTGTATAAAATCTGAATGAAAAAATTTTTGATTGATGCAAAATTGAAAGCATATAGGTAACAATAGGAATGTTTAATTATTTAATTAAAATATAGTGTGTCCCTGTACATATCTTATTAGATCTCATATGTATGCATATTTATTTTACTTATTTAAATATTGGTATTTTAGTATCCAAAGGTTTTTAGTGGAAACTTCTGTTAATTATAAATTACTAAAGGTAAGATTTGGAGTCCAAAGAAGTGCTGATGTTCCATGTTCTCTACTTTCTGACTACATGATTTGGGGCTAATTATCTGATCACTTGGAGCACCAATTTCCTAAACTATTAAAAAATGATAGAGTCTTTGGGTTATGGCTCTGAGGGAATTAATCAAGATAAGACATACAAATTAATGCTGAAAGTGTAAACATGATTCTGTTACAATAATGTCAATTATTATGAGAAAGTAACCAGATTTTTAAAATCATTTATCATCGCATAAATCATTTTGATTTTCACTTCTTACCCTCCTCACATTTTGATGTGTTACCAATATGGTGATAACATTCAAGTCTCTTTATTCTTGGATTTTCTTCCAAGCTCCAGACCTGATTTTTCCAAATATTAATAACTGAAATCCCATTGATATCTCAAATGTAGTGGATTCAAATCTGACCAATTCATCTTATCTTCCAAACCAATTTGTCCACCTTGGTCTTGTATTTCTGGTAAAGGCATTAGTATTCTCCCATTTCCTAAAGTTCAAAATCTCAGTTACCTCTTTGGCATTTCCTGGTAATTATTAAGCTTTATTCCTTTACAACTTGGAACTTTTTCATGGATTTGAGCCCTCATGTCCATTCCCATTCAACTCTAGTTGAAATTCTCAAGAATTCTTGCTCAGACTGTTGCAGCAGAGTTTCTTCCCTGGTCTCCAGATCTCCAGTTTCCTCAACATTCTGCAGACTGTTTCCTAAAGTACATGTTACTGCACTCCTCAAATATGTGATTGTTTCTCAATTCTGACTACAGTTGAAACTTCTTAGCCTGACCTTCAGGGCAGTCCATGATCAAAATTCAGCCTAAATTTTATAGTTCTTCTCATTGCTCTTGAAAAATGAAACCTGTCATGATTGCCAAACTTTATTCATGTATTTAAAACTCTGCTTTTTACAAGTTTATGCTTACTCTGTTTCCCTTGCCTGTGTAGCCTTCCTCTGTCCCAACTTCTAGGGCTGAAATGTCACTTCTTCCATGAACTGTTCCTTATTCCCTACCTCTATATTAAGGTAGACCTGGTTTCTTCTGGCATTTTTATTTTTTTATATTTCTGATTGCCCCTATTAGGTTTTTAGATAACATATTTATAAATCTTAGGACTCACTACAGCACTTACAGTAAACTTTAATATGTAAGGTGCTTTAAATGAAAATGTAAATGTATGAACAAGTTACACATGACTGCCTATATTTCTCAAACTAAAAGTCTCAGAATAAAGCTGACCTTTTATCTGATCTCACACTTTTTTATCTTTAGAATATCTCTACTTGAATATATCATGAACAGCTTAAAAATTATGTGTATGATTTTTAATGCTATGTAGCTGACAAATAAAGCCATTGCTGGAGTATACGTAAAGGGTACTCTTTGTTTTTAAAAAGAAATGTGCAAGAAAGAACAGTTCCTTGTTCTTTTTCTCTTGAAGACAGTTGTGATGGTTAGTCTAATGTGTCAACTTGGCCAGGTAATTGTGTCCAGGTGTTTGGTCAAGCAAACACTGGGCGATTTGTAATATAAGAGCATTTATGGACTTTGGTCACCAGTGAGTTTACTGTGTGGATGGCTGATTACATCTGCATCAATCAGGGAGATTGCATCAGCAATGGGTGACGCTTTTATCCAATCAGTTGAATGACTTAAAAGGGGAAGTGATTTCAACATTCAGGGAGAATTTCCCAGCTCGTCGCTGGACAGGCAACTTCTCCCAGAGACTCATCAACAACCTTCATTGGACTTTCATCGGAGTCCCTGGCTTGCAGCCTGCCTGTGTCCATGGTCACATGAGACTCTTATAAAATATATTATTGACGGATATCTCCTGTTGATTCTGTTTCCCTAGAGAGCCCTGACTAATACAACAGCTGATGCCTGAGACTGAGCTATCTATCTGGGGGCCTTGGAATGGGCTAGATGAAGAAGGCAAGCCTATAGACTGAAGTGGAAAGTATAAAGGTGAGAAGAACCCAGTTCCATGAAGACAGATTTGATGCCCTGCATCAGTTCTACCTCTGAACTTTTTGTTTTATAAGATAATGAATCCCTTGTTTTTTCAGCTTCTTTGCAATCAGGTTTTTCGTTACTCTTGGCCATAAACATCATAAAGAATGAAACAGACATTGAGAGAGATGAGTTAGGAGAGACCACTGAGATCCAAGGGAGCGAGAGAAGGAGATGAAGAGAGTAGAGTCATGGTGACTTTCCAATTTTGGTGAGCTAGACTACAGTTATTTAATTAGCAATTAAGTTATTTTCCTGTACTTTAAAAAATATATATCCCTATTTTACTTAAGTTATTTAAATGACCTCCAAGTTCTTGTATCAAACAATCCCTAAAAAAGACAACATATATTATCACATTCTATCCGAATGACAACTTTGTAAATTAAGTATTAATATCGCCTCCGTTTTAGAGATGAGAAAACTGAGGATAGCAAAGGTCGTAGTCAGTAACCAGAGGGAAGTTGGAACTTGAACCCAGATTTTCTCACTAAAAAGACTATTATTTTTCACCACACTATTCATTTTATTGTCTCATTATAACCCTTCATTTTCAACTTCTCCAGGTCCATCAAATATTTTGCCTCAATGGTTTTATAAATTTGAAGTCAATTTTTAACCATATATATATATAAAAATATTATATATAGTAAGATTATACACTAAATATAGTTCAGTCAATATAAAACTAAAAAAAAGTTACCAATCTAAATTCCAATATATCTTGAAAAGGAGCAATAACATTTTTTAGGAACTCATATCTTGCCAACTTGAGCTTAAGGTGTTGGCAACCTGCAGTGAGAAAAGAGGGAGTAAGAATTGTGGTAATTTATGACTCAAAGGCCAAAGAAAAGAAGAAGCACCCCAAGAAACAAAAATAAAACAAAAACCTCCTAAAGCCAAAACCAAATAAAAGTGTAAGAATAAATTTTCACACTGATGAAATAACCCCTCATTTTATAACTATAACCAAAGCTATAGTTTTTAGAATCAGTATAATTGCAAAAAAAATTTTAGGATAAATCAATTCCGAGGAGAATCAATCTTCTAAAAATAAATACTCGTATTTCATAAATGTTTATAACCATATTATCCATTATTTTTAATAGAATATGATGTGATGAGCAGTGGATTATCAGTCTTTAAAAGATGCAAATACAAGAAATATTTATCACTACTTCTACAAATTGATCACTTATTTCCAAAACTCAAACTTTAATATTCTTAAGCAATTTTTTTCTGGTTAAAAAATAATTTCTGTTAAAGAAAATAATCTGAGAAGCTGTTTTAACTTATCCTCATAGCTTCTATGTCATGGTGTAGCAATTTCCTCTTTTGAGAGTTGGTTCAAGGAATATATTGTGAAAGACAGGGCTAAGAAAATTTAATGTGCAGCCTTCCAGCAAAGGAAAATAAACTTCTTAAGCTTTTTTTTTTTTTTTTTTTTTTTTTTTCAGGTACCAGGGCCAGGTTTGAACCAGGGACATCACATCCACTCCCTGGAGTTGTTTTTTTTTTTTTTTTTTCATTTGTTTACTTTTGTTTGTTTGTTGTTGTTAAGAGGCAACAGGAATGGAATCCAAGATCTCCCATGTGGGAAGCAGGTGCTCAACCATTTGAGTCACATCCACTCCCACCGTAAGCTTCTTTTAATCTCATTTTTAATCATTAAAATATTTTTATATTCAGTTTTCACTTTAACCTTATTTTAAACTTGTATCAATTTTTGTTTCTTCTCTTTTTTATTTTATTTTTTATATCAATGTTACAATTTACTCCATTAATACAAGATAATAACAACAATAACAATAAATCTGCTTTGGTCCATGGTTATGCTCTCCCCTTATTTTTTATTCTCTCATATCTCACTGATTTCATTACTTCCTTTTATAATGATCATCAAACTCAATGATCAGAAGTGGAAAGATATTCCACAGGGAGGGAGCAGAGGGGAAGAGTTAGATGGAGGCATTAGTCTCCATTCTGCCTCCCCAAAGAATGTCAACCTTAGAGATTGTTTATCTGCTGCTATTTGATAGCACTTATGATTATATGTAGAATGGCAAGCTCAGGTTTCTTTTGACTTGGAGCCATAAGATTTGGGGTCAAATATACTAAAAGCAGGCCTGCACCCAGGACAGTTTAGCATGTGGATAGTCTAAGCTTGTCTGTGGTAAGATATTAAGTGTTTTAGTCAGCCAAAAGGGTGCTGATGCAAAATACCAGAAATCTGTTGGCTTTTATAAAGGGTATTTATTTGGGGTAGAAGCTTACAGTTACCAGGCCATAAAGCATTAGTTACTTCCTTTACCAAAGTCTATTGCCACATGTTGGGACAAGATGGCTGCCGATATCTGCCAAGAGTTCAGGCTTCTTGGCTTCCTCTCTTCATGGGGCTCCGTTTCTCTCCAGGCTCAGCTGCTGTGGTCTCTCCACAAGGCCAGCTGTAGACTATCAGGCATACTGCTCTGTCTCTCTCCCCCGGGCTTCTGCCGTGTCTAAGGAGACATCTCTATTCCTCTGTTTTCTTCTCCTGTGTGTTCACTTCTCAGGCTCCAGCTCCAACTCAAAACTCAAAACTCCCTTATTTGTGGTGCAGTTTCTCTGTGGGTTCCCCCCCTCCCCCTTTTGTGGGCAGGGACTTAACTGTCCTACTGATGTGACCCAATCAAAACCTCAATCATTATTTAATCAAGTAAAAGTGAAACCTCTGAATCCAATATAATCTAATATGCCCTGAGGGACAGATCAGTTTACAAGCATAATCCAATATCTATTCTTGGAATTCATAAACAATATCAAACTGCTACACTAGGTAACAAGGAGTCTCCTTTAAACCTAAACCCAATGGACGAGTATTGCCTTCATGCTGAAACGCTCATTTTAGAAAATCTGGAATACAAAATAGATGAAAAAGTAATATATAATTCTACTACCCTGATATAAATATGACAAATATTTTGGTGTATTTTCTTTGAGCTTCCTCTTGACTATTAATGTGTTTGTGTCTGCATTTATCTATAGCTTTGAAAGATTTTTATATCATTTCAAGAGCATTTAACAATGATATTAATTTTTGTAAGCATTATTTAAAAGTTGCACAATATTTTGTATGTATAATCTATAACTTAACATTACCTCATTGAGGAAAATTTTAATTATTTCCAGGTTTTAATTTTTATTAATATAACAGTAATGACCAACTTTGTACATAAAGTTAAACCACCTTTGAAAGAAGCTTAATAATTTATGAAAGAGGAATGCATGAACATTTTAAAACCCTTAATGCATATAGTGAGCTAGAAATATATCTCCCTCCCTACTTTATTCCTATTTTACATCATGGTGTGCTATCTTCTTTTGCTAATTAGCTTAGTAAAAATTATACCTTACTGTTAGTTTGCTGTTCTTTGATTATCAGTGAAGGAATTTTAATTTGAACTGTATTGTTCTTTTTGGCTTTATTGTCCTGTATTTTACATCATGTTTTTGAGTTTTGGAAATTAACATCGCCATTGTGACTTGTCCTTTGTTGCTCTCCTCTTATTGTCCACCATGCTTTCCTTTCTACTTACATATTATCCTTTGAGAAGGCATCTATAATTTATGATTTCAGGCTATAGAATCAGAATTGAGTAAAAATGATTCCTACAAGAAGCAAAGAGTAGTCATCGCATTAAAAGAGTTTGGCTAGTCAAAGGGAAAGAAGGATAAGGAAAAGAAAAGAGTAGAGAATGTAGAGATGTATAAGCAGAGAGAGGAGAGAAAAGGGAGAAAAGAGAAAAGATTTTTAGGAAAAATAGTTGTGATTTCTAGGCATTCATCTGCGTTGTGTATCAGGAAACTCTTTGGTGTCTATTAAGTTGCTGCTATACAACACCATCATGCCCCTTTTAAGGAAATAACTACTGCAAAGTTCTATAATATCAGTAGTGGTATAAATTGATATAAACTTGCTTTATATTGTCTGAAATAAGGAACCTTATCATCAAAAATAATGCCTGGTGCACGGTATTACACATATATTAGCTGTCACTTAGTAAAGATGAATTTCTTCTTAAAATAAGCTGTGATTTTATGCTGTCATTCACTTACTCAGACATTTATTGAACATACACTACATTCCAGATCCTATGCAAAGTGCTAGGATTATAACTGATACCTTCCTTCAAAGCTTGCTATAACTACATACAACCTAAAGAGGGGAGATTTAAAGGTATCACATAAGCACAACCTTGTGTCCCCAGCTAAACTATGGTTAACTTCTCCATTAGGGAGGACAATTCATTGACTAATACAAATGAGCAGGGCCAACCTGGTTCCTCTCTGGAAAGTATAAAAAAAGACTGAGCCAGTTACCTTGGGTGCTAAGCTGACAAGGTTATATTGATTAGAGAAGTGCACTTTGGACCAAGTGCAAATCAGAAAATGCTGGTAGAGGCAGAGAGAGAGAGATGAATGGCAGAGGTAGATTGGAGAGAAAAAGAAAAGGAAAAAATAGGAGAGAAGCAGAAGCTTAAGAGACCACGTAGCCTCTGAAAAAGAGAGAGTAACTCATTCCAGGACTTGACAATTCCTAATTTGTTTTCCATGCGATCTGACTGTACTTCATTTCATAATCCTGGATGGCAGTTGGATTTCCCATCATATTTTTATAATATCTGCCACCCTCCCACTCCTACTTTTACTTTAGATGTTAGGTGTGTTTCTGTTTCTTACTCCCCAAAGAGCTTTAGCTAAAGCAATACACAGCAGATGGCCATGAAGTAACTTCCTGGCTGGGGAGATTATGGGCATGGGACCAGCTGGTCTACAACAGTTTCTTATATAAATCCTCCAACAACTATTGCTGTTCTCTCTCTCCTCTCAACCTCTGTTGTTGGAGTTGGTATCTCCAGTAGGGAATGCCTACTTATCCTCCTTGACTCATTACATACAGGGCTGAATCATTAAGCATCAAAAGAAACTTCCAGAGAAGTGTTCCAATAGTAGTCTCATGGCTTCCTGGGATCCTTGGGAGCATTCTGCTGTTCACTAAACAAGTATCACCAATATAGTATTCTCTTCTAGTGGTTGTAAAAGTTCGAGAGTAAATATTGAAGTTGGGGGAGATTCATATATATAGCATATCTTATGTAAGCTGACACTATGCTAAGTATTTTACATATATTAATTATACTAACTAATTTCATTCTCCTCAAAACCTTGTGAGGTTTGTATTATCATCTTCATTTTAAAACTAACAGGCTTGGCAAAGTGAAGCAATTTACTAATGGCTTTATGGTCAGCAGCAGAGTCAAGATTTCAACCAGGGTTAAAACACATAATGACTGGTTAAATTCATGAAAGGATGCCATAAATAAGGGAATATCAGGTACTTTATTGGTCACATGTATGAAACAAGGTAAACTAGTCACATAAATTGAACAGTGATTGCATTATCATACTGAATATATTAAGTTGAAGCAGATTTTAAAACATAAGTATCATTATTTCTAAGACTGGTTTTTGTTTAAAAAAAAAAAACTTTAAATTTGGCCTATAAACCGACCCGTTTTGAAATGTATTGGGTAAATGATATATTAAATATAAACCTGATTAATGCAATAAGAAAGAATTTAAATTAACAAAGAGCCCATTGGTAAGTATAAGCACACGGCTAAATGCTTAAAAAGATGGACCAAAATGTATTAAAGACAAGAACTTACATAAACAATACAACTGAATGCTCAGTAAGCCACAAAAGCATCCTCCATGATGGAATCATGCTATAAGTTAAACCATGTTTGTACGAGGGATAAAAGATTAGCAATACAATAAGTATCAATGTCAGTGGTACAGTACACATTCAGAATTCATAACAATCCAAAATATTGAAGCATAGAGTATATATGTCAAAGGACACATGATTAAAGAAGGTTCAGAAAAAAATAAGATTTTGAGAGAAGCTTGCCATCAAAATGGATTGAATAATCATTCTTTTGTTACAGAATGACCTGGGGCAGTCCACCCATTGCTGTTCTACTTACATGTTTAATTGTAAGAAAAATTTCTAAAAAGGAACTGATGTTATAGGAAAACATTAACTCCTTGCTTTTAAAGCTTCCATGTGGAACTAGTGCTACACTAATACATTTGGCCATTCATCCCCCTCCCAAGAGACAAAGCCTGAGGTTCAACATAGGGAGAAGTATTGGAAGGCAGCCATACCATGCCTGCTAAACCTAGAAGTAGATCAAGCTGTTTGATCCCTGCATCCAATTCTCAATTAGTTCACAAATCACATAAGGAAGAGAAAGTTATTCTTTTTGAATTTCTAAAAGTCCAACAGCTGAGACTGATGATGCGGGTTGGTGTGTGTGTGTGTGTGTCTATGTGTGTGTATATATATACATTAGGACCATGGTATATGCATAAGACCTCTTCATTGATATCTACATTTAAAAGTTGTTTTGCTTTAATTTTGATTTTGGCTTTAATTCATAGGTAAAATGTAAAAATCATGTATAATGATCAGTAAGGATTAGAATGAAAGGCAGAGGAAAAAAAATTGTCTAAGAGAATTCTTGGGTGACTACATAGGTAGCATTGCCGATTTAATTATGTCCTGGGGTAGCTGTAGAAAGATAAATGGTGAGGTTAAAGCATTTATTAAAAATAAAGATAAATATGAAGTTGTGACACTAATTTTTAGGAGAAGAAAATGATCCAATCACATCCAATAAGCTCATTAAAATTAGACCAGTTACAACAAAGAATTCTGTAATGTTAATTATTCACTTTAATTTATTCTTCAATGCCAAAGAAATTTGATGTTACACTGGAAAGTTTCCTACTTGGACATGTACATGACAAATTGTCTAACTGTCCATTAAAGAAGTATAAAAAAAGGTGACTGAGAAGAAGAAATAGGCCAAGTTAAACTAAAGATTCAATTTTCACAAATGAAAACGAAATATACTTGTTATGTAAAATAGTACTTGTAATGATGGCGCAAATTGTACAGCATCTTGAAATATAACTTTATTGACCATAGTAATAACTTATAATTCCTAATATGTCCCGGGTACAATATTAAGTACATGCCATTTCATTTCATCTATTTTTTATTAGAGAAGCTGTAGATTTATAGAGAAATCATGTGGAAAACACAGCGTTATAGCCCCATCACACACACAGAATTATTAACACTTTACATTAGTGTAGTAACTTGTTACATGATTAAACAATATAATGATAATTATACTATTAACCATAGTCCAGAATTTACATAAATTCTGTGTTGTACAGTCTTATGGCTTTTTTTTTTTTTAACAATTTATTGAAGTATATCATTCATACATGAACATACATAAACTATAAGTGTTCAGTAAACATCGTGAACTTACAAAACAAACATGCATAACATCATGCAGGGCTCCCACACATCACCCCCCCACAAACACCCTGCATTGCTGTGAAACATTTGTTAACAAATCATGAAAGAACATCGTCAAAGTATTACTACTAACTATAGTCCGTATCTTCCTCCCCTATATATATATTAAGGATTTATTTATTTATTTACTTTTATCCATTTTTAACACCCCCCCCCCATTTTTGCTGTTTTTGTGTCCATTCTCTGGGCAACTCTCTGTGTCCATTTCCTGCCCTCTCTTCTGATCCTTCTCCTCCTATCTTTACTGGGATTCGATCCTTAGAATCTCTGATGTGGGAGAGAGGTGTCCTACCACCTGTGCCACCTTAGTTACTGGTTTTTCAGTGTGTTTTGTCTTGGCTCTCCTTTGTGTCACTCTCCTGTTACATCATCATCTTGCTGTATGGTTCGCGGGGCCTGGCAACTCACCCTCTTGCGGGGTCTAGCAACGTGCCCGCCTGTGGGGCCTGGTGGTCCACGTGCCTTCTATATTTTTCTTTTTTAAAATTTTTACCGGGAGGTCCTATGGATCCAATCCATGTCCCTCCATATGGGAGACAGACGCCCAACCACCCAAGCCACATTTGTCCCCCTGCTATATCTCTTAAGGTTGACCAAAGATACCCAAAGTTACAGTCTTTTCTCATACAGGATGGTCATATAATAAATCAGGCTTAGTTATCACCAACATTCTAAAAACCAGACCTAGGGAGAAAAACTAGGTGTGGGGACACATGCATGGTTTCTAATATAGCGAATATTTAGCCTACCCTGATTATCACAAAATCAGGTCACACCTATGGCTTTTTAAAATTTTATGCTGGTGAAATGTGTAGATATATCCCAAAATTTCCCCTTTTAAAACCATATTCAAATACATAATCCAGTGGTATTAATTGCATTCACAATGTTGTGCCATCATCAGCACCATCCATTAACAAAATCTTTCCATCACCTCAAACAGAAACTCTGTCCCAATCAAGCATTAATTCCCCATTCCTTATCTCCACCCTAGGCCCTGATAACCTGTATTCTAGTTTCTGACTCTATGAATGTGTTTATTCCAATTATTTCATATCAGTAAGATAATACAATATTTGTTCTATTGTGTCTGGCTTATTTCACTCAACCTGATATTTTTAAGGTTCATCCATGTTGTCAAGTACCAGAACTTCATTCCTTTTATGACTAACATCCCATTGTATGAATAGCCCATATTTTGTTTATCCATCCATCTGCTGATGCTTGGGTTGCTACTATCTTTTGGCAATTGTAAATAATGCCACTATGAATATTGATGTACAAATATCTGTTCGAGTCCCTGCTTTCAATTCTTATGACTATATATGTAGAAGTGTGATTGCTAAGTCATATGCTAATTCTATACTTAACTTTCGAAGGAATAGCATTTTATACTCCCATCAATGAATGAGTGCTTTTATTTCTCCACATCCCCCCAAAAAATTATTTCCCATTTATTTAAATAGTATTCATTCTAGTGAGTATATAAAATGGTATCTCATTGTAGTACTGATTTGTATTTCCCTAATGGCTAATTGTGTTTAGCGCCTCTTCATGTGCTTTTTGCCATTTGTGTATCTTCTTTGGACAAATGTCTATTCAAGTCTTTTGTCCATTTTTTAAATTGGGTTTCTTGTCTTTTTTTGTTGACTTGTAGTATTTCTTTTTATATTCTGAATTTGGATATTAAACCCTTATTGGATATGTGGCTTCCAAATAATTTTCTCCCATTCTGTAGGTTGTCTTTTTTACTTTTATGAAGAAGACCTCCGATGATACACAAAAACTTTAAATTTTGATGAAGTCCATTTGTCTATTCTTTCTTTTGTTGCTTGTGTTTTTGGTGTAAAGTTTAAGAAACTCTTGCCTAACACAAGGTCCTGAATGATGCTTTCCTATGTTTTCTTGTAGGAGTTTTATCATTTTGAACCTTATATTTATGGTTTTGATCTATTTTTAGTTAATTTTTGTATATGGTATGAGGTATGGATATACTTTCTTTCTTTTGCATATGGATATCCAGTTTTCTCAGAATCATTTGTTGAAGAGACTAGTCTTTCTCCATTGAGTGGACTTGGCACCCTTGTCAAAAAATCAATTGGCCATAGATGTGAGAGTTTATTTCTATGGTCTGTATGTCTGTCCATGTGTCAGTACCATGCTGATTTTTTTGCAGCTTTGTAATAAGTTTTAAAACCAGGAAGTCCAAATCCTCCAACTTCAGTCTTCTTTTTCAAGAAGGCTTTGGCTATTTGTGGCCCTTTACCTTACCCTTCCAGATAAATTTGATGATTGGTTTTTCCATTTCTGCAAAAAGGCTGTTGGAATTTCGATTGATATTGCATTCTGTATGTATATTGCTTTGTGAAGAACTGACATATTAGGGATATTTAGTCTTTCTATACATGAACATGGAATGTGTTTCCATTTATTTATGTATTCTTAGATTTCTTTTAGCAATATTTTGTAGTTTTCCAATACAAGTCCTTTACATCCTTGGTTAAATTTATTACTAGATATTTTATTTGTTTAGTTACAATTGTAAATGAAATTGTTTTCTTAATTTCCTCCTTAGATTGTTCAACTACTGTATAACAACACAACTGATTTTTGCTATGAGGTGTATATATATTCATAATTGTCATGCCTTCTTGTTCAATTGACCTCTTCATCAGTATATGGTGATCTTTTCTGTCCCTTGTAACAGTTTTTTAATTGAAGTCTAATTTATCTGGTATTAGTACAGCTACCCCAACTCTCTTTGTTTACTATTTGTAATATATATATATATTCCCATCCTATCATTTAGAACCTACTTATGTCTTTGAATATGAGGTGAATATTCTATAACAATATATAGTTGAGTCATTCATTTTTATCCATTTTGCCACTCTCTGCCTTTTGGTTCGAGCTTTTAATTAATTTATATTTAATGTAACTAATGATAATGCAGAAATTTCTTCTGGCATCTTGCTATTTGCTCTTTGTAAGTCTTATAGTATTGTTTGTCCAAAACTATAGATTTATCACTGTTTTCTTATGCATATGCATTTTAGAAATTGTAAGAAATATAACTTAGAGTTGCATACTAAAATATAGTACAATGTTACTGGCATTTATAATTTCCACATGTTTACCTTTACTGGAGGTCTTTATTTCTTTATGTCACTTCAATATACTGTCTAGTATCCTTTCCTTTCAGTCTAAAGAATTCCTTTTAGCATTTCTTATAAAGCAGATCTAGGCATGACAAAATCCCTCAACTTTTGCTTATCTGGGAATGTCTTAATCTTTCCCTTATTTTTGAAAAACATCACACTGGATATAAAAGTCTTGGTTGCTAATTATTTCTTTCAGCACTTTATATATTGCATTCCACTACTTTCTTGCCTCCTTGGTTTCTGTTGAGAAATCTTAATCTTACTGGTATTCACTTGTTTCATAGCATATTGCTTCTGTCTTGCAGCTTTTAGAACTCTCTCCTTGTCCTGGGCATTTGACAGTTTGACTACTATATCTGGGTTTGGATCTCTTTGAGTTTATCCTGTTTGGAGGTTGTTGGCCTTCTTGAATGTGTATATTCATATTTTCATTAAATTTGGCAAGTTTACTGCCATTAATTATTTGGATATTCCTTCTACCCTTTCTCTCTTTCTTCTTCTTCTGGGGCATCCATATGTGTATGTCAGTATAGTTGAAAGTGTCCCAAAAGTGAAAGGTCTGTTCACTTTTTTCATTCTTATTTTTCCATTTTGCTCCTCATTGTGAATCATTCATTTTCTTATGTTTGAGAGCACTGATTCATTCTTCTGCAAACTCCAATCTGTTATTGAAACCCTCCAGTGATTTTTTTAATTTCAATTTTTGTTGTCCTCAACACCAGTATTTTTGTTTAGCACCTTTTAAAAATTTCTGTCTCTTCACTGAAAATTTTATAGTGTTCATTCATCATTTTCCTGATATCCTTTAATTCTTTCTGTGTTTTTCTTTATCTCCTTGAGCATATTGAGGATTTTTTTTTTCAAGTCTTTATCTGGTATATCCAAACTATTGTTATCTTTGTTGATGGTTTATGAATTTTTATTTTGTTCCTTTTGATGGGCCATTATTTCTTATTTCTTTGTTTATCTTATATTCTTTGTTGCACACTGTACATTTTAATATAGTAACTCAGGGATTTCGCTCTTGAGTTGTCTATTTCTTATGTTTATCTGGCCAGTGATATCACAGAGATTTTCTTGAGTGTCAGGAGCAAACAATAACAAACAAATCAAGGCAATAAACAAAACACCTTTCACAATCTTTTCAAATTCAATCTGCATTGGCTCCTGCTCTCTTTGAGAGATTAACCCCCCTATGAAGAAGATCAGTTCAAGGTAAATATGAAGTGCAGGATCCTTTAAGTCTTTTCTAAACCTGTGTCTTCTTGCTCTGGGTTTGTTCTCAATCCTGGCTTTAGGAATTCTCCATTTACAGGAATCCAAATGCTCATTCTACTTTCTATAAAACAGACTGCTCCCCACTCTCAGGCTGCTCTGTCCTATGTCTTAAAACAGGTCCCAAGCCACTTTGACTTAATTGTTTCTTATACTGTTTTAGCTGTCAGCAAGCTGCTTCTCCCTGCAGAGCAAGTTTTGGGAGGGTGAGGAGAGATGATACTTTGGTTCAGTGTCTTAGGCTGTTACCCCAAAAATTGTAACCTACATACAGGTATCCCAGTATGGGCATGGGGGTTATTCTCCTCCCTCTAAGACAAGGCAAGGGATCCACAATGGCAGTGCTGGCTCTACTGTACCTGAGCAGGGACAAGGTGGAGTCAGCAAGATGCCACAGTTTCTCCTACTGTTTTTAAAGCTGCATTTTCTTGAACAAGCACTCACCCAATTATTGCAAACCTATAACTGATTTCCACAGTTTTGAGAAGGATGGCTCTGCCAGTTTTTTAGCTATTTGTTTAAGAATTCTTTAGGGCAATAGCCGCCTGGAGCATTTTACATTGCCATCTTAGTCTCATACCATTTCATTTAACCTCACCAAAAACCTAGAGGGTAGACATTTGTTTACAACCTGTTTCCTTGAACTGACCTACATGCACTGTTTTCATTCCGTCTTTATTGCAATGAGGTTGTTATGATAATTTTATTTACCTGATAATGAAACTGATATATGTAAGCTCCTTAAGGCCAAGGATTTTTTATCTGTTTTATCCACTCCTTTTGGCCCAACACCTGGAGATAGGACATTGTCAATAAATATTTTTTGAATAAAATAAGAATTGGAGAAGCTAATTAATTTGTTAGAATTACACAATTGGCAAGTAGTGTTGGGATAACAGTCAAGTGTAACTCCTAATCCTTTACTTATTTATCATGCTATGCTACAGAATTAATTCACGAGGGTCAGGACTGTGTACATTTTATTTTTCATCTAATCTTCAGTGCATGGACAGAACTAAGTACAGAGTAGGTGTGATGGTTAATTTTATGTGTCAACATTTCTAGGTTATAATATCCAGCTGTTTGGAAAACAAGCAGGCACCAGCCTGCTTGTTACAGTGAGGGTGTTTTGTGGATGGGATTTACATCTATAATTTGTTGATTGAACATACAATCAACAAGGTTTGCCCTTAGCAATGTGGGCTGTCATCTCATCCAATCAGTCTGAGGTCTTAAAAGTCAGAACTGAAGATTTCTGAAGTCAGAAGAAGAATTTCTGCTTCAACTTCAGCATTGGCATTGGCTTTTGCTAGAATTTCTAGCCAGCCAGCTTCTCCTGGAGAATTTGGATTAAGGCCTGCAGTATCACCTTTATAATTCTCATTCTCTCTCTCTCTCTTTCTCTCTCATACAGTAGATAATCAAGAAATATTTAAAATAAATGATTTATAAAGGTTTCCCCTTATATATAATAGATTAAAAGAAATATATTAAAACATGATTTAAAGTATTTTTCAGGTTTATTAAAGCACATAAATGGAGTTGATAGAGAATAAATGAATACAATTCCTATTTACCTCACTATAAAACGGATTATTTTCAATATTCATATTCCAAGCTAATATATACTCCTTCAGACCTCACTGTCAAACATGACATTCTGAGATAGAAATTATCGATTTTACCTATAGTAAATTCATCCAAAATATTCTGTGTGTTTACTACTAGATCCATTATTGACCTAGTAGACAGCACAACTTACTGGAGAGGTGAATATTTTTCTCTCCCTGGAGCGTTCAACTTTCTAGATCATTCAATCCAAATTTTAGTGCGACTCAAAAACTTTGTTGCCATCTTCATTGCTCATATCAACTCTGCTGTTTCAATATGCAAGCTTTTTTCATACTACTGACAAAATTTACAGGGAAAAATATTTTTTCCAATGTCATAAGGTATATTTTAATGTTAAACAAGAAAAACAATAGTTGTTAAGCAGGCCTTGAATACCAGTTTTATATACACATGTGCACATATTGTTATAATTTTTCCTGAGAAATACTTTCAATGTAAGAACTGAGTAGTTATATGTAAATATATCCATATAAAAACTAATAAATAGTTGCTTAAACATCGCTTTCCACTCTACCTCTTAATCCAAAAGCTACTTCATTCTTTTTTTTTTTTCCACCTGCTCCGTCCATCAACCCACTTCTAATAGCATCCAAACTGTCTTGGGTTGATGATGCCACCTGGTGGCAGACAACTGTCAGGCCCAACCATGTTCCCCCATGGTCTTTTTTGTTCCTTAGAGAAATTCTGCACAACCAATTGTGACTGTTTTCTCTTTCCTCATCTTTACATCTTAATTACACCTCAAGTAATCTCTTTCTAGCATGTACCGATACATCCTTTTAAATCTTCTTCCTCTTCCCCCTCTCAATCATCTCCATTTCGTCCAGAGGCATTTCCATTTTCTCTTTCTGTTGCAATTGTGAGTTTAAACAAAAACCTTTTTAATGTCTGATTGGATGGTATATAAAAAGTGTTAGTGGTGTAACTGTATCCAAAGAGATGGGAAATACAAAGTTAAACTATGTGCATATAAATTCGTTTTCACAAGGAACAGCAAAATAAGTCTCCCTCTCTCCCTTCCTTGTCTCTAGACAAGTAATTCCCTTACATGGAGAAAAGAGCAGGTATCGGCATTCCAAATACAGATGCATAGAAATATTATTTCTTCCATAAAATAATAGCCTCATATTCAAGCCATTTTTTCCTTGATTCATTTTCACAATAACATATCTTATTGATGTTTTCATATTAGTACACAAAGTGCTACCTCATTCTTTGTAAAGCCTGCATAGCATATCGTGGTGTGGATTTTGGATAAAAACATTCTAGGAAAAACAAGTGCACAGGCAATAAAGCAGGAGCATGTCTGACATTTTCAAGGAAAATTGAGGGGTTCAGTGTGGCTGGAGCTGAGAAAGTAAGAAGGAAACTGTTGGGAGATAAGCTTGAAGAGGAAATGGGGAGTCCAATCTTCAGAACCTTTTGGGTCATTGTAAGGATTTTGCCTTAATATTAAGTAAAAGAAACAGAAAACTACTAGGAGAGTTAATGACTTAGAGAAAATATTCAAGTTGTGAAAGATGCAGTGATTCTAAGTGATTTTGTTGCATTAAACTGAGAATAAATTAAGGTTAAACCACTTCAAAGGAGACTGATAGATCCTCACAAGGCCAGAGGTGGAATGGGCATCAATAGCAGGTATTGTGGAGCACATAGTGGCTTGTAATGTATATCTAGTTAAGCTGGGAACTATGTCCCCCCAAATCCCCAAATCATCTTCCCTGAATGATTCTCAGAGTTGACCAAAAGAGGAATATGGATAAGATTTGGAAAGTGAAGGTGGAACAGCCTAGTGGCCATTACTCTCTGAGGGTCATCATAATCAGATGCAGTGAGGGACAGATACATAGGTACCTGGTGGGTTCCAGCCTGTTCTAATGCTCCTCCAGTCTGATTATAGCATCTTCCAAACTCCTGAGCCTATTAACCCACAGTGGCCAGAACCACTACCAGCTCTTGACTATAGAGGTGGTAACTATTCAGTCCTATAGCTTCCGTTTGCAGTCTCAGCTGATAGCTGGAAGTGGTTGGCTTCCCAGATTGACTGCTTCCCTGATGATCCAACTATGATTCTGGATCCTCACTTCTTCAGTTCCTTCCACAATTGTGTAAGGTCTAATTTCTATAATAAACCTCTTATCCCATAATATTCATTAGTGACTCTGCTCCCCTGCCTGTACCTGACCAATACAGTCCATTTATAGAAAACTGTCCATTTGCTTCAGTATTTTAAAACTTAGCAAATATTGGCAAGTTTTGGAAAATTGTAAAATAAACTTAAGTCTTTTTCAGGACGTGTTTTGCTCAGGCCAATAATGTTTTGAGATGTCTTCAGGAAGGCAAGACAGAATGTAAATTTATAGCTTGATGCAAGGTTTAAGAATAACATTTAATCCCAATTTCTGTTTCCTAATGCTGTTGATTTGGAAAATGAAAGCAGATGTTGATAGAGATCTATTTGCCAGTCTGATGCCTCAGCAAATACTCTCTGAAAGAAAGACTGTGAGACTAGACAAAATATTTTCAAATTTATTTGACCAATTCTGTTAGCAGTATCCCCTAAAGATGACATCTTTGCTATGATGAATACAAAAAAGGCATTGTCATTAAAACTTAGAGAAGTTTCTGTACTTTCATATGCTGGCATTGAACATAAGAAACAGACATTAAAGAGAACCTTTCTTCATTTCAGTTTGAAATGTAAATGATCATCTGCTTTACCCATCAGTTATTGTAGACTTTAGGGTTTCTTCTTTCCAAATGGACTGAGTGCAATCTAGTTACAGCTCAGAGAGCTAATAACAAGTATGTCTGAGTAAAAGATATGTAGATATCATTAAAAAAAACCCTGAGGAATTCCCTTGATCTTTATTTAAACAAAAGTCCCATTTAATTTGAATTTACATTGTTTTCTACAATCCAGTATTTGGATTTTGTGAATGCAAACTATTTGTAGAGGAACAGCAGAAGTCTGTAGTAGTCTAAAGGTTAAAAAAAAAAAAAAAAGAATTCCATTACTCAATACTTTTGATCCAAAATCAACCATGATTTCCCAAGCTAATATATGCTAGAAATTCTCTATTAATTTGATTTGTTTTTAAATGTTTGAATTTTTTTTTTTTTAAAGAAGCTTTAGATTACATAAATAGTACATCAAAGATATAGGGGATTCTCATATGCTCCACCCCTTCCCCCTCCCACACTTTCCCACATTAACAATATCTTTCATTAGTGTGGTACATTTGTTACAATTGATGACCACATATTGAAGCATTGCTACTAACCATGGAATATAGTTTACATTATAGTTTACACTCTGTCCCACACGATTTTATAGATTTTAACAAAATGTATAGTGGCCTGTATCTGTCATCACAATGTCATGCAGTACAATTCCAAAGTCTTGAAAATGCCCCCATGTTACACCTATTCTTCCCTCTCCGTCTCCTCAGAACCTCTGGTGGCCACTGCCTTTATATCAATGATGCAAGTTTGTCCATTGCTAGAATAATATTAAGTCTATAATAAAAAATTAAGAAGTCTCTAATAAAATGGCAAGAATCCCCCAAATACATGGGCAGTACCTAGTGAAGGGAGACAGACTATTATGCCAGGCCCTTGATATTGATGATTGTACTTATGAACCTTTCCTTGTGAAATTGAAACTTAGCCTAATATATTTTGCCTAAGAGTTACCTCCTGAAAGCCTCCTTGTTGCTCAAATGTGGCCTTTCTCTAAGCCAAACTCAGCATATAAACGTACTACCCACATGAGACATGACTTCCAGGGATAAGCCTCCCTGGCACTGAGGGATTATTACCAAGCACCAACTAGCTATGCATTTGGAAAAAGATCTTGACCAAAAGGGGGAAATATTAAATACAGATGAGTTTCTATGCCTAAAGGATTTCAAAGTGAGTCGGGAGGTCATTCCAGAGGTTATGCTTATGTATGTCTCAGCAGGATCTCATTGACTGCCACAGTAAACAGTGCCTCAATAGCAGAGCTCCTGGGGGATCTAGAAACATCTAAACACTATAAGCAGGGCAGGCAGGCTCAGAAATTTGGCACCCTGTCATTGGGTGTTGCTTTGGAATTTATGCTCCCCAGTATAACAGAGTTAGACTCATTTATAGTTTCTTATACATGGCTCTTCTGTCCCTTTTATTTGAACCTATAATTAGCACTATACTTGTTAAATATATGTCCCAGAGACTTAAATCTTTGGTCTGTTCATATGCCGGTAGAGCCCCAAATCTAAGCAGAATTGTAACACTTACTCTCCAGATTACTGGACTTACCCAGGACAACCAACAAAGAGATGATGATGATGGACAATGCTCATTCCAAGGAATGGGAAGTGTCTGCAACTGCAAGCAAGACAGTTCCATCCATCTGCACCATGGCATCTAAGTTCCCTCTCAATTAGAAACAGAGTGGGCATCACCATCCCCAAATCCTCAAGATTGGGGAATTTATTACATTGTTTTATTTAATCCTCCTGATTACCCTGTGGCAATTATTATTGGGCTGGTTTAACAAGGAAGTGGAGGCTAAAAGATGAAATAATTCTCTAAGCCAGTGATCATCAGAGCTGCAGCATGGATGGAACCTGGCATATTGAGTACAAACTAGGATCTCTTCCTTCCATTTCTGTAATATTCTAATATTACATTTATATCTAATTTAATCCTTGCCAGGTGTGTATTAATGCTCTTTCTATTTTGAAATATATAACCACTGTCATGAGCACTAAAAAGTTAACTTCTAGTTGAGTAGCTTTGTGTTAAATTTTATTATTTTTTTTCCCCTCTAATTCTGTCAGGTATTGGAAATAGCTTAAGCCAGAGGACTACAGATCTACTCCTTGTAAGCCTGGCGACTTTGGGCAAATGATTCCCTAAGTATCATTCTTTTTATCAACAAAAAAAAATTGCAGGGAGATCACCTTACCTTCAGGACTGCAGGGAGGATTAAATGCAGTAAGATATTCAATAAATGTTAGATTCCCTTCCCTTCTTAAAGGTCTCAGAAGGCACCCCTAGTTTGGATGCACTATTGCTTTAGATTATTTCAACAGCTACTTAAGTGAAAAAGGAATCTTTGACAAAATTATCCAATATTACCCTCAATAGTATTTCAGAAGCTTTTAATTTAGAATAAAGTTGTCTAAATCTGTGGAGATTATAATGCTTTTTAACTGCTGAATAATCTTCACAGTAATTACCACCAATCTATGAAGGTAGTAATAAGTGATAGGGAGAGTAGTGGGGTTGTTTGGGGAAGGTCCAAAGACTCTTAAACCTTTCCCAGTTAGAACTTTTGATCTGCTGGTAAGAGCTAACACGGACAGAATAAATAAGTACCCCAGTATGCAAAGATAGATCTGCAACACTTCTTGAATTTTTAAAAATCTACCTAAAATACAATTGTGTTGGTTAGAGTGTTTTATGTGGACCCCAGAAAATTATGTTCTTAAATAGAAACTATTGTTACCTTTTGATTAGATTAGGTCAGTTAAGGGCCAGTTGATTAGATTACTCTAGTAAGGCATAGTCCAGGGCAGGTCTTAATCCTCTTACTGGAATCTTATATAAATGGAGGAATAAAAACTGCTGATACAGGGGGAAAAAGCTACAGAGAGCGATGAGTAGCCACTGCCATATGCCCTGCCATGTGCCTGAGTGCCTACAACTGAACTTGAGGGAGAAAGTGAGCATGGAGGAGAAGGCAGAGACTGGCAGAGCTGCCATTGTGCCATGTGGCAGGAGTCCAAGATCGCTAGCAGCTGACCTTTGTGAGACAGCATCTCTTACGATGACTTAATTTGGACATTTTCACAGCCTCAGAATTGTAAGCTTTTAACCTAATAAATTCCATTGTAAAATCCAAACCATTTCTGGTATATTGCTCCCAGCAGCTTTTAGCAAACAATTACCTATACATGTATTTAACCTTTTAAAGAAAAGGAGCAGCTTATCATGAAACAGGATAAATTAAGAGAGATCAGTCTTTCTGACTGATACGAATCACTTTTAGCTAGAGATAAACACATTAGTTGGCAATGTCTGTTCCAAAGACTGGTGGTTTTAAATATAACACTTTGATAAAACCCTAATTTGTCTATTCATGTATTCCCACTTATCATTATAACTTTTGTTTAGTATATTGACTTTTGGTACATCACAACCACTTAATTTATACTAAAAGACTTTTTCAAAATTTCACTGATTTGACTGATTTATATCAAAACTTGCTATTATTTAGACATTCTGACTTTCTTCTTTTGACTTTTTTGTAGTCATTGAAATCTAATTTGCTTTAGACATACATGTTTGCACATTTAAAAGGAAGGCATTCCGTGCTTTGTATTTTTTTTCTTCTAGTTTTCATTAATATTCAGGATGTATGTGGAAGTTTTTGTTGGGTAGGAGTGGGTTTGTTGTTTGTGTTGGGTTTTGCTTGTTGGATATTTGGGTTTTGGGACAACATTTTCAAGAAAGTCTCTAAAACCAGTGCTGCTGAGAACCCCCTGAGAATGGGCAGTGAGTTGCACTACCTTTATTGGACTTTTACTTGTTCCAATGATTTAATGAACTCCCTTTTTTAGGCATTATATTTTGTGAACTCCTCCTTTTAATGGTGCTAAGAAACTCAGTTAAAACCAGTAATACTAGCCAACATTTGGGATCACTTACTATTTCTGGGCATTCTATGAACTTAACCTATATTAACTCATCAGGTAGGCACAATTATCCTTATTCTACAGTAAAGGTAACTGAGGGACATAGAGCTAAATAACTTGCCAAGGGCCCACAATAAGAAAGTAACAGAGCCCAGATTTGCACTCTGGGAGTGTAGTTTCATTATATTGTGTTTGAATAAGCGTTGGCATAACATCTGTGAAAATGCTTTGAAATTTTTAAGTATATGTAAATAAAGTATTTATAAATTGTTTATCTTAAGAAAACATTCTAGATATAACTATCATTCAACATAAGCACACTTGAATTTACCAAACACAATCTATGTTAATTTTGAGAATAAGACAAATGGTCAACTTTCTTAAGCTATTTGATTCCTGGCCTTGCCTGTCAGCAACAAGTACACTCCAGATGGCATCACCTTTTCCTGCTCAAATATATCTCCACTCAGAGCTGAGATAGAAAGTGATGCTGAGAAACATTAAAGAAAAGATTGAAAATGTGGTTTCTGTTTATTCATTGTGGTACCCATATATCAACTGGCAGAATAACCTCCACGAATATTTAACAATCACTGTCTTAATAATGTTTATTCTTTCTCATTTACTCTTACAGATATGCTCTTAAATATACTCATACCCTTAGGTCTTCCCCTATTGACCAGATGAGAAAAGAGAGACTCAGAGAGGTTTTAGTTGAGTGAATTGCTTGATGTTGACTTGTCAACAAGGCTTCCAAACCAATTTTAGATTAAGGTTTTTGCTTTGTATTTTATCAATGATTTAAAGTTATATAATTTAGTGGTCAGATTATATAATTATTTTTTATTAAAATCTTTTTTGTCATGACCAAATTCAGTAGATAAATTGGAATGAAGAGTATAGTGGTAAAGGGGGAGAAAGAATGGTAGGGAAGAAGGGAGCAGCAGCTACACACCACTGTCACTCGCATTTCTTTTTTTGTTACAGTGGCATCCTTTTTTAAAAAAGGATATCCCAATCAGTTGGAGCTCTTCTAGCTAAAGTAGGAAGAAGACTGCTGTGAGTGAAAAACTCCCTCATTATCTCTAAGAAGCTCTTGGACCCACTTTTCAGAGGATCCACCATTTGATATTCACTGATTATTAGCTCAGAAAATCTGATTCCAAATATGGTTGATGGGGAGAATTTGAAAGAAGTTGTGAAGGAGGTCCATGCCTGCATTTAGAATCTGACACTGACGGTGCCCCTGGTCATACTGAGATGCACCATGGAAATCCTCTCTGGACAACAGGGGTCCCTTTTGATCACCACTTGAGCTATCCCTATAATTGGAGTGCATGCATGTGGGACACAATAAATAATTTAAGATAATTATTGGGAACATCTTGATCGGACTGGTTCCATTTCTAAAGTCAGAGAAAAAGCATCCTGTGTCCTTCCTATATGTATGTGTAAGAGCCAGGGTCATGGATGTGTTCTTTGAACATGATCATAGGTTGATGTTGGGTGCTTTACTTTTGTGAAGGGAAGGGAAGAGGAATAGAAAAAGGAACCACAGATAAAAAATGCTGCCTAAAAAACCAAATCTGAAAATAAGCAAAATAAGGACAATAGAGGTAACAAACAGGACATTTGAAATTCTAAATCTGAACTTCAAAGGGTTCTTGAGAGAACTGAATACAATAATGTATGTAAGATGCCAGGATTGAGCTCAGCACACAATAGGCCACAAACCATTGTATGAAAGGAGAACTGCCCATTGAAACGAGCAGGGTACATTAGGGATTTATAAGAGTCTCTTTAGTGAGATGCTCAACCACTTGCCTCAGGTGAGCTTTGTGGGCTCAATGTCAGCCAACACCATCAAATTTGGATGTTCACTTTCATGTAATCCAGGTAACAAAATGTTCTGTGGTCATACACTACTCACCTTGTCTTAGGTAATGCAAAGCATATGATATTATTACAAATCACTTATTATCAGGAAAACATTTCTAGGAACAGGTACTACCTGTGGTTTCTCAGCATCAGCAGCAATGTATAGCATGCTCTGAATTATACTTAACACAGTACATATGTGAAAATTTGATAAACCACAGTCCCTATGCACTACCAACTGCAGAGTATCTGTGAAAGGGTTGTAGATTCAATAAAATAGGTTATGTTCCATGTTTATTTGTTAGTTATCACTTGAGAGTTTTTAAAAAACCTGTTTTTAGTTAATCTTGTTTTATTTTTAAACTCCATATCCCTTTGTGTGTAAAGCTGCAACTATGTTATAGGGACTTAGACAGTATCTCCTCCTCTAATCTGACTTAACTTTCTTCTGATTTTATAGGTATCCCAGTGGGTGCAAGCACTGAGCTAGGTGCTTCTAGGATACACAAATGTTTAGGATGCACACCCACCTAGTAGGAGGATTACAACCTAGTTGAGGGAGGTGGAGCGCTGAGGCAAATACATAAACTCACAGTGTTATAAGGCATAATGGCAAATCCTCACCTTTTGAGACTATAGAATTTTGATAAACCTTAATCCCTCATGGTCTATGGCCACCAATAACTGCAGTCTTCTGCAATAGACTTCAGTTTGATCCCAGAATTCTTTCCAACGTGGTGTTCTATAAGGCCACATGTCAGATATATGCACAGAGTCAGAAATCTATTTGGTAGCCCTGCATTATGGCATTGGTAATTCTGGCTGAAAGACACACAAGTTACCTAAGAGAATTTATCCATTTATTCGTAGCTATTAGCACAATACAATTCCTGATTTGAACAGAGCAGTCTAACATTACTCAGTAGAAAACAAGGATCTGGAAAGAATGGAACAAAAAGAAAAGGAGCATCCTTTCAGGATATGTGTTTATATTTGGGATGAAAAACTCATGTATGTTCAGGGGACAAGCAATTTATAAATGAATTTAATGGGCTGGATGGAGGTGAAAATGAAGATTGGCTGGAATGGGGTTACAGCAGTATACAGACACAAGGACATTCAAATTTAAGAATTTTAAGAAGAAAATGACACCAAATTAAAATAATCTTTGAACCATTTCTGGGACATGGCCATGGTTTTGTAAACTGCTGATTTTGACATAAACATTAAAAGTGTGGGAATGAGGATGTCTATGTGGAAGATCTGAAATGCGACAGCATGCTGGGCAGCACTGACCTCTGCCTTAGTCATATCCTTGGAAATTCTGCAAAGTTTAGAGGGAGACAGTATGGATTTATGCAAATTAATCAAGGGCATGCCATTTGCTGTCTATAGTGACCCAATACTGAATTAAAATGAAGATTAATTCTGATTATTTTTTCTATTTGATTGAATAAAGAAAACATGGATAATGACAAGAATAATAGTATTTATAATGTGAGGTCAAGCCACCTTATATAAATAATATATATAATATATAAATGTATCTGCTTTCAGTAAATGAAAAACAAAGGTAAGAAGCTATGTCTCTGTGTGCCCTATATATGCTATATATAGATCTGGATATAAAGATATAGATAACTTATAGCACATTGGTATTTTTCCTTAGTAGAAACCTCCTTCCTATAGAACAGATTAACAAGAAAATGAAAATGTTTGACTTTTTAATTTTACATTTGTTTCCCTGTGAATTTGCTGCCCCAGAGAATTGCTGAAAGAAGTATTATGTGCCTAACAATTTTGGGGAAAAAAATGAAACAAGTATATTTTTGCCAAAGTCTTGATCTACATTATAATTAGTATTAACATGGTAGGATTCTAAAAGAGATATTAATGAATTTTAGAAAATTACACATGGATATTTTAAAGCCTTCACTACACATTCTATATATTATGTGATAGACCCTTGAACAAACCCCTAGGATTTATTTTCTAAGAATTTCATTGTTTTCTTAATCCTGGAATATAAATTCTGGATCTAGTCCAAATACATTATAGTCAAAAATTCTGGCTTAATCCAAAATAGCAATATATACTGAACCTCTTAGGTCTGTGTTTGATTCTGTCACTTCTTTAAAAAATAGTTGGTATGAATAAATCCTCCTTTAAAATGTTTTTAAAACTATTGTCTTGAAATCATTTCGCTTCTAAGATGCAGCGATACCAACATGTCCCACACTTTGCGCTCTGGCATTGTCTCTAACAGACAAATGTTCAGCACTTTTTTCTAATCAAGTGCCTGATATGTGCCAGGCCTTGCACTGTGAGTGAAACGTGGTCCCCACTCCTAAGGCACCAGCAATCCAATAAGGGAGGTGGACATAGAAGCCATAACTATAAAGTTGTTGCTGGAACCCAGCCATCCTGCTTCATCAAATATGCCAGGCTACTTACCAGCCACCACTTGTAGACAAGCTCTGAATGCAGTTTAGGATTAATACTTACATATCCTTGGTTTGCTTTTCTTATGTAAAAAAAATCTGGTCACAATCAATGACAGAGGATTTCTGTACTCAAACTTTGGCAAGAGAAAAGACTTCAACTCTCTCTAACTTAGGAAAAACAACTGAAAAAAGCAAAAATGACAGAAGATTTTTGAAAAATATTGTTGCTAGAAATTCTCAGTTTTTATCCTTGGATGGTAGGTAAGTAGAATTTTAAGGCTTTGTTGATTTCTATTGATGGACTCTATAAAAAATAGCTCACTTTCCATATTCAGTGCCAGGATAACAGTATTTGAGCAGAGTTAGTAAAATGAGTATCACCAAGGTCCCTGTGTTTGAAGGCTTGCTTGAGAAATATCTTTTATGTTTTATATACCAGGGAAAACTTTACTTCCCCCCAGAAACAGATATTTTCTCCTTTCTATCGGATTCTTTCTATATTTTTCTTAAGCTGTCAAGAAATTCAGTGCCAAATTCAATGCTCAAATGTAGCAATTATGCAGTCTGAAAGGTCTATATATATGCTGCTTATTTTTTCTTCCTAAATTTCCCATTTAATTTCTATTATCTTTTGTTTTAATTTTTGAAAAAAAATATTTCACTATTGAATTGCATGTATCTTTGTTAAAGTACTCTTGCGTTTTATGTCGAATGACATGAAGTATAAGTAATAATCAATGAATGAATATTTTTAAAAGATGAAATGGACATTGATATTTATCATTCATTGGATCCAGATCTTAAACTTTAGAAGACTGATTTTGCATTGTAAAGTTATAAGCAATTCTTCTTATTTTAACAAATTCTTCCTTTCATAACATTATTTTATATCCATAAAATTAAAATTTCCCTCAGTTTTTCCTAGAATACTTAGACATTTTGAGGTCAATGGGGTACCAAGTGTCAAATTCCAAACAACTTGTGAATCATAGCAAAATATGGGTTCAGCTGAAACAACACCCACCCCGCCATACACACACATACACACCACACACACACACACATGCACATACTATGAATACCTACTCAGAATGGAGGAAACCAATTCACAGCCTTAAAGTGCAAGAAAATATAAATATATATACTTTACTTTTATAAGAAAAATAATCTTCTATCTTCTTATCACCACAATAATGGCTATCACACTGGAAGAACTCAGAGCATACAATGAGTTTCAAAGAAAGGACTGCTTGTGAGATAAACCACTTTAGAAAAACAATCAGGTGTAACACTGAGGCAAATGAAAGTAAATAGCTTGTGTAGGGCATTTTGCCAAGTCATTTTACTGTCAGCCATAAACAACATTAGTATTTTTAGATTTTCATTTAGTATAGTATTTTGCTTATGTTAATTTGTTCCTTTCAGCCATAATTTCCCATTTAAAAACTTTGGTTAAAACAGTTTAACTCCAGGGTACTTCAAGCCCTAATTCCAAACACTCCATTAAGGGCCCTTTGAAGCGTTTAGTCCACTTGTCATGGTAAAGTGAACTATTTCTTTATTACCCAGTCATAATGGAAGAGAACATTATTGGGTCAAATTACTAAATTTTAAGAAGGCATTAGTCATGCACATGAACAAGAATAGCACTTGTTAGCACTAATGAACAGAGAAACCGCTATGGCTTATATTATTCCTTATGTTGTAGATTATAAAACACAATAATCATCAGTGTTGTTATGGATGGATTTTGCCAAAGTGCCAGGCCTGATATTTAAAGCTCTCTGCAGAGCTCCTAGATTTAATATGTCAGTTATTAAAGAGAGATCAATTACTGGTTTTTCTCTTCTTGCAAGAAAGGGAATATATGCTCAAATACTACATGTCTATATTGACTTTTTATTTCACATTTTTCGTTTAAAATGCAATGATTTGTTTCCTTTAAATCTATATTTAGGTTTTTACAAGGGTAGGGACAAGGAATTTCAGTTTTTAAAAGAGGGGAAAATTCATGTTCATGTATTTTGAACTAACTCAGAGGGGTAAAAAATATTTAGAAAAGGAAGCATACAATATTTTATAAACTATAATAAAATTATCCTAGAATATATATAAATAATCAAGGAGAAAATGAATTAGTGAGAATTTAAAATGTGAAAAAGATAAGTTTTCCCCTTTTTGAATTTAAATATTTCCCTATTTAACTTAAATATTTAAACTTAATTTAAGTATTTATGGTGGTTAAATTAAGAGCAACATAAATTCTCAACAATATAATTTTCCTTTCAATTTTTAATTTATACAAGCAAAATCTGGGATAAAAACATAGTAGTATTCTGAAGTAATTTTTTGAAGCACTGTTTCTTCCTTACCAAGAATGTCATATTCACAATAATTCAGTATGATAAAATGTTACATAATCATTCTGACATTCTCAAAAGGCAACACAACCATTTCCCATAAAAAAATGATGAAGCATAGTGGGATGTGTTTAAGCTATCATGTTTCATCAGCCCAGTCAGCAATTCTTCTGCACACATTATAGAAAGTTAAAGCATTTTGGTGGACCAGACCTCCTTGGAACACAATCAGTTGGGAGTTGTTTAAGAATGCTAAGCAGTAAACTCTATTAAGATGTCAATAAGAATAAAACCTAAACAAGGGAAATGCCCAGCTAGAGGTCTTCCTGGATACTAATTTAACACGTGAAGTTGTTGTAAGAGGGAAGAGTAGTTGGATTTTAATGAGTTCCTTACACCCTCAGTACTTCATAATGGCCCTGTAGTTATTCAGTAAATACCTGATGACTTGCTATCTCAGCTTATTAAGGAGTGAATTTTATTAAATAGTTAGCAAGAATATTATATTCTACTACAGTGGTTTGCAAACATTAGTGTGCATTAGAATCCCCTAGGGGATTTAAAGGGCAGATTTCTGGTCCCTACCTCCAGAGTTTCTGATTCAATAGGTCTGGGCAGAGGAGCCCAGTAATTTGCATCTGTACGAACTTTGTCAGGTGATGCTGATCTTGTTGGTTCTAGGAGCACACTTTGAGAACTTCTCTTCTAGTCTAATAAGTTTCTAGTTCCTTGGCCAAAGAATGAGGGATATAATTTAGCCAAAAGTTTCCCAATATACAAATGAATTGGGACAACCTAAGCTATTGCACTCTTGCTGAAGGACAATTTTATATATTTGTTGCAAACACTAAACTCTATAGTAGCTGCTGAATTAAAGAGCAAACAACTTTTGATTCTTTCTACCCTCAAGCTACTCTTCCTTTTCTAGGTCAAATTCTAAGTCTGATTTGACTTATCTAAGATCTTCAATTAATTCTCAGTAAGGTATTTGAACTCAGAGCTGAGTAAATTTACTTCAGATATCTCTCTACACCAGTGTTATCCAATTGCAACATAATGTCATGAGTGTAATATTAAATTTTCTAGTAGCTACATAAAAAAGAAAAATAAGAAACAGATGAAGTAAATGTCAATATTTTCTTTAACTAAATGTATCCCAAAGTAAGTTCATTGTAACATATAACAATATACAAAAATTGCCAATGAAATATTTTATATTTGTGTACAAAATCTTTGAAATTCAGGGTCCATTTCATACTTACAGCACATTTTAGTTCGGACGTTAAATTTTCAGTGGTTAAATTGAAATGTTGTCTAACCGAAATAATAAAGTTTTGGTTAGAAAAAGAGTTTTTACAAAGTTGCAGGTTTTTTTATTTAAATGTAATTAGCCACATGTGGGTAAATGGTTATCATAATGGACATTGCAACTCTATACATGTGGCCATAGAACAAATCCCTTTCCTTGAGAGAGAACCTGGGAAGATCTAGTACAGATGATTATATCAGTGAAATCCTTAAGCGTCCAAAATAACACCCAAGTTCCACTGAATGAGGCAGGGGAAGAAATGGATGGCTTGAAGAGGAGCAAAAGTCAGTGATGTGACGTCAACAAACCAGAAGAGGAAAGATCCCATCCTCTCTGAGAGTACCTTTTGTTCAAATAACAAAGCACAAGTAAACGCAGAAAACTCAGTGATCCCATAGAAAGCACTATTTTATGAGTTTTATTATTTTAAATTACCAACGATTTCTATTTTGGGAACTAAATGTTCTCCTAACTCTAATATGAATAATTTTTACGATTCAAACATCACTAGTGAGATAGACAATTGATTTGCAAATAAATTTATTTATTCCAAACTTTTCTATAGAATGCTTCAAAAGGAATATTTGAATTATTTTAAATGAATTTCAAATTTATGTTAATTTCCTTAAATAAGGAATTTATTTTGATTAACCTAATTTTAGAAATAGACAAGAGGAAAGAGTAGAAATTTTTAAATAATTTTAAATAAATTTTTTAATAATGGGATATGTGCCATTGATCAACTCATATTGTTTACAATAAACTTATATTTCAAGGCATTTTTATTGCCCTACTTCTCTCAGACATTTTAATTAAAGTATTTCTTTGAATTTAACTCTCCATTCACAGAACATTTTTATCTCTGTTTTATTAGATGAAAAAAAGTGATAGGGTATATAAATTTCCCAAGGTCACACAATTTGTAAATGATCTGGTTTTGCCTGTGTAAAGGTCCATGGTCTTTCTACTTTGAGACTCCAATACCATGAAACAATATAAAATATCACTTCACAGAGACCATTATTCATAGGGTGATAATCTGGGAACCAAAATTATTGGCATAAATTTCATTCCAACCACAGAACTACCTCTGGAATCTCAGTGCCTGAAGAGAACAGTTTTTGCTTCGGTGTATAATTCACAGAACAATATTTAGAGCCATAAAAGAACAGAGAAAATTTACTGAAACTTGGACCTAAGCTGCAGCTGCACTTCAGCTCACTAATGCTCTCTTTACTATTGTTTGCATCTCTTAGTTACAGGACATGTAGGCAACGACACACGCTACACAAGCTCTGACCATTATGACACGTCTAAAAAGCTCATCTTTAAAGTTGTCAAGGAATTTTACTCTAAATATCTTTCAAAATCAAATTAACTTCAGTTTTTGAGAAGTAAAAGTATACCTCGCAACATTAATAAAATTAGAGGAGGAAAAAATGGAGTCACTAAAAAATAAGAGCCTTGGAATATCATCATTCATATTATACTGTTTCTATGAATATAAGAATGGATACTTGAATAGCAAAACACCTAGGTATACCCAAATACAATCACATGAAATTCCCAATATCACTGCCTCAAAAAACATGCAGATTTACAAAATCATTCTGAACTAACTCTAAATTTTGTTAATTCAACTTCGGAAACAATAACTTATTTCTCCAAACATCACCCTGAATAGAGGGGCTTTCAGATGAATATAATAAAGTCCTATTTATAACCCACCACTTATTGAGTTTCTACTATGTGCTATATCCTGTGCTACTAGAAAAGAGTAAAATGCCTTTGAGTTGTTAAGTGACCCAAACTGGTACAAGAGTTCATAGATTTCCTTATCTCACTAATTCATGGGTAGAAAGCAGGATATTACCAATAGCTGCCATCGCTTTAATAAAACAAGAGATGATTTGACCTTCTATGCCTCAGATTCTGCTCTTCAGTACTGCAATTTGCAATGTGCTTTAGGGAATTCTCTTAAAGTCAGCAGTGGAAGAAATATTAGCAGTCTGGGACAATAACAATTGTTATACTAAAGCAATGACAATTTTGTATTCCATTAGGCATTCATAGCACTGGCAATACTAGATATTTGAATAAGGTTTGTAGTTTCAGTAAAATTATTGTGGGAATTAGGAGTATTTTTTAATGAATTTAAAAGAGGGAATTAAAAAAGGATAATTAGTAAATAGATTAATTCTTAAACAAACTAAAAGTACTACCAAAACCAGCTGCTATTGAGTATAATATAAGTACTATACTACCTATGTGTTTAAAAATTTGCATAGGAAACAATTAAAATAAGGAACTATAATAATATAAACACAATGAATAAATGGTGGATTCTCTCAAGCTGAACACAAAAACAAGAAAAAAAAAGAAAGAAAAGAATTCTAAAATATACTTACCTCTAAGTGTTCATTTTAATAGGAAATGGAGATTCTGAAAATAAGCTTCTAGTTTATTTGAACAGTATTTACAAAACCAAAAGTCTAACATCTCTCTGCAAGTTGAAAAACAAGGAAGGCATGAAGTGGAAAAATGATCTTTCAATAGTTCAAACACCATGGGACTTTGAAACATTTTACTATTTATGTTCTTTTCATTTATTCATCCATTTTTTTTCCAACAAATATTCACTAGTATGTGCCAGATATTGTGCTAGGTTATGGCTCGGATAAACTTTTAGTATAGAAAGAATTCATAAGTAAATGGCTGAGAGATGTTAATCTCTGAGGAATAGGATTGTGTTTAAAAGGGCCATAAGAAAGACTCCTATTCTTTACTTTATACTGTACCATCTGTTTGGATTTTGTTTTACTAAATTTTTATTCAACTTTAAAAAAAAATTGTTAAAGTTTTAATTTAGAAACTGTTGAGCCACAACGTGAAGACCAGGTCAAGAAGAAACCTAACAATGGAGTACAAATTTTAACAAATTTTGAAAATACGAGTAACCATCTTGATAGTCTATTTCTCCAGTTAAATTCAATTTTGAAATTTACTACACACACACACACACACACACAAACATACATACGTACATACATAAACACACATATATCTAAAACGACAGAATCTTAATTGTATTTTTCATGGAGTGATTTTGGAATTAGTTTCCAGTCCTTAAGAGCAAGCATCAGTACAACAGAAGATAACAAGGAGAAGGGTTCCAGGTGGTGAAATAAAGGCAGCTGGTAGTTGAATTTTGCATGGGACAAGGCATTATTATCAGTCTTAAATTAGATAATCTAGTGTTAGCTCTGCAAGGCTCAGCATTTGGAGAGTGAAGTCTGCTCTGTACACATTACTGGCTAAGCTAGGATCTACTGATAGATTTTTCTAACTCATCAATAATTGAATTACTGACAGAAATCTGGATGAAGATTTGGATGGAGTCACTTATAAGATCCATCAATCAAGGGTCACTTTATCTTAAAGATGATTATTGACATTAACTATATACTGATATGAAATTAAAACATCATTAAGTCATATATTATACATGAGGGATAGAAAGTTAAAAAAAAATATGAACCTAGCAAGTGCCCCAGCTTTTCTGGAGGCAATCTGGATAAAACAATTTTAAAAACTGATATCAGCTTATGTCATAGGTCTTTTAACATTCTTTAGTTTCTTGTTTCTTGTGAAATGATTTTTATTAAGAACTAGATTTTTAGAAGATGCTATACCTTTTCAATTCAAACACCAAGAAATATTGGAATGACATTTTAGAAATTCTTGCTAAGCTACTTCCTTGAATAAGACAGTCAAAGCTTTACTGATATGTAACTTAGCCTCATTGAAAGTAAAACTTTGTTCAGTACTTATGACTCCTATAATAGCTATGAATGATCATTTTCACAACAAACCAATGTCAGACTTATGTGTCAGAAGTAAATTGTGTTCGAATTTTTTTTTGGTACATTACACCATTAGATCTCATAAAAATGAAAGCTTTATGAAAATATCTTTCTTTTAGGACAAGGATGACCCTGGTCTAACTGTTCATTTCACATATTTCTAGATATTGTTAAAGTAGTTATATATAAGCAAAAGAAAATGTTTAAATTTTCCATTATAATCGAGGATAGCAGTGGTAATCTGAAACTAGAATAACATTAACTCTTCAATTTGACTATATAAAGGTTTCTATGATTTTGTATTGATTTAGAGTTACAGAATTTCAGAATTCGTTTGTAGGCCATCTCTTCTCACCTATTCTTAATATAACATTTTCATTAGTAATCTAATAATAACTGAAACCAACAGAGGTTATATTTTTGACAATTGATACAAAATAAGATTTATCATTCTGGGAACACAACTTCTCTGAAATGGGGAGAAAAGCAAGTGAGAAAATCAGGCTAAGGGTTGGGTGTCAGCAGAAAGTCTGCCAGAAATTTGTTATCACAGGATAAATGTATACCACACATAAAGAAACCAAATAAAATAGGAAAGAGAGATGTTTTGTACTGCATTTGATTTTTGAGGATAGAGGTAAACTATTATAAATAGAAAAGTACTGGTAACATTCATGTGCTTTCCTTACTCATCTTTAGCCTTTTTATCTGCTTATCTTTTATAAGTTATAAACTTATACCATCAACTTATACTACCTAACTGATGCTAGATAATTTACACCAAGTATCTCCACTCTTGGGAGACTTGGTGAACAAAAAAACCTAGTTTTTAAATTTAAAACTCTTAACAGACATGATTTTATGTGTGTCACTTTCCTTTTAATCTGCATATATCACAGTGCAGAAAGTTGAAAATGAATTTAAATTTAGTTCTAAAATCTGATGCAATATGTGCCTCTAAAACATAGTGTCCTAGTTTATCTTAAAATACAAAACCTTCCTTTCACAAATTAAAAAAAAAAGAACATATAGCATCTTATAATTGGCCCAATAACTTAGTTATACTAAAGGCCAACTCTCTCTTATCCCTCCAAATTGAGAAACTAGCTCAAAACATTTCCTTCCGTGTTTCAGAAACTTTATGTATTTTCTCCAGCATTTAAAAAATCAATTTACTTTGGCATAGTTAACCTGCAGAGTTGGTGGCAGAGTAGCTTATTATGAATAAATCTTCTCCAATGAAAATATAATACAATTGCTAGTCTTCTGTCCCTTTGCTCTCTAACATTAGAGTCATGTAAGTACTATAAGGAGGAGGCAAGAACCTGGAGATATGTTTACTTTTCCCACATATTCTTTGCTATACTTCTCAAACATAAATTTTAGAAAAATGTATCCAGTAGTTTACTGGAGAAAAGATTGCATATGAAAATATTATGAACAAATAGAAAGTAATGTTACAGAATGTTTATGTGCCAGGGACAGCATATTTAACAACAAAATTCACTAGATATCTAGTATATGCCAGGGTGGTTTGCAAGTCATCTCACTTAATCCTTTTGACAATTTTCTGAAGCAGGTTCTATTGTTCCTGTTTGACAAGTGAGGAAGAAATGTTAAGGATTTTGCCCAGGATCACATGACTTGGAAAGAGGAGAGCTAGGATTTGTACCCAGGCCATGAAAACTATGTTCTTTTCACACCATCACATAAATCCAGCAGTTTGAAAAATGCATTAATTGCAATCTTATTGTCTATCAATTAAATAAGAACTTAGCATCTTTGTTCTGAACATTTCAAGTTTTATAGGAAATTTAGTGCTATTTTTAATGAATTTACAAACCAGATAGTGAGAAAAGATAAAAATATTACTATTATAAAACCATTACAAAATCAGCAGATGGTTAAAGTTCATCTTGTTGAAGCAGGTAGGGATGTCTACATGATTAGAAGAGAGCTGAATTGAACAACATGAATGAAAACTCAGAAACTGGTGTGTATGTGTATTTGTAGGACAGGAATAGATTGCAGGCAATGCAAGGGGCATGGAATGTAAAGAAGTGGAAAATCAGATAAACGGAGCTATTTCAAACAATGGTATCATGACAAGAAATCAATTTGGGGGCTCATGGACTTAATACAGCAAGGAAACAATGGAATAAAACAGGAAATTCAGGGTGAATTGCATGTAGTAAGTGTAAATATTGTTTCAGGAACTTGTTTCAATTATGTGAGGGTACAGTACAACATGTGTGTGTGCTGGTTGCAATATTTTTTCTTTCTGGTCATTGTCAAAAAAGTTCGAGAAACATCAGGCAACAGAGTGGAGCTAGTTTACTGGGAGATTTTGAAACTACACACATCAGCATAAACTTTAGACAAGAGGCAGAAAGAAATGGGAGGCCTTTAAAGATTTTGAGAAAAAGAGATGTATTGAAACCTGAGCCAAAGTGAGATTAGACAGAGAGTGAAATACAGGACAATTGGAGGGATGAAGAGACTCACCAGAGCGAGGACAACAAGTAGCAATAGTAAGTGAAGTGAAGGTGATCTAGAGCAAGACATTGACTATGGGTGGAAAGAAAGGAAAAGGAGGGATTGGCCTTCCAGAGCTCTAATAAATAGGGTGATTATTAACTAAATTAAGGATGGACGAAAGGAATAAATCAGGAAGGACATGAAAATCACGATCCTGTATGCAAAGAAGAATGGTGTCTTTCAATAAGATAAGCTTAAGGTAAGGATGAGTTTTATGATAAGATAAATATGACTTGGGCCAAATTACTCTCGCAGTTTAACTGAAATAACTATCAGGCATTAGGAAATATGGTACTTGACTGTGAGTGAAGAAACAATCCTACAGGTAGGAATTGAGAAGTCAAACTACAGATGAGAATTCAGTAAAATGAAAGAAAAAGAATTAAGATACAAAGACAGGAGATGAAAATCAAAGAAGCAATTGGAAGAGGTCGTTTCAATACCAAATGAGTTGTGAAAAGAGAGATGACCTGAGCATATTAGAAAGAAGAGTTGGATGACCTTGCAGTGGGGACATCTTTGGTGACCTTCAGTAGCATGGCACTGGTATTCAACAGATTTATGGGGCTTGAGCATGGAAAGTGTGGTGAGAAAATACAGACAGTAGTTGGAAAAGCAAGCCTAAGAACTTTTACATGGAAAGAAGGGGGCAGAAAGCAGAGAGTAATCAATGAGAAGATAACAAACAAATCTCTTCTCTACCCTCCTCTGAAGCTTAGGAAATATCTTTGCCCATTCAAAAAGTCAGGCAAGTCAAAGACAATGGAGACAAGGGATTAAAAATGCTGAAAGTGAGAGGATAAGTCAGAAAATGTGGCGGTGTATAGAGTTAACAGTTTGCTTTTCTGCCCAGAACCCAGTCAGGCAAAGGAATAATTGACACTCTAACCTTCAAATTCAAGGAAATGTAAGACAATCATGGATGAAAGTGAAAGCCAAGTTTGCACTACTCTTTCCGCTTGCGAGAACAATCTTCCTCATCAGGCGTATTCCTCTATTTTTTCATCCAATGTGGTATCACTGAACTCTAGGGAAGAAAAACTTTATTAACAGGACAGTAAAAAATCAGGCTGCTCTCAGGGGTGATTGGTGAGGCTCATTAAAACTTGGTAAAACTTCAAAAACCTTTAGATCAGCACTTTATGCCCGTCATTCATTCTCTCCCAATTGTTGGTAGGAAAAGCTGAGAAAATTTCCTACTCACTATCATCCATTGCTCACCTGAACTCTTAAGACTATAATTTATCTTAAGTCTATAATTAGGAAAATTCGACTTTAGTACTGACATTCTCTTTTGCATTTTTACACACTAAATAAAACAATCATTTAATACACCATGCCATAACATTATTTATAACGTTGGAAGAAATCAAACTATTCCGAATCTACTCTAATAACTTCTAAAATTTACTTAGTAAGAAACTTCTAAGTAGACCTGATAGAACGATTCACAAAAAAGCTTAAGCTTTTTTTTTTTTTTTTTTTTTTTTTGAATAAGTGACATTGGAGCATTGGAGCAAACGCAAGTATTCTGTAACAATTCATCTACAGGAGAAGAAATTATGAATCATTCTGTCTATAGAGTCATGATTAAAAAGTATTTGAAATACAAGAACGTTATTTCATGTGTGGCTGGTATATATAATCTTCTACATTTTCACCTAATAAGTAAGCCCCTTCCCTAATAACCATATTAGTGAATTTTCTTTAAAAATGGAAAAAAAAAAATCTAACACACCAAATTTGGTTAATGGAGACATCATCTTTGTTTACATCCAAAAATGAAAATCTCTTAACACTATGTAGCCACTAGTAGTTTCCATTTCAAGGAATTTTGAAAATCCTGATGTGACCCTAGAATCCTAATGAGTATTAGAAGATAATAACTAATAGCTTCCTCTCAATCTAGACTTAAAACAAGTAGGCACCTTAGTGACTGTGTCCTTACAAAAAAACCCATACATGAACTAAATAATGCATAATAGTAAGACATATATGTGATAATTCAGTCATTATACCCAGTATAGCCATTCCTGTTGATACAAATCTCAAAATACTATGAAATACATTCATACACTTTGGTTAAACAGCCATTAAACCCAGTCCCCCAGTGCTGCCCACCACTACTCTGGCAGCACCAGACACCATGGACCGCTGTACCATCCAATGATGGTGGGATTATTCCTGGCACAACAGGAACCTCCAGGAACTCGCTCCAGCATGCTCTGACCAGCTCCCTACCATTCTGTGTGGTATTCTATTCTGATTGGCGGTCTGTTTGGTCTGAGCACATATCTTACAAGCCAATTATTTTACCCCTCTCCTCATGCATGTAAAAGTATCTGCCAGATTGTTATTATGATGTCCAACTTTAGAATTCTTTATCTTCTTAAATACTCTACATACATTTTAGTTGCAGTTATACTGGTTTTTAAATTGTTTCTAATGAAAATGAATAATAAGTATTGAATTGAAAACCCCTTGTACAAATACATAAAGTGAAATGGAGGAAACTATTAAATTATAAATGTTTCTTAATTTAATTTCACTATCCACTACAACAGAGGAATTTATAATAAAGTAATTTGGAAAAAAGCAGAGCTTAGACATTGAAATATTTGAATAAAATGGAAAACATGACTCTCAGTATTATAATTTACTTTTAAAAAGATTAAGGCAGAAATACCTCAACAGCACATATACACAATTAAAATATCAAAGCAACAAATAAATCATCTAACAAAAGAAGCGAGCAGCAATTGAAAAGGTAAATTTTCAAAACTTGGACCAAACACTTACCCTCTCAAGAGGTAGTGTTTTTAAAAAATGGAATGTTTCATTATTTTCTACAATGGGGCAAATTAAGAATGCAATCAGCAGGGAAGAGATTGCAGGAAGAAAATATCATTAACTGGGGTTTCTATAATTGCCCTATCACCAGAGTCCTCCTAGGCAGAACTGGGAGTCCTAGGGCCTTGACTGATCATAGTTTGCAGGCTGGTGATGTTTTGGATAGGAAGCAATCTCTAAGGATTGCATCCAAAGTCAATTTCTAAAACTGTGCTCAGGAAAACAAATGCACAAACAGATACCCAAACTTCAAAATGATAGCTGTAACCAGGATGCACTATCATTTAATGTTTCTTTTTCTTCACAGTTAACATGAATTGTCTTCATGGAGTTGGTAAAGCTGGATGATGTTAGTATTTCATATGGACTAAAACATGTCCCAAAGCTCTCAGCAAGAGCCTATAGAGCAGACTAAGTCAGAGTCACTAACCCAAACAGATCTTTATTCCAATTCATCTAATGCCCTAGTAGATGCTATAAGAGATGTGAGCTCCCCTCTTAGAATATTGCAATATAATTTTATGGATGGTAGTGATGCCTTACTATTTTAATATACATTACAAATAGCACCATCCCTTCTCAAGGGGTTTAAATCAATTTAAAGATTCATATACTTCATGTGTTATATTAGAAAAAAAAAAGAGTTATGAAAGGTTGTTTAAAAGGCGTCCACAAGAGCCAATGAAATGTTCAATGAGGAAATAAAAAACTATATGAGAAATATATCTCAAGCTCAGGGAGAAATACTGATTTGAAGTTCAGGCAGGGTGCTCCTCATTTTCAAGAAAAGGGAATGAAATCTTTATTGTCAGAATACTGTTTGTTTGAGAGCATGAGCTGGAAGAAAATGCTTTCACTATATAATGGGAAATGCAGCTCTGTTTTTGTGGGCCCTGGTCCTGATACCAAGTGACCTTGAGCAAGTTGCTTGGCCTTGGTTTCCGTATTTGCAAAGTAAAGGCTTGTTGAAAAAAAGAGGGAAGGAAGGGAAGGTGATAGGAAGGCAGGATACTGGTTAGTTAGCATTTTTTAAATCACCTCCACTGGGCCAGGAACCATTGGCTCACTTTCTAGAAAGCATAATAGGATTCCCCACTCCTTACAGTCTTAAAATTGTATGATTCTGCCACATTTCATCTCTAGATAATATTGTTTGAAATGGACTCAAGGGTGGAAATGCCATTATCACTAGCATCTTTTTTTTTTTTCCATAAAATTTTATCTAGTTACTTTACCAAAGAGATGAGCTGTGGAAGGCAAAATAAACCCCAAAGATTAGTTTCTACTTCTGGAAAAGTTAATCTGTTGTTTGGAACAAACACCTGTTATCTATAGAGTGGACAGTGTAACTGTCAGTATATGGTTCTCACACAATAAGATATAAAGGATTCCAATGCTTCTGCCTTTGTAACAGAGACAATTAGGGTATCATGTTATCCATTATTAATCATTCTTGCCTCAGCTCCAAATAGAACAGTAAACAGATATAAGGAATAAATATTCTTCACACTGAAGAATTCATCCTTCTAGGATCATGGTGTCTAGTCTCAGCTAACTCTCTTGAACTTATGCTTGTCAGAGATTTTGTTGGCATGTTCTCTTTTGAAGGGAGGACGTAGAGAGCTTTCTTGTTTTATATTCTTCTATTAATCCCTCAATTGCCTTGTAGCAGTTTTCCTGCCCTACTCACCCTTTACTACAGGCGCATATACTTATTTTCTTTGCACTTCTCTATTTTCCTTTTCTACATTTGAATCTTCCCTCCCCACCCTTATTTTTTGTCTCTCCATTTTTGTTTCCATTTTAGCCTCCTCCAACAACTGAGTTGCAAGCAGAAACTTTTTCTTTACAGTCTGAAAATCTTAATTTTCCATAAACTTCATTTAAATAAACTTCCCAAATAATTCAAATTTAAAGATCATAAATCCTAGTCTAATGTTAACTACATTTAAAAGAAACGCTATCTTACCCTTCAATTTATTCTAAATATGATTGTTCCATTTATAAACAGAGCAACAGAATTGTTAAAATGAAGCCTTCTGTGTTATACTAGCGAAGTTCTAAAGATTCCAAATGATACAAGTAATCAGAATTATAATAGTAAAAAATGAAACCCAGTAATATTTTCCCCAATAAAGATATATATATATATGCACAATAAAGTTTAGTAGTTTACCAACTGACAAGATCATTAATTAGGATATAGTTCAAACTTTCATTATGATAAAAGTGAGCAAACATTCTACCATTAGAAAAATCCTTTAAATAATCCAATGCAGTATCCTATGCATACTAGGTTACAGAAGTGGTTTAGAATTGATTTTGCAACTATTAAACATAAAGAAGAATAAAAGAAAGCGAGAAACACAAATCTTAGGTCACAATGCCTGGACAGAATATGCCTAATGGACAGCAAATGTAGTGCTAAGAGATGACTGAGAAGACCTGGTTGCCCTTTACGTCAGCCTCAAAAGTTAATGAAATGCCAGGCTTGCACCTCAGACATGCCTGTCACAGCTCTAGTGGCCACAAACAAATAAACTTTCAGACATTTATATATTCAAACAATTCTACCTCTTGGGGATAGCCATATTATACCAAACAACTATGTATTTAAAAATGCTTTCTTTTCTTCAATCTTCAGGGAAAGTTGTACCATTCTAGACTTCAGAATTTGGTGAAAAGGAGAAGCCTCCTGCTACAAGAGCAGCATGTGCCTTTTTTGGATTGCACAAATAAAACTTCTCACAACCTTTATTTTTCAGATTAAAAAATCCTACTTTGAAATCACCCTTACCACAGAAATTGTTCCTATCAGTCCAATTTCGTTTCTTTAATAAACCGTGTTTTATTTTAGTAAAACTCTGTGGTTCCACATCAAAGAAAAATTGCCTCTCATTAACATGGTCATTTTCTACCCTTTCCCATAATAGAATCTTGAAAACTACAAGCTAAATCAATAGAGAGTATTCTACCCTGAAGGGCTCATGGATTATTGAAGACCCATTTGACACTTAAGAATAAAAATAATACCCTCATACAAAACTGAGATATTATTTAAGAATGTAGGAAAGAATTAAATGTAATTGGTTTAGATATAATTTTAAAAAGGATAAAATATTGAATTAAAAATTATGATTTACCACTGTTACAAAGGTTGAAAGTGGATAGTAAATAGGTCAATATATAATAAACTAGTATATTTAGTTCCTTTGAAGATTGCTAAAATCTGAGAGGGGGCTGGGAAAAATGAACAAAACTAGTTGCTAAGTAATGTGTGTAATCATTACTTCTTGAATCATTAAAACAAATCTTTGTAGGTAATTCACAGTATTTCTAATATCTTTCAACTTTAAAATTTTTTTAAAAATGATAGAAAATGAGTTATGGAATGTGATTTTTACTTCTGTGACATGAATTCAACCAATAGAAAATTAAATATAATGCTGATTTCCCTCTACATGAAAGTGAATTTCCAGAATTTTTAAAATGTATTTCCTTGTATGTATTCACTTAAGTCTCATGGAAGTCTTGGTGATGACTGTATGGCTGTAGAAAAAAATATTCTGATTCTCAAAGTAAGTAGTGACTTTAATAAATTGAGGTAAAATTTATGGAAATTGAAATGCAAATTTAAACGCGCAATTTGTTGAATTTTGACCAAATGTGTATACTCATATAATCAACCTTCTACTCAAGATGTAGAACTAGCCATTGTTCCCAAAAGTTTCTTTGTGCTCCTTGCCAGTCAATCCCTACTGCTCACCACCCAAAGGCAGCAATTGTTCTGATGCCTATCACCAGAGATTAGTTTATGCTAATCTTGAATTGTATATAAATGGAATTATGTATTATGTATTCTTTGGACCTCTGCTTTTGTTTTTGCTCATCATGTTTTTGAGAATTATTCATATTTCTTTTTATATTGGTAGTTTAATAATTTTTTATTGCTGACCAGTATACCATCATACGATATACCTCAATTTGTTTATCTAGTCACTTGCTGTTAGACAATTGGGTTGTTTTCAGATTTTGGCTATTATAAACAAAGCTGCTATAAACATTTTAAACAAATCATTTTGTGGGCATATATTTTTCATTTCTCTTGGATAAATAACTAGAAGTGGATTTTCTGGGCCATAAAGTAGGTTTCTGTTTAATTTTATAATAAAACAAATGTTTTTCCGAAGTGGTTTAAACATTTTGTAATCTCACTGGCAATGTATAAGAGTTTTAGTTACTCAACATCCTTACCAATATTTGATGTGGTTAGTCTTTTTAATGATATCTTATTTTGGTTTTAAACCACATTTCCCTTTTCATGTGCTTATTGGCCAACTGTATCTTTATTTTGTGAAGCACCAATACAACTCTTTCACACATTTTGGTAACTAGGGTGTCATTTCATTACTGATTTGTAGGAATACACACACATGCAAACACAGAACAGAAATTATTTATTAAATAAACGTATTGATAATATTTTCTCTCAGTCTGTATCAATTTTCATTTACTTAATATAATTTTTTAAAGAGCATAAGTTTACTTTTGATGATGTCCAATACGTAATTTTTTACTTTTATGGTTAGTGCTTTTTTGTCCTTTATAAGAAGTCTTTTCCCACTTGTCTAGAATAATATAGGGGTCAAGATCCACTTTTCCCCATATATTTTTTCCAGTTAATCCAGATCATGTGTTGAAAAGACTTTCTTTTCCCCATTAAACTGCCTTAGTGATTTTATTAAAAATCAGTTAACTAAATATCTGAAGATGTATTACTGGACTATTCAATTCCATTGTTCTATTTCTATATACTTATGCCAATACCATGCTGTCATGAGTAAAAGTTTGATAGTGATTCTTATAATCAAGAAGTTTGAATCCTCCAACTTTGTTCTTTTCCATTATTGTTTTGGTAATTTTAAATATTTTTCATTTTATATAAAATTTTAAATCAGCTTGTTAATTTATAAAAGCAAAAAGTTTGCTATGGTTTTGTCTCGGATTACAGATCAATTTAGAAAGATTGGACATCTTTACAATATTGACACATTCAATTCAAGAACATAGAATATTTCTCCCTTTACTTATTTGCTCCTTAGCTTCTTTTAAGTGATTGTTTTGGTGTGGAGGTCTTGCATATTTTTTGTTAAATTTGTTTTTAAGCATTTTATGTTTTGATGCTGATTTAAAGAGTATTTCTTAATTCAGTTTTGGTAGTATAAATCAGTGACTTTTATGCATGACAAATTTAATTTATTTTTAATAGGACTTACTTTTTGATTTGTCAAACTATGTAATAAAAATGATATGAGAAGTGATTAAAGTTAACATCACCAATAATGGGACAAACTGACATCAGGTGCTTCTGGTGATGTTCTGAGAAGTACTCAACATAACTTACATATACCCGAGAAAAGAAGCCATAACTTGAATCAAGTCATGAGGATTTATCAAACAAATCCAGATTGAACATTCTACAAAATAATGAGCCTGAACCCTGAAATATCAATGTCATAAAAGACAAGGAAGGTTAAAGAATTGATCCAGGTAAAAGGAGATGAAAGAGATATGACAACCAGCTGTAATGCATGGTTCTGAGTTAAATCCTGAATTGCCATAAACAACTGATCTAAAGGACAACATATGGCCAATTGGCAAAATTTGAATATATTCAAAGATTTATTAGATAATAATACAGTATCACTGTAAAATTTCCTGAATTTGATAATTTCCCTGTAGTTATGTAAAAGAATGTCTTCGGTCTTAGGATGCAAAGTTTAAAATATTTAAGGATGAAGGCCCATGATCTTGATAAATAATTTTCAAATGCCTCAGCAAAATTACTAAATAGACACAAAATAATAATGAATACACACACACACATTATATAGACAAGTGTAGAGAAAGAGAGATAAAACAAATGTGGCAAATAGCAAACAATAACTGAATATATGTGATGGTTATAGGAGAATTCAGCATAATATTTTGGCAACTCTTCTATATGTCTGACTATTTTTCAAAAAGAGAAATTTTAAAATAATAATAGGAAAGTTATATACATAGATCATTCTTTCCTATCATTTTGCAAGACTCTACCTTGTTGGCACCTGGATGAAGGTAGTAAATTTTGCTTTTGAACTGCCAAAGATTTCTACAATCCATGTCCATATCTAGTTCTTATGATCTGTTTGGAGACGAAACAAGGTTTCCCTGAGATAAGGAAGTGAAGAAGAATGCAGGGTAGGGGGACAAGAAAGGGCTCTGTAAGAAGGATATCATGTGCTGCTCATTTCTGTAACATTCATTAAGGTAAATTGAAAGTAAAGCTGACTGAAAGTGTTTTCATCCTAGTTCATTAAAAGAAGGAAACATTTTTTGACTGAAAATATGATGATCCAAAATAATGCAATTTCCATCTCCACATTTCATATACAATCTGCAATTTATTTAATCAAGTATTTATTTATTCCATGAACTTTTATTTAGCAAATATAAGATGGAAGAGAGGCCAGTAGTTAAGAGGAAAACAGGCAGGTTAAGTGTGGAGGGTATAATTTCTCATACCTCCATTTATTTAGCCCACATTCTTCTGTTAATCTTTACATCATGTGAATGACCTCAATAATAAAGGGTAATTTAAAAGGAATAGTTAGTTGAATATGGGAGGGAAGGAGGAGATTTATAATTACTATAATTCATAATTTGTTGTTTGCCTTTTTGATTGTATCACTGCAAATGTTAAATTTGTTTATAAACCCAATTTTCACAAAGATGATTTTCCTTTATATTTGGACTGGATCTGGAAAAATACAAACAAAATGAGAATTCCAGCTGTACCACTTTCATTTAACTTTCCTCTGCTAAACAGTTTCTTACTTCTTAATTTTGGCTTTTGATTTCTGCACTTTTCTCTCTAAATTTTGAGATATCAATTCTGTTAAACTTCACGGGAGCTAAGTTTACTTTGTATTACAAATCGGGATTACTTATTCATTTATTTATTTATTCATTTGTTACTTTTATTAGAATGTTGATAACTTCCTGTTTTAATGTTATCTGACCCAACTTTTCTGGACTGGGCCCTCCTATTTAATACACATTCTTTACACAACAAATTTTACAAGTAAAGCAAGGATTTTTTAAATCACAGGATTACAAGTAGACTAATAAACATGACAAAGGCCTAATGTAGAAGCCAGAAAAAAAAGTCTGTGTTTACCCTGTTCATATCCAAGCTATCTGTTGACTTTCAAAGGTTTACTATAAAGGACTATTGACATTTAACAGTGAACTCAGTCTTTTTACCGTTTGTCCATGGCTGTTCTCATGACTCATTGTGGTTGACAAAATGGTCACCTTTACTATGAAACTTCAAAATGTCATAAATGTTATTTATGAATAGAGATATTCATTTGTAGTCTTATTTCAAAGAGGTCAGCAGGTGCAACTTCTTTAGGAGAATTCTGACTCATGTCTCCAGATTGCAAGATACTGTCTTTGTCTACACTGTAAGCATTTTAGGCATTACAAGAATGGGTGGGAGCATTTTTAAATGCACCAGTTTGTGGAGACCAGTAAATGTTCATGAAAAATATGTTCTATAGCCTGATATATATTGTCAGAAACAGGTTGCGTTTACAGTGTCCAAACAGCCTGGTTTGTCAGACAGTGCAGGATTTTTCCAGTTATCCTGGTGTAATTATTAACAACTTCCCTGTTCACTTTAAAAAGTATCCTAGTTTGGATAATCAATTATATGGTAACCTTAGCTATGGTGCCTATATTTGGGTATTTTAAATCTATGATTTTCTTTAAATCATTTTTTTTCAATTAATTGCAGATCTTTATTTTAATTAAGATTTATCTTGATTTCCACTAAGGTAAGGGTTGACTCTTCCATGGCTTGGAGGAACGGTCACTTTCAAAAAGACACTGGTTTCTGGAGTCCTCTCTCTCAAATCGTTTACAATATAACTGAAAGACAGCTGTGCACAGAAAAATTTTAGGAGTTCAAGGTGCCCAGACTTCTGGAACTTTCTGGTTACCTAAAATGAGTTTCAGCATTTCAAAATAAATCTAAAAGTAAATTAAAGTATATAGAATTTGGCTATTTGGCTGAGGCCATAGTCTCCAGGATAAGGTCCCTGGAGTTTGACATTTAAAATTTTTTAAATACTGCTAGTTTTTTCCTTTACCTACTGACTTCACAGTTTGATTCATATATTTTTACTCAGTCACACATGTGGCTCCAAGTTTCCTTTTGTGACCAATACTGAGTAAACATATCAACTTAAGTATTTTTAACCCAAATCCTTTCCACATATTTTTCCTTTTCATATGATTTTATTTGTTAATACTTATAGTACGCTTACTAGGTACCAGGTGCTGTCATAAGTGGCTTTATAAGTATAAACTCATTTAGCCCTCACAAACTAATAGCATAGATTCTATTATTATTGTTTCACTAAAGAAGAAATTGAGATCAGGGCAGCTAGGTAAATTGTGATCACGCAGAGCCTAACTCTTAGAGCCAGGATTCAGATGCCTCTTTATTATCTCTTTAAAACAAAAACAGGTGTTGGGCAAGAAACTAGTTCCACTTTGTCAATGAAGTAACTGACAAATCAAATGTCAGCTTAGTTAAGAGAATTTGCCTCATGTTTTAATTATTTCAGTTATTTAAAGAAATTATTTGTTGAGCAGCCACTCTGTGCCCAGCACTGCAGTAGGCACTGGGGATACAAAGATGAATTTAAGCTTTCTCTAAAATCTATAACGTCTTTTGGAAAATATAATGGAAATACCATGGAAGATACAAAGAAACCCAATGCCTGCAACCTCTGAAGAATACGATCCAGGTCCCAAAGGCACAGAGCCCACTTTCCTGTATGGCAGGAGGCAGGATTTTGTCTAATTGCATTTAAGAAAAGAAGATGAGAATCCTTCTACTGCCTCAAATTCAGGAATGATTCTCACTCTTCTGTCAAGATAGAGCCTGACTCCACATATGTGTACTGTACAACTAAGTGCACACACGTGAACAGGTTGGTAAATAAAGAACTGCAAGCACAGGATCTGAAAGAAGACAGGCTGTTTGTTTAAACTGTAGCTCTGTTACATACTACTTGTATGACCTAGAGAAAGTTATTTAACCTCATCTTTTCCAGCTGTAATATGGGACCAGTAATAATGCTTACTCCCTAGGCTGCTGTAAGGGTTAAGTAAGAAATAACATGTAGACTTTTTAGAAGAGTTCTGGTACATGGTGAGGTAATCAATAAATAATAGTTATTAATGTTATTTAAATACTCAAATAAGAACTACGTTGTTCCCAGCTAACAGAAAATAGTTGAGATTGTTCATATTTTACCTTTTAATCCAGCTCCACTTATAGATTAATATATACACTGCTATTGTTTAACCAGCCCAATATTTGAACTAATTAATTAGATATGTATAAATATAAAGAAAGTAAAATCAACAAAAAGAACAAAACTCCAAGATCTTTTTTTTTCCCCCACTTGAATTAGTGCTCAGCAGGGAGTGGGGATGAGGAGGGAGTAATTTTTCCAATCCTGGAACAATTTAATTGGTAGCAAAGCCCAAAGGAGGCCCTGCTTGGTTATATTATAATATCATTACTTTTTTTTTTTTCCCCAAAATTCCATGTTTCTTGAAATCTTTAACAGAAGTTAACACATATAACTTCTGCTGGAATGAAAATGAAATGCCAGGAATTTCATTTGTCTTTTCCAGGTATTCCATCATGCAGCTAAAGCCATTAAAATATCAGGCTTCATCTTCCTTCCTTTTTTCTCTCTTTTTTTTTTCTTGTCATCTTTATAATCTCTTCTACTTTCATTCATCTTCCTTCTTTATATTTTAATTTTTAAATTCTATAGTCTAAAATATCCTAACTAGATTCTCTATGTCTTCTCCTCTGGAAATTTTAAAAAAATGTTTCCAGCAATTTTGCAAATGCCATATTAGAAGGTATTATGAAAATAGTTTTGCCTATTCTTTTACACTTGAGATTAATTTTCATGTGTCTGATTGTGGCTCTACCAGAAATTGAGTGTTATTTTCTATTATTGAAGAAAAAAATCAAAATGATATTCTAAAACTCTTAACTTGGCAAAGATTTAGAGAATTAGTATCCCTCACATTTTCAAGAAATTTAAATGAATAACAAAAAGGAAAAGCTGAACAATTTTAAATGAAATATTTTCCAGAGGGAAATTAATCACTGAAGATATTGGCATCCTCCATGGAGCCAGTAATTAAAACAAAATGCTGGATAACTCACATTATATCCATAGTATTGTGAATATATTTACTATAATGATTGTTGGTGGGTATGAAATTTCACTTGGGCATCTTCTGCTCCCTCTAGAAACATGAACTACAAAGAAACAGAACCTTCAGTTTTAGAATAAGAACTACGTTGTTCCCAGCTAACAGAAAATAGTTGAGATTGTTCATTGTTATTGGCATTTTTGAGCAGTCTTTCATTGGGAAGCACATTCTGAGAATGGCAATCTGTGAATGGATAAATCCCACTGAGCCTTGGTTAAGTGACATTCATTATAAAGAACACCTAAAGGGAAAAAACAAGAATTGAGTCACAGCTAGAAAGATCAGATTACCTGAGCTCTGCATGTCTTGGTTAAGTAAGGCAGCACAGGAAGAGGATGATCTTTCCCTGCAGTCATTCAATAGTATTATACTAAGATGAAGTTAGCAGTTTATCTAATTCTGTATTGAGTTATTCTTCTTTGTATATTTCCTCAATATTTTATTATATATTGTTGAGCATTTGGTTCTGTTTATGGTGTAAAAGTACATTTTACTTCTGTTACATGGTATCCTAGCAAAAAGTTTCTTTATTATGAATTTATTTGTATCACTTTGCATCTGAGCACAACTAAAAATTTAAATATATACCTACATTTATACATATAGATATATTCATATATATATATATTCAGATGCAAACTACTGAGTAAAAACTCTTTTCCTAAAACAGTAATTTCATCATTTACATAGATAATAAGAAATACTGAAAACACCTTAAAATCCAACTTATTTCATATAGAAAGGAGTGCAGGTTCCAGGAATGCTGCTAAGTAATAAATAATTGGCACTAGTTTCTGAATATGAAGATTGGAAAACTTCCAGTAAAGTATGAAATTAAAACGTGAATGTGAAGAGCAGTTTTTGAAAGAGTGACCATCATGTAGAGTGGGGCAGCTTGTCACCCAATTTAAGAGCACAGCATGCCTTGGCTCCCTGGTTTAGGCAATCTGGAACATTCTTTTCTTTAAGTCAGCCAACTGCCTCAAATATTTTCTACACACATTTTTCAATAAAAATTTTGGATTAAATTCAATGATTGGAAAACAAAACATGATTTTTATTGGATGAATGAAGATTAAAAATAACAATAATGCAAAGTGTTATTATGCACAGGAAAGGTGCAAAAAAGTACATACATTTTTTCAGGATAACTTGGCAAGAGGTACCAAACATTTCTAAGATGTACATGCTGTTTTATCCAGCAGTTATACTTCTAGGAGTGTATTCTAAGGGAAAAAATAGGGCAGATATACAAGATGAATATACAGAAACTTTGTTTTTTTACAATTATGCAATTTTGGAGCAGTAAAGTATTCAATAATAGGGTATTGTTGGTAATATGATATTGTCATCAATGTAATTCTTTGTGAAAATTAATACAAGTTATGGGCTGTCCGTGTAATAAATATATGTAGTTATTAAAACATATGCATGAGCTTTGTGCAGTGGTAGTATCATCGCCAATCAGGTTTATCCGAGGCGCGATTATTGCTAATTGAAAAATTTTCCCAATACCCCGCCATGATGGCTTGAAATATAGTTGGCATTGGCAATTTTTGACAGTCTCTATGGGGACTGAAAAAAAAAAAAAAAAGCCATATGCATGTTACAGATAAATTTTTCAGTGAGGAAAACAGGCTACAGTTTGTTATGTATAGTGCTATGCTGGTCTTGGAAAAATGTTAGTGTATCTGTGTGTATTGGTGTAGAAGAATCATAGACAGAATATATATCATCATGTTAACAGTGCTATTTCCTACTTGCAAGATTATAGATTGTTTTCCTACTTTCTATCTGCATTTTCCAACTTTTCTACAGTGGAATCAAATCACTTTGAGAGAGAGAAAGTAGAGATACGAAGACTTTGCTGAGGTGGTAAAATCTTGTATTAGGACGTGACTGATGAAGTGTCTTCTGATACCACATAGGCCTTACAAGCTCAATTCATGCCTCAGGGTTTGGGAAAAATAATCAAGTGTGTTAAGAGACCAGGATAAGTAGGAGGCTGTGTCCAGTGTGTGGAGGAAGATAGCCAAAGAAATGTACCAGAATTAGGTCCTTTTGGAAACAGCTATAGGTTATTAAATATTAAGGAAAAAACTGCTTCATAATATACAGGCCATATGACAGCAAGCTATTAAGTTTCTTGATTAACAAACAACAAAAATTGTTAATTTTTACAACTTTCATGCTGACCACAATGACTGGCATGGACATTTGAATGGACAAATGAGACTTTTCTAGACCTTGCCACCTCACAGACACTTTTATCCATAAATAGAAGTCTTTCTAGATTCTTTTAAATCTAATTTTTCTTCTCTCTCCATATCTTCTAATTTTTAAATATGTGCCTTAATAAGTCCATTCAAGGAGTTCAGAGTTGAGTGCAAGAGATAGATATAGAAATAAATTTTTACAATATTTGCAAAAGTGTTCTAAAACATTCAAGGAAAAATATTAGAAAATGTGGAAAACGCAGTGAGGACCTCTGTCTGCGGAATTTAGAGAACTGCAAAGGAGCTGAGATTGAAGCTGTACAGGAGTTTGGTTAAAAGTGGACAGAGTGTTGGTGAAGTGTGCCGAGAAGGTACAGGACAGCTCTCCCAAAAGAGGGAATCCAGTAGGCAAACGAAGAAGTCCAGAGTTTGGGGACCTGAGAGAGCAGCTCAAAGGGGTAAGAGAGTAAGATGCATAGCAGGAATTGAGTCTAACATTTGGCACAAGATAAAGAAAAGAAGAGGGATTTTTAATAAACCAGATACTCTGCACACCAGTAAATTTATGATTTCCCTTTTAAATATTAGGAGTGGTAAACTGTGTCAAATTATATAATGTTGCCAGGAAATATGGCTTTGTTGTGAAAAGGGGAGAAGACAAAGACACTATGTAGTTCCCTGCTACTGAACCACAATAACTATATGAATGTGCTTCCTAGCAGTCTGGATAAGGACTTAAATAGTAGCCAACAGCTCTTAACTAAAAATAACACATAAATCTAAAGTGACTAAATAAGTTATAAGCTAAAACTGGGACAATTTTGAAAGAGTTCCATTAAGAATTATGCAAAGGTTGCAGGCATAAACTAGCTATTCTCAGCAAACTTTGACGTGTGTTTACTCTCCCACAAACCAACACTGTGGCAGATAGAGATTCATTTTGATTGATACAGTTCTATTTAATGTGCAAAATACCTAGGGCAAAGCTTGCTTCATTCACCCTTTGACATACATTACATTCATCAGACTCACACTTCAGATAATCAATAAGAATCTCTGAATAAGAAGTAGAATAGGCCATATAGAATGAGAAAGGGTCTGGTCTAAACATGTATATCTTTTGGAGATAATATGGTAGAATTTGTAAGCATGGACAAATCTAGATTTGAACCTCCTCTGTACCTTGCTCTATGATCATTAGCACTTAACTTCTCTGAAACTCAATTTAATTAATCTATAAAATGAGATAATATCTGCTCCCAAAGCCATCATGAAAATCAGATAAAGCAATTTATATAAAGATCCAGTCACAGAATTGGAGCACAGCTAAAGTTAATTCTACTTCCCCTTTCCTACTTTGGGAGGAGAAGATCTATGTTCTGGGATCAAAACCATGGGAATTAAAATCTGGCAAGCAAAGAAGGGGAAATTAAAAAGGAATTTGGAGGCCCATCTATGACAAAGCTAGGAAAAGAAACAAAAGAACTAGGAACCATACTAGAGATTGATTTGGAGATTATCTATGGATTTTCTTTTATGACTCCAAGATAAACCTTCTTACATCTGGATATATTATAGTCAATGGTAATGAAAGCACATAGCCTTGAACAAGTAAGGTCACTTAGTCCTATTGTCTCAGAAAAGGTTCTGGCTGAGTAGAATTGACACATCAGGGATCAAAGAAACAGAATTTTAACTTACATCCATTTGGTATAAAAGACATGAGTGAATGTTTAGCTAAAGAGCAACTGATTAATATTAAAGAAAACAGGTTGAGTTTATGATTGTTTAGCTAAACAAGAAGGAATCTTAATTAATTTAGCTAAAAAAGGTAATGGGAAACTGATTAAAAATTATACACACAGCGAATAATGTTGCACAGCTCTAACATTGATTTTTATCAAATTAATATGATCTTAGTATATTCAAATATCTTAGAATTTTTATTTCAATGTGTGATCTTTGCTAAGACAAATAGTTTTTTGAGGTTTGTCCTAAATGTTGTTCTCTGCTTGTTCTTTTGAGAGATGAGTTATGAAACCATTACTGAATTTATACTTTAATTTTTGTCATCACATCTATCATCTTGGGTCATTAATACAGACTTTACTGAATAGAATTAAGGGTGTTTTGAGCATAGAATTCAATGGTCTCTGTGAGAGGAGGCAGACATTGTGGACTGTCTTAATCCCATACTTTTCACAATCAACATTTCAAACTGTGCAAGAATTAATGTTTATCAAAACAAACAAATCACAACAAATAAAAACATATGTAAGATCCTAAGAACAAGGGAAAACACAGAATAAAACAAAACAGGAAGTGGAAACTGAATAAAACCAGCAATGGTCAGAGTCCAGCTGCAGTAACAATGTCTTCTGACTGGTCATCCTGAAGAAAAAGCAGGTAAACACATGCATGTGGCTCAGGGAGTTTGCCTTGCCTCTTCTGGTCAAGTCTAGTTTGAGATCATTGTCCTACTAAGGACAGAAATGCAGCCACAGTCTTCCCCCTGTCCTTTCCATCAACACCAGCCAAGGCTGGTTTTCACCCATTTTAAGAGCTAAAAGTAGCATGAGATGTTCTATAAAACAGTGGAAACCAAAGGAAGGCAAGTTTGCCCACAAGGAGAAACTATTTTAACTGAGGATAGGGCACAGGGCTGCCCCAGCCATGGTAGGTGCACTCTATAGAAAGCGCACTTTGATTTTAGTTAGTTAGGTATTCCACGCAAATTAAAGGAGGAAGAGTAGTATATTGTGGGATGTTCAGTCATGGTCATAGGACTCTGGTACTCGGCTTTACCATAACCCACCTACGAAAAGGGGCAATCGATCTTCTTAATTTTTAAGTAACAGGACTTCTTTCTTCATCTGTTTCTCCTCAACAGTTAAGTATTACTTAAATGCAGATGGCAAAGTAAAGAGAGAAAAAACATTTATTTGAAATAATAATAAACTAGCTTTATTATTTTAGATTTTACTCTCTCAACAATTGTACACACTTGAATCAATCCCGATGTTCAATTAAGAATTTTCAAGAAAACACTGAGATATGAGATGTTGCAGTAGATATAAAATGCCAATACAGTAGAACTTATGCAGGCAGTAGAGTTACTGTGTCAAATACAATAATGGATCAGATTAGGAAAGAACAAAAGAGAACTTTGTATTTGACTATAAGACATTGTTGGAAATACTAGAGAGTCATTTGGTTGGGGTGCCCGGTGAATGACACTTGGTGCCTCAATAACTGGTTCATAACCTCTCTCTCTCTTTATTGGCTATTTTTCTAGCTATGAAGTTACAGGCTATTAAAATAATTTTTCTTTAATAGCATAGCTTTTAAAACAAAGAAGTAAATGGCCAATAATAAAATTAAGGGAAAACTGTTCTTAAGTATGGAAAATAAGAAAAATCAAAGCACTTTCCCTAATCCCTTTTCCCGACATCCTATGATCACAATTTGTTTCTCATTTTCCCAAATTCATGATACCATTTCTCACTTGCTCTTTATTCTGACTGTCCCCTTATTATCAGGCACACTTCCATACAGTCTGAATAATAAGTCTTGGTCTTTTCTCTGAAAGAGCTCAAAACAGAGAAACTGACTATAACGATGTACACTAATATGTAATTATCAGCAGCACACTACAGGTGCTGTGCTGGAGTTGAAAACCATGTGTTATAGAGATACAGAGGACATAAAATTAATGTTCTGGAGCAGGCAGTGAGGGAATCAGGAGACCTTTACAGAGTAATCTTTTGATCTGTCTCTGGAGGGATGATGATGGTTTCATTAGGGTGAGAAGCTGAGGGAAGGCCAATCCATTCAGAAAGACTTTGGGCTTTTTATTATAGAGAAAGGCAGACTTCTGAAGTGTGAGCAAAGCCTTGGTGGTATGAAAGTACATGGTCAACTTGAAAATCTCTGAGAAGTCAAGTGAAATTATAACACAAGGTCTGTAGAATAAAGGGAATTAGCAAAATTTTCAATTAATTGATGTTTATCAAATACATATTAAGAGCAAGAATCCATACCAGAAATAACGCTATGCACTTTATTATACTCAACACATCCAATCATCTCAACAGCTCAATGAAGTAGATGAAATTCTCCGAATATATATCTGGAATGGAAATTGAGACACCAAGGAAGTAAACTTGGTCAAGTTCACGTAGCTGTATTTCAGAGATGGGAAGGACCCTCAGGTTTCTAGTTTAGATCGTCAGATAACTGGTGGTGCCTCAACAACTTATACTCCAAGCTGCTACTTTTCTGTGGTTCAACCATCCCAGAACACTCCTCACTGACCGCCTGAAATCCTCTTCACTGGATGGCTGCCAAAAATAGATTGAGTGACTATTTATAGCAGAAAGAAACTTGGAAGCCAGTAGAAGCATGTTCCTTCCACTGAAGCCCAGCCTAAGCTTGTAGCCCTAAACTGACCCTATTCTCAAGCCCCTTGAGTGTGAAAATAACTGAGAAGTTATCTCTAAAGCTGGCAGACAACATGACTTCTTTTTAGCACCAGAGATGCTTAGAGGTATGGTGCCTGAAGGTCATGAAAAGGGACTGATGAACAGAGTTCACCTAGAGTTTTATAAAGTTTTGTCTCACTGGAGACACCGCCAAAATAAAATTTCTAAATTGTGGGAAGGAGTATTTCTTGAGAATTAATTTTTATCAGCAAATGCAATTTACCAAATTGAAATTCTGTTAAAAAATCCAGAATCCATGAGATGTTATGAGGTTTAAGTGTGTAAATGTTACTGATGTATTTGGGGATTAATATTGTTACGGTATTCTATTGGATAGAACATAGAAATGTATAAACAGGAAATTAAAATGAACACACACAAAAAACAAATTCTAGGCAAGATACTCCCTAGAAATTGTTCTCACTGTTTGAATTACACATACATAAAATAAATGTTGCTCTAGTCTAAAAACTACCACCTGTATCTCCTCTAAACAATCCAGAAATTAAGACAGATGAACATTTTTCATGCCATATAACATATAAATCTATTATATGCTTCTTTAATAAGTTATCATTAAGCAAAACAGACAAAAAGTGACAGGAATTACACCTAAGTTCATTTCAGAGTTAAGGAATAGTGGAAGAATGGTAATTCTAAATTCTACAGGTTTTCCATTTATATATAAGCTTCTTCATTTCATAGTCTGTATTGTCTTTTCTTTAAAAAAAACAATTCCATGTAAACATCTTAGTGCTTTGAAGATAAAAAAGAGCATTCGTCACTATATAATACAAACATTCTGAAAGCAGAAATCAGGTGGTAGCTTTCATGGTATCTCCTTCCATTCCCCTAGTGAGTTGGGTTGAGTGAAGATGCAGATCTTCATCTTCCTTCATGACAACACGGCACTTTCTACAAGGTCTCTCTCGGTAACCCTCAGATGTAGTAGATTCAGTGTTTACAAACCAAGACCACTTCTGAGTTTAGGTGAATCAAAAACAGCCCATGAAGCTTGTGCTGATCCCATCGTGGCAACCTAGCTCAGGAAAGGATTTCTCTCTGCCCCTCTCATTCTTCAGCTCTGTAAACGCACTTTACATTTCTGATGTGTTAACAAAATTGCCATTGTAGTGACTCTGAAAGCACAATTGCAAAATATGGCAACACCCTGACTTCTAAAAATATGCGTTTAAGTCTTGGTTTTCTACTGAGTAAAGACCTTTATTTCTCCTGTAGAAATTCATTTTCATTTTCCAAATGTTTAGAGTTCTTTGATAACTTAAGTTCAAAATCACATATCTAAATATACCCGAAGTGGTTTAGCACTTCAAACAGCTAGCTTGACACACCCCAAACCACAGAGCAGTATATGAAGGGATGGCCAACTTAACTCTTCTTATATATTTCCTTACTACTAACATTATCTTCAAAACTATGAGCTAGTTAACAACTGAAATATTTCCTATTTCTTAATCACTAGTGCTAAAAAAGGTATTTTAAAGTGACTGAATTATGCTATTAAAATACATGCCCATCCTTATAAGCCTCAATGTAATTGTATTTTTTATAATTAGAGTTTTATGTCAAAAGATTTACAGCTTTTTCACCTCAAGCAATATTTCACAACTGCCAGGAATGATTTATGCAATAATGACTTAAACTGTAAAATACAATTCTCTAAGGACTGACAGTCAAATATTCCAAGCACAAATAATAGGTTTTTAAAAGTTGGTATTCTGATAAACAACAAGTCCACTTTTATCTAGTAAAATCACATAAAGGGGCATGGAATTTCACATGATCATGCAGCTCACAATGGACTGTATGATGATGAACTCATGGCATGGATCATGGGTTTAAACTCTTATTAAAGCCCCAGGGCCCCTTTGGAAAACAATCTCTTGGAAATAATGCCAATATTTTTGCTACTCCAGTCTGAGTAAGTGGGAAAAGTGGAAACAGAACATCTCAACTTTTTGTTAATTTGGTCATTGCACTTATTACATCACTCCCTCATATTCTTGTGTAATGCTAAATAAAAAATTAAGTAAAGGAAGCATTTACTCTATACACTTAAGGAAATAAGAGCCTCTTGAAAGCCATGACCTCAGTAATAAATAAGGAAACACAGAGAAACAAATCAATGAAAATGCTGATGATTTTTTTCCCTTCCTGTTTTTTATAAATGTTGTATGGCTGGCAGGTCTCTAAGAGGCAAGATTTTCAAAGTATCTGAACTTCACAAACTCTGACTGATTTTGCAGTTCCCATGTGAATAAAACCAGTACACTCTGATGATCCTATTCAAGGTATCTGAATTAGTAACAAAAACACAAGTCTCTTATATTCAAAGCAAGTAAGTACAATTGTGTCTTGACAATTAAAAAAGTCATCCAAATTAATTTTTTTCTTTGGAAAAAAAGAAAGCTTGGCCCATTACCTTTGTTTCCCACATCAATTAAAACCAATAGTCAGAATTTATTATTAACTCTAAAGATACCCAAGTCCTTGTAGACTGAGTCACATCTGAAAATGAAGTCAACAACAACAAAAATTGTCATCAAGAGTATATGTTTTGGGAAGCAGCTGTGGCTCAATGGTTGGGCTCCTGTTTACCATATGGGAGGCCCTGGGTTCCATTCCCGGGGCCTCCTGGTGAAGGCAAGCCGGCCCATGAGGTGAGCTGACACAGCAAGGTGACCCAACAAAAGGGGACAAGCGGATACAGAGGAACGCGCAGCAAATGGACACAGAGAGCACAAGCAGCAAGGGGGGGGGGATAAATAAATAAAAATAAATATTAAAAAAAAAAAAGAGTAGATGTTTTTATACATAAAGAAGCTTCCAATAAAGACTCCTCATCTGAAAACAGGGAAATTTTAATTCCTATAACCAAGATATCACTCAGATAGGAAGATTTGCATTTGTAATTGTACTAACATCTTCACTACGGATATTTTTATAATCATGTTTATAATTCCAAATTAAACTGTGTTTTAGATGTCTTGAGATAATTTTACTCATCACATTATGAAAGTTAATCAGGTTTCGATCTATCAGCCTTACACTGGCAGTGTACTAGATACAACTTCCATTTGAAAACACTGTCTGAAAAATATAGTTAGTATCATATCAACTTTTACTTCAATTCTGTAAGTTGAAAAAAATTTGAAACGGCACCCCAAAAACCATAATGACCAAATGTACTAACATTTCTTGCAGTAACTACAATATAGGCTATGTTGACATCATGCTAAATACTCAGATGGGAAAAAATATCAGGCATTCAAATTATTCCAAAAATCCAGATTTTTCACACCAGATACCAAAGAAATGAATTGCATTTGGTTAGTGAGAGCCTCATTCCAAGACATGTTTTGAAGACAACAGAACAGTTAGGCTATTTCTAGTATGCCAACACTACTGATTGAAAAGTGAAAAAAAATTTTAAAACAACCTCTGTTATTTAATAGTCATATAATTGCTTTCATTCAGGATTAATCCAAATTTAGACAAATCTGTTTATTGCCAATAGTACTTTGCTGCATATATATGCACTCATGATGATGTTAAGGAAAATTCAGTAATTTAAAAATTACAAATTTTCTATCCTGAAACATTTGATTATAAGAAAATAAGGGGAAGAATTAAACCTTTCCTATGCTGGAATTTTTCCTCTGTAGTTTACTAAATGATGAGTCATTATATGATACAGGCTGTAGCACATCACATATTTCTATAACCTTAAGAGTTTCCTAAAAACTCTGAACAGAAACTCCTCTGCCCACTAATTTCTGTCAAAGGAGAAAAAAGAAATAGATAATGATGCAATATCAACAAGATTAACTAAAATGTGTTTTCTTTAAAGTCAGTTTACTTCTAAGTCCTAAATTGCCAAAAGTCATTGTGTGCACATTTGAGAAAATGGGTATATCTGAATATTTCACACAGGTGAGTTCATAAACATATATATTGTATGTATAGTACATTAAGTCTATTAAATATATTTATTTTGGTCTAACATAGCTATGTTCCCATAGCAAGCCTGGAAAAAGGAGTGCCCTTGAAGTTAAGATATGACCTTAAAGTTTGAGATCCCAGTTTTACTGCAGTTGTAAAAACGAACGCCAATAACTCCACAGAGTCATGGTTGATTTTTTTCCACTTCTTATTTTAGGACAAATCTTAAATATATGAACAGCCTTTATTATTTGAATATACATAGGTATATTTGACCAATTTTAGTATTCCCTAAATAATATCACCTTTAATCTTGTATAAAAAGTAGCAAAAAAAAAAAAAAAAAAAAAAAGAACTCAAACAAATGAACAAACAAACAAACAAACAAAAACTAAGAGGTGTTGCCTATCAAAATACGCCAAGGATCCAAGAAAGACTTAAAATTGTTTTAGCTTCAGATATACAAGTTTCAACAAGACTTTGCTTCATGGAATTTTTTTTCAAGTTAAAGAAAATAAAACGCTACATTTCTCTCCTACCAAATACATATCAAAGCAAGCAGTAAATTATTGGTCTTTAATTGATTCCTGAAAGAGGGGAGAGAATAAGAATGATTTCTAGCATTTTGTCCTCAGTGACATTGTCACTGCACTTTTGAAGAGTTCAAACAGAGCATCCTTCTTCAAAGAAGGAATATTTCCTACTAGTCCACTAATGAGATTATCTACACATCTTGTATCCTAAAATACTCCAAGAAAAGCATATGTCTATGAGTGAATATTTGGGACTTCTCTGCAAATGAACTTTCAGTCATCAGTTGTCAAAATTTCATTTCAATGGAATCAAAAGATCAAATGTAAGGAATCCTAAATAGATAAATTTTTTACCATTTTTGTGATAGTAGGTGACCTCCACTTTCCTCTCCTCTGACCCCAGCAAAGCTTGGGCAATTTGGGCAATATCATGCCTCTTGGTCTCGGGCCCATGGAGAAAGTCGCAGGTGCATGGCTTCTGCATGACATCTGGCCTGGAGAAACCAGTCATCTCACAGAACCCATCATTGCAGTAGATGATGGCACAGTTCTGCACTCTGGCATTTGCAATGATAAATTTTTTATCTGTAATAAGAAGATAGTAATGCATCTATTTAAAAGCTTCCACAAGATTCTCATATGCACTGGAACAATTTACTGCATAATGGGAGTTCTGAAATGCAGGTGTATCCCAAAATTGCTAACTGCCTGGGCCTTTAAAAGAAATAAAAAGGCAAACTTAAAGCTTGAAATTAATGGATGGCCCTAAGTAATGTTAACAAAAAGTATTATAAAAAACATTCTTTAAATTATGAGAGTATTAGTTCTCAAATAGTCTAGTTCTCAAGTGCTGTAAATGCCAGGGGTCCTGATGCACACTCAGAACAAGCACTAGCCCTGGCCCTTTGATAGTTCCAGAATACTATTTAAAAGCCAAAATAATGAAACATCCTGTAGCCGTCAGATTTCTCTGTATTCTTCGCCCTCAGAATACAACTTTCCCAAAGTAGCTATTATTCTTGGATTTAGCTTTCCTCTATTCTCTAAGACATACCACACACACCATGTTCAAAACCTTTAGCTTTAGCAATGACACTATTTCACATCTATTAACAGTTCAAAAATGCCAAGATTTACCTTTTCATAATATATATTTTCCAGAAGATAAAAATATGTACACACACAGTAAATATTACATTAACGCCTTTTTACTTTTACTTTTGGAGAACCTGGAATTTTTGTGTAGTGGAATTTTAATACGTAGGGTTTATTAGTTTTGACCACAGATTGCATTTACTATTTCCTGATAGAATGTGAAGGAGGATATACAAGTTTATTTTGTAGACAAGTTACCTGATGCTCAACTCATTAAATGCAGTGCCAAAATAACTACAAAATATACAACATAAATGTATGTTAATGTAGTTTTAAGGAAGGGTCAAATATACTTTAGCAGGTATAGAAATTAAAACTAACATATTTATATAACAATGATGTTTCATTCTCCATAGTTGGTCCAAATGAGAATATTAAATTTCTCTGCATTCAAGCTTTGTGGGATTTACTTATTACAGTTTAATTTCTAAATTTCTAGTAGGGAATATAAGGGGATAATATGAGACAGAAATAAGTCTTTTGAATCAGAAATAAGTCTTCTGAATAGGAACCGTGCATGAGGAACCAGCACGGATCATATACTCTTTTCCAAATTATGCTGCTTGGGGTATATTTGCATTGATTAAATGCAAAGTTTAGCTTCTATAAACTAACAGCAAGGAAGCATCCAGTCGTTCCAGAGCCCTGCAATTTAGCAGAGGTAAAATGTAGTTTGCATAGACATTTGCATCGCTGCTATCTTTTACATTCTCTTGTTCCAACAGTATGCTCTGCCCTGCTCCTGACTTTCAAAAAGTCTACAATAAACAACCTCAAAATATAAACCCTTGTTATATTAGCACGTTCCCTTTAAGATAGTAGAATAGTAGGGCATTAAGTAGCAAGGCAGATAATGGAGCAGTGGGAGAAGAAAGCTCAAATTGCCTCCTATAATGGAGACCATAATCTAAAATGTAAATCAAAATTAATATCAGGGAGAGAACACTCCCGCTGCCATTCGAACCTCCTGGCTCGATTTCACAGCCTCTTAACTTGACAGAACCTGGAGTTGCCGGTCTCCCCAGCTTGTAAACGGCGGACGCCAAGCGCACTACCAAAGCAGAAAGCGATGAAGAAAGAGGAGGAAAAGAAAGAAAGAAAGAATAAAACAAATGAACTTACTTTGCCCTTCAAATTTCCGTATGATGGTTCCCAAAAATGTGTTTTGTGGTGCCACATGCCCCCTGCGAACAGGCATGTTGACCCTGGTCTTCCGAGGAGCGCTCCCCCGGAGCTCTGGAGTTCTCCCGGGATCTCTCCTTCGCTAGAGCCCAGGCCCGCGCGCGAGCCGCTCTTTGTGGCAGAGCATCCTCTTTTGAAACCAAAAAATCTCTTCCCATTAGCACCACTTCTAGACACCCGCTTTCCCCACCGGAGTCCAGTCCATTCCCCTCGCCTTCCGGAGGGAGCCTCGCACCGGACTGCCGCGGGTGAGAGCGTTTGGGGGTGGGGAGAGGGAGGAGGCGGGGTGAGGGGAGGTGGCGGGGGTGCAAAGGAGTGAGGGAGGAGTGGGGGTGGAGTGGGGAGCGGGGAGTCACAAGGGCAATCGATCTGTTTCTCTTTTCCCAACCAGCGCCAGTTTCCAGTGCAAATGGGCTTAACCTGGCAATTGCCCAGAGCTATGAGGACAGCAAGAAGGGAGGGGTGTGCAGGGAAGGGGGCGGTCAGGGGGGAGGGGGATTGAGGGAAGACTTGTGCAGCTTTTGCAGGAAGGGTAGGAAGAAATGGAAGCTGGGGTGGGGGGTGTGAGTTGACGTTTTTATCCCCGCCCTCTCCCCCGATACACACACACATACACACATATACACACACATACACACACGCACGCACGCGCGCGAGCTCCCTTTATCCGAGAGCTTGGGCGCCGCCACAAAGCTCGGATTACTCAAGCGTGCTTTAGCGGAACCCAGCCAAGAAATCTCCAAAACTCAGTGACAAAAAGCTACTCTGGAAAGGTGCCCCCAGCTATAGGGCACCATCCCTGGGCTCCTCAAGCCGCAGTAGCTAAAACATCATTAGTTGCAAAGGAAAGACAGGTGGGAAAACAGCCCCTCAAATTGGAATATCTCGAAACTCTGGTAGGGTGCTCAGAGGGCTGTGGATTGAAGACGAGCCACTGAAAGGTGAAGGTTTAGCTTCAGGGAGCAGCCGGAATCCCAGGGCTTGGCAGAGATGGACGCTGAAGCCTAGACTGAACTGGCACGCACGTCCCTGCCCAGCGCAGAGCCGCGCCTCTAAAAGACCGAAGGCTGCCGGCGTCGCTGAGCATGCCCAGTTTCTCTACCTGAGCCACTGAGGAGTTTGTAAGGTTGGAGGCAGATTGGGTCTTCAAGTGCTGGAGACTGCGAGAAAGGGGAGAAGGCCAAAGACTGTGTGAGCGACTAGTAAGAAATAAGAGTTTAAAATGGGCGAGGCTGGACGGGAAGGGGAAGGACAAAAGGTAGGTGGGGCTCAGAATTACCAGCCTTTGGTGTGACCTCCCGTGTCACTCCTCTCCTGTGTAGGCCAGTTATACCAGGGCCCTTCCACCAAGTCTAAGACATCACTGAGTCCTCTTCGTTCTTGCTTCTCAGAGCCTACTGCAAATCCGGGAATCTCATGGTATATACTTCCATTTAAATAGACCTTCTCAAGAAATCAAATGTGACCAAGTCATTCCAAGAGAGGAGTTTTCCTAAGTTGTTTTTCTAGTTTTTTTTTGCTTGCCTCTTTCTCCTTCACTTATGTTATTCCCCCCTTTAACCTAATGCTCAGCCCCTCACCATGCCCCTTTCTTTAAATGGAATTTGCCACCACTGCAACCTACGGAGTTAGAAGAATTAGAAACACGGACAAACCTCTCTAGTCTCCAGCTCGCAGTAAAGGTCCAAAGGCCCCCATCAACTATCAAAACCCCGTTTTGGTAGTTGTATGAAAGAGTTTTGGGGTTTCTTGTAGTCCATTATCTTACTTTACCTGTACCTTGTGTCAGTCGGGCTCATATTTTCTCAGGTATAGCCTCAAATCTAAGTGATAATATGAGGGTCAGACTGAGGAACGTGGAAAGGAAGGGAAGTAGGAGAGTGAATTGTGTGGATTACAATAAATATACAGGAAATAAAGATAACTGTTGTTTTATGTTCCATAAACCCAAGCCAAAAACAAAACATCCAAACAAAATTAGAGCCTAACTAATTTTTACTCTTCTGTATCAGAGTAATAAAAACGATGAGAAACGTGAGACCTTGCTTAGGAATGTTGAATTTTCCAGTTAATTAGTTTTACTTTAAAAGGAAACAATCTATGAAAACTCCCAGGATCTTATAATAGCTTTAGCTTTCCAGAATCTATACGGCTTCCTCTCTCGGAATATTAAATGGCATGCTCCTCTAATGAACGATTTTTTCTCCCCCTCTTTTTTTTTTTTTTTTTTTAATTTTTTTAAACAAGTTGATCAATCTGTTTGTTAGCTGCAGCTGGACTGGTGAGTTGACCCAGAGTCCCTTTCCCAGGTGCTGAATGCATGGAGCTATCCGTGGTGCTGACTCTTACAGAGCCGTTAGCAACTGCCTTCATCAAAAAACAAGAGAACTGCTAACTCAGGCAAGTGGTCCTGAGATTTCACATACACCACTTGTCTCCATGGGATACCTACAGGAACAAGAGTGCTATTTGAATCCCATTTCTAAAATACCTTCTTTTACTACTTAGCCTCTTAAATAAATCCGAGCCTACTTTCTTCCCAAAATGCACCAAGGACTCCAGAGAAAATTGAACAAACTGCATATTGTGTGGGTTGTAATTAAGGTTTCACTTACACTATAAAGGCATAAGAATGCAACAGTAGATTATGGCAAAGTCAGATGGCTAATACTTTTTGTTGTTGTTTTAAATCACATGTAATCTCAGTGAATGGATACTGCGTTAAATGGAAAAAGGCATTTCCAAATACAGTTTGAAAAACATTTATCTACTGTATAACAAGATTTATTGGCATACAGAAGGTAACAGAGTATAATGTCTACAGTTATGAGCCTGATATTAACTTACACAGACTATTGTGTCCAGAAACCCTTGAGTTCCACTTTCCTTATTTAAGTGGAAAAAGTGACTTCTTGCTCCTTGAGATATTCACCATTCTCTACAGCTTTCAGAGTGGCCTCTGTTTGGTTGTTTTAGTTAATTATGAGCATTGTGGTTAAAATTCCATTGTCCATGTTACATATGGACAAGCTCTGTGGGCTTCATTTTCCCAACACCATTTAACTCTAAGATTAGTTCTATTAAGGATTCTGTGTAAGATCACAGGACATTCTATGACCTATGTATTGTAATTGACTGATCTGAGCAGAAGATTAAAGGCATCCTGTTTCTAAATTATCCCAGTAACCATGTTCATGCATTATATATTAGGGCAGTGGAGACAAGTACATCAATCTATAGTCAGCCAATAATAGAATAAAACCAGAGGATGGTAATCATGACTGCTTGCTAGCTAGAAATTTCCCCTTCCCACTATCCCCACCTTCTAAAAAAATTGAAGTTCAGGTTTTGTGTTGAGATGAGGTTTTGTAAGCTTTTAGTATTTTTAGACTTTTTTTAGAAGGCCAAATACTGAAGGAGCCACTTAAGGTCAACAGTTGAATTCCTATCAAGTGTTCAGTTTAGCATTCAGTCAGATTTACTTTCATGCAAGGATACACCATAGATTCAGGTATATTCCTAAAACTACTTAGTTAATTTTGTTAGTTTAAAAATGTCATTTAGTATTTATAGTATGTACCAAAAAACTTTTTAACAGTATCTTGACATAGTAAGTACTCTAAAAGTTCATGTACCATAACTCTGCACACAAGCTCACAGGATTAATGGAACCCTGCTTAAGAGACCTACATTTGAAATTAGTCAGATCTCATACAATATTACTTGAATCTTTAAGGAAATAGTAACAACCAATAATGACTCTTCAAGTGGCATTGTTATATTAAAAGTGGGTCCGTGTAATATTTTGGGTAATCTAAGCACCTCTTAAAATATATGTATATACATTTTTAAGCAAATACACATATATGCATATATATTTATATATCATTTTGCAAATGTTTGTATGTATTTTGAGAATTTTGATTTTTACCCATAATAATAATAAAAAAAGAAAACCAATTAGATGTATCAACAAGATTCAGATATTAGTATTCCATTGTTTTAATTTCAGAAATAAAAAATAGTTCCTTTCTCCTAATTGCTATTAGTTTGAAATAGTCTTTAAAATTAAATTGTTCTGTTAAAAGCTGTGCTCAATTACTAAAATCTTAATAGAGAAAATTTATATACTTAAGAATGGAAAATTAATCCACATTTTTCCAAATAGTTTAAAATTTTTTCCATTAAAAATGTCTCTATATAATCTGGAATTTCAGCCTTAATTTTCTCTATATTTAATGTATATTTAAGAAATTGCATTTTCTTCATTTATCAACTATTTTCCTTTTAATTTAAACTTTTGCAAGAGTTATTAGATATATTTTGCAATTAAGATATTTTTTATTATTTTAAATTATATTAAGTTTCTCTTCATAGAATTATATGTTTATTTCCTGAAATTATTTTTGAATAATTAAAATAATAGTCAACCTCTGTTTTATGATTTAAATTTTTAACTACCTTTCAAAAGTTCCACTTTTCATTAATTTATTCAAATAATTAAAATGTGTTTAATTTTCTTCTACATTCTGAATTTCTCTGTAAATGTTTTCTTATCATATATAATATCCATACAAATTATTGTATTTTGTCTTATTTTTCCTCTGAACTCTATGTTGTCTAGAATTTCTACTTATTGTAGTCTTCTTTCTTTTGTTTGCAAGTAGAAATTTCTTTGACAAGCATTTTTTTTAATAATATATTTGTACTAGTCTCTCATCTTTTATATACATTGTGTCTTTTCTTTTATTTATAAGTACTTTAAAATTTCTTGTCATTTATATGAACAGTGCTGGCCTTGCTTTCATTTATGCATATTTCTACAATTTAGAAAATGCATATTGTTCCTTGGTGTTGGCAATGTTGGCCAACAGATTCTCTGATTTTTCAGACAATGATAAGTTCAGGGTTTACTTAGTTTTAATTTAATATATATTTTGGAAAGCATTTATGATGTTATTAAATAATGTGATATAAGCTTTGGAAAATATGAAAATACTAAGCTATTTGCAGGTCCCTGTGTATATCAATGCATATTATAAATAAGTAAAGTTTGGTTTGAAGTATTTTTTAAGACAAATCCTTTTGTTCATGTTGGTATGTGAGTCATATGTATTGTAAAACTTGAAGTCTTCTAATAATGTTAAATAATATAACAATGAAATAAAACATGAGAAAACATAAAAAAAAAAAGGTAATGTAAACATTTAAACCCCAAATAAGGAACATGATTTGTTTCATACTTACTAAATGATGTAGAATATAAGTCACTGAAATGAATGCAAAGTTTTCTCAATTTAACAAAATTAATTTAATGATCTGATGACCACAAATAACATTATAAAGGCTATTTTAATGTGGTCTTCTATAAGGATCCTGGGTATTAATCTACTAACTGGGTTACATTTAACCTAAGAAATATCTGATTTTATAGTTACAATTCTGGCAGTTTTTGGCCTGTATTGTCATATGTAGCTCAAGATTCTCATAAGAGACAGAACTTTTGAGGACATGTATTAAAACACTTATATTTATGAGCAACATGGAAGAGTAGAAATGGCCAGGGAATAAAACAAGAGTCTACCCTGGAAATACCATTTATAGGAGAAACTGACAAAAATATTTAAGCTTTTTTGTTTGTGGCTTCATTTTTAAAGCCAGTATAACAATCTCCAGCTTTCCATTTTATGTGAGGTCTAAATAGGAATATGGAGATAAAGTGCTTAAAAAATTCTGGCATATAATGAATATTTAAACAAAAGTTTCCCTACAAATTTAACACTCTAGTTTTTTTAAAAATTAGTAAGTTATTAATATTAACATTAATATATAAAATTCAACCAATTTAGATTAAAGCTGTGTTCATTAAAAGACACAGAGTGAAAGAGAAAGAGTACACATTTGTGTGTCTGTGTGTGGGGCATGAAAAATAAAATATAGAATGGACTGGGTGAATGATACACAGTCAAGTGATTTGGATTAATACAATTGACAATCCCTAATAGATTAACATAAACATGTGTAATTAGAAAACTAAATATTCCTTCAGATATTTTTCTGATAATATCCTTTATATGTTTGCTTTAATCCAAATATTTAGAATTCACTTTACCTCAGATACTTTTATGCTAAAGTAAACCACATGTTAATTTTTATTCAAATGGTTAACAAATTTGACTTATCTTATTAATTATAAGTGAACGTTTCTGTAATAAGGTCTTTTCTGTGAGGAATAGGTGGTGTTTGTAGTCTCTTCCTTAAAACACGACTCTTCTTTCTACAAAAATGGATCTGTTCATATGTGTATTGCTAAAACATTTCATTAACTGACATATGAAGTTGCAAATGACATAACTGGCCTCTTATAATTTATGAAAAAACTTAGAATTTTAAATTTGTTAAAATAAAAAATGTACATATATATACATTTTAGTAAATAGTGTATCACATGGGTCAAAAATTGAGCCAATTGTTATATTGTAACTTTTTTGAATGCTAAAAGAGAGGATGGATGTTCTTTTACATAGTATACCTTAAAATTGTTTCTTTGACATATTTTTCTATCATTAATCTGGCAAATCACTTTGTTGAATTTATAATTCTGACTTGAATGGTATTTGTATTTTGTAGTATTTACATTTTTTAGAGTTACATTAAATTGTATTGTTTCTTTTCTAGAAGAAATACACCTCAGTTATTGAAAAAAAATAGATTTTGAAATTGTCTCTCTCAATAGTCAGATTTTATTCTACTACAGAAAACCTATGATTTAAGTAAATTTGCATGCTAGGAATCAACTCTTTACTAAACTTAAATAATTTGGAAGCCATAATTTAGGTTTCCACATCTATTCATAACGGAGTAATGGAACCAGGATTTAATATTTCACTTTTTAACAACTATATAATTGAACAAAATACAGGTAACAAAGATGTTCAGATACTGGACAAAGGACAGAAAGAGCTGTACAGAAAGAAAGCTCTAGATATCGTCACATGAGTCAGCTCAAGTCTTTTTCTGAGCATTGATTTATACAAGTTATAAAGAAATTAACCAAAATCAGGAAAGGGTTTGGCAGAAAGTTACTGAAGTTCTCTCACAGAGCTTGGATTAGTTGCTAACCCCACTGCCTAGAGTGAAAAACTACATGGAACACGACCACTCATACTTGGAACACTGCTTAGGGTCTTCTGAAAGTTATTGTGATAGTAGAGAGACCACATTAGACCATAACCATAGGCTTCACCAACAAATCAGGTTACTGGTTTTTAAAGTACAGGAAAACACTAACCTGATAAAGAAAAAAGAGAAAATATAAAAAGCTACAAATCAAATATTCAGATATGATAAATATAACATCTACAATAAAAAAATCATTGGATAATATTAAGAGCAATTGCACATTACAAAAAAGTCAGAGAAAAAGAGCACATAGCAATAAAAATTCTCCAAAATTAAACGCAGAAATGGATTTATTAGAAAAAGATGAACAGCATTTGTTACCTGTTGGAGAATATAAAGTACTCTAACATATATACAATTACAGAGTCTTGGGGTGGAGCAGTGGGAAGGGAGAGAGGGAAATTAAGACAGGAAAAGTTTGAAAACAATAAAGACTAAACTTTACTAAATTTGATTTAAAACTTATTGGACCCAGAATTCTACAAAATCCAACAAATCCCAACCTGAAGCAAAATAGAAACCTATATCAAAATGTGTAAAAATTAAATTGATAAAAAGCGATGATAGGGGTAAAAAGTCTCAAAGGTAGTCAGAAAAATATACATCCCATACAAAGGATTTTTTTCACCAGACTATATGCTAGTAAAAAAGATAATGCAGCAACATCTCTGAAGTATTTTTTTTTTTAAATGGCTGGCATAGAATTGTCTATTGAGTAAACATTTTTGCCATAAATGAAGGTGTTTGAGCTTATTAGCTGTCAAAACAAATTCCATGCAATGGGTTGACTTAAAAAAATGGGAATTTATTGACTCACCATTTAGAGGCTGGGAGAAGTCCAAAACCAAGGCATCATCAAGGTGATACTTTCTTCCAGCAGACTCTGGCATTCTGGGAATGGCTGCTGGTGATCTTTGATCCTTGTCTTTTTTGTCATATGGCAATGCACAATGGCAGCCTCTCCTGGCTTCTCTGGATTCCACTGATTTTCAGTTTCTGGCTGCTCCCTGTGGCTTTCTACCTCTGTGGCCTTCCCTATGAAGCCTTCAGTAATAGGATTAAGACCGGTCTGATTCAGTTGGGCCACACCTTAACTGAAGTAACCTCATCAAAAGGTCCTATTTACAAGGGTTCACACCTACAAGAATAGATTAAGTTTAAGAAAATGTTTTTCTGGGGTACATTGTTCCAAACTACCACAATAGTGGAAGATAAACATACTTGAATCTATAAAATAAGTGTATTAGTTAGGTTTCTCCAGGGAAACAGAACTGACATATATATATGCATGACATATATATATATATACACACACACACAGAATTGATGGGATATATTATGTTATATCAATATTATGATATCCATTATAGGAATTAGCTTACGTGACTGTGGGGATGGTCAGGTCCAAATTCCATAGGATAAGTCACAAACTGGGAACTCTGATGAAGGTTTTCAATGAATTCGCTGGGAGAAGCTGGCTGGTGACGTAGAAATGGAAGTTCTCCCTTCTGATTGCTGAAATCAGCAGTTCTCCTTTTAAGGTCTCCATCTGTTTGGATGAGACGTCTCTCCTTACTGAAGGCAAAATCCTTTGTTAACTGTGGATGTAATCAGCTGTAGATGCAATCAACTTACTGATTGTTTAAATCCATGAAATATCCTCACAGTAACAATCAGGTCAGTGTTTACCTGATCAAACAACTGGATACCATAACCTAGCCAAGTTGATATATAAACTTAACCATCACAATAAATCCAAAAATTCATTAGGAATATAAAAAGTCTATATTGCTTATGAACATAGATGCAAAAATCTGCAACCTAATTTTAGAAAACTGTGTGAAATTTGTCCCAAGAATGCAAAGTTTGTTTAACATTTGAAAATCAATGTAATTCACCATATTAAGAGAAAGAAAATGAAAAATTACACAATCTTCTCCATATATGCAGAAAGTGACTCCAAATGTGACAATATTGAACACCTATTCATGCCTTTTAAAAACCTAATTAAATTAGGAATAAAAGGGAATTTCTTCAGCATGATCAAGAGCAACTGTGAAAAATTACTTGAAAATATCACACATAATTGTGAAAAATTGAATTGCTTTCCCTCTAAGATCAACAGCAAAGCAAATGGATTGTTTCTCTTAACTTCTATTCAACATTCAATTGGCATTCATGGCTAGTGTAATAAGGCAAGAAAAATAAAATAAAAGTATACAGATTGAAAAGGACAAAGTAAAACTATCTTTTTTCCCACAATTAAATGACTGTTTTGGCAGAAACTCTTAAGGAATTTGAAAAGAGTTTTGAACTAATAAGTGAGTTTATCAAGACTGCAAGATACAATTTTATTTTATATACTAAAATGATATTTGGAAATAAAATTTTAAGACAGCACTATTATTAGCATTAAACATTAGAGAATATGTAAATATAAATTTTGGAAATATAATATATACTCAATGAAATTATGAAATATTTCTCAGACAAATTTTAAATTGTGTAAATAAATGGGAAGAGATAAATGCTCATGGATCATGGATCAAAAGGTTCAATATTTTTAAAAATGTCAATTCTCTTTTATTGATCTATGGGTTTAATGTAATCATGATACAAATCCCAGAAGATTTTAGTAGAAATTAATAAGTCAATTCTAACCTAATATGTTAAATGAATTTTGCAAGTGACGAACTAAATGGGAAGACTTATGCTTCCTGATTTCAAGAATTACTATAAAGCTACATTAAACAAGTCCATATAGTATTTCATAAAAATAGACACATAGATAAATGGAACTGAATGGAGAGTTCAAAAATAGACCCAAACATATATGACTAATTAATTTTCAATAAACAGGACTAGATAATTCAACAGACAAAGGTTAGACTTCAACAAATGGTACTGGAACAACTGGACAGCCATCTGCCAAACAAAACAAAAACCTCAACCATTATCTCACACAATATACATAAATTAACTCAATATGTATCATAGAACTAAATACAAGGGCTTAAACTATAAAATTTCTAGAAAGAAACATAATTGAATGTGTTCCTTATGAAATTAAATATATATTTTGCCATATGACCCAACAATTCTACTCCTAGGAATTTACTTAAAAGAAATGAAAACATATGTCCACACAAAGACTTGCATATAAATATCCACAACAGCTTTATTCATAATAACCCCAAGCTGGAAACAACCCAAAGGTCCAACAACTACTGAATGAAAGAATTGTGGTTTACTCATAAGAATTGAAAACTTCCCAGGAATAAAAAGAAACAAACTGCTGATATACTCAACAATATGCATTCATGAATCTTTAAGGCATTATATTAAATTGAATAAGCCAATCACAAAAGAGTACATACAATGTAATTACACTTATGGGAAGCGGCTGTGGCTCAATCAGTAGGGCTCCCGTTTACCATATGGGAGGCCCCGGGTTCGGTTCCCGGGGCCTCCTGGTGAAGGCAAGCCCGCCCGCACGGCGTGGTTAGCTGACCCAGCGAGCACAAGCAGCAAGGGGGTGATAAATGAATAAATAAATAAAATCTTTAAAAAAAAAAAACAATGTAATTACACTTAAATAACATTTTTCAAAGGCAAAGTTATAGTAATAGAAAATAGATCAGGGAAGTGGATGTGGCTCAAGCAATTGGGCTCCCATCTACCACAAAAGAGGTCAGGGTTCGATTCCTGGGGCCTCCTGGTGAAAAGCTGAGCAGAGAGCTAGCCCATGCTGAGGGCTGGCACGTGCCGGAGTGCTGGCCTGTGCGGACAGCTGGTACAACAAGATGACGTAACAAGAAGAGAGACAATAAGAGATGAAGCAGGCCAGGGAGCTGAAGTGGTACAAGAGATTGAGCGCCTCTCTCCACTCTGGAAGGTCCCAGGATTGCTTTCAGTGCTGCCTAAAGAGAAGACAAGCAGACACAGAAGAACACACAGAGAGCAGACAACAAGGGTGGAGGGGGAATAAATAAATAAATAAATCTTAAAAAAAAAAAGTAGATCAGTGGTTGTTAAGCATTAGGGGGTGGGGAAGAGGATTGAATGCAAAAGAGCCAGAGGTAATATTTTGGGTGATGGAAGTGTTTTATGTCAGAGTTATAGTAGTTATAGTCATCCAATTGTAGAAATGAAAGTGAAAATAGGGAACATATTCAAGCTTTACAAATCATATAATATTATGTTATAGATAAAAGTATATGTGTTTATGAGTACTTAGTACAGTGTGTTGTATATAGGCCCAATAATTTGTTGATGAATGAGTAGTTTGAAGACCACTGTGTAATGAATTTAGTTAAAAATTAGCAATGCATATTTGATATACTGCCACTAATAATGAGTCATTCATTCATCTGCTAAAAAAAACCCCACTAAATTCCAGTTGAGGGAAAATAATGATATGTGTAATCATGATAGACTACTTATAAACCATTAAATCAGCATATATTCTCTTTATTAAAGAAAAAAAACCCCACAGAATCATATTGTTGTCATTCAATAATATATTTGATTAAAATATTATTCTAAAATGCTAAATTTAGTTTTATTTCCTTCAGCCGATTTATTGGGTCCATCTTGAAGATTTTAGGCTTTTATCACCTCATTTCTGGATTATCATAGTTTCTCATTATTTCTTGGACAAAATCTTAAGTTCTATTTAGAAAACTATAATTGTACTCTTCATTTATCCATCCTTGTCTCCACCATATCTTAATAGAATCTCTAGCATTTGTCCAATGCCAAACATCCTCTTTTGTTATTCTTGTTTTATATTTCCACTATCTCCAACTCATTTCTAATCATGTGACTCAAGTCCCAACATCTTTATAATTCCCAGACTAGTCATTGCTTTACTCTCCATTTTGGGATTTCCAGGTGTATTTACTCTTCTCAATCCATTAAGGTACTTCCTTTGCACTGTTACATAATATTTTCAAAGTCATTTAGTTCTTATAACTTATGAGGTAGGTACTACTATTTTCTCTATTTTATAATTGAGAAAACTGAAATTTGAAGAGGTTAAACAACTAATAAAGATCACACAGCTAGCAAGTGTGAAGTAAGGATCTTGTTTTACAGTAATTTCATAACTTCTGCAATTTCTGGTACAACATTAACATTAAATAAGTACTGAGGGGATACATTTTAAGTTTATTGAGTAGGGGTTATTAAAATTGTCTTTTATTTTGAAGGGAAAATTCCAATTTGTGTGTAACTGGCTTACACCATGTTTAAGTACTTTTGGCAAAACATTGGAGCTGCCCTACAAAAGCCTATTTAGACAGGGATTTAGGAGGCTGTTTTGAAAACACTCAACTAAATGGAAAAATTAGTATTCTTAGAGCTACTATAAGAATGGTAAGAGCTAGGATCTTGCAATAAAGCAATTTAGAACTTTTTCAACATTAGACTCATTGACAGCAAGAGCGTGCTTTCTTCATTCTGTTTTAGAACACTTGTGTCAGAAGCCAGAAGTTATAAAATCAACCTTATTGTGGAATAATTGACATAAAATAAAATCCATCCATTTAAGGGTACAGTTCATAGAGTTCTTTTTTTTTTCATTCTTATTTTGAAATCATTATATATTCATATGCAGTTGTAAGACATGATACAGAGAGATCCCATATACCCTTCACTCAGTTCTCCCAATGGTAACATGTTGCACAACTATAGTAGAGTGTAGCCTGGAGGCAGTATGGTAAAAGAGACAATTATCCCTTGGTATGTTGGAGGTCTCCAAAACACCCTCAGTTTCAATGATTAGCTAGACCTCACAGGACTCAGAATAGTTATTTTACTCATAGTTAAAATTTATCACAGTGAAAGGATAAACATTAAAATCAGCAAAGGGAAAAGATGCACATGTCAAAGTCTGGGAGCAAACAGTCAGAAGCTTCCAAGTGTCATCTCCTGGACTTGCATGGGATCATGCTTTTTTCTCCCAGAAATGAAGTGTTGCCAATCAGGAAAGCTTAGCCAAACCTTGGTGTCCGGGTTTTTCTTGGGTGTCAGTCACATACCTGTAGTGCCAGCATGACCGACCTTAGTTAGTTAGGTTTCACTCCCCTGCTCCCCACTCCTAACCCCGGTGTGCCTGACATAGCATGACCCAATGACTCAGGCATACAAAAACACTCTTATCAGTCTATATATTCCCAGACTCAGCGGTTATATCTCAAAGAGCCAAGACCTGAAGACAGGCTTTTCTTGGGAGTATGCAGGCCTTCTGAGTTAACACTTTCATCCATGCTGGGATGATTAAAAGCAATGAGTGAGCAATGAGTGATTAGTCAAGCATCTTTGGTGCTTGACTAATCCAAAATCTTTTCAGAATGAACTTTCTCATGATAAATTGATGGGTTGTTATTAAAAGAAAGAGCTGATATCTGCAGAAGGGTAATTTTTAATAGTTATGATACCATCTGGCACAATATAATTGCAATTGTTTTCTGAACTTAGAGATGGAAGGTAGAAATGGGAGACAGCCAAGCCTCATTTTTCCACCCCTACCTCTTTCTTCATAGTCCTATATACAATCTTACAAATAAATTTTATTTCTCTTTCCTCCATGTAGACATACATTCAGCTCCTTGGAGTTTATGTCTTATTGATTTCAGCATTCCTACTTTGGGGCATATCACCTGGCACAAAGTAAGTGTCAAAAAATGTTTGCTATAAGAAATTAAAGGGGGAAGTGGATGTGACTCAAGCAGTTGGGCACCTGCCAATAACACAGGCAGTCCCAGATTCCGTTCCTGGTGCCTCCTAAAGAAGAGGAGCAAGACAGCAAACTGATGTGACAGGCTGATGCAACAAGATGATGCAATGAGATGATGCAACAAAGAGACACAACAAGGGACAAATGAGAGCCACAACAAGCAAAGAGCAGAGGTGGCTTAAGCGATTAGGTGCCTCCCTCCCAAATGGAAGGCCCCGAGTACAGTTCCTATTGCCCCCCCAAAATTAAAGAAGATGAGCACACAACAAATAAACACAGAGAGCAGACAATAAGTGCAAACAATGGGGGTGGGTGTGTGTGGAGAAATAAAATAAATCTTTAAAAAAGAGAAATAAAAGCATGCAAGATGAATGTAGATATGGATGGATGGAAGGGAGAGAGCCTGAATGTAAGAAAGGAAGAGAAGCAGGCAGGATGGAGGGTTGGAAGGGAGTTAGGATGGATAGGACAGAAGAAGGATAGGAAGAAATGAGAAGGATAGGAAGAAGATGAAAAGGTGAGAGGAAGGAAGAAAGGAAGGTAGGAAGGAATGGAGGAAGAGAGGTGGGGAGAAATGGAGGAAAAAGGAAAAGTTCAGGAAGGGTGAAAAGCAAGAAGGAGAGAGGGAAAAAATGAAGAAAAAGTGAAAATAATGAAGAAGGGAAGGAAAGAAAACGAAAGAATTAAGGTAATCATGAGCCCAGCATTAGCATTCTGGAAGATAGTCATCCCTCTTCCTATACAATCCAATAGCCATTTAAAACAGCACCACCAAAAACCCACACCAACACTCCTAACCCATGTAACATGAAAGAACAACCTTATTTCAAAATAATATTCTATTTCTAAATAAACATAGACATGCTTCATTCAGGTTGATGTACAATTATAACATATGCTTAATATTTATAAAGGTATTTAGAATAATTTACTACAAATTACTGACATCCATTTTAATGACATTATATAGAAAATAAACATATATATTAAAGTAAAATACTTAGTGGCAATATATGAATTGAAATATACTTTTGCAATTAAATACTTTGTGCTGAACTACAAATCAAAGATAATCATGGTTGCGAGGTAGTTAACTTTAACAGTAAAACCCAGGAGTTAAATGTACAACTGCATTTGCATTAATATTTGTTTTTGGTGTCCTCTTCTCTTCAATAGCCTCTGCACTGACTTTGAAGGGAACTTCCTGTTCATGGAGTGAGGCATATAAGGGGACATCATCTCTCTCAGCTCAGGCTCACAGGTAAGGAAAATGAGACTGAGAGATTTGTTCAGGTCACAAAATGAGTTCATTTCAGTTCATTTCCCAGCCTTTTAATTAATACTTGAATCTCATGCCCTTCCTAGCTGCTAAAACATACTCCCTCTTCCAAATCTGTTAAATTTCTAAATTTGATAACTAATTTGAATGTTTCTTTTTTAACCAACACTGCATATCTAAGGCATACTGCAATTCAAGCACATTTTACTAATGATTTCCAGCACTTTGGATCTTGAAATTCTTTGAGATGTTTTTATCCAATGTGGTCATATTTAATCTTTGCAAAGACAAATTTTCATTTCTCTTTCTCTAATTTTTTCCTAAGTGAATATTCTGTCTCTTGTTGGACAAAATATAATTATGATGCTGTATCACACTAATATTTTATTTCCAGCCTGCATTAAATTCTTTTAATGAATACTGTTAACATATTTTACATAGGGACTTCATCTAAATAAAGAAACTGTGGTATCTGCATTCCATTAAATTAGTCATTAACATTGTTATTAGCCCTGGATAGAACTAAGTATTGGAAATAATTCTCATCTACTACAATATTCTTCCTACTTTATTCTTTTAATTTACTAACATTTTTACCTGACTTATTTTTTCACAGTATAATGCTACATAGTAGCAAATAATACTGGATCATTTTTCCTGGCAGATCATTTTTTCACTGTCATTTCTCATTATGTTGTCAGTCATAATCTAAAGAATGAATTCAGGTCAGAAATTCCTCCTTCAATTCTTTTCATTTTTGTTTCATGATATTGTGTCATGCACTATCAAGGGCCAAATGGGGTTTCTTCAACCTTATGCTGCAAGACACTACATTATGAAACATGCTAAAAATAAAACTAGAATAATAAAGACATTATACAGATGGCAATTCTGAACCCTAAAAAATTGTTTAAATAGTCCTTGAGAGAAAACACCTTGGGCATTAATTTGTTCATGTATGGACTTTTCTATGTTTAATTTTCTGCAATAATCACTGAGGATAATTCTAGAATCTGGCACCTTTACAAAGGCTTTCTAACATTGTTATCAGTATTAAGCAATGTGACATTGTCATTCTCCTGGGGGAAGTTTGGATTATTTCATTGGCTTTGGCATTGAAACAAAATTTGTAAGTAGAGGAGAAGGCAATTCCCTGCATGGTGTGATTAAAAATGTATTTGTTAGGATTGCACTAGGCTTCAAACAATAGAAACCTTATATCAAAATGCTAGAATCAGATAGAAGTCTATCAGTCTTATGACATAAGAAGTCTTTGTTAGGGAGTCCTGGGCGAATACGAGAGCTCAAGCATGGGCCATCAGAGACACAGAGTTGCTCCATCCTCACTTTTTTCTCCTGCAATTTTTCTCATCTTTCTTTCTTCACAGTTTCAAAATGGATACTGTACCTCCAGGCCTCTAATCAGTATCCCAAGCAAGATGAGTTAGGGCAAGGAGAAAAAGGAGGAAAAAAGGGCAGAAAAGTGTATACCAGCTGAATCTGTCCCCTGCCATATACATATACATATATATGTATGTATGTATGTATGTATTTTATCAGCAAAGCCTTCACTTTTACAGAAACCCCATCTAGTTCTAAGGAATGCCATCCAGTTGCCTTAGAACTTGATCAAAATTATCCAAGAATGTTGCCTTCAACTAGAAGGTAACCAGAGAGAAGAGGATACTATGTGGAAATAGGTCAGACAACAGTGTCCATCATACCACCATGGAGTGTCACGAGGAAAGTCCCCATCCTTTCTCCTTCTCAAAAACCATAAATCCTCCTTCAATGCATTGTATTTGATATCTGAAATTCTACCACAGTTTTTCCCTCTATGTCAATTGCAATGGCCCCATGCAAATATGCACATGCTCATGTTATGCAATGTCCTCATCTTCTTCTCTTTCTCACTTAAGTCTGAAAAGGAAACCTTCTGACAAATATGTTTGTACAAGATGTTTAGTGATCTAATACAGTTCAGAAGCAGAGTTCCAATATTTACACTGAAAATTTAATGGCTAGAGTAAAATTTAAGGGATAGACTAGGGAATCATTTGGAGAAAACCCTATCTTTCTAATATCTCTCAAATCATGTTACCTATGTAGCAGTTTGGCATTGTTTATCAATTCCAAAAGTAGATATTGGATTGTGTTTGTAAACTGGTCTGTTCCTCTGGGCATATTTAATTGCATTAAATTCAGAGGTTTCACTTTTACTTGATTAAGTAATGATTAAGGCTTTGATTGGGCCACTCAGTAGGATGTTGAGTCCCTTCCTCCTTGGTGGACAGGGACTCACAAAGAAAACTACACCACAGACAAGTTAGTACAGTTTGGGTGCTGGAACCCTGGGAAGTAAATACACAGAGAATCAGATACAAGAGGAAGGAGAGAAGGTTCTATTAGACATGGCAGAGACCCCAGGAAGAGAGATAAGCTGTTCTAGTGATAGTTCTTAGCTGGCTTTGTGGAGAGAGCAGAACAGCTGAGCCCAGAGAGAATGGAGCCTTGGGGAGAGAGACTAGACTTATCTCTGCCTACAGCTGATAATGGAAGAAGCTGGGACCACGGAGCCTTAAGAGGAAGACGAAAACTGAACTCTTGCAGATATTGGCTGCCATCTTGCCCCAACACATGGCAACAGACTTTGGTGAGGGAAGTAACTTATGATTTATGGCCTGGTAACTACAAGCTTCTACCCCAAATAAATACACTTTACAAAAGCCAGCAGATTTCTAGTACTTTGCATCAGCACCCCTTTGGCTGACTAATACACCCTAAGCCTCAAATCACACTAACACATACACAAAGACTCACCAAACATACAGAGAGAACTTTCTCTCACTTAGAATATGATTTCCAGTAGTTTCGGTTTCTTTATTCTCACCAAAACTCAATGTCAAAATTTAACCAGCCAAGGATCAGCTACATGGTGGCTCAATTGATATTACCAGTATTTTTGCTGCCTTGTCAATCATCCTACCAAATGAACATGAATTAATATAGTCAATAATTTGGTAATCAGAAAACATAATCATAAGTTGGGAAAAGGAGAATACAATATATCCACTAGTACAAAAATTTTTTTGCACCATCTGCAATTGTACCTACAGGTTAGAGCCCTCAAACTTAAAGTTCAAGTGTATGTGAGTGTACTTTGATACAAATAAATTCCATAGACACTGTCCACATTAGTTTAGCACCATAAATGACCTCTAGAAAAAGATTTTTTTTTTTTTGGTTGGGAAAATGAGGTATTAAATCCATCAGTTGTAATGCTCAATATAGTCTCTCTATCTTATTCTATGATAGACCAAGTGCTCCAACAAAAGTTGGAAAGCATTTCAAATGGTAAATATGAGAATTGCTTTAACTTAGTTCCTTTTTCAAAACAAACACTAATTTTTGGTTCTTTCATGGAGGATGTACTGGTTAATTTTATGTATAAATTTACCAGCTTATGGTATCCAGTTGTTTAATGAAAGACTGGCCTAGATGTTGCCCTCAAGGTATTTTGTAGACAGGATTAGCATCTACAATCAGTCTACTTTAAGAAAAGGATATTATCCTTGATACTGTGTGTACAGCTACAAAACTGTATATTTTCTCCTAGTATTAAGCAAACAAACTGGAAATTTATACAAACAACTAACATTTTTGAACAAATTATTTACTGCATTTAACATTAAAATTTAAAAATATTATTCCACTTAAAACTTTTCAAGAAATTTATGTATTATCTATTTTGTCTTGTAAGTGACTTTTTGTAAGTCAATAAACTAAATAAGTTTTCGTTTTTGAGAATTTAAATCTATTTGAATGATTCTTTGACATAGAACAAAGTAATTCATGACTGTCACACATACTTGGTATAAAACATATGTAATCTCTATGAAGCAGAAGGTTTTATTTTTTCTGATTGGTTGCAACTATATCCTCAGGATTTGAAGAAGAGTGCCTAACACATGGTAGATGTTTAATAAATGTTTATTAATTAACTAATACAATCACATAGCCTCTTTTTCTTTTATTCACCTAAATCCAACTACCAAGTATTTATAAAGTGTATTTTTACACATTACATGTGTAATCCTGCCAGGTCCTATCAATGATATTAAAGTTCCTTTTCTATTTGCTCCTACATATCCATTCTCCAATATTTTCCACCTCTTTGCCCCAAGAGAATGACCTACATGAACTGTATCAACAGGACTCTCTTGCCTGATGATTTTTATTCACCAATAGGGAGCACTAACTAGAGAGTGAGATCAAGGAATTTATTCCTTTGCAAGGTCACCCAGGGCTGACTATATCACTTGACCAATGTCCACTGCTCCTCTCAAGGCAGCTGATTATAAATGAATGTCTCTCCTTCTGGTTTCAGGAGGGTCCCTCCCCTCTTATTCTTTCTTGTCTAGGGATGCTATTAATTTGCTGACACTATGCCTTGATTATTCCACAACCCTTTGTGTCTCATCAATACCCGTATCTTTTGGGTTTTTTAGGAAGTTGATCTTGAATTATGTTTGAAGAAAGGGTAAAATTTGGAGAGGAGGAATCTATCTTATATCCATGCAGAAGAATTAACAGTAGCAAAAGCAGAGAAAGGGATTTAAGCATATAATTATGATTCATAAGACAATGAGAAAATTCACCGGACAAAAATGAAGGTGTTGGCAGGGCTGATTTCTCTCTGGAGGCTCTAGGGAACAATCAATTTCCTTGCCTTTTCCAGTTTCTAGAGGCCACCTTTAGTCTTTGGCTCATGGCACCATTCCTCCATCTTCAAATTCAGTAAGGTCAGGCTGATCCCCTCTTTCTTCCACTTCTGTGGCATGCTCTTTTTTGCTACTCTCTTCCACTTTAATGGAACCCTGTGGTTACATTGGGCCCACCTGGATAATCCGGGATAATCTCTGTATTTTAAGATCAGTGATCTCTAACTTTAATTCCATCTGCAACCTAAACTCCTCCTTGCCACATCTTGGCATCTTGGGGGAGGGGTCCTTTTATTTTGCAGACCACACTCATCATCTTTCTTCTATTAGTAGTCATATAAGTAAGGGTTCTGGTGCAACAGTGGTAGATAACATGAGGGTTGGGATCACCTGCTTCGCAGCTTGCTTATGCTCTCTGGCCTTGATTCTCTGTTATACAACATTTACCACTTCCATTACCACTGCCATCCTATTGGATTGCTGTGGATAAACCTGATCTTATAACTTGACGTGTCAGACAGAACTCAACTCCAGCTGCATTGATGTTTGATGGGCCCTAATCATGTGCTCCATCACTATCAAAGCTCTGTATAACACCAGGAGCTGCTTTTCAATTGGTATTACCTTTCATGAAACAGATGGCATGGACTTGCTCCAGAACCCCAGGGATCTATATTATAATTTTCCTATTGCAGCTTGCAATAAACTCTACACAGCATCTTTTCACAGATTATTATCAGAGGATCTGCACTGTTTTATATCCAAAGTGACAGAGGCTCATGTGTCATACAATTGTCTCCAAGATATTTATCACTTCTTGCTCATTTGGTCTGAATAGCCAATGTCATCAATATGATTGACCAAATGTCATGTATACTGTCCAAGTGGTTCAGGTCCATTTGGACTATATTATGATAGAGATTGAGGGAATTAACATAGCCTTTGTTCAAGACTGTACATATATACTTTACCCATCTTATGTGAATGTGAACTGTTTCTAGTTCTCCTTTATGTTAGGGATGAAAAAGAATGCATTTGATAGATGATTGCCTGTATACCATATTACCTGAGGCTAGGTTAATGTGCTCTAGCAAGGATACTACATATGGCACCACAGTTGTAAATGGGCTACTAATTGATCAAGTTTTCAGCACTCTAGTGTATGATCTCAGATCTCCCTGGTTTAGTGAATTAAATGGGGACAACTAACTTTGAAGCATTTAGTTCTTTAAAAGTGGCATTAATCTCTAACTATTCTCACTAGATCAGATATTGCTTTTTTAGTAGGAAGGGATATTGGCAGTTTCAGCAGCTTCCACATTGAATTCCCCACTTAAGATAGCTCTAACCTCAGAGGTCAAGGAACCAGTTTTATAGTTCTGCCAACTCATGTATGTACCTTACTATTATATACTCAGGAACCAAGGAAATGATCACCAGTTGAGTCTGTGGACTCAGAGAGAACTGGGCCTGGGTCAGGGCACCACTTATTATCTGATCTAATATAAACTCTCATTAGAGGACCATAATGCTGCTTCAGGTCCTGGGGCATCAATATCAACTTGGAATCTTTGTCCAAAAGTCCTCAAAGTGTTTAGGCACACGTCTTTTCCCAGTGGATGGTTACCTGAGTAAATTTCTATGTCCCTTGAGGAAGGACTCAGAGAATCATTACTGTGTACATTTGCCATGCTTTTACTGGGTCCTTCCTCATGGGGACCCAGATTTTTCTCTAATCAGTGAATTTGGAGTCTAAGAACTGGCTCATGTCTAGAAACTATGTAAAGAATTATGACTTCTCTTTGGCATATGGTGGGGCTCTCTTCAGTCTCCTGTATAAATTAAACAATATTCTTATTAGCTATGCATTTATCTATTAATAATCTCCTTAGCTCCCTGCATGTCAGGCCCCTGTACTGTCATTCCAACATGTTTTGAATATTCTAAGAGACATGTGAAAGAATGTTCGAAGCAGTCTTAATCTTCATAGTTCCAATCTAGAAGGACCCAAATGGATATTAAGAAATATTAAAATGCATTTAAAAGTTGTAGTATATTAACACACTGGAAAACATGAAGTATCAATATTAAATGAACTACAACTATAGGAAATCATATGGATGAATCTGACAAACAAAATGTCGATTGAAAGAGGCTGGACCTCATATAACACATATTTTAATTTTGTTTATATAATTTTTACAATATGTGAATGGCTATATATAAATTGTAAAATGTATATACATTTTTAAAATCAAGCAGAATTAATTAGTTTTAGTTTTTATGGATGCTTAAGTAGTAAATCTATAAAGAATGGTAATGAAATATTTAGTGGAAAATTCAGGATAGTGGTTATCTTTGCAGTAGTAAAGCATAAGGATTGCGAAATGACAGGAGGGGGCTCTAGATACTGGTAAAGTTATATTTTTTGTGTAGTGGTGTTAACAAGGATGCTTCCCTATTATAAATCATGTAACTGTACAATCGTATTTGATTCACTTTTTATAATGATTTTCCAATAAAAAGGTAAAAATGTATTTACAACCAAGATAACAGAGTATCACTCTTGACCATTTTTAAAAGAAATTTTTGTGTTCAATTTTCAAATTCTATTTCTGTTATTAAGGTTGAACCACTTCAAAACCTGTTTGACTTCAGCAATTGGATATATGAGATGCTTTCTTTCAAATCCTAGATCATAATAACCACTTAGAGCAAGAGATAATATTGTTTCTGTGTATTTTAAAGCCAACCTGCAGGCAAAAGAATTGAATTTTTTTCTTTTTACAAGTTGTACTTCTTTAAGCAAGTTGAGTTTTGAAAGAGATGCAGTAATGGTTTGACAACTGACTTTCTTGTGGAAAATGGATATTAAGAAAGACCTAGTACTTTTTTTTTTTTTAAAGAATATTATCCCCTGATTTATATCATCCTCTAACTTATTAAAAAGCAGTTCCCAAGATGCACAAAATAGTAATTTGTTTCTTTATTTTTCCCCTTGTGTTCCCTTTCAGGTCAGTGTGAAAAAAACAGTGGTGGTGGTAACAAAGGTCAATGCTAGTGGTAAGAAAAGCAGCTAATTGGGAGTTAAAGCAATTGTGGTTGTAAGCAAATGCACATATATGCATATATATTTATATATCATTTTGCAAATGTTGATATGTATTGTGAAAATTTTGATTTTTACCAACAATAAAAAAAAAAAACAAGAAAAAAACCACAGGCTAAGGAAAAAAAAAATAATGCCATAGGAATCCATTCTAATGGGAAACTGATAATCTCTTTTTAACTGTTCGCCTGAGGGTTCTGTGATGGCTAAGTTCAAGAGTCAACTTGGAAAGGTTATGGGATCCAGTTGTTTGTTCAAGCCGGCATTGGTCTGATAATTACTGTGAGGGTATTTTGTAGATGGATTTGCATCTATAATGGGTTGATTATATCTATAGCTGATTGCATCTTCAATCAACAAAGGAGATTTCCTTCAGCAATGGGGGGAACCTCCTCATCCAATCAATTGGGAATCTTAAAAGACAGAACTAATGGTTTTAAAAGTTAGAATAATTTTTGCCTACATTTTGGTAAGCCAGCTTTTTCTGGAGAATTCAGCTTCACTGCCATCAAAATCTCCAACTTGTGGCCTGCCCTACAGAATTTGGACTTGCCAATCTCCACAGTTACATGAGCCAATTCCTGGAATAGATCTCTTTATCTATCTATCTATCTATCTATCTATCTATCTATCTATCTATCATCTATCTACCTACTACCTACCTATTACCTATCATCCATCTATTATAGAAATGAAGTGAATATGTTGTTAGTATGATGCAAAGAAAATATCCTAATTATTTTGGTTAGTACCCAGGCAACCTGGTGAGCCACCATTTCACCCCTTCCAGGTGTCAGGCTCCTGGTTTCTGGCAACTGTAGCAAATAGGAAAAGTACCTATCCGAATTATTATTTAAAGCAGTACTTCTCAACCTTTGCTGCAAGTTTTATCAGTTGGGGAACTCTACAAAAATCTCAATGACCATGTTTTACTCCTTAATAATTAAATCAGAATATCTGAGACTGACATCAATCATTGTAAAAATAGAATTGTAGATGCCAATATACAGTCAGATTTCGGATCTAGTGGTCTAAAGGACAGAATTTTACTTGAATTTAAAAGACTAAATTTTATAAAATTTGGGAAAACATTTAAAAATATCAATTTGTATGTTTTAATATTTTACTTAATATTACACAAAAGAAAATAGGAAACCTGAAGTGAGTGATATGAACAAGAGAAAAGTTTATTTTTCTCTCCTGAATTGAAGTCCTAAGAGAGGCATTCCTGAATAATATGGCAGGTCCTTAATATACCGAAAATAAACATGATATCACAAACCCAAATTCTTACAGGGGCCATAGAGATAATGTAAGTAAGGGAAATTAGCTGTGTGTAAGATGAATATTGGAATTCTCTATCATTAAGCTTTGTCTTTAAAAAAATATACATTCTCATGGAATCTATACAGTTTATGGCTTGCCAACATGCCACCTCTGTGTTGGTGGGTAAAGAGAGTGAAGAGATGGGTAAACCTGCTTTTCTCTTGGAACTGGCACCACAGAAAAATAAAAAGGATGTTGGTAGAAAAAAGAACTGTGGAGATAGAGAGGAAATATGGAATTGTGGGACATACAGAGGAAGGCTTTTTATGCCTGATTGATAAGGGAAAAATAAGTTATGAGTAAAAAATAACTGCAATGCTATCAGCAGCAAAAGAATATCAACATATAGGGTATGCATAAAGATGTTCTAGGCAAAAGTTCAAGTACGTTTTCACAGATAGTATGTAAATTTACATCCAAGACTCATTTGAATGGGTAAATGAATTTATGCATCACTGAAATTAATGAGTTCATTCATAGATTATATTTTGGTATATAACACCTGCTGGGAGTGTAGTAGACATGTTAGAAGTATTGATATGCATGCTGAAGGAATATATAATTTAACTTTCAATCCGACATATTTTTGAAAAACATACACCAAATATTCTCTTCTTCTGCTATTTGTGCTCTCAAAGATTCCACATTCAGAATTGGCAGGCAAAGTTAATACTTGTATTTTTAAAATCCACATGCCCACCCTTGAAGCCAAGTGTGGAATTAACTCCACCTAAGGAAATTACTACCAGGGCTGGATGGGTAGATTGATTCTGAGATGGCAAATAGCACATAAAAAGCCTTTCCTCCCTTCCTACTTCCTTCCACCTTTCCTTTTTCGTTCTTTCCTACCTACCTGCCCTCCTTTCTCCCTCCCACCTCCATCCTGCCTTTCTTTCTTTTCTCTACCTCTTTCTCCTCTTTTTCCCACCCTCCTTTCTTCCTCCCCTTACTTATACTCCTATAATTATTTATCAAGTGACACTGTGCTAGATAATGAGGAACACATCAATGAAAAATACAGTCTATGACTAGAAGGCGTTGAATAGTGGCAGGATACAGACCCCTGAAAAATAGTATAATAAATGACTATGGAGGCATGCACAGGGTGTAATTACAGCAAAGAAAAGGGGTATTGTGGATCTGCATATTTCATGTGAGATAGTTCACCAGGAAGATAAGATTTGAAATGTGTCATAATATATGAGTAGGGGTTAGCCAGGTGAAAAAGTGGAATAAGGGTTTCATCAAAAGATAGAATAGAATATTTAAGCTATGATGAGCAGAATGAGGCAATTAGGCAACTTGCAAACAATTTAGTATGGCTTGCCATCTAGGGATAAATGTCAGGTAAGGCTGTGTAGCAGTTAATCAGGCTGTAATAGGAAGTTTGGGTTTTATACTAATAGCCATCAAAGGGTTTTAATCAGGCAATAGAAAAAGAAAAGAGTCATGTTCCCAAACTATAGGAGAGGCAGCAAGAAGAAATAAGGATTGAAAGTTCTCAAACAAACTGAAGGATAATGGATATGAGACTCTTGAAGTAAAATAGAAAAAAAAAACGGTAACGTTCTGAATTAAGGCAATAACAGCAGAGATGAGAGAGGGCTTAATGCAGTAAGAGGAGAAGACCACAGAGGTTGAGGAAGACCAGGAAAGACTATTAATGAGGCAATAAATATGACTAAAGATTCAAAAAGAAAGGAGCAGTAAAATGTTAGTGTGACAGAAAATATGATGACTGAAATGTGTGCACTGAATTGGGGACGTTTCCAGTTTAGTGGAATGCTGAAGAGAAAAGAGGGAGGTTGCAGTGAACTGAGGGGCTGAAGGGAAGTAAAGAAGTGCAGATTTTCAAAACCATAATGTGGAAAAGTAAGGAAAGATATAAGATATAATACAGTAAATAAAAAGGGACCTTTTGCGTTGACCTGATAAAAAAAATTTTTTTTTTTAAGATGGAAAGGATAATAGCATGCTAACATACCAATGGAAATAGCCAATGTACTGGCAGAGGTTAAAAATAAATAAACCAGGCACAGAGGAACAATGAAGAGATTAGTCTTGATTTTAAGCACCTGCCCAATTCACAGACTTTCCTTCCCCTCCCCTCATTGTTGTACTATAAATCATAGCCTTATAGTTAAGAATCTTTTCAGGGACAGACTATTGAAATAAGCTATTGCTTCCCATATCCTTTCTTTACCCACAATGCCAACTTTCGGTTCAAAAGGGACTTTCAATTAGCATGTATTTGCTTTTTTCCTTCCTTTTTTTCTCATTTTTCACTTTAAACAATTTCACTCTGTACTCCAGAATGAGGAGAAATGTCTTACTGAACTTTTGCTTCCCTATTCCCAAGGTAGCTAGAAATATATTAATATAAGAGGCCATTAGTGGCATAAGGCCACTCATCCAGGCATAACGTAGTAGTAGTACACTTCACAAATATTCTTTCTCCTGATGGTCATGATGGCTAAGACAAATGTAAATAACACCAGGGGAGATGGATCTACATATGGTGTGTGATTCAATTTTTCTTTAATTTCTTTATGGGAAATGTAATTTGATAGCAACTGGTACCATGAAGGTGCAGATTGTGAGTGTCAGGCAGATATTATTACCTGGAACGACAAGGGAGTCCAGCTTGCCTCCGACAGCTGTAATTGGTCTCCTCCAGCCTCTGGAGTTGGGGTGAAAACATTACCTCAGAGTCCTTGGTGGTTTTGCAAGAAGAATGGAATGGTTTATTTTTCATTTATTACTTGTGACAGTACACTGAAAGAGGAAGAGCTGGCCTAAATTCAGGAGAGACAGCAATTTGGGATGAAAGCCTCATGTTCCAGGAGAACAAACAGCCATAAAGGTGTGCATAATTCAAAGATTATTTTGTAGTTATGTCAAATGTTTGGCAGGAGTCAAATGATAAAATTTGTTTAATTCATCAAATATCCACACCAGCTGCAACTATTTCAAATGATTCCATGAATACAGAGCAACTCCATGAGCACATGGCACCCCAAAGCCTGCTTTTCCCCAAAGCCTTCTTTCTTGGCATGAGGACTTTATTAAAATTGAATGTGATGGCCTGTTCATTGTCTGTAGTAGGGCTTGTGGCCAGCCCTTGCTATCAGATCTGAGTTCTGACAGCTTTTCACCAATGTTGTTAATGCTCAAGGAAGTCTGTTCAAATGAAAACTGGCTTAGATTATTTTTTTACCCTCCACTCACAACTTGCTCTGTAATACCCTGAGACAACATTTTTAATGCAAATGTAAAAGGTTACTTTTCATTTTCAGGGGCCTTCCACGACCTGGATTCTAGGAAAAGGCCATGAAAAGTACTGGCTCATGCAGGTGAAATTATTCTTTCAGGGTTTTTTGTTGTTGTTGTTTGTTTTTTTCTGGTTAGAGAGTATCTCATTGATACCTCTTGAAAGAATTTAAAATTTTGGATTTAAATCCCAAGACAGTGTTCAGTTTCTATGGAGAAATGTTTGTATTTTTACATCAGAGATATGACTATGATAACTTTTTTCTTTCCTAAAGGTAAAAGCTTTCATTGCCAAAAGTCTTTCTTCTAATTGTATATATAAACTTTAAAGTACAAAATCTGGACCACCAAATAATGACTCTGCTTATTTTAACTTCTGGAATAAGTTTAATGTCTAATTCAACTAATGCATGCTTAATATTTAATGAGGGGCTCAGTAGGGTACATGATACTCTCGTAAGCTTCCCATCCAAGTGAGTATTCAAATTTGAATCAAATCACAAGAATAAATAGATCCCAGCAGATGACACAAAACAGTTTGGTCATTTATCTAAATAAGGGCTTCTCCCCTCAGAAGGCCCTCCTCTAGTAGTCTGGCACCATTAGCAAAAGTCAAAGCATGAAATATTTAAGCCTGAGAAAGAAAAATCTGAAACTGTGAATCATTCAGTAAATCAGGTGAACATCATGGGATGATATTGCAATCCAACTTTGTTTACTTCAAGTAAGTGAAGTTACTCAATACCTACTCTGTGCTAGGTAGGAACAGTGCTACCCACTATGCATGTAAATGTTAAGGAATATGTCCAACTGAGAGAGGAGTCAAATACAGCCCTTTGGAAGGACATTTTAATTCATTAGAACTCAAATTTTTATTAAATATTATTAACCATCCAACAGTCTACCAGAGCTATACAATTATAAGATCCATGTAGAGTATGCTGCACGTGTATCAGTTTAAAATTCATTTGTAAAGAAATGTGTATCTGAAAAACTACTACCAGCAGATGGGAAAGACATACATGACAGGCAGAGGCATATCAGTAGTCAGTGCTACATTCTAGGAATAAAAGCTAAGAATATTCTAGGAATGAACTCCTCAAGGTCAGAATATCGCTAAATTCTAGTTCATAATAGGCACGCAATATATGATTGTCAAATAGATGAATGATTGAAAGGATAATTTAAGGAAATATATAGATCTGGTAATAAAGTTGGATTATAAACTCCTAAAATCAGGAAATTCCTTCTACTCTTTCTCTTTTCCATTCCCTATCAACTTAGCAATTTACTTTACCTCTCTAAAGCATCAGTTTGCTAAATTGTAAATGGGAAAAAGGCAAACTAACCCCTTAGTACTGTTATAAGAGTTAAATGAGAGAATGAGAGTCAAACATATAACATAGTGCCTGGCACAAATATGATGAATTAATGTTAATTATTGTTATAAGTTATTGATTGGCAACTATGGTTGCATCATATTGTCGTCTGGAGAACTTAAAAAAAGATGCCTAGGTTGCACCTCCAAAGATTCTGATTATTGTAGAGTGAGGCACATGTGAATATTTTTTAAAAGTTTTGCAGGTGATTATAATGTAAAACCAGGTGTTGGGGATTGAATCATATCCCCCATAAAGACATGTGGAAGTCTTAATCCTTGTTCCTGACCTTTGAAGATGTTATTATTAGTTGAGGTGTGGATTTATTTGTAAATAGGATAATCAAGATCCTGTTTAGATGAGGCTGAATGGAAACAGGTGGGCTTTGACAAGAGTCTTGATAAGGCAGATGAGATTCAGACACAATCAGAGATTGTGATTCTCACAATCAGAGAAAGTCACACGAGGAGGCCAAGGAGACAGATCGCCATGTGACAGAGACAGAAATGCAAGACGAGTAATCCTAAGGACCACTGCAAGCCAGAACCAGAATTCCACAGGCTCCAGGAGAAAACATGGCCTGTCAAGAACTTGATTTTGGACTTCTACTTCCAAAACTGAGACAATAAATTTATGTTCTTTAGATCAACCCATTGTGTGGTGTTTGACATAGCAGCCCTGTCAAGGAGAGACACCTGGGCAGAGGATCACAGCTGTAGAAGAAACATATCTACACATGCACACATATACACATATTCTTTTCTTTAAAAAAAATCAGCCGTTCATTAAAAACAGATAACTATTTTATGAGTTAATTTTTGGTCTTGCATCCTGCCATTCTCCATATATTTCAAGGGCCTTTTACAATTGTATGCCTGTTTCTCTCACAAATTTATTTACTTTCTGTCTGAGTATTTTGTTCATTATAGCTTGACTATAGAGATTTCTGTTCAATCTTCTGGTAGTTAATTTTTCTCTGAAGATCAATTTTGAGTAAGACCTGAGTACTACTGTTTCTCTATTATGGAATCAGAAAAGAGTCAGGTTTCTAAAGACTGGATCTTTTTAACTTTTTTTTTCATTCTCTATCAGAATGGAGATATATTGTTTCTCCTTTGGTAAGACAATTTCCTTGTCTAACTTGTAGACCATTCATTACAATGCTTGAATTTCTATGATACTTAAAACCAGTGAGTGTGTGGTTTTAATTTATTATACCTCTCAATCCTTGAACCTACAGTATAACTTTTACTGTATGCCATGACCACAGTTGTTTGTAAATCACCATCTGTTTAAAATTAAACCATAACTTAAATGCACAAATGGAACTAACTTTCTTTGTAAAGGAAATTCTTATTGAGTTATTTTATAAATAGAGTAATTATCTCCAAGCTTATTTTTATAAATCTATATTATAAACAATATTTTCTAGAAGATACTTATATATGTTTTTGAGAGTTATAGCTAACATATTCTGAATAAAATATGTACTATTTCAGTATTTGCATATAAATATGAAGTTTGTTTTTATTACATTAATCCTTTCCTGGACTTACTAAAATCATTTTATCAGATTCTCTTTTTTCTATTATGTAAATGCTCCCATTCTACCCTGAAATTTGTTTTCTAAAACATTAGCCCCGGGAAGCGGCTGTGGCTCAATCAGTGGGGCTCCCGTTTGCCATGTGGGAGGCCCCGGGTTCGGTTCCCGGGGCCTCCTGGTGAAGGCAGGCCCGCCCGCACGGCGTGGTTGGCTGACCCGGCGAGCGCAGGCAGCAGGGGGGGGGATAAATGAATAAATAAATAAAATCTTAAAAAAAAAATAAAAAAAAATAAAAAATAAATAAATAAATAAAACATTAGCCCCCCAGCTTAGCTCACCTTGTTTTCCCCACAGGTCTCTTTTCCATGTTCTTTCATAAGACATTTCTATCTTGAGGACTTTTGGGCTCAGCATGCTACTGTAAAGTGGTTCCTAGGTGACACTTCCTGTTTTCCTTCCTAAGCCATTTTTTTTTTTATTATGGGTAAAAATCAAAATTCTCACAATACATACAAACATTTGCAAAATGATATATAAATATATATGCATATATGTGTATTTGCTTACAAAAATGTTATTTATATATATATATATATATATATACATATATTTTAAGAGGTGCTTAGATTACCCAAAATATTACATGGAACCCACTGGGATTCCCATGTTGCCCACCTCCCAGCCTAAGCCATTTTTTGCCCTAGCTTCCTTTTCTTAGGTATTGAATCCATTAGAATCTCTTGGGACCTGGCAGTGTATTCTCAGTTCCGAGTCCTGGGCAAAATCCATTCACTTTTCTTACCTACAAGCTGTATGTGTTACATAGGTTTGATTTTGCATATGTGATCAGTATGTGGATGCTTTGTTTTGTTTAACACACATATACATACAAGCGCACACACACACACACTATTCTGTAATGATTATATAGTCATTAAACTGAGTTTTATCTGTTGTATTGTGCAATTTCTCCTCCGTATTCAGTTTGGTAAAGCTGTAGGGTTTTGTTTGTTTTATTAAATATGTGTTGCATAGTACTAGGAATCAGATAGACCCTCATATACTAGCTGGATAGAATCAAACTAATCTGGAACTATATGTGATTCTAGATAAGGGAACTAGGTTTGCAAATATTGATAATATTTACATACTCTTCCCAATTGGTGTTAATATGGCAGTAATGCAGTCATTGCTAGGCACCAAAGAGGAAGGTAGAATAGCCTTAGAATTCAGGAGTAATATCTGTTAGTACATTTCAGGTATCTTCTTGGCAGTTGAATTTATCATTGAGGACCTGTCTTCAGTACAATTCTGTTGATTCACTAGTCTTATTAGCTTCATGTTTTCTTATGATTAATAATAGCTAGATTTTTAAACACCTACTACATGCCAGGCATTGTCCTAGGAGTTTTGCATAAGTTAACTCTGATTTTCTAATGAAACTGGAGAAGAATATGTTATAATTCTCATTTTTCAGCTAGGTTATTCCATATATCTAGTAAACTTAAGGCGATATGTCACTCTATCACACTGCTTCAAGGCATCTCTTCTGGAAGATGCCCAGTTCCCTTAAGGGTGTTAGACTTCAGTGAAAACCAGACACTTAAACTAAAACAGTGATTTGAATCTTGGGGATTTCAGTTTGAAAATGACATAAGCCACAAAGGCAGGTCATGGCATATATCCACTTGATTTAAAAATTTTTATTAATTATCCTTATATTTTCAAATATCTGGATACCTGGTGTCCTTGAACTTTAAACCATGAAGCCACAGACAGTTTTTTTTAAAAAAATTCAGGAGTTTTCCTTGAAATTTGAAAACTATGTAAAGAAAGCATACCAAAGTTCTGTTTCAATAATTAAAGTAGAACCTTTTAAGAACTCACCATTTTCACATTTTCTTCAATAAAGTTATATTAATCATTGACAATTTCATTTATTGTTGTTTCTTAGGGATTTGTGTACATTTTATTTAAAAAAATCCAAGTCTTAGATATGGAAAATGCATATACAGGAATTTTTTTAAAAGTCTGATTGTATGCTAAGGGAAATGACTCCACCTGGTCAGGTATTCATCTTTGTTTTGCTTCTTTTTCTATACTCTTGCCACGAGGTGGCAGCGAGACAACACATACAGTTGGAACATAATTTCTGATATTTTAGTATGAAATGGAAAAAAAAAAAGATAATCAGGATACCACTTAATTAATCATTAAGGACCAGGTGTTAATATGAGGATGCTCAGATAATATAGGAAATGCCAGTTAATAGGATGTATGTACAATGGCATAGGAAGAAATGCTTTTATGAACACAAACAAACATGACAGGATAGTTTGCTCTATCTGTTCTGGCAGTAGAATCATTATCAATGAAAACATTTACAATGACTTCATGTATGTTGTACAAAAGAATAAGACATTTCTGAAGTTAAAAGGAAATAGAAATAGCAGAAACCCATAGTTATCCTAGCAGTAGCATTCATAGCTACAAAGAATATTAAAGATTAAAAATCCAGACTTGTGAAGGTCCCCCAAACACTCAGAAGTGGACATGTAGGATGTCCATGTCATTCATTTATAAACATAGATAGTTTTGAGAATAAAAGGAGAATTATTAGTAATACATCATGAACATAACCAGGTCTGTCCTGAGCAAACTGGAACAATGGTAAACCTATGGAGGCAGACTAAAACAATGTTTACTATTTGCCTCTTGATGCTTCTATAGATAGAAAGAGATAAGAGTGACATAGTTTCCTATGTCAATTACATAATCCTTCTAACCATGGAACATTCATATGAGTTTACTTCTGGTGGAATATGATTCCTCTCCCTCTTTACCTCTACACTTGTTTTTTGTTTTTGTTTTCATATCTAAGCTTGGTCACTATTTTATTTTATTTTATCTTTTTTTATTATTTACTATTTTATTTTAACATAAGTTTCTCCTGTCTTCTCTAATTGGATCAAATCTCCCCATTATAGATATATGAAATGAATGTTCCAATCATTTCATTAATGGGAATAAAAACTATAGCAAATATTGTTTTTTTGTTTGTTTGTTTGTTTTGTTTTTTGCAACAAATGTGTTTGCTTGATAGTCAGGTAGTCACTGACTTTAAGAGTACAAGGTGAAAATCTGCAATCCCCCCTCAATTTCTTTCTTATCAAGACTACTTTGTAAAGATAAAAATGTTTTTGTAAGAGAACTAAACCTGTCTTTAGAGGCAAACTATTTTCTATAATTTCTATGGGAACGAGTCTGGACACAGCTATGAAGCTGACTTTATATTCAGAGAAATTCACACAATGCACAGCAACTATTTCTTTTTAATACGTTCTTAACTTTAAGGAAGATTGTTAATGCGGAGTCTAAGGCTGCGCTTCAGGATTTTGTTGATAATTCTGAAATTACATGAGGTGTGTTGTGTATGTGTATTTTTATTGAGTCTATAATTCTCACTAAACTCTTAAATAACTATGCTATAGGAGCATATAATTGTAATTAGGGGGAAAAATGTTACCACAATCCTCATATTCAATTTAGCCCCTCTCCTCAAGGTAATACTGATAGTTTGTTTGGTCATTAAATGCCAGTACAGCTCAATTTGTTGTGGTTATTTTTAAATTATACTTCTGATGAATGTTTGGAGACAGAGAAAAAGGAATGCATTTCTTCAAATATCAATGTAATTTGGAATATTTTATTGGCATCAAAAACCTTTACACGCTGGTAAAGTTCAACTACAAGAGAAAGAAAAACTACATGATTATTGGAGCCAAATGTTAAAAATGCTTCAATAACTTTGAAACTTTGATAATTTGATTAAAGACTCATATTCTATTCAGTAAACTTTTTCTTCTACTGTAGGGTTAAAGAAAGCTCTTTATAATAAAAGATTGTATCCATCAGTAGAAGACTGGTTGAATGAACAGTGATATGCCAAAAAATGGTATACCATACAATTGTAGAAAGGAATGAGAAACTACTCTGTACACTACTATGCAGGGCTCTCCAAGATAAATTCGGTTTAAAAAGCAAGGTAGAGAAAAAATATGTATAATTTGCTTAAGAAGGGGTTTTACAAAAATATATAAGCATTTGTTGGTTTGTAAAGAAAAATGAGAGGATAAACCATGAAAAAATATTTTAAGCATTTACCTAAATAGAAGAGAATAAAAGGATTGAGGAAACAGGGATAGAAGTTATGTCTCTAAATATTCTGTGTTTGACTTTATAAGCAAATAAATATTTTACATAATTGTAAAACAATATTAACTTTATAAGAAGCAAACATTAAAAACTGAAAACAAAATGAAATGCATGAACTTAATTGTGTTTTAGGTTGGTAACATAAAAGAGAGGAATTCTTCCATAAAACTTTAACACAGTAATTTGATTGGATGACTCTAGTGGGATGTATCCTAAGGACAAAGGTACTGCATAAAAATGTTCAAATTGATTTTATTACTAGTCAAATACTCTTATATGCATATTGCAGGAACCAAAATTTCAGTATGAGAGAAAATGGATAAAGATGAAAATTGATGAGGTTATACAGAAAATTACTGAATGTTAATAGCAAGTATTAGTATTAATTTATGACATATTTTACTTTAAAAAGAAAAGAAAGGCAAAATATGTCCTGTAGCTGCTGAAAAAGTTTAGAAACTATGATGAACCCAATAACAAAAAGCATGTCTAATTCCCAGATTATGATCTCCAAATACTATTTCTTACTGAAAATAACCAGGTCCATTTGTAGAAATAACTAAATCTAGAGCTTAAAAGGAAATGCTCAAGATCATCCTGGAATATTCCATTGTAAACACAAAGCAAGGAGGTTAACAAAAACTTACAGGGTTATATAAACAGAGTCCTTAATTAACTTGATGAACTTCCCACTAGCCAAGATGGGATAGTTTGTACATCAATAAGGAAAATGTATGGAGGATGATAACTGCAATGAATTGAAATTATTCAACTCTATTAAAACCCATGAGTTCATAATGATACAAGAAAGAAAGAGAGGAAGGAAGGAAGGAAAGGACAGAGGGAGGAGGGAGGGAGGGAGGGAGGGAAGGAGGGAGGGGTAGAGAAAAGAGAAAAGGAAGGAGTTTGTTCAATATCCCATGGGGTAAATAAAGGGAAATATTAATCACAAAATTAGAATATGATGAATCAAGGAGTTCTAAAGCTTCTAACATCACAAAAAGAGACAACTAGATAATGTGCTACTTGATAAAAATATACAACTGTATCTAAGAAAATTCTTGCCCCAAGTGCAAACCTAATTGGATCAAACATTCCTGATATAATAGAAACATTATAAGAAATAAAGGAGAAAGAAGAAAAGGTTAATTTGTTACAAAAAGGATAGATTGGGAGAAATTGAGGTTGTGGAATATGCTATTTAAAAATAAACTGGAATGAAGGATGTTTATGTGGGAGGGTGTGAGAGATGTGGGGAGTGGGGCATATGGGAATCCCTATAGTTTTTGTGTAACATTTATGTAATCTAAGTATCTTTTAAAAAATAAAAGAAATTATTATTTAAAAAACTGGTTTATTCAATAAATAAATTTGAGAAAGACAAGAGAGGTTTAAGATAATCTATAAAGTAAAGAGACATATCAACCAATTGCAATGCATAGCCCTTGTCTTTTAATTTATACAAACTGTAAAAGATTAATTGCAAGCCAACCAGAGAAATTTGAACCTGGAATGGATATTTAGTGAAATTAAAGCAAAAGTATTAGATTTTTAGTTATATAATGTTATTGTTATGTTTCTTAAAAGAACGTTTATCTTTTAATGATCTATATTAAAATATTTAGAGTTGAAATGATCTGATGTCTGGTATTTGATGAAAAATATTCAGAGAGTGGGGAAAATGGGTAAAGACATTGATGAAAGAAATGTCTACTTTTGGTCATATATATATATATATATATATATATATATATATATTTCCACCTAAAAATGTTCAACTCTCCTGCATACAACTGGATATGCATTAATTCCCTACAGAATAGGATGCAAGTCCTTGGGTAATATTCACTCTTAAACTTGACATCCTTAAATATTATGACATGAAACTAATACAACTTGTCATATGATAAGGGAAAAGGTTGGGGAAGAAAACAAAGAAATTCATTTTGTGTACATATACAATCATACTTATAATGAAACAAAGAAGAAAAATTCATGACTATTACAGTCCTCATTTCTGTAACAGGTCATATCGACGAAGTTCAATGTATCCTTACCTTCTTCCACTACCCATTTCATGTTCCCGTTACCCTCAGCAAGCACTTCAGCTGGCCGTGGTTCTTTGCCTGGTGGGGTGACCCAAACTTTCATTTCCAAAGATTCTGGGCCATTGTTAGTCTTGCTTGGATTGGGTTGTGGAAATTTTCCATTGATTTTAAGCATGGCAGTACTAGGAGACACCTTAGAGGGTCTCCTGTGTTCCAGGCAAACTCTTCTTTACCCCTATTATGTAGACGTAGTCCTATTTCACTTTGCTAGTCAGGGTCAATCACCCCAGCCAGTACAGTAATTCCCTTCTTTGCCTGTTGATTCAGAGGTAAGAGGAGCCCAAAGTGGCCAGGTGGCAGTCTTAACTTCCAGTTCAATGGAATCATTGTTGTGTTCCTTGGTGGCAGCACGCCTCCTTTTGGGACTAAGACCTGTAGACCAGCAAAGATTAAGGTTGCAGGGACAGGAAGCAAAAATTTTCCTTGTGAGTCACTAGGGGTAATAGTGTGTGGTGCTACTCCCATTTACACCCCTTGATTTCTGGAGCCATGAATCCTGGTTATGGGAGAAACAGCATCATAAAGTGGACACTAATTTAGCGCTTACACAACCTCCTGGAGAACATTGCCCTAGGCCTGCAAGGTATGGCCACCTAGTTGGTGCCAGAATTGAGTCTTCAAAAGGCCATTCCACTGCTCTATCAATCCAGCTACTTCAGGGTGATGGGGAACATGGTAAGACCAGTGAAATCCATGGGCATGTGCCCATTCCTGCACATCATTTGCTGTGAAATGGGTTCCTTGATCAGAAGCAATGCTGTGTGGAATGCCATGATGGAAGATAAGACATTCAGCAAGTCCACAGATGCTAGTTTTGGAAGAAACATTGCATGCAGAAAATGCAAACCCACATCCAGAGTATGTGTCTATTCCAGTTAAAACAAATTGCTGCCCCTGCCATGGTGGAAGTGGTCCAATGTAATCAACCTGCCACCAGGAAGCAAGCTAATCACCTTGGGGAATGGTGCCATATTGGGGACTGAGTGTGAGTCTCTGCTGCTGGCAGATGGGGCACTCAGCATGGCTGTGACCTTGGTAAGTTGAAGTCCATGTTGCTGAGCCCATGCATAACCTCCATCCCTACCTCCATGGCCACTTTATTCAGGAGCCCATTGGGCAATGACAGGAATGGCTGGGAAAAGAGGCTGAGCATTAGCCATAGAGTGGATCATCCACTTGATTATTAAAATCTTCCTCTCCTGAAGACACCCCCTGGGTGAGCATTCAGGTGGGACACAAATATTTTCATGCATTTTTCCCACTCAGAAAGGTCTACCCACATCCCTTTTCCCAAACCTCTTTGTCACCAATTTTCCAGTCATGTTCCTTCCAAGTCCCTGACTATCCAGCCAAACAATTGGCAACAGACCATGAATCAGTGTACAAACGCACCTCTGGACATTTCTTCTTCCAAGCAAGATGAATAACCAGGTGCACTGCTCAAAGGTCTGCCCACTGGGAGGATTTGCCCTCACCCCTATCCTTCAGGGATGTCCCAGAAAAGGGATGCAATGCTACAGCTGTCCGCTTTTGGGTGGTACCTGCATAGCATTCAGAACCATCTGTAAACCAAGCCCAAGTTTTCTCTTCCTCAGTCAACTGATTGTAAGGAACTCCCCAAAAGGCAAAGGATGTGAGTGGAAAGAGAAGGTAACATGGCAGGGGTGGTAACCATGGGCATTTAGGCTACTATCTCATGTAACTTACTTGTGCCTTCAGGGCCTGCTCGAGCCCTATCTTGTATATACCACTTCTACTTTATTATGGAGTGCTGCTGTGCATGCCCAATTTTATGGTTTGGTGGGCCAGTCAATAACTGGCTTATGATAGGCAACTCAGGTCTCCTGGTAAATTAATGGCCTATGGTTAAGCATTCAGTTTCTACCAAACCCCAGTTGCAGCCCAAAACCTGTTTCTGAAAAGGAGAGTAGTTATCTGCATAGGATGGCAAGGCTTTGCTCCAAAATCCTAAGGGTCTGCATTGTGATTCTCTTATAGGGGCCTGCCAAAGGATCCAGACAGCATCTCTATTTGCCACTGAAACTTCCAGCACCATTGGATCTGCTGGATCATATGACCCAAGTGGTACCACAGCTTACACAGCAGCCTGGACCTGTGGCAGAGCCTCTTCTTGCTTTGGTCCCCAATCAAAACTAGCAGCTTTTCTGGTCACTCACTAAATGGGCTGGAGTAGCACACCCAAATGAGGAAGGTGTTGTCTCCAAAGTCCGAAGAGGCCAAGTAAGCATTGTGCCTCTTTTTTTGGTTGTAGATGGGGCCAGATGCAACAACTTTTACTTCACTTTGGAAGGAATATCTTGACATGCCCCACACCACTGGACACCTAGAAATTCCACTGAGGTGTAAGGCCTCAGTATTTTTATTGGATTTATCTCCCACCCGCTCTCATGCAAATGTCTTACCAATAAGTCTAGAGTCTTTGCTACTTCTCACTCAGTAGGTACTATCAACACGGTATCATCAATATAATGGGCCAGTGTGATGTCTTGTGGGAGCGAGAGATGATCAAGGCCCCTGCGGACAATATTATGACATAAGGCTGGAGAGTTGATATACTCCTGAGGCAGGACAGTGAAGGTATACTGCTAGCCTTGCCAGCTGAAAGTAAACTGTTTCTGGTGGTCCTTACTAATGGCAATTGAAAAAAAAGTATGTGCCAGATCAACAGCTGCATACCAGGCACCAGGAGATGTGTTGATTTGCTCAAGCAATGATACCACATCTGGGACAGCAGCTGCAGTTGGAGTCACCACCTGGTTAAGTTTATGGTAATCTGCTGTCATCCTTCAAGAGCCATCTGTTTTTTGCACAGGCCACATAGGAGAGTTGAATGCAGATGTGGTGGGAATCACCACCCCTGTGTCCTTCAAATCCCTGATGGTGGCACTAATCTCTGTAATCCCTCCAGGAATTTTTGCTTTTGATTTACTATTTTGCTAGGTAGGGGCAGTTCTAGTGGTTCCACTTGGCCGTTTCAACCATAATAGCCCTCACTCCACAAGTCAGGGATCCAATGTGGGGATTCTGCCAGTTACTGACTATGTCTATTCCAATTATGCACTCTGGAACTGGGGAAATAAACTATAGAATGGGTCTGGGGACCCACTGGACCCACTGTGAGACGGAGCTGAGCTAAAACTCCATCAATCTCCATAAGCCCCTACTCTGAGTGATGGACCACAGTGACATTTTGGGTCTCCTGGAATCAATGTCACTTCTGAGCCAGTGTCTAATAATCCCAGAAATGTCTGATCATTTCCTTTTCCCCAATGCACAGTTACTCTGGTAAAAGGCTGTAGGTGTCCAAAGTGGGAGGAAGATTAACAGTATAAATTTTTGGCAGTTTAACAGGATCCTTCCTCAAGAGGACCTGGCCTTCTCCTCATTCAAGGGGCTCTGGTTCTGTAAACTGCCTCAAGTCTGGAAATTGATTAAGGGACAGTGTTTCTCTGTCTGTAATTTGAGTTAGGGTTTTGTTCATTTGACCTAGAATTCTTCTGCCTATACAGAACCAGAAGAAATTTAGTAGACTGCCCATCTATTTCACTTCTAGATAGTCTGTGATCCATTAGTCAATGCCATAACTTTATGTGACTCAGACTATTTTGAGTGCTGCTTTGAATCTGCCTTTCATTGAGGTAACCACGCCCATCTTGTCTTTGGTGATTAACTGCCTATATTTGACTTTTATGGGACCCGAGATTTTATCATCCCCATAATGTTTAAGGATTCTAATTCCATTATAGCCTTCCCTACAGTAATATCTAAACTATAGAAAAGAGCAACCACAGAGCTCTTCAGGGAAGATGGAGTTAGTCTTACAAATTTATTCCTCACAGTCCTGGTTAAAGATGTATACTCTGGACATTCCTGGGGTGGGTGGGCAGCTTTTAAATGGTAAATCCATTCTAGCATTCCAATCTCTCTAAGCCTTTGAATTCCCTCTTCTACTATATACCAGGGAAAATCGGGCATCTCAACCTCAGGCATTCTAGGCCATCTTTTGGTCCATGTTTCAGTCAGCCACCCGAATAAACTGTTAGAGCACTTTCTAACCCCTCAAGCTACATTGTTGATTCCAGAATTTCTGCTTATTGGGTCCATATCAATAAATTCAGCATGATCAAACTTTATATTCCTTCCACCATTATCCTATAACCTTAGTATCCATTCCCACACATATTCCCCTAAATTCTGTCTATATAAGGTGGAAAACTCATGCAGTTCTTTCAGAGTATAGTATACTTCCTCATGGATTATACTTTGTATTTCACCTTTGGGGGCTTGTTGTGAATTTATTCTAGTAATAGGTCTCAAAGAGAAGGGTGGTGGGGGTGGGTAAGGAGAAAGATTAGAAATGTCTTGCAAGCTACTGAACTCAGGGCATTCCTTTGCATTTTCTTCTGGTGAGAGAGAATTAATCTCTTCAGGCAGGGATTGGAAAGCAGATTCCTCAGGGCAGGACTGAGGCTGGGCAGTGCAGGTTTCAGTTTGACTGGTCCCCACCTCAGGGCTGGAAGGTCTGGACTGCCTGGGGCAGGCTGGAGGCTGGGTGATAGGTTGACAAGGTGTGGTCTCCATAGGGCAGGCCATTGCAGGTTTACCAGGTAAAGTCTTAGCATAATTTAGGGTTCCAATATCCCCACCCATATTATCATCATCCCAAATGTCTCCATCCCAATCCTCTGGATTCCATTCCTTTCCAATCAATGCCTTAACTTTAACTGCAGAAACCCTGTGGGGTTGAGATTTTAGTTTCCTTTGTAACTCTGCTACTCCTACAATGAGACTCTGAGTTTGCTTCTCAGATATCTCAGGCATGTGGCTGCAGGAGAGAAGATTTTCTTTCAGAGCACACATAGTAACTTTCACATCATTCATGCAGCATTTAAATTGCAATTTTGAAGACTTTTGCTCATCTCTTTCTTTTGTAATTGTATCCAGAGTATCTAGGAGGAGTCAGCCAAAATCATTATACCTTTTAACTCCACAAAACTCTGTCAAGGTGTTGAAAACATTTTCACCCAGATCCTTACTTCTTATGAGCATGGAAGTAGGGGAATCCAGTGATGATATTTTGCGTATCTCCATTGCTCTCACAGCATGGACTGTTAGTGGACTCTTCCTTATTGGAAAGGGAGTCATTAGTACCCTTGTGTCCAATTAGAGTAGAGAGCCAATTGCAAAGCACCCAGAACCACCTCAGACATCCCATGTTTAAGATTCTGTTCTTCAAGAACTATTCCCGGTACCAAGCTGTATTAGTCAGTGTTCTCTAGGGAAACAGAATCAACAGGAGATATTTGTAAATAGTGTAAGACTTTACAAGAGTCTCTCACATGACCATGGGGATGCACAAGTCCAGGTTCCGCAGGAAGGCTGCAAACCAGGGGCTCCGATGAAAGTCCAATGAATGATCTTGATGAGTTTCCGAGAGACGTTGGCTGTTCAAAGATGGCTGAGAAATTCTCTCTGAATGACGAAATCACTTCCTCTTTTAAGGCATCCAACCGATTGGATAAAGCATCACTCATTGCTGATGGCAACCTCCCTGGTTGATGTAGATGTAATCAGCCATCTAAGCAGTAAACTCACTGATGACTAAAACCCATACATGTCCTTGTATTACAATTAGCCCAGTGCTTGCTTGACCAAACAACTGGCACAATTACCTGGCTGCATTGGCAGGTTAACCTAACCATCACAAAGGTCAATTCAATATATTTTGAGAATTAAGGTATACCAGCATTTGTAGAGATTCTATGCACCCAGATTTTGCATTTAAATTTCTCGAGATTCTCTCAGTCCTAAAATCTGCTCATTGGCATCTTAAGTTAATAAAACTCCAGTTTTATGCTGTTGGAGAGTGTCCTTAGGCTAGAAAACCACAAACTTGTGAGTCTTACCCCTTCCTCCTGTTTTTAAAGAGTAAAGAGTCCTCTTACTTCTATCTACATTTAGAATCTTCCAAGAGCCCTAAAATATATGTGCTTTTAAAAAACATTTTGTCCAGTTAATAAAATTATTAGCTGCAGGAGTCTGCACAATCACTTCATTTCACTGTCATTAAAAAAGGTCTCTGTTACTTCTACTTTGTCTATTATTAATATAGCCACTTCAACTATCTTATGTTAATTTATTGCACATAAAATATTCATACCTTATTTTCGACATGTGTGTGGCTTTATGTTTAAAATGAATCCATTTTACGTTGCATATCTTTTTGTCTTCCTATTTTTCCAGTCTGATAATCTGTCTTTTCACTAGAGTGCATATTCCCTTTACATTTAATTAAGTTATTGATATTGTTATGTTTAAGTCTACTATATTGTTCTTGTTTTATTACCCCATCTGTTTTTTAATCCATTCTTCTTTCTTGACTTTTTTTTGTAATAAAATATTTTTTTATAGTTCACATCATTTCTTTTTTGGGCATTTGTAGCTATATCTTTTTGCATTTGTTTGGTGATTGCTCCAGGGATTAAAATATACATCTCAAATTATCATATTTTACTGAGAATGAATATTGTTCCAATTTACATAATTCAATTTCCCTTCCAATCCTTTATGCTATTGTTGTCATATATTTAATTCTACATATTTTATAAATTCCACAATACAAGATCAACTGCCAAGTGATTTGCAAAGTGACTACACTATTGTACATTTCCACCAGCAGTGCATGAATATTCCAATTTCTCTACATAATTACCAACACTTAGTATTACGTTTTTTTTTTAATGATAGCCACCCTAATGGGTATGAAATTGCATGTAAGTGTGTTTTTTTTTAATGAAAGAAGTTGTGGGTTTACACAACTATCATGCATAAAATACAGGATTCTCATATACTACCCTAATATTAGCACTTGCATTGGTATGGTACATTTGGTGCAATTATAAAAAGCACATTTTTATGACATTACTATTATCTACAGTCCATGGTTTAACTTAGGGTTCATTGTGTAGTGCAGTTCCATGGATTTTTAAAGTAATATCTATTCCGTTACCATATATACTACCTAACATTTTCCCTTTTAAACCATAGATATATATTCCAGTGTCGTTAATTACAATCACAATGTTGTGTTACTATCACCATTCTATGTGTTTACTTATTCTAATTATTTTATATCAGTGAGATCATACAATATTTGCCCTTTTGTGTCTGGCATATTTCTCCTAACATGATGTCTTCAAGTGTGATTTATGCTGTCCCATGTCTGGGTTTCGATTTGCATTGACCTGGTGGCTAGTGATGTTAAGCACCTTTTCATATGCATCTTGTACATTTGTATATTTTTGTGGAGAAATTTGCATTCAGATGCTTTAGCCATTTTTTAAACTAGATTACTTGTCTTTTCATTATAGTTGTAAGAGGTGTTTTTTAAAAAATAATTCTGGATATTAGTCTCCTATCGGATATATGATTTATAAATAATTCTATCATTTCAGGGGTTTTCTCTTTATTCTCTTGACAGAGTCCTGTGATGCACAAGAATTTTTTATTTTGATGAAGTCCAGTTTATATATTTTTTTCTTTTGCTGATTCTGTACTTTTGAATATATCTAAGAAACCATTGCCTAAAGTCATGAAGATTTATGTCTGTGTTTTCTCCTAAAGTGTTTATAGTTTTTGCTCTTTTATTTATGCCTTTGATCCACTTTGAGCTAATTTTTATATGGTGTGAGTTAGGAATCCAACTTCACTCTTTGCATGTGGACACCCAGCAAATAGAAGCTGTCCCAGAACCAAATGTTGAAAAGACTATTCTTTCTGCCATTGAATTGGCTTTGCACCTTTGTCTGAAATTAACTGAATGTAAATGTGTACGTTTACTTTTGGATTCTCAATTCTATTTCATTGATCTATGTCTGTTCATCTTTTTGCCAGAATCAGATTACTCTTCATTGCTGTAGTAAATTCTGAAATCAGGAAGGATGAATTTGCCAACTCTGTTTTTATTTTTCAAAATGATTTTGACTATTCTGGATCCTTTGGATTTCCAGATAAATTTTAGGATCAGTCCATCCATTTCTGAAAAGAAGCCAGCTGGGATTTTATAAGAATTGCATTGAATATGTAAGTCAATTTGAGGTCAATATTTCTGTGTAAGATTTCACTTTTATAAAATATTTAGAGTAAGAAAGAACTTAGAGACAGAAATTATTCTAGGGGTTATCAGGGGACAGGGATATTGATGGGGGTGGAGAATGGTAAGCTATTGCTTAATGAATACAGAGTTTCTGTTTGGAGTGATGAAAAAGTTTTGATAACAGTGATGGTGATGATAGCACAACCTTAAATGTAATCGTGATGGTTAGGCTAATGTGTTAACTTGGCCAGGTAATGGTGCCCAGTTGTTTAGTCAAGCAAACACTGGGCTAATTGTAATACAAGGGCATTTCATGGATTTTAATCAGCAGTGAGTTTATTGCATAAATGGCTGGTTACATCTACAGTCTGAGGAGATTGCCATTGGCAATGAGTGAAATCTCATCCAATCAGTTGAAGGCCTTAAAAGGGGAAGTGATTTCAGTATTCAGAGAGAGAATTCCCATCTCTACTTCAGACAGCCAGTTTCTCCTTGGGAACTAATCAAGGACCTTCATCAGAGCCCTTGGTCTGCAGCCTGCCTTATGGAATTTGGATTTGTGCATCCCCACAGTCGCATGAGACAATTTTACAAAATCTCATACTATTTATAGATATCTCCTGACAGTTCTGTTTCCCTAGAGAACCCTGACTAATACAGTAATTGACATGGAAAATTGCATGTGAAATTTATATATATATATATCCACAATAAATTTTTTTAAAAAGCAAAATTAGCTGAGGATTAGACTGGATGTCTTTAAGATGATTTCACCTGTGAGGGATTGAAGCTTTCCTAACACCTATTATGCCCTTTCTTTCAGCTGTTCATGCAGTATCTTACTACAATAGCCCAGTTTCACTTGAAATCAATGATAGGGAAGCAGATGTGGCTTAAGCATTTGGGGGCCTGTCTACCACATGGGAGGTCCCGAGTTCGGTTCTTGTGCCTCCTAGAGAAGACGAACAAGACAGCAAACTGGCATGACAGGCTGGCGTGGCAAGCTGACATAACAAGATGATGCAACAAGGAGACACAAAGAGGAAACACAATGAGGAAACACAATGAAAGACAAAACAAAGCAGGGAGCAGAGGTGGCTCAAGTGATTGAATGCCTCTCCCACTTGGCAAGTCCTGGTTTGGTTCCCGGTGCCTTCTAAAGAGAAGACGAGCAGATACAGAGTGTGCATAACAAATGAACACAGAAAGCAGACAGCGAGCACAAACAATGAGGTGGTGTTGGGGGGGGGGGGAATATAAAAACGAACAAACAATAAGATAATGGAGGTAAGGAATCAGTCATGTTATAGGCCTGTTGTAGCTCCCTTTGGGTGAATGGCATCTCTATATACTTGTCATCAGCATTAAACAGCAGTGTCTGGAAAAACCTGGGTTGGATGAAAGCTTGGAACTTGCTGCTCTTTGAATCCTTAGTCCTTGCAAATAGGAAGGGAATCTCATCAGAGCCTTCCCTGAAGAGCTGGGGTGCTCAGTACATTAGCCTGAACCTTTTCAATAGCAATTGAGTGAAACCCAATCTTAACAATATTGAGCCTTCCAATCCAGGAGCACTGGATGTATTTCCAGTTTTTTAGGTCTTCTTCAATCTCTTTCAATAATGTTTTATACTTTTCGGTGTACATATCTTGCACTTATTTATGAAAATTAAATCTAAGTATTTTTATGGTATTTTAAATGAAATTATCTTAATTTCATTATAAGACTGTTAATTGCAAATGTATAAATATACACTTGATTTTTATCTATTTATCCCATGTTCTGCATTCATTAGTTCTAATAGTTTTTATCAGTGGCTTCCTTAGTATTTTCTATACACAGGATCATGTCATCTACAAATTGTGGTAATTTTTACTTTCATATCAATCTAGATGGCTTTTATTCATTTTTCTTGCCTGATTTCCCTGGCTAAAGCATCTAATATAGAGTTCAGTAGCAGTGACAAGACTGGATATGCTTATTTGTTTCTGATCCTAGGGGAAACCATTCAGTCTTTAACTAATTAATAAAAGTATCTGTAAGTGTTTCATAAATGTCCTTTACTGGTTTAAGGTGTGCCCTGGCATTCCTATTGTATTGAGTGCTTTTGCATTATGAAAAGGTTTTTAATTTTGTCAAATGCTATTTCTTCATCTACTGAGATGCTTGTGTGCTTTTGTCTTTTATGCTATTAATGAAGTAAATTCCATTAGTTTATTTTCACAAGTTAAACCAATCTCGAATTTCTGGGATGCCACTCAGTCAAGGTATATAATCATTGTCATATATAAATAGATATGGTTTGATAGCATTTTGTTGAGGATTTTTGCATCTCTATTCACAAGAGATATTGGCCTGTAATTTTCTTTTCTTGTGATATCTTTGTTGGATTTTGTTATCGGGGCAATATTGTCTATATAGAATGATTTGGGAAGTGTTCTTTGATTTGTCTGTGATTTGGAAGATTGTGTGAAGAATTGGTATTAATTATTATTTAAATGTTTGTTAGAATTCACAAATTAAACAATCTGGATATGTGACTTTCTTTGTGGGTAGTTTTTTTTTTATTACTCTTTCAATATATTTACATATTATAGATCTATTCAGATTTTCTACTCTTCTTGAATCACTTTCAATAGTTTGTGTTTTTTTATAAAAATGTCCATTTCATCTACATTATGAAATTAATAGGCATACAGTTATTCATAGTATACTTTTATAATTCCTTATATTTTTAAAAGGTCAGTAGTAATGTACTCTCTTTTATTCCTGATTTTAGGAATTTGAGTCATCTCTCTTTTTTTCTTGGTCAGGCTATATAATGGTATGTCAATTTTGTTGATAATTTTAAAGAACCAACTTCTGAAAAAAATTCTTTATTCTTTTTCTATTCTCTATTTCATTAATTTCAGCTCCAATATTTATTATTTCATGATTTCTGCTTGCTTTAGTTTTAGTTTGCTCTTTTTTTCAAGTGTTTTATGATGGCATATTAGATTTTTTTTAGATCTATTTTTTAATATAGGTTCTTACAGCTATAAATTCTCTTCTATGCATTTATTTAATTGCATCCCATAAATTTTGTGTTATGTTTTCATTCCTTTCATCTTAAGTATTTTTCTAATTTCCTTGTGGATTCTTCTTAGATCCACTATTTATTTAGGAGTGTGTTTTTAGACTTCCAAATATTTATGAATTTCTCAAATTTCTTCTATTATTGATTACTAATTTCATTTGATTTTGTTCACAGAACATACTTTGCATGATGTCATTCTTTTAAAATTTACTTGAGGTTTGATTTGTGGCTGTAATATTTTCTATCTTGGAGAATGGTCCATACATACTTGAGAAGAATGTGTATTCTGCTGTTGTTGGGTGGAGTGTTCTATAGAACTCCGTTACTCTAGGTGATATCTGGTGTTATTCATGTCTTCTATTTTCTTGTAAATATTTTACTTATTTTTTCTTTCCTGTATTGAAAGTGGTGTATTGAAGTCTCCAAATATTATCATATAACTGTTTATTTGGTCTTTCATTTCTGTCAGTTTTTGGTTCATGTATTTTGGAGCTGTGTTTTAAGGTGCATATTTTTATAATTAGATTATAATATAATTCTGATGGATTGACACTTTTATCATTACAGAAAATTCTCTTTATTTCTAGTAGCATATTTTTTAAAGTAGATTTCGTCTATTAAAGTAGTCATATTAGCTTTGCTATGGTTGTTGTTTGCATGATAAATCTTTTACCATCCTTTACATTCCACCCATTTATATGCTTGTGTCTAAAGCATGTTTCTTGTAGAAAGCATAAAGTAGTATCTTCTTTTTCAATCTAGTGTGAAAATCTCTGCCTTTTGATTAGAATTTTTAAGTAATTGACAGTTTAAATTATTATTGATATATTTGGATTTGTGTCCAAAATTATTTTGCCATATTATGACATATTATTTTGCTTTCTATATGTTTCATGTAAGTTTGTTCCTATGTTACTTCTTTACAGTTTTCCTTTACATTAAGTGAACATTTTATAGTGTAACATTTTAATTCCATTAATGACTTTTTAACTATAGTTTAAAACTTGTTTTTGTAATGGTTTCCTAAGGCTTACCAAACACATTTTAAGTTATCAGAATATATTTTGGATTTATAATAACACTTCCAGTGAGATTTAGAAATATTACTCCTATGTAGCTCTACTCCTTCTTCCACTTTTTAGGCTGTCATTGTCATAGCTAAATAGCTATATATGTTATAAGCCCAACATTCACTGATTTATATAATTTCATGTATTTTAAGGAATTTGAGATCAAAAGGAGATGCAGTATATATTAATAGAGTTTGTTATATTAACCTTCTTAGTTAACATGTTGGCTCTTCTCACTTATTCCTGTTGATTTGAATTACCACCTGGTGTCATTTCCTTATTCCAATAGAGCTTTACTCTAAGCATTTTCCTCTGTGCTTCTACTGTCAAATATAGTACATTTCCATATGAAGTAGACCCACCATCCAAGTACATACATATTGCCTTTAAATCACTTAAGAAAAAAAGAGAAGAAATGTTTATTTATACTGTCTTTTATAATTACTTAATTATCTTTACTGGTGTTCTTTTTTTCATGTAGATTCAAATTACTGCCTGGGTACACTTGCTTTCAACCTAAAAAATTTCCTTTAGGAGTTCTTCTAAAGCAGATCTGCTAGCAACATGTTCTCTCAGTTTTTTTTTTTTTTAAATCTGGGGAATATCCTTATTTTGTCTTAAATTTGAAAAGATAGATTTGTTGGATAAAGGATTCTCAGATGTTGTTTCTTTCAGCACTTTGATTAAGTTATCCACTGCCTTCTGGCCTCCATAATTTCTGATGAGAAGTAAGCTGTTTACCTTACTGGCTTTTCTTTTAAACTGACAGTTTGTTTTTCTCTTGATGTTTTCAAGATTTTCCTTTGTCTCCCATTTCCAACATTGTTACTAGAATGTATATGGGTGCCAATTTCTTTGTGTTTATCCTAGTTGAAATCGTTGAGATTTTTGAACATGTAAATGAATGCTTTTCATAAAATTTGGGAAATTTTCAGCAATTAGTTCTTCAAAAAATTTTTCTGTTTATTTCTGTATCTCCTCTCATTCTGGTACTTCAATTATGTGCATTGATGTGTTTATTGATGTTTCACATTTCCATGAAACTCTGTTCATTTTTTTCTCTATTCTTAAGATTGCATAATCTCTATCGATATGTCTTCAACTTCACTGATTATCTCTTGTGCTAGGTAAAATCTACTTGAGTCCCTGTGGTGAATTTTTCATTTTAGTTCTTTAACTTTTCAACTTCAGAATTGCCATTTTTCTTTTGTTATAATTACTATCTCTTTATTGATATTGTTTATTTATTGAGACATTTTTATCATATCTTCTTTAAGCATAGTTTCCTTTAGTTCTTTGAACATATTTTTTAATGGAAATTTGAAGACTGCTTGTTAAACTCAAAATCTGGTCACTCTCACAGGGAGTTTTACAGCTTTACTTCCTGTTTGTGTCAGACTTTCTTATTTCTTTGCATATATGGTAGGTAGAATAATGTCCCCCCATCAAACAAATGTCTAAATCCAAATCCCCAAAACTGGTGAATATGCTATGCTATCAGACAAGGTAGGATCAAAGTTGCAAATAAACTGACATTAAAATAGGGGGATTATTCTGGATTATCTGGTTGGGCCCAATGTAAATGAGCGTTCCTTTAAAGATGGTAGAGGAAGACAGGCGATACAGAATCACAGTGATATGATGTGACAAAGACTTGAGTGGATATTGCTGACTTTGAAGATGGAAGGAAATCACAAGCCAAGGAACACAGGCAGCTTTTAGAAAGTGGAAAATGCAAGAAAAAGAATTTTCCTCAAAAATCTCCGTAAAGAAACACAGCCCTGCCAAAACCTTGCTTTTAGTCCAGTGAGATCCATTTTGGACTTGTGAACTCAGGAACTGTAAGAAAATGTGTTCCTTTAAGTAACTAAGTTTGCATTAATTTGTTACAGTGGCAATAGGAAAGTAATATAGCATGGCTCATAATATTTTCTTGAAAACTGGGCATTTTTGGTAATCTTCTTAGTTCCCTGGGAATATTGGAATGAAATACCACAAACTGGGAGAATTAAAGCAACAAATATTTATTGCTATCACTGTTTTCAATGCTAGAAGCCCAAATCAATGAATTACAAGGTTAAGCTTCCTCAGAAGCCTGTAGGGTTCTGGTGATAGCTTTCAAGAAATCCATGGTATAACTCAATCTCTGCCTCCATAACTCTCCTTGTCTGTGTCCAATTGTCTCCTTCTTAAAAGGACACCAATCATATTGGATTAGGACATACTCTAATCCAGTCTGGTCTTCTCTTAACTAGTACCATCTTCAGATAAGATCACCTTCATTGAACCAGGGATTAGGATTTAAACATATCTTTTGAGGGAACACAATTCAACCCTTAACAGTAATATATTGTTGCAACTCTAGATACTGATTTTCTCCCCTTCCCTGGGACTAATTTTTGTTTGCTATTTGTATAGAGACTTGGTTGGACTATTTTAGTTGTCTATTTGCCCCACAATGTGAAGCCTCTGATGTCACTCCTCACAGAGTACAACCTTTGGCATATTCAAAGCCATCCTGGGATGATAATGGTTTTAGCAGGGTTCTGTTTGATTCTCTGTTGGTATCATACCAGTTATTAGGCTCCACTAATTGCTGATTGATTACTGTATCATTTTTCAACAATATTGTGGCAGTTTGATATAGTTTTGAATTCCAAAAATAGATATTGGATTATGCTTGTTAACTGGTCTGTTCCTCTGGGTGTGATTAAGTTATGACTAGGGCTTTGATTGGGTCACATCAGTAGGACAATGAGTGTTGAGGACATAAAACTACATGGCAGAGCAGAGAAGTTAGTTGGAGTTTTGTTGTTGGAGTTCTGATGAGGAAGGAGAGAAGGCCATGGGAAAAGAGATGAGCCATTCACCTCACAATTCACAGCTCACCTAGTGGAGAGAGGCAAAACCTAGAATGCCTCATAGTCTACAGCTGACCTTGTGGAGGAAACAGAGGAGCTGAGCCCAGAGAGAAACGGAGTTCTGGGAGGGAGGAACCCAAGAAGCCTGAACCTTGACAAATGTCAGTAGCTGTCTTGCTCAAAAACGTGGCCACAGACTTTGGTGAAGGAAGAAACTTATGCTTTATGGCCTGGTAACTGTAAGCTTCTACCCCAAATAAATACCCTTTATAAAGACCAACAGATTTCTGGTATTTTGCAACAGCACCCCTTTGGCTGACTAATACAAATATCATAGGTGTCATAGAGTGTAAATGACTCCAGAGTTTGATACAATTAAATATGGGCCCTTTTGCAAATAGTAGCTTTTAAGTCAATAATTGGGGTTTGTTGTTGTTGCTGCTGTTTATTCCAGAAAGGCTCTTATTAATTGTTGCCTTCCTTGCTTCTCTCTGGTTAACTAGCCATCCTATAGTTTAGCTATTATAAAGGCACCATCTCCTTTTAGTTGCTTAACACTAAAATCTCATTGATTTCAAGAGTGCCCTTAGGCTTGAACTTTTCTACACTCTGTTTCAAAGAAAGTTAGTTCCATTGAGGAGAACCTTGTAGTTATGTTTTTATGGTCTGCATATCCCCCTGGTCAGAACCTTTGAACTACTGATCTGTAGCAGGAGTTGGGACAATGGTCTGCTTCTCTCAGAGTGACATCTATACTTTATGATGGTTGAGGATGTAGGTGGGGAAAGCAGCCTATGGTCTTCATGTTCTGCCTCTGCCAATGTTGAACATCAACTCTGCAAGCAAGGGTGATTGACATCCTATATTCTCAGCCTGCTATAACTGGAGTAGAGCCTTAACCCTACTAGTGGAGGCTGATTGGAAGAAGAAAAACTGTCACAACTTCTTGACCACACTTGCCAGGGAAGTAATCACGGCAACTTGGATTTGGGGACTACAAGGAGTAAAACCTGTTCCTCCTGGTTACGGTATTCTACTGTAGACTTATTGTTAGTCTAGAATGGAAGAACTTTTATCAATGATGTGGAGGCAGTGGTCACTGGAGGTTCTGAGGGGGCAGAGAGGGAAAAATAGGTGTAATATGGGGGCATTTTGGGGACATTGGAATTGTCCTGAATGACGTTGCAATGACAGATACAGGCCATTATATATCTTGTCATAACTTACAAAATTGTGCAGGAGAGAGTGTAAACTACAATGTAAACTATAATCCACACTTAGTGGTAATGCTCCAAAATGTGTTCACCAACTGTAACAAATGTATCACACTAATGAAAGATGATAACATGGAAAAATGTGGGAGGCGTAGGGAGCATATATGAATCCCCTATATTTTTTATGTAACATTTATGTAATCTAAGTATCTTTTTAAAAATAAAAAAAGATATGATATCTCTTGACTGGATGCTTGAAGAAGAGGGAGCCCCATATTCTTCACCACCCTTGCCTGTAGTGGAACTTCCATCACAGTGAGCTGCTGTGAAGGGAGGGAGTGGGCTGTGGCTCAAATGCCACAGATTCTCACTGTTCTTCCTGAGATTTCACAATTTTCTTTCTTTCTTTTTTTTTTTTTTTTAAAGATTTTATTTATTTATTCATTTATCCCCCCCTTGCTGCTTGTGCTCACTGGGTCAGCTAACCACGCCGTGCGGGCGGGCTTGCCTTCACCAGGAGGCCCCAGGAACCGAACCCGGGGCCTCCCATATGGTAAACGGGAGCCCTACTGATTGAGCCACAGCTGCTTCCCTCACAATTTTCTTGAACAAATATTTATTCACTTGCTATATTCCCTTAGACAATTTTCAGAGTCTTTAAATAGTTGTTTTTAAAAAATAACTTTCACCAATTATAGTTGTTTCTCTGGGTAGTGGGTTCATGGAGCTCCACAGTTGCCATTCCAGAAGTGGACCCAAATTTCTTTGTGTTCTTCATATAAAATAATTTCCATTGATCTGTCTTCAAGTTCACTAATCCTTTTTCTGTAATCTCCAATCTGTTGGATAGTCCATCCAGGGAAATTTTTATTTTCAATATTATAATTTTCAATTAGAATTTCCAATTTTCAAAAAAATTTTACTTCTCTGCTAAGAGTACTCATCTTTTCACTTGATCTAGCTTTTTCCTTTAGGACCTTGAACATGTTCATAATTGTTATAAAGTCCTGGTCAAAATTCTAGTATATGGGTTATGTCTGGTTTTCTATTTACTCCTTTTTTCTTGATTATTTGTCATACATTTGTGTTTCTTTGTATGCCTAGTAATATTTTATTTTATGCATCATTGTGAATGATACAATTTAGGCAGTCTTGATACTGTTCTTTTCCTTTAAAAGATGTGGTGTCTTATTCTGAAATGTAGATAAATTATAGGGAGATGCTCTTGAAATTGTCAGGCTTCCTGTTCTTTTTTATTTTAGTACTGGCCTATTTTAGTTTTGTACTTAGTCTTAGAGTCTTACCCATATTCTAGGATGGAGTCCTTACTTCTAAAGCCTGGCCTTTCTGGGATCTCAACTGAATGCCCAAGGTACACAGTGAGGTCTCTCCACTTAAGTTGAGCCAGAACTTCAGCAATCTTAGCCCTGTGTCACCTCGAATAGGTACATTAATGTGTCAGTTACACAACACAGTTACTCTTTGGCCTTGTGGAGTATTGTCCTGCTCATACACAACCCAGCCCCCATCCAGAGATATCCAGGAAAATCATAAGCACACATGTGCCCCTATCCTTGCACTGCTTTCTCCTCTTCATTTCCCTCTACCACAAATTCCAGGCACCTCAGTGAGTCAAAATTCAGATCTCCAACTCCTCAAATTATCATGGTTATCTACCTAGGCTCATCTTTCTGCTGTGGTCCAGAAAGTTCTCCCAGGAAGAAAGTAGAGGAACCTTTGGATATTTTTACTTGGTCAGAAAGAAGTGTCTCAGTACTTGAAACTGTGTGCTGTGCTCTATTTAATAGCCTGATTATCAGAATGTTCCTTTGTAGGCAATATGCCATGGTATGATCATCTATCTCCATGTATGTTATCAGTTACACTGTGAAGTTCGTCACCCTTTTGAGGTGGTCATCAAAGACACAGATTGTGTACTTTAACCAAGTGTGCTAAAGCATTTACCTGAAATTACACATTATTTTTCATTCTAAAAGCTATGTAGTTTATATTCTGAATATATTAAAAATATACCACTGTTAATATAGAAAATATTTTTGTTTCTCTGAAGGATCACAGTACTCCACTGCTTGATATCCAATTCCTAAAAGAGTGGACTCCTCTACTTGTCCAGTTTTGTAGTGTTTGTGGCTCGAGGAATAGAGTACCAATTACTCTATCATGGTGAGAAGCAGAAGTCTCAACAATTAGATATTTAAAAAATTATGTTCAAGTTTTTAGAAAAGTACCTGTATATAATAAACATTCAGTCATAATTTTTTAATTGATATCCTTATTTTTTATATTTTTATATTGCAGAAAATAATCTTAGAAAAGAAAATAGATTTGAGAATTAGAACAAATCCCAGTAGTTCTCCATTGTAACTCTATGAACTCACACAAATGTCTTAGGCCCTCTAAGCTTCACTTTCCTCATCAGAAAACTTGGAATAATAACATTTTCCTTAAGGTATTGCTATGATAATAAAGGGTGTATGCCTGTATGTGTATGTGTGTAACTATCCATTACATAAAAATGGTGGAATTTTAGGCATTTATAAGCAAGATATCAGGGAAAGAAAAACATTTAGTGTGGTGGGTAAGAATGTGAAATATGAAGAACTGCAAAACTGTGTTTGATTCACAGCACCACACTTTCCTAGTTATGTGAGCTCAAATTAATTAGTTCTCTGAACATCAGTGCCCACACATATGAAAAGATTTTAAGGCAGTTCCTACCTCAGAGAAAAACTAGTGTGTAAAGCACTGTGGCAACTTGATATTATTTATGACTCCCCAAAAGAGAAATTGATTATGTATGTAAACTGGTCTGTTCCTCTGGGCATGATACTCTTAGATTATATTAGATTCAGCTGAGATGTCTTTCATTAAATTACGTTAAGATCCCGGCTTTGATTTGACCACATCAGCAGAGTGTAACTCAGTTTGATACCCACCCCCTTCGTGAGCTATATAAATGGACAATCAGAAGCAGATACATGAGAAAAGAGAGACAGCCCCATAGACATAGCAGAGGACCTGGGAAAAGAGATGAGCCATTCGCCTGATAGTTGACAGCTGATCTTGTGAAGAGAACAGAGCAGTGGAACCTGAAAAGAAATGAGCCCTAGGAAGAGATATGAACCCTCCAGCCTACAGCTGATATTGGAAGGAGCTGTGACCAGAGAGCCTTAAGTGGGAAGAGGAAAGCTGAACCCTTGCAGATATTGCCTGCCATCTTGCTTCAACATGTGGCAACAGAGTTTTGGTAAGGAAGTAACCTTGAGTTGGACTCTTTAGGGCCTTGTAACTGTAAGCTTTTATTCCAAATAAATACCCTTTATAAACGTCAACAGATTTCTGGTACTTTGCATCAGCACTCATTTGGCTGACTAATACAAACTCTTATCCCAGTGTTTGTTATATAAAAAGCTCTCAAAAGTTAAAATAATTTTTATAACTGTCATTTATAGATCCTTTCAGAGAGCACAGTTCATGTTTTTGATTTCTGGTTGCCCAAACAAATACCATGCAATGGGTTGGCATAACAATTGGAATTTATTGGCTCATGGTTTTGAGGCTAGGAGAAGTCCAAATTCAAGGTATCAAGGTGATGCTTTCTACCAGAAAACTGTGATATTCTGGGGCTGGCTACTGGTGATCCTTGATTCTTGACTTTTCTATCACATGGTTTATTAGCCAAAGGGGTGCTAATGCAAAGTACCAGAAATCTGTTGGCTTTTATAAAGGGTATTTATTTGGAGTAAAATCTTAAAGTTACAAAGCCCTAAAGAGTTCAACTCAGGGTTAGTTTCTCACCAAAATCAGTTGCTATGTGTTGAAGCAAGATGGTTGCCAATCTCTGTGAGGGTTCAGCTTTCCTCTCTTTCAGCTACAGGATGGCATAGGGCTTGTCTCTCTTCCTGAGGCCACAGGATAAAAGTTATCTTCTCTTCCATGTCATGGCAAAGTTCTCTCTTCCTATGTATCTTCTTCTGTGTGTCTTCTTGAGTGAGTGTCCAGGCAGGCAGGGACTCATCCCTGAGCCATGCCCTACTGGAGCAGTCAAATCAAAGTCCTAATCTTAATAATCAAAGATATTGCAACTGAATCTAAGATAATCAAAGGGTATCACACCCAGAGGACCAGACCAGTTCACAAACATAACCTTTCTTTTTGGAATTCATAAAAAATATCATACTGCTACACATGGCAATGCACATGGACACTGTCTTGGCTTCTCTCTTCTCTTCCAGCTTCCATTGACTTTCAGCTTCTGGCTGCTCCCTCTGGCTTTCTCTCTATGTGGCCTTCCCTATGAGGTCTTCAGTAATAGGATTAAGATCCATTCTAACTCAGTTGGGCCACACCTTACCCGAAGTAACCTCATCAAAAGGTCCTATTTACAACTGGTTTATACCCACAGGAATGGATTAAGTTTGAGAACATGTTTTTCTGACATACCTAGCTCCAAACCACCACAGTTGACAACTCCCATAGTTGACAACTTACTTTGAAAACCAGTCTTGCCAGTTCAGTTTTCATATCAATAACAGAATTCTGTTAGCCAAGTACTAGGGGAAAAGAAACCTGAGAGTACAACACATCCCTAAGTATGATAAATTCTACAGCTGCCAGGGTTAAAGAATACCCACAGCATATGGGCTGCATGCTAGTTCTGGTTGCCATATTGTGGGGAATGCCTAAATGAATTAAGTTATGTGGAACTCACACTTGAATATATGTTCCAAAGTTTCCCCAAAGTGCTGGAGAAAATGATAGCAGACTCTCACATTCCCTGAAGAATAAATACAAAATGCAAATATTCCCAGATGCTTTTGGTAAATTTATGTTTGAGGTTCCATCTTCCTAGTTGATTATTATCAATAGTCAATGGTGGGTATATTTTACTTCCCAGTTTTCTCCATATAAAGATATAGTTTTACAAATCAGCCAGTTCCCAAAGGAAAAACATGAGTCATTTTTTATTTACTTCTTCAGTTGACTGCTTACCTCCAAGCTACTAGTTGTACGGCTGACTCCACCTCCAATTATATTAGAAATCTATCTATGCCTTCTATCTCTAAAACTATACACTATCATCTCTTGTATGGATAAATACATTATCCCCTAGTCTTCTGTGGTACTTCCACTTTTCCCTCCTGCCATCAGTTTAACACATCATAGCCAGTGTAGTTTAAAAAAAAAATCATATCACATCACACTCTGACTTAAAGCTTCCCAGTGTCTGAATTTCATTGGGAACAAATCCAAGTTCTTTATCAGAGCCAATAAAGCCCTTGAATCCTGTCCTTGCCTACTTACTTGATTTCATCTCTCATCACTCTCCTCCTTATGCATCAATCTGCAGATACACTGAACTTGATTTGTTTCTTTTTCTGATTTTCAAACATGGTAAATTCATTCCTACTCTGAGGTCTCTACATTTGCTGTTCTCCCTGCCTGAAACACTCTTCCCTTAAATTTTATTATTGTTTTTGCAAAGCTCGTTGTCTTAGTTTTCTATTGCTGCCTTAACAAATTTTCACAAACATAGTGTTTAAAATAACAAAAGCTGATTTAAAATGGCCTACATCCGTTGCCACAACGGTACTCAGGACAACCTCCAAATCCCAGAGAAGCCCCTGTATTTCAACTGCTCATCCCCTCCCTGCCCCAAAAGTGTCAAGTGGCCACTGGCTCCACCTCATTGTTATAATTTCTTCCATTGTTTGAGGGTGGTGGGCCACACTTGTGGGAGATGTTTGTGTGGGATGTGGTGGGAGGTGTGGGAGGTGGGCAACATGGGAATCCCAGTGGGTTCTGTGTAATATTTTGGGTAATCTAAGCACCTCTTAAAATATATATAACATTTTTGTAAGCAAATACACATATATGCATATATATTTATAGATCATTTTGCAAATGTTGATATGTATTGTGAAAATTTTTATTTTTACCCACAATTAAATAAATAAATAAATAAATAAATAATAAATAAAATAAATAAAAATAAAAATAAATAAAATAAAATAACAAAAGTTTATCTTACAATTCTGTATAATTGTCTGGTATGCAGACTGTGTTCCCTTCTGGGGACTCTAGGGGAGAATCTATTTTCCTGCTCAATTGAGTTGTTGACCGAATTCAACTCCTTGAATTCCTTGGTCTGCATTTTCTTGCTGAATATAAGCTGAGGACCAATGCCAGCTTCCAGAGGTTGTCGCATTACTTGACTCCTGATCCAATTCCTCCATTTTCAAAGTCAGCAATAGTGGGCTGAGTCTTTATCAATATCACATCTCTCTGACCCACTTCTTCTTCCACTTTTAAGGTCTCATGTGATTGATTGAATCCTTCCAGATATCCAGGATAATTTCCTTTTCTCAAGGTTCTTAAATGTAATTACATCTGCAAAGTCTCTTTTGCCACATTTAAAAACTAATTTACATGTTTGAGAGATTAGGTCATGGCCATCCTTGGGGGTCCATTATTGTTCCCATCACACTGTTTCTTTCCTATTATTTGGGTCTTAGCAAAATGTCACCTCCACAATGAAACTACCTCTGATCCTCAGCCACAACGCCAGTCAGTTCTCCTCTACACCACTGCTTTACATTTCTTTCAAAGCATATGTCATTTTCTGAAACATCTTGTATCATTTTAGTTGTTCATTTTTTATTATCTTGCTCCAGTGGAATGTGAGCTTTATGAGGACAGAGATGTTTTCTGTCTGTTCACTTTTTTATCCTTGGCATATAGAAGATCTCAAAGAATATTTTGAAGTTGAGTGGATGAATAGTTTTAATTAGTTGTCATTATTAAAAACTCCATGATTGCTTTGGAGAAATCAGTGCTATTAATTCTCAATTATTCAATGATTATATTCAATGGGTAGTATTAATTTACCACCTAGTTATTTTCTGTTCTAGTCAAACACATATCTTTAGTTTCTTCTAGCTGGTATGACTGTGTTCTCCACTAATTGGTGGGATATTTGTATTTCTTTTATTCTGAGTCCTACTACCCAACCAAAACTCAGAAATATTGTTTTTATTTTGCCTAGTTTAACAGTAAGATATAATGCCTTTCTTACCAAACCATTTAAAACCCGGTCTCCTGGTCATAACTTCCCATTAAGTTTTCTAAATGATTTCAGGTTCTTGCTTATAAAAGGCACTAAGTCAATGCAAAAATATTATTTATTACTTCTTTCCCAAGAAGTGGCCTCCAAATTGCCATAACAACTCATGTAAATGAAACGGTTTATCAAATCCTTCTGGGAAGAATCAGTCCCTGTTTAGAGCATGCAAAGCTCCTGAAAATCTATTCTATCTCAGTGTAAAATAATATCATTTCTTACGGGTTTATATTCTTGAATTTTTTATTTGAAAGCATTCTCTAAGCACCTCTTTTTACATGAGGAAAATTTGGGGGGCTCATGAAGGGCAAGTAAACAGCTCATGTTTATGTAGTAAGTTACAGCAGAGCCAGATACCAAACCCAGAAATGCCAAGTCCCAGGCCAGTGTTCTTTCCACCACAATACATGGCCTTAATATAAATGGAAAGCTTATTAATAATTTAAGATTAAAAGAAAAAATTAAGTCCACATTAAATTTATAAAGTGGTGTGGATGGGTGGGAAGTTTACTGAATGGGCTTTGATCTTAACATGTGATGACTTTGGCCTTCTAAATGGCACTCATTAAAAGATCAAAGCCCAGAAATTTCTAGGTTGTAATTGCAATCTCATGACTAGTTAGCAACTTAAATTATAATTACAGGACCAACTCATCTCATGAATATAATTACCTATCTGACATGATCTGCAAGCACTCATCACCACAGGTGGGGACCACAGAGGAGGCTGAGGCAGGGGCCAGTTTGTCCATGCCCAGGCTTGGCCAGTTTGTTATTGAGTTATCACACAGCAGCCCACACATTCACAAAACACACAAACTAAATTGGCCTAATTATTTGTATTTTGACCACCTTATATTTGTTTAATCAAGGGAACCAGCATGGTGATAGTAAAATTAAAAATTCACTCGGCTCCATGTTGAATTAATGTCTGCATATGGTTCCAGTTTATATGAAATGTTATTTACTTGTTTTTTGCTTTTAATTGAAATGCACATTTATTTATAACCCATTGTGTGTAAGAAATAAAACTGTTCTAAATGTCAAGATCTCCTTTCCAGGTGGAAAAAAATCTTAGCATTATTGATCACTCTCCTTTTGAAATTCTATCTCCTTAAATTTATCACACTGATCCCTACTTTTTCTCCCACGACTCTGCCCTTTCTTGTTTGGCGTCTTTTTCTGTCTTCTCTTGCTCTTTGAAATATTGTTGATCCACAGAGTACTGACAGCCTCTTCTTCTATGTGGTTTCTCCAGGCAAGTACAATTCATACATCTGAGAATGCCACACATAAAGTGTTTATTCCCAAAACATTTTCATCACAAACCCACCTTTGTTCCACAGTCTCAGTTTTCATTAGTGGCCTAACCAACACTCCAATAGTCCAAGATGGTTATCATGAAGTTGCTTGAACTCTTCTCTCTCCTTCACCATCCTATAACCTCTTCTTCCTAATTATTTACCAAATCCCATGAAGCACGCATTTATTTCATAAGGAGAAAATCAGGAAGAATTTGCCTAAAGCTCTTAATACATTCAAACTAATTTTTAAGCCTTTGGAATTATTATTTACCATACATTGGCAAATAAACAAATGGAAGAGGGGAAATCAGAGAGATTTAATTAGTAAAATTCTTCATTGTTTATAAATATCTCCATTCCTATTTTTACCAATGCTCAATGCACACAAGGGAGAAATTTTATCACGGTAATAATTGAAATCACATCCCAAATCATTCGTGCTGGTTGGGTTAGGCATTTAACAAGCAGGAATCAGGAACTGCTGAGTTTTTAAAGGTCCTTTCAGATCCAAAGTTCTGAACCTGCAGTTGTTAGTGAAATATTCAAAGTGTTAAAGGGAGTTAGATAGTTAATATGTTTGAATTCTGCTATTTGAAAAGCTTAATAATATAGTAAGACATACAATCGAGCTATAGAAATATATAAAAAGACAGTTGAAGATAAATGAGAAAGTTGAAAACTCAAATTGAGGTGCTCATGTCTTTTTTTAAAAAATACTTTTTAAAATTTTATTTTTTAAAGATACTTAGATTACATAAATGTTACATTAAAAATGTAGAGGATTCCCATATGCCCCACTCCCTACCCCTCCCACACTTTCCCACATTAACAACATCCTTTATTAGTGTGGTACATTTGTTACAACTGATGAACACATATTGGAGCATTGCCACTAAGTATGAATTATAGTTTACATTATAGTTTACACTCTCTCCAGCACAGTTTTGTAAGTTATGACAAGATATATAATGGCCTGTACCTGTCATTGCAATGTCATTCAGGACAATTCCAAAGTCCCCCAAATGCCCCCATATTACACCTAATTCCCCCCACCTTCCTCCCCTCAGAAGCTCCGGTGGCCACTGCCTCCACATCAATGATAAAAGTTCTTCCATTGCTAGAATAACTATAAGTCTATAGTAGAATAACAGGAAGTCTATTCTAGCCCATCATTCATTCCCCAGTCCTGAGGATTCTGGGATGGTGATGCCCACTCCACCCCTAATTGAGAGGGAGCTTAGATAGCATAGGGCAGATGGATAGGACTATCTTGCTTGCAGTTGTTAGATTCTCTCTGTTCCTTGGGATGGTTGTTGTCCATCATCATTTCCTTGTTTTTGTCCTGAGTGTGTCCAATGAACTGGAGAGTAGGTGTTGCAACTCTGTTGAGATTTAGGGCCCAAGTGGTACATGGAAAGCCCAAAGATTTAAATCTCTTTAACATAGACCTATCAACTTTAGTAGTAACTATAGGTTCAAATATAGTAAATGCCATGAAAATGTAGACTACTTGGCAAAAACTCAAGCAAACATGGAAATGCTACTTTAATTCCCAATGCAGATTTCAGGCAATGCCTTAGCTGACTCTTGTCAGAGATGACCTTAAGGAAATGTAGTTGCCTTTATGATCATTTTTGAAATGTTGCTGGAAATTAACTGAATCAGGAGTCTTTAATTCTAATTACTAGCTCAAATCAGTTGCAGTGCATGGATCATTTATTTATTCAAAAATGCATTTGTCCAATTGAAAGATATGGGCTATAGTTAGTTGTGATATTTTGATGATGGTTTTTCATAGTTTGCACAACAATGCAAGGTGTTCATGGTGGGGAGAAGTATGGGAGCCTTGTATGGTAAAATGCATGTTTGTTTTGTAAATTCACAAATTTTACTATATACTTATTGTTTAATTGTGTTCATGTATGAATGATATGCTTCAATAAAATTTTATTAAAAAATGCATTTGTCTACTTCAAGATAACAGATAGAAGATAAAATTGTAATCAAGACATATGAGGTCCCTGCTGTCCTGGAAATTATATTTTTATGGGGATACAAGTTAAAAGGCTTGAGGTCAGTTAGGAAGGTGTAGGTGAAAGAAAGAAAAGGGGAAATTATGAGGGATTAAATTTAGATTGGATGGTTTATGTGGGGTTTTAGAGATTCAGCAACTTCAACCTGTGGAATGTGTGCCAGATGATCTAGGAGGGATGCTGACTGGAAAATGGAAAGTCCTGTAGATTTATCTGTCTTCTTCAAAATTATGCTCAAAATCTGACTTATGACTTCTTTCTTCCAATAGGATAACTGTGTGACCGACGTAAGTAGTTTATTAAAGGTAAGACATAGTCCCCATCCAGAAGGGCTATACTTTAAAACAAAAGCAAAGCAAAAAAAAAAAAATCCTCAAAATTGATAATGTGGATTTTTTTCTTAATAACCAGGTTTGGAGAGTTGCACATTTGGTTAGTTGGACTCCTGCTCTTTCTGTTTTTTTTTTTCTCCTTGTACCTTCAGACTCAGTTTAGTCTTTGAATATTGAATTTAAAAAAGTCATAGACAATCAGGTTAGAAACCTAAACATAACACATTGCCTATAAAATGTATCACTGCCTGGTTGCCATCAGTTCCACATGTCCCTATCAAGCCACCATCAGTTGGTCATGTGTTTTGACTTGTTTACCTAGCAGAGGTGATATATTGCAATCATGTATCTTTTCTCTGCCTGAGAGATTTTTGGAGATTGGCTACTGGAGTCAAACATATGTGCTAGCCAGGGAGCAAAGAAAAACACTCTTCCACCTAGTTTAGGGATGGGAATTTGCTGGTTTTGGATCTTAATGTAACAGAACCTGGTTGTTTCATCAGAAATAAGGGGCTGAAACAAATGGGTTTTGTATCCATGCATGAAATATACTCTGCTACACCTACCTTAGCATTAGAACATGGAACTTTAGTTCTACTTTATAGGTTTTAAGTCAATACTCTGGTCATACCCAATGGTCTATGTTAAATAGAGGTTATATGTATTTATTTAGTACTTGCTCCCTAGGGGGGAGAGTTCATTCAATTAAACATAGATAAAATACAACAAAACAAAATCAAGAAATGCTCAACTCAGTTCAGTGAAAAGCCCTGGGCTGCTACCTGGAAAATAAGGAAAGAAAGTATAAGTAGCTAAGGTTATGTTAAATGGTTATGAATATTTGTTTTCTATTCATCTCGCCTATCAGTAGACTTATTTTTCTAGTTAAGTCAATGCAGTAAAATGATACTCTAAATTTACAGCACAGTGTTTATAAAATTAGGCTCTCAAATTGAGACAAATTAAAACATCAGCAAAAGCAAGTTGATAATTAAAAGCTTTTCCCTAGCATCTATTCAGAATGCTGTAATTTAAATTTGTTCAGGTAGTTATCATCATGTGTTTATATCCGATCCAGATTTCCTGCTTTTTATTGTCATTTTCCATGATTTCTTGGCTTGAAGTCTTAAAGAAAAATACCGACTAAAGACAGCTTTCTGTTCCCATCTCCCACTCTGTTGAATATTCTTTTGGAAATGAAAATTGCAGGGAAAATAAGCAAGTATGTCTGACACATTTGAAATCATTCTAGAAATTCTCTGATATCTTGCACTATTCTTCTGGGAATTATTTTTGATAGTTATGGGTCAATGAGAATATTTAGTTCTGACACATGCCTTTTAAATTCAGAACATCCTTAACTTGTTATTAAAATCCTTTTTATACCATTCTTCCCTTTCTCTTTTCAAAAGAATGTTAATGGGAAGTAATTGGGTCTGGTGGGAAGAGTATGGGAAACCTACAAGTTTCAGGCTGAAAAAATCCGTGTCTCGGTGACATGAGCCTTATAATATCTTTAAGATACCCCGGAAAGAACTAAAGAATTCCTTACCTAAATCCTGTCTCCTATTCATGGATATTTCTGCTGGTTCCCCTGGAATGTCTTCTGTGGTCTCTTTGAAGTTCTCTACCTTCAATGGTGCCACCCAGCCAATGTCTACTTGTGACCACATAATAGACCTGACACTTCTCTCACTTCTAAGTCTGCAAAGCAGTCCTAATAGAGTTGAATTTAAAAGACAAACCTGACTACAAAGTGATATATTCCATATGCTTTTATTTACTTCAAAATTGATTAAATCTTAAAGAATATGATATCACTTTAGGCACTTAAAGGTACAAAAGATATTTTGACAAATTTTGGTATACTATAAACATAATACATAAATATAAAGAGCTATGGACACACTTTTTATTCTGGTTTGGGCTTATATCATACACCAGTACATAAGATCAGGACTAATTAACTTCTTTGGCACTTTCCAGGCAGCCAATTCAAATACCCAAGATTCAACATATAGGACTAAATATACTATTGTACATAAACTGAATAAATTTAAACCTTAAAAACAAATATGAAATACATTTTGGGAAATTTAAAGTCATTTAAGTATAATGAGAAAGTTCATAGTTCATTCTTAAAATTATTCCTATGGTGGACATTTCTATAAAAGTTTAATAATTACTTTTAAAATTAGAATCACAATTTTAATCTATTTTTATGCATCAGGTAGGGTACCTTTTAATAAAAATCAAATTTATATTGAAATGTCTCTTTTGACATCAAAAGTTTTCATTGATATCATGGGCACTACTAAGTAAATACAAGTTATTTTAAGAGTGCTTTTTCTTTATAGGTTGCCTACATGCATTAGGAAAGAAAAAATATGCTTCACTAGAAATACTTCTTAAAGCTAAGTTACCAGGCACACATTTCCTCTCTTTTTGCTGGATATATTACATCACAGAAAGTAAGTTTTCTTTATTTTAAGCTGAAGAGAAGAAAGTAAATTTTTTTCCAAATGTAAAACATGTGCAGTATTTGCACTATACGATTTTCAGTAGGACAAGTCTGACCCAAGGGTTCATAGATGACAGAAAAGCCATTCACAGTCATATTTCTTGGTCTTTAAATGCAACATTCAGTGATGGGTATTTTACAGTTTCTCTGCCTTGGAGGTCATCTGTAAATTCCTTCCGAATTTACATTTCTGTGTCTTTTTTTCCCCTTAAAAATAAGATTTTAAAAATGACCTCTACAAGTATTTCTGAAAGTGTAGGCAAATGAAAGATGCTCTGTTCTAATCTTTGTTATAACATATTTTTTTCTTTCATGGAACACTAAAACTCAATTCTAATTTCAAGTTTAAGTAAGTAACCCTCCTTTAAACTCAAATGCCATATTGTATACTGAAAACTGCACAAATAAAGCAATAAAAATTACATGAAAAGAAGGGAATTATTTCTGCTAGAAGAGAAGAGGCTCAATAAATTGGTACTGTTTTTGTCATATTATTATATAGGATATCTATTATAACTTCTATTAATTTATCATTTTTAGAATCACAGAATTTCAGAAGTTTAAAGGACCTTAGAACAATCTTGGGTAACTTTCTGCATACCACAGATGAGACGGCAAAAGCCTAGCAAAGAGCAAGACCTTGCTATTACTGGAACCCAGATCTTCCAATTCTCGTTAATTATCCTTTCACCACAGCATAAATCTGTGTCACATAAGAATAGTCAATGTCAGGGTTGGCCCCATTTCAGCAACTAGACCAGGAAAATGTCACACATTATCCTTGATCATTTACCTCATCTAAGCTCTCTGTGCATCATTCAGAATAATAAACTGATAGCTTTCATTAAAAAAAGAAAAGAAAATGTTTATGAAATATTCTCTCCATCTACCTCTTCCACTACTACTACCTAAATCTAGGCTGATCATTTCATGCATGGATTATCTCAATGGTCTCCTAAGTGGAATCCTGTTAACAATGTATCCTCATTTCAGGTACCCTACACACCACAACCAGGTTAATGTTCTCAAAGCTTTGCCAATATCATTCTCCCATAACCATAAACAAATACTCCCCATTGTTTTCAGAATAAAGTAAAAATTCTTAAGCCTGTCATTCAAAGTCCTCCACCATTTAATGCAAACTCTATTTCCAACTTTGTTTCCTACTGTTCTCCAGTGTACACCTTGTTATAGACTGATCTATTCAATGTCTCTTAAATGTATTTTGTTGTACTTATTCATCCCTAGGATTTTTTGCAGTTCCCTAAGACTGAAACATACCCCCTTTCCCCTTTACTGATCTAATTTCCATCCATTTTCATGATTCCTCTCCAGGCTTATGAGTCCTTGAATCGTTCTTCCATTCTGACAATGGACAATTCTTTCAAACTGAGCTTCCATTCCACAAATGCCTCTTAAATGGCATTTAACTATTCATCAGAATTACCTGTGATGCTTGAAAAATGCATATTTCCAGGCTCCAGTCTTGGGATTCTGATTCAGTAAGTCTGAGGTGGTGTCCTAGAATCTGTATCCTTTTTTTTTTTTTTTTTTTTCATTCTTAAGAAAAGTTCCAGGTGATTAAGACTCTGGTCTCAATACAGGATTTACCACTGTGCTGAGATTCTTGGGAGATGATGTGAGCACATGCCTAGGATGGCTCCTAGAGGCATACCACTTAAGGTGCTCCATTCTAAGTGAAGTAGCAATGTTAGAATTGCCATGGCAGATCATGGAAGAAGGCATAAAAAAACTCAGAGAATCGGGCTTGTAAGAGATGATATATTATATAAGGTCAGAAAACCCAATAAACTTTTCTGTTTCATGGGAGGGTCTGGGGGTGAGGATATACTCACAGATATACTTACAGAAACAGTAATGAATATGCTGGTGAGACTGGCCCCACTATCACTGAGAAGTTCATCTATTGCTCTCTTCCATAGATCTAAGCTGAGTGGGAGATGCTATTACAGAAGTGGGATCACTAACAGCAAAGTGGACTACAGGATCCAAAATAATAGAGGCTAGGTGGCAGCACTTAACCAACAGAAAGCAGATGGGTGCAATTTTCATAATGAGCCTTATTAATTTGGAGTCAAGTCAGTAAGCCAAAGAATCTAATTCACAGAGAGTTAGGAAGCATCTCAAGGGGCATAATAGAGATGCAGCCCAGAAGTGTAATACTAAAACTATAAAATCAATGATAAATATTCAGGAGAATGAGGGCACAGACATTGATAGAAGGTCGTGAAGCCATAGTAAGTTTCCATGACTGAGCCAGGTTTTGGATCTCAAATCCATGACTGAATAAAAGATTTGGTCACCAGGATAAAGGGATCTGAAAAGCCATAGGAATTGTACATGGTTATGATTCCTAAGTCCTTTCCCAAGTGGATCATCATGATGGTAACTGGTAATGGATCTTAGTCTGGTAATTGTACAATGAGGAAAGAGGAGAACCCAAATATATCAAGGACTGTTGAATATAGGTCTGATGTTATGTGATACCATGAGACCTGAGCTATATTATGAGGATAGCTAATAGATAATATATGGGGATAAGAAATTGGTAATAAATAGATGGCCCAGGTGTAGCTCAGAGTGGGTCTACTGGCTTTGTAGACACCCTAACTAGTCATTTCTCTTGTCCTCAAATGTATTTGGTACCATCCCCTATACTGTGTCCTTATGGTGTAGGAGCTATTAAGGTCAAGTAGAATTGCCTGAAACTGCTTCACCCACCACCATAGCCCATGTAGTAAATAAATAAATATGGCTTGGCAGAAATTACCATCACACTTAAATACCTAAATGATACAGAGGTGGTGGTAGCCATCACATTTCCATTTAACACATCAGTCTGACCCTCACCAAAAGAAACATAGAGATATTGGGTTACTATAAATTCAAGAAAAGAGTAGCCCCAATTATGGCTGTGCTGCCTGATATGGTATATTTGCTAAAACAGATTAATATGGCCTCAGGAACTTGGTAAATGGCATTTGATTTGATCTAGTATATGGCTTCTCTTGTATCCCTATAAGAAAAAAGGAACAGAAAAGAGAATATATTTATAGTTTTGTCCAAGGGCTATGGTAACTATTCTGTCCTCTGTCATAATGTAGTTTGAAGAAACTAGATATCTCACAGAACAGCTCACTGCTTTCCTATTATATAAATTATATTATTCTAATCGGACTGGAAGAGCAAGAATTGGCCAGTATGTTGAAAGCCTTGGTTAGCTCTATGCACTCTAGAGGGTGGGAAATAAACCCTGCGAAGATACAGGGATGCTCCATGTCAGAAACTGCTTTAGGGATCCAGAATTCTAGGACTTGGGGAAATTATTGCATCTTGCACCACCTCACCATGAAGAAAGAAGCAAATTGGCCATGCAGGCCTGGTGGGGGAGTGGTATGCAGCATACTTCACACCCTGGAATATGCCTACTGACCTGAAGGGCTGGAAGCTCTGATTGGGCCTCAGAGCAGGAAAGGTATCTATAGGAATTCCAGGTTGTAGTGCAGGCAACCCTGCTGCTTGTGTCATACGACGCAGAAGACCCTGAAGTATTAGACATCAGTGGCGGAAAGTGTGTCATATGAACTTCATAGAAAGCCCCAGTGGGATTATCTCATGCAGAGCCTTAGGGTTCTAGAGCAAGGCCAATGCATCTGTGTGATTTATGACTTCGGTCATACAGGTCTTCCATGCATCTATGGGTATTAAACAAAGAGGTGCTGACAGAGGAGGAAAAGCCCCCAGCTTGGTTCTTTGATGTTTGGTGGGTACAAGCCAAACCACAGCCCCATTCATAGATGGTCTTGAAAAAACAGTGATGGCCCACTGGTAGCTCCGAAAAGCCATCTTCTCATTGTTCCCGGGTCTGGCTTCCCGCTCGCCGCAGCCACCTCTGCCGCGCGCAGCTGCTGCTGACACCCGCAGCTTTACCTGCAGCTTTACCCGCAGCTTTAGGCCAGAGTCCCAGAATTCTCGTTTTCTTTTTAATCCGTTGCATCGGATCACCGGCGTGCCTCGCCATGTCAGACGCGGCAGTGGACACCAGCCCCGAAATCAACACCAAGGACTTAAAGGAGAAGAAGGAAGCTGTGGAGGAGGCGGAGAATGGAAGAGACGCACCTACTAATGGGAAGGCTAGCGAAGAAAACAGGGAACAGGAGGCTGACAACGAGGTAGACAAAGAAGAGGAAGAAGGTGGGGCAGACGAGGAGGAGGAGGAAGGAGATGGCGAGGAAGGAGATGGAGATGAAGATGAGGAGGCTGAGGCAGCTACGGGCAAATGGGCAGCCGAAGATGATGAGGATGACGATGTGGACACCAAGAAGCAGAAGACCAATGAGGATGACTAGACGGCAAAAGAGGAAAAGTTAAATTAAAAAAAAAAAGGCCTTCCTGACCTATTCACTCTCCACTTCCCATCTCAGAATCTAAACGCGGTCACCTTGGAGAAGAGAGCCCCGGCCACCCACCCTCCGTGGGCAGCATGCCCCGCAGATGGCAAGTGCTCTCCACCACCCAATCAAAACCACAACGTGAATTTGCAACAGGTGAGGAAAAAAGAATCAAAACTTTCAAGGCCCTGCTCTTTTTCTTAAAAGTACTTTAAAAAGGAAAATTTGCTTGTATTTTTTATTTACATTTTATATTTTTGTACATATTGTTAGGGGTCAGCCATTTTTAATGATCTCGGATAACCAAACAAGCTTTCGGAGCATTCTCTGTCCTACTTCTGACTTTACTTGTGGTGTGACTATGTTCATTATAATCTCAAAGGAGGAAAAAACTTGTAAAAAAAGCAAAAACAACCAAAAAATACAATCTTATTCCGAGCATTCCAGTAACTTTTTTTGTGTATGTACTTAGATGTACTATAAGTAGTTGGTTTGTATGAGATGGTTAAAAAAGCCAAGGATAAAGGTTTTTTTTTTCTTTCTTTCTTTTTTTTTTTTTTTTTTTTTTTTGTCTCTGAAGTTGCTGTTTATTTATTTACTTATTTATTTTTGGCCTGTTTGATGGATGTATGTGTGAAACAATGTTGTCTAACAATAAACCAGGATTTTATTTTGCTGAGTTCTAACAACAACAAAAAACACACAAACAAAAAAACAACGAGGAAAAATCATACCAATGTGTAGAGTTTCAGGTGGTGCACTTGTTTACCCACTTTGTGAGGAAGGAAAAATGACCCAATATTATATATACAGATTCAGGGGCAGAGGTAAATAGGTAGGTTGGTTGGTCAGGAGCCTGAAAGGAGAAAGATTGGAAGATTGGATAAGGGAATAAAAAGTAGAGGCATGTGGATCAGGAACAAGACTAGAGTGAGGCAAGTGAGGCGCATATGGCACAGAATGTAAGGTACTTGCAGAATCTGAGAGTGAGTGCATCTTTAATTTTGATCCCTGGGACCGTGCTTCCCCACACTAGTCCCAATCTTGATATAGACAGACATACGGAATGGACATGAAATGTGAAGATCTTCTTATCATATATTCACATCTTTCAGTGAGAACCCATCATTAAATAAGTACTAACCAACCAGGTAGATAGAATGACCCATCCACTTGCTGTCTGCAACAAGCATGAGCTATTGAGTAATAGCTCAACAAGTCCATGAATGAAATAGCCATGATGGCAGGGATGGAAGCTATTCATAGGCCAAAACAGTTTCCCACTTACTAAGGATGATCTAACTACTGGAGCTGCTGGACGTTCCATATGCCAGCAATAGAGACCAATGCTGCATTCCTGATACAATGTCATCTCAAGAGGACACTTGTTGGCAAGTTGAACACATTATATCCTTTTCGTCCTAGGAGGGACAATTTCTTTCGACTATAAGAGATACATGTTCTAGGTATGGACTTTTCTTTCCTCCCACAGGTTATATTAGTTATCTATTGCCATGTAATAAATTATTCAAAATTTTGCAGCTTAAAACAACAAACATTTATTATCTCACCAAAATTTAAAGGTTAGAAATCCAGGCTCAGCTGGCTTAGAGTGGTTCTGGTTTATGAGGATGCAGACAAGATGTCAGTTAGAGATGGAATCATCTGAAATCTTAATTGGGGCTAGAGGATTTGATTTCAAGATGATTCGCTGGCATAGCTTTTTGCAGGAGTCCTCTTGATAGGGCTGTTTGAATGTTCTTGTGACATGGCAGCTTCCTCCAGAAAGAGTGATCCAAGAGAGAGAAGGGTGTTGCAATGTTCTTATAACCTAATCGCAGTAGTCACACGTTGTCACTTCTGCCACATTCTATTTGTTAAAAGAATAACTCTGGCTTACACTCAAGGGGAGAAAAAGCAGGCTCAATCTTTTGACGGGAAGATTGCCAGGATTGTGGGCATATATGAAAATCACCACAGAGGGCTTACCAAGTATGTGATATACCAGTCCAGAATGCCACAAAAATATCAAACCAAAGGGATTTCTTTAGGCAAAAGTGGTGTGGTGGTGAGCCCATGATTCTAGAATGTACAGGTAGTAGTATATATCACCTCATTCAAAAAATGTTAGCCTGTTAAGGCAAAGGAATGACTTTTGAAAGCATAACTGAAGTACTAGCTCAGAGGTAATACTTTCTAAGAATAGGGCATTATTCAGAATGCATTATACATTTTAAATTAATAATCTTTATATGATGTTGTTGTCTAATAAGTAGAATACTTGGGACATGTAATGAAAAAGTAGAAGTAGGTGTAGCCATGCTTACCATCATTCCCAATATGTCAGTTGGGGAATTTGTGCCTCCTGTCTCCTGTCTGGGCTCAGAGAGTTTAGAAGTTCTTATTTCACTTATTCCAGGGATACAGCAAGGATCCCATTGAACTGTAAGTTGGGCTGCTGCTTTGGTATTTTAGTCTTCTTGTGCCAAGAAACTAACGGGCAAAAAATTCACCTTCTTTGCAGGGGCAATCGACCTTGATTATTAGAAGAGGGTAAGAATCTTGTTATACAACAGAGGGAGGGAGTACTATGTTTGGAACCAGATGATCTAGTTGACTATATAAATTTTTATTTCAATCTATATGGTAAATAAACAAGTGTGGAAGCCTCAACTTACCAGAGCTTAGACCCTTTAGGGATGATTCACAGAGATCAGCTGAGGTGCTAACTAAGGGTTAGGGAAATCTAGAATGGATAGTAGAAGATGACAAAATATATCAGTTGTGACTCTGAGACCAGCTACCACAGATAGGGTTAGTTTTTCCCACAAACCTTTCTCTTTTAAGCCCCTGTCCTCCTAAGACTCCAAGATCCCATAAGAAGTGAATCCACATGGTAGAAAGTGTTGACTATGATTGATACATGATATGCTGCCTGCACTTCAGGAATGAATGATTTATTATTTCCTCAGCTGTTAGGTATGATGCCAGATAACCCTCAATGATCATTTTGGGATATCCTCAGTTGAAAACAGCTGTCTTAGCCAAATCTTACCTCCTTCTAGGGTCTGCCTGCATCCAATGAGTGATTAATGCTGGATATAAAGTCCCAGCTTCTTTTTCCTAACTTGAGACATCTCTGAAACACCAGGTAAATTCTGGTACTGTGAGGTGGGCTAAGGTCTTGGTTGAAGCTATATCATAGTTCAACTACACTCTCTAACCTCTTTCCCCTCCATTCAATAGGTGCTGATTCTATTAGTACTCCCTGATAAATATCCTGCACACTAATCTCTATCTCTGAGTCTGCTTCTTGGGGAAGCCAATCTGTATTTTGCTTATTCTTCAGTTGACGAATAGTAAGCCAAAGTCACCACTGGCTGGTTCAATTGGTTGGAATAGGAAAGGAATAAGTATACAATAATCAGTCATTTATTTCCTTGTTCCTATATATGTTTCTTCCTTCTTGAATTAGAAGTTTTGAGACTCTCTAATCCTCTAACCCTTGAATCAAATGTACTTAAATACTGTACCTAAAATTTGTAAGTAGAGAACTTCTAGATATAAACATCATCATGTTTAAAAAAAAATATTCATGACTCTCACTTACTTACACCTTGTTTTTTAATGTCTTCCTATGTTCAAAGCATCAGATGATGATAAAGAATAGGAAATTTTAGAAAACATATCTTTTAAGAAATTTTCATAATAATTTCTGTTTTATCCTGGGTAAGACATGATTTTTCATAAATAGGATTGAGAAATGTATAGATAAAAGTCATGATAAACTTGATTATTTCTTCCCTTCTCCACATTTTGGAATGATATTATTAAGAGGATATAATATAATTATAGAAAATATTTAAGGGAAATAATATAATTAAATATAAGGCATGGTTTCTGGTTCAAGTCAATAGGCTCAAAATACTTGTTCTTTTATTTCATTCAAAGTCACACTGAAATATATTAAATGATATTTTTAAGAGAATAAAACCATGAGATCATTAGAAAGCACAAAATTAAGGATTTAGAGAAATATTTGGAAGTAGATAGAGACTGGCAGAGAAATAAGAGCAGATGAAATACCAGGACTGAAAGGTTTTCAAGCTGTGTACTGCATAACTTTAGTTGGGGTCTCATTTACATGGGCTTATTCAGTATTTAACCTGAACAAACATACAAAGCATGCTGCCCATGACAACTGCAAGTACTTTTCCCAAAGGATTCCTAGGGAAATGCCAATAAAAGCCAAGAAATTCAAAGAGCAGAAGTGGTTTTTTTGGGGGAGGGGGGATTATCAAGAAAAATCATTAAATATTTGAAATTAAAATAGCTGAGAGAGTTAAACCCTTCCTTTCAAAGGAAAACAGATAAATTAACAAGAAATGATTTTGTCCTCAGGGTAAAACCCTGAACAGATTGAAGTAAGTCTGCAGACTAGCTGGGTAGGGTTTAAGGTCCTAAGGGAGAAACACACTGACTGCCACAACAGTTAGATGGGAGGAACTAGAAAGTCAAATCTGCCCCTGAAAGAAATAATGTATCCTGCTGAATTCCCAGAGTCAAGTTCTAGTTTTGGCAATTGCATGGGTCTCCAGGCTCCTTGCCTATGTTAAATCAATCTAGAAGTTCAGTTAATTATGAATGGGCAGTCAAGGCTAGCCAGATTGTTGATGACAATCTATATCATGAGAGAGAGTAATAATAAAACTACCTATGAAAGAAATCATTAGAAGCTAAAAAAGTAATTAAAATATTATGTAAAATTAATATCTTCAGAGATTTTTAAATGATAATTGCATTCTTAATATAAACCAGGCTTCCATGATAATGAAAATAAAATCAGAGTACAATAAAAAGTTATTGAAAATTCGAATTTATGATTTTTGAAAACAAAAACAATGGATTGCCTTATTAATTATATAAATATGACCAAATAAGTAAACTGGAATAAAAGAAGTTTCCAGACCATACAATAATAATAATTTAAAAAGGTAAAGTACAAGAAAATTTAGGAGAAAAGGTAGAAAATGTGGAGGCTAGATTAAGGATGAATAAGGAACAGGGTGAATTGAGGAAAGAAAACATGCAAGAAATAGTAGAAAATTAATATAAACTGAAGAATAGTAAAAATTTTATGATGAAAGGTCCATTGAACTAATAAAAAAATTACAAAAGGAACCATGCCTCGATAAATCCTGAGATTCCAGAGGGAGAAAGAAGGAGAGTAAAGAAACGACTTACATATTTCTACATGCTACAACATGGAAGAACCTGGAAAACATGATAAGTGAAAGAAGTTAGACACAAAAGGTAACATATTATGTTTCCATTTATATGAAATATCCTGAATAGGAAAAACCATAGAGACAGAAAGCAGATTGGTGTTTGCCAAGAGCTTGGGAGAGGAGAGAATGAGGAGTAATTGCTTAATGGGGTAATAGAAATGTTTTGGAACTAGATAGAGGTGGTGGTTACACAACATTATGAATGTCACTGAATTGTTCTTTTTAAATTGGCAAATTTTATGTTATGTGAAATTTTTCAACTCAAAAAATGATATATCTTATAAAAATCACAGTTGATTCAGACTTTTCATCAACAAAACTGAATAAGAGAAGGAAGTGGAATAATGTTTTCAAATTCTAAGCCTGCAGTTTTTTACCTAGCCAAATTATTAATCAAATGTGGGAAGAAAATAAAAATTTGGAGATAGGCAGGAACTCAGAAAATTTCTCAGCCACTCAGCACCCACATATACATATATATGTACCTATATGAGTACATATATCTATATATACATATGTTATACATATATAAGATTTTGTACACACATGTGTATATATCAAGGTTTCTCAGCTTAGGTATTACTGACATTTTGGCCTAGATAATTCTTTGTTGTGGAGAGTTACCATGTGCATTGCAGTAAGCTTAGCAGAATTCCTGGCCTCCACACGTTAGATGCCAGCAGCACCTCCCTCCTGCTTGTGAAAACCAAAATGTCTCCAGAAATTGTCAAGAAGGAGGCGCAGAATCACCCCCAGTTAGAGACCACTGGTATCTGTGTGTGTGTAAGTATATACAAACTACACATATATGTATATGTGTAAAATTTTATACATATATAGACCTACACATAAATATATGTATATATAATATTTTATACACAAACAAAATATAAATGATAGAGATAGATAGATAGATAGATAGATAGATAGATAGATAGATAGATAGATAGAATTAGATGATAGCTAGAAAGCAAGCAAGCAGACCCTGTCATCCAGGATGTGTACTAGGTTAAGTTTTGCTGTTGCTATAAGCTGACAGCATTTAGAGCTAGGGTTGGATTTCTCCTATCAACCATAAACAATTTTAAAAATTAGCAACATCACACAAGGCCACTTTGTGACCATGATGGAACAAGACAAAAATTAGACCACTAGTAAGTCCAAACACACTGTCAAAACTACAAAGATAACCAAATATACCTATATCCTGGCTAATATGAGAGGTAGCTGCTACTTTATCAATTACAGATTTATCCTCCATCTAAGTCTCTTCCCTCCTATATTAGATTTACTAAGACATTCAACTGTAGAATTACTCTCACTTCCTGAGAGTGTGCTATCCAGAGCATAATAGCCCTGCTTCTTTTCACTCTTCCCAAACTCACCTAACACAAACCCAAATCCTCTAATCAGTCCTAGAATTCTAACATTCTCTTACTGAGACATCCCACAGTTCTCCATGCTGTTTATTCTTCCTTATGGCAGTGAGTAATAAACTCAACTTGCATAAATGCAGATGTGTTCCTGGTGATCCAAAGACATATTACAAAGGTTGGGAAAAAAAAAGGAATTGAATATGACTCAGAAGAAAAGAGGGACTGAAAAGGAAATAAAAGAGAAGTAATTAGCCATTGCCTTTTAGAAGCTTCAGTTAAATAGGATTTTATTGTGCTTTTAATGATCCACAAATTCCATATGATTCTACAGTAAATAGGTGCATTTAAATGGGAATACAATAAATGCTTTTTTGGGGGTTTCAGTCTAGAGGAGAAACCTAGCAATAAGGATAGTATGCTTAAGTATAATCATGGAACCAAAAGTACTGGTCAATATTATTAATCTTGACAATGCAAAAATCATGATATAGCTAACAAAAGCTGAGACATGGAATAGGGAAAGGTAAGATGGAGGAAACAATAAGTGAATTAGTTAATTGCTAAAAGTTGATAAAGTTAGACTTCTGACCAACCAAGATGGCAGCATAAAATGCTCCAGGGAACTGTTTCCCACAAAATCTTTGAACAACTAACAAAAACTTGCATAGCCAACTTACTCAAAACTCCAGGAAAGAGTTAAAGGGTACAGTAACTGGGAAAGTACAAAATCAAGGAAATGCAGCTTTAAAAATGGTAAGAAAAGCTCATGGTGCCCTTGCTTGTCCTACCCCCAACACTTCCCTGCAGTTTAAAGTTGGCTTGCAGTCCCATTGTGCATCTCTGGTCATGTTCTGGAGGAAGCAGAATAACCCCTACACATCTCCTGGAGTTCTTGTATGTCAGTACCATTCTATCAAGTGGCAGCATGAACGACTAAACCAGAAAATTCAACTCTGCTTTACACTTTCTTTTAGTTTCCTAAGCTGCTTAAGCAAATACCATGACATGGTTCAGCTTAAATAATGGGACGTTATTTGCTCATGGTTTTGAGGCTGGGAAAATGTCTAAATCAAGACTGGATCAAAGGGATGCTTTCTTATTGAAGACCAGTGTTCTGGGGCTGACTGCAGGTAATCTTGGCTCCTTTGGTCACATGACAAGCCACATGACAGCATCAGCTGTCCTTTCCCTTCCCTTCTGGGTTTCACTGATTTCAGCTTCTTGCTTAGATGGCTTATCTCTCTTTTCATGTAAATTTCATTCTCTTATAAAGGACTCCTGTAGTAGGATTAAGATCTATCTGAATTGACAACCAATGTGTACAAGAAGAAATCACAAGGGAAATTAGCAAATAACTTGAGGCAAATGAAAATGAAAACACAGCATACCAAAACCTATGAGATGCAACAAAGGCAGTGCTGAAAGGAAAACCTACAGAAGTAAATGTTTACTTTAACAAAAAAGAAAGACTCAAATCAGAGACCTAAGTTCAAAACTAGATGATCTCAAAAAAGAAGAGCAAACTAAACTCAAAGTGAGCAGCAGGAATTAAATAACAAATAATAGAATGGAGATAAATGAAATAGAGAATAATAATAATAAAAAAAAAAACAATAGAATCAACAAAACCAAAAGCTGGTTCTTTGAAAAGATCAATAAAATAGACAAACATTTAGCTATACCAACAAAGAAAAAAAAAAAAAAAGACAGGATACAAATAACTAGATCATAAATGAAAGGAGGGTATTACTACCCACAGCACAGAAACTAAAAGGATTATAAGAGAATATTATGAAGAACTGTATGGCAACAAATTAGATAATCTAGATGAAATGGATAAATTCTTAGAAACATACAAACTGCTTACACTTATTCAAGAAGGAACAGGACATCTCAGCAGACCAATAACAAGTGATTGAATCAGTAATTAAAAACCTTCCAACAAAGAAAAGCCCAGAGAGATGACCTCACTGGTGTGTTTTACCAAACAGTCCAAGAATTAACAACAATCCTGCTCAAATACTTTCACAAAATTGAAGAGGAGAGAACGTGTCATAACTCAATTGATAAGGTCAACATCACTGTAATACCAAACCCTGATAAAGCTATCACAAGAAAAGAATATTGCAGACCATTAACTCTCATGAATATAGATGCAAAAATCCTCAATAAAATATTAGTCAACTGAATCCACCAGCACATAAAAAAAAATTATACACCAAGGTCCTATAAGATTTACTCCAGGTATGTAAGGGTGGCTCAACGTAAGAAAATCAATTAATGTAATACTTCATATTAATAGAATGAAGGAAAAAAAAACCCTCATGATCATCTCAGTTGACATGGAAAAGGCATTTGACAAAATCCAGCACCTCTTCTTTATAAAAAACACTTAGAAAACTTGGAATAGGAGGAAACCTCCTTAACATGATAAAAGAAGAATAGGAAAATCTCAGAGCTAACATCATGCTCATTGGTAAAAGACTGAAAACCTTCCCTCTAAGATCTGGAACAGACAGAAGGTCCACTGTCACCACTGTTATTTAACAGTGTATGGGAAGTTCCAGCCAAAGCAATTAGGCAAAAGTAAATAAATAAATAAAGGGCATCCAAATTGGAAAGAATGAATTAAACTTGTCCTCTTTGCAGATGATGTAATCCTATATACAGAAAATCCTGAAAAAAAAAAAAAAAACCCCAATAAAGCTTCAAGAGCTAATAAACAAATTCAGCAAACTGGCTGGGTACAAGATCAACACACAAAATTGAGTAGTGTTTCTACATATTGGGAATGAACAATTTGAAGAGGAAATCAAGAAAAAAAATTCCATTTACCATAGCAACCAAAAGAAACAAATATCTAGGGATAAATTTAACCAAGGATATATAGGCCTGTACATAGAGAGCTACAAAATATTGATAAAAGTAATCATAGGAGAACTAAATAACTAGAAGGACATTCCATGGATAGGAAGACTCAATATTATTTAGATGTCAAGTGCTTTACAGATTCAGTTCAATCCCACTGAAAACTCCAACAGCCTACTTTGGAGAAATGGAGAAGCCAACTGTCAAATTTATAGAAAAAGATAAAGGGTCCCAAACAGTCAAAAAAACATCTTTAAAAAAAAAAAAGAAAGAAGTTGTAGTACTCACACTTCCTGACTTTAAAGATTATTACAAAGCTACAATAGTCAAAACAGCTTGGTACTGACACAAGGATGAATATATAGAATAATGGAATTGAATTGAGAATTCAGAAATTGAGCCTCACATCTATGGCCAATTGATTTGTGTGTGTGTGTGTGTGTGTAAGCAAAGGAGAAAAGAGTTTATTAAGAAACAAGAAAAGAAAATAGTACATAACCCTAGATGTGGTTGCAGGCATGCTACAGGGTTAGACATACCTGATTTTTAACAAGGCTGCCAAGTCCACCCTACTTGGAAAAAAGAGTCCCTTCAACAAATGATGGTGGGAGAATTGGATATCCACATGCAAAAGAATGAAAGAGAATCCCTATATCACACATTATACAAAAATTCACTCAAAATGGATCAAAGACCTAAATATAAGAACAAGGATAATAAAACTCCTAGAAGAAAATGTAGGGAAGCATCTTCAAGATCTTGTGGTATACCCAAAGCACAAGCAATGAAAGAAAAAAATAAGAGCGACCTCCTCAAAATTAAACATTTTTGTACATCAAAGGGCTTTGTCAAGAAAGAGAAAAGACAACCTACTCAATGGGGGAAAATATTTGGAAACCATATATCCTATAAGGGTTTAATATTCAGAATATATAAAGAAATCTTATAACTCAACAATAAAAAGACAAGCAACCAAATTAAAAAATGGGCAAAAGACTTAAAATAGACATTTCTCCAAAGATGAAATACAAATTGCTAAAGACCAATGGAATGAAATGATACTCAACTTCTCTAGTTATTAAGGAAATACAAATCAAAAGCCCAATGAGATATCATTTTACACCAACTAGAAAAGCCACTATTAAAAAAAAAAAAAAAAAAAAAAACTACAAGGGTTGGACAGCATGTGGAGAAACAGGAACACTCATTCACATGGGTGGCAATGTAAAATGATGTGGCCACTGTGGAAGACAGTTTGGCAGTTCCTCAGGAAGCTAAGTATAGAATTACCATACAACATGGCAATCCTACTACAAGCTATTTACCCAGAAAAACTGAACATAGAGACTCAAACAGATATTTGCTCATTGATGTTCATAGAAGTATTATTCAATATTGCCAAAAAATGGAAGCATTCTAAGTGTTCATCAACTAATGAATGGATAAACAAAATATGGTATATACCTGCAATGGAATGTTATTCAGCTGTAAAAGGAATGAAGTCCTGATGCATGCGACAACATGGATGAACCTTGAAAACATCATGTTGAATGACATAAGCCAGATACAAAAGGAAAAATATTGTATGATTTCACTGTTATGTAATAATTAGAATAAGTAAACTCATGGAGTTATATTCTAGAATATAGGTTAACCAGGAGATAGATTGGGGTTAGAGAATGGGGAGTTGATATGTGACTTGAACAGAGCTTTATTTAGGCTGATGATAAAGTTTTGGAAATGGGTGGTGGTGATGGCAGCACATTATTGTGAAGTATAATCAACAGCACTGAATTGTACATGTGAATAGGTTATTAGAGGAAATTTTAGGATGTGTATATTACTAGAATAATAATTAAAATATGAAACATAGGACTGTCCAACATAGTGAATCCTACTGCAGATGATGGACTATGGCTAACCATATAAGAATATCCCTTCATGAATTATAACAAATGTAAGATACTAATACAAGGTGGTAATAATAGAGTGGTATATGGGGAAAAAAATACACCTAATGTATATAATGGATGATAGATAGAGGTATTTTCATGTTCTTTCATCATTTATAATGCAGGTAACTACTGTTTAAAATAGTACAATTATTTTAAAAGTGCTGTCATCAATGATAAATGTTCCACACCAAAGCAAGGTGTTGGTTGTGGGGTGGTGTATGAGAATCCTGTATTTTATGCATAATTGTTTTGTAATCTCACAAACTCTCTAGTTTAAAAAAATAGCATGGTACTGGCACAAGAACAGACATATAAAGATCAATGGAATTAAACTGAGAACTCAAAAATAAATCTTCACTTTAATGACCAATTGATTTTGACAAGGATGCCAAGTCCTCTCAATTGGGAAATAGTCTCTCCAACAAAAACTGGATGCCCATATGCAAAAGAATGAAGGTGAGACCCTACCTCACATGATATGCAAATATTAACTCAAAATGGATAAAAGTCTTAAATATAATAAATAAAATGCTTAGAAGAAAGTAAAATCTTCCAGATTTTGTATTAGGTAATGGTTTCTTAGTCTTTACACCCAAACCATAAGCAACAACAGAAAAAATAGATAAATGGGACTTTATCAAAATTAAAAACTTTTTGCATCAAAGGACTTATGACAGTAAAAAGAAAATATTTAGAAACCACATATCCAATATTGAAAATTACAAAGAAATCCTATAGGCAACTCCATGTCCAAAAAAACAAACAACCCAATTAGAAAATGGGAAAAATACTTTAATAGACACTTCTCCAAAGAGGATATACAAATGTCTAAAAAGCACATGAGGAGATAATCAACATCATTAACCATTAGGGAAATGCAAATTAAAGCCACAGAGAGATACCATTTCAGACCCACTAAAACAGCTACTATATATATTTTTTTAATTCGAAAGTTATAGGTATTTGAAAGTTTGTGGAGAAATAGGAATGCTCATTCATTGTTGGTGGGAATGTAAAATGCTGCAACCTTTGTGTAAAGAGTTTGGTAGTTCTTCAGAAAGTTAAGTATAGAATCATACTATAATCCAGCAATTCCACATCTAGCTCTATACCAAAAGGAATTGAAAGCTAGGATTCAGACAGATATCTGCACACCAGTGATCACAGCAGCATTATTCACAATTTCCAAAAAATGGAAGCAACCCAAGTGTCCATCAACAGATGAATGAATCAACAAAATGTAAATACCCACAATGTAATGTTATTCCACCATAAAAAGGAATGAAGTTTTGATATGTAACAACATGCATAAACTTTGAGGGCATCCCGTTGAGTGAAATGAACCAGACACCAAAGGACAAATGCTGGAAGTGGATGTGGCTCAAGCAGTTGGGTACCCACCTACCACTGAGAGGTCCTGGATTTGGTTCCTGGTGCCTCCTAAAGAAGGTGAACTGGTGCGGCGAGATGATGCAACAAGTAGAGGCAACAAGATGATGCATCAGTGAGGTGATGCAACGAGGAGACACCATGAGGAAACACAATGAGAGACAACAAGCAAGGAGCGAAAGTGGCTCAAGCCATTGGGTGCCTCTCTCCCACATGGGTTCACGGCGCCTCTTTAAAAAAAAAAAAAAGAAGATGAGCAGACACAGAGGGCACATAATGAAGAGACACAGAGAGCAGACAGCAAGTGCAAACAACAAGAGGGGAGGGAGAAATAAATAAATAAATGTATTTTTTAAAAAGGACAAATACTGTATGATCTCACTGATAAGAAAAATTTAGAATAAGAAAATTCATAGAGTCAGTAACTATAATATAGGGTTTCTGGGTTCTGACTTAGGAGTAGGAGTAGGAAGTTAATATTTACTTGGTTCAAAAGTTCTGTCTGGGGTGATGAAAAAGTTTTGGTAATGGATAGTGGTGATGGTAGTACAATATTTTGAATATAATTAACACCCCCCAAAATATATGTGAATATGGTTAAATAGTTAAAAGGGGAAATTTTAGGTTGTCTATAGGTTACTAGCATAATTTTTTTTTTTTAAAGGAATGTACAACACAAATAGTGAACCTTACTGGAAATGATGGATTAAAGTTAATATAATTGTAATAATATCGTTTCATTAATTGTAACAAAGGTACTACACAATGCAAAGTGTTAACATTCGGGATAACTGTGCTTGTGATGGGGGCAGGTATATGGGATCTCCATATTTTCTGCATGACTTTTTCTGTAAACTTATAACTTCTCCAATAAAAAAATTAATTAACTTAAAAGGTTGATAAAGGAATAAACAAAAACTTAAGGGTACAGTTTAAAGTTACTACAGGAGGCAGTAAAATTAATCAGTAAAAAATGTCTGTTTCATGACAGGGCAATGGAAAATATTCTAAGCACAACAGTGAAACTCATCTTTTATAGATGAGAATGAATAGTTGCTGTTTAAAGTTGACAAATCAAAAAACAGAGGTATCTCATAGTATTTCAAGTTGAAATATTAAACTCCAAGTGACTAATAAAAAAATCTTTAGCAGTGATTAAAACCACAGAATGGAATGGAGACCTAGGAAGAAGGTGGATTTTGCTCTATATTTCATAATTTTCTGCACGCATTTTTCACCATTGTGTCTATTACTTCTAAAATCTAAATAAATAAGAGTATACCAATACCACATAATATTTTAGAACAGTTAAAATGACTGTACAAAATATGTAATATAAAAGAAAGTTGTAGAAAATATGCATAATATAACCCCATTTATGTAAATATATACTATATACTGCAAATAAAGATAACATATGATGTACATATGGTAAATGCATATATCTCATGACTCACAAGATACACACCTATTGAAAACAGTCATCTCTTGGAGAATGGTGAAATGGGCTTGCTCAATGGCTACTGGTATGGAGAGAGATGAATGGATTTGAGGGAAGTTTAGAAAGTCTGTGACTAATTGGTTAGATGTGGTTAATAAGAGAAAGTGAGGAATGAAGGAATACTCCCAGCATTCTGACATGAGCACTGGATGGAACAGACCAGTTTACAAACATAATCAATAACTCTTTTTGGAATTCATAAATAATACCAAACTGCCACAGTATGCAGTGGGATATACATATTTGAAGCTTGGAAGATAAATCTGGCTCACAGATACAAAAATGGTAGTTGCAGTCTTAAAGTGTGTAGTTGAAAACGTGGGAGTATATGAGATTGCCTAGACCAAGCAGGCCTAGAAGAAAAGAGGCAGACAATCTCTGAGGCAGACAAACATTTGAGGTTCAAAGAGTATTAGATACAAGTAGGCCCTGTGGTCTAGAGGTGGAGAAGGAAAATATTTAAACCTCCTCTTTCCTATCTCCTTTTCAGCTAGCACACGATGGCAGTGGGTCAGTAAGTATGCCTATCAGCACAGTTTAGGAGTATAAAACTCTAGATTTAGTTCCCATAAAATATCCCTTGTTGCTTTTTCACATCTTCTTGTGATTCTCTGCATTTGAATCCACAGGCCCTCTAATGGGTAGCAAGTTTTTGTTTTTCCTAAAGAGCTACCACAGGACGGGGAGGAAGGAGGACAGGTTACAGTATGGAAAAACAGCAGTGCTAAGAAGCAGCAGGGACAATAACAGACATTCTTATATATGGGTCATTTTTAACTCATGGACTGCCAGTAAAAATTTAGTATTAGCTCAATAAGTATTGTCAGTAGGCTTCAATCTACAATCATGTTGTGACACGACAGTGTTAAAAGTGTTGAATCTCTTTACTAGAAACCTGTAGTAATAAGAGATTAGACTGAGAGCATCTAGATACTTAGGAACCATTGAAAGATTCTTATTCAGGTAAAGACTCCATTGACAGCAACCAGCAAGTGGTATTAACTTGTAATTCTGCTTTTGAGCCGTATTTCTAAAAAAGTATATCATATCATTTGAAGGCAACTTGCTCTACTTTCTGTACCAATGTAGCCCTAATCTTTGTTTTTCCCAAATGATTACTTCATTCTACTCCTTACTGCCTTGTTTGACTTTCTGCTCTATTTCCCACCAGTATGAAAGCCTATCTGTTAAAATGTTGATGAGTGCAGGTAAAGGGATATATTAACATTCCAAACTTTGATCTGCCTTATACTAATTGTTCAAAAACAATCACCTGTGTACTCTCTTTGTTCTTTTTCATGAGACCCTTCAGACACTTTCACAAACCTCCCTCCATAAACCTACGTTCATATCTAGAGATACCAAGATGAATCATAAATGGAAGGTAAGCAATGGTTAGGTTAACTATTTCAATATTACTGCTGTCTAGCTCACCATATTGAATTTATGATTAAAAACAACATTCAGATAATGAGCTACTTAATTCAATCTCTAATTCTGCAATGTCTTGTAGATCATTTATTTTAGGCAATCAGAAGTTGTACACAACAGAATTACTACTCACTTAAGTGTACACAAATCCACTGCTTAAATACTAACAAAATGTCCTAAACTCAAGGCTACCTTCCTATGGATTAAAAAAATAAGATAGGAATCATCTCAACATCCTTTTAGCAAATTCTTTGCCACACATGAGTTCTTCCTGTGAAAAAGTGGTTATATAATTGCTGCTTTCAAATCTGAAGTTGACACTGATGATGGCCAATGCTTTCTATGGTGCAGCCATGCTTGAAAGGATCCCAGTGTGACTTATATTCCTTTCCACACAGCTGACATCTGAGGTTCAGCTCTCTTATAGCTCTTCTCAATGAACTCTATGTGCATGTTAAAGTGGCACATTTCTTTCAGAGAGAGACAGACAGGCAGATAGACAGACAGACAGAGGGGAGAGAACACCAACCAGTTGTTTCCAAGAACCAAATGCAGCTTTTGACTCACTCTGTGTTATACTGACTCAGTGCTGTGAGACTGGCTTTGTCCCAGGAATTTGGTTGTGGGGCTCCTGTCTTGCCTGGGATTTTATAAATTCTCCCAAGTAAGGCTGATGATAGTGCTGCGCAAGCTTAAGTGTGTTATCTGTAGCAAGTCCAAGTCTAGCATGTGTTTTCAAAACAGCAAGGTCTACGAGTTGCTTTGTGAAAAGGTCATATTTAAATGTTGATGTTTGAAAGAACTTCTTAAACAGAAAAACATGTTATAAACACACCCATCTATTAAACATGGCAGGGGTTATGTTCATATTAATACAAAACTCTCAGTAAATAAGAAAAGTTCCCACATATTTAGGGAATCCCAATTGAACAGAGGAAATCAGAATTGCTACCAGATTAACATCTATGTAGCAGGATTTAGGAACATACATTGACTTTGAGATAAAGTGCTGCTCAGGCTAAGAACCTAAATTAATTCCCTCACATTGGAGTTGCCTACAAATGACTGTTATATTTTCCTGTCTCAGAAATAGGTCAGAAACTAGTATGCTTTGCTCCATTTAAATTCCTGCCACGTGACTAGACAAGAAAAATATAAAATTGGCATCATCTCTTACTGAAGGCTCATTCATCTGTAAACTCTGCTTTGCCCACTCATATTACAAAACAAAACTTAGTTTATGTAAATTACAAACAAGCCATCTCTTTTATTTCAGCCATCTCAGTCAGTCAATCTATATTACTGAGCAACCAAAATAGACAGTACATTTAACACTATCAAAATTTTTATGACATCTTATCATCCTAAATTATTTCAAAGGAAAAGCTAATTCATTTCACACACCTGACAGTTTAAAATTAGATATAAGCATCAGTGAAAATAAATACGACTTCTATTTGATCTTCAAATTACAAATGCCATTTACATAAGAAAAGAAATGAAATCCATATCTTCTCAATGGTTCATTCAAAACAATCCCTTAGTCATTGAATACTAATACAATCTAGGTGGGAACTTGGGGTACTGCAAAGAAGAAGGCATGCATGCATTGGTAACAGTGCCGATTTAAAGGCAGGACGGGGCAGAATAGGCATCCAATTGATACTTGTTGGCTGAGGTTTGAGAAGTTGTTCTTCAAGTGCCAGGAGACGAATGTTTTGTTTTGTTTTGTTTTTTCTTTTGACTTTCAACTATACTTGGGTTTTGAAATATATAGTTCTTGGTTAGCACAATGCTTCAATATGTGTTCATCAGTTGTAACAAATGTACCACACTAATGAAAGATATTAATGTGGGAAAGTGTGGGAGAGGGAAGGGTGGGGTATATGGGAATCCCCTATACTTTTGATATAACATTTATGTAATCTAAAGCTTTTTTAAAAATAAAAAATAAAATATAAAAAAATAAAAAAAATAAGGAGCGTTTGACTTTTAGTTCATTATTTCTTTTATGGGATTAAGAGACAGGTACTTTCTCAAAGCTTCTCATTTAAAATAGAAGGATCACAAGTAAGTTTCTAGTATTTCTAAGTACTCTAATATTTCAAGATGAGTTTAAAATTCTCTTTAACTCACACTCTAAGTTGGTGCTGGAAAGAGAAAAAAAAAAAAGTAGCCCCCAATAGTCCTCAGGAATTTCTGTACACATAAAAAATTCCTTCTTATTAAATGAGATCAACTTTGCTGGGAACATGTGAGGAAATTCTGAACTTTACTTCAATCCTAGTGGATTAATTTCAATTAGTTATTTTAAGATGGACTAAAAATTATTAGAATATGTTAAGGATATGGTCCCACATTCAATTTCTTATCTCTCAACAATCTTTATGCTTTTCCCCCAAAAGTATATATTTTCCCATCTAATAGTTAACATTTTCTAGAATGGTTGATGATTTCTGAAAATTTGAATAGAGGAGGTTCCAGGACCAGATTATGTGAGAGTGAGTGAGTATGAGTGTGTATGTTTAATCTGCTTGGTTCTCTGGAATCACTGCCACCTAAGAGATAGCACCCAGGGTCTCTCCTGAACAATCTTTATTACATCCTTTTTAGCAATAGATAGTGAGACTCTCTATCTTACTTCAGAATCAAACTTGGTGGGCACAAAACTTCTTGTGAAGAAAGACCTTCTACCCACCAAGACCTACCCAGTTTTCTGAAGGGCACTGGGTCTGTCTTGTTTTTTTCAGGGAGAGGAGATGTTGGGGTGGGCAGGGCTTGGCCTATACTTTTTATTACACTTCAAGCCAAAGACTCGATTAACTTCTTTTTTTAATATATATTTTTATTTTTAAAGAAACTTTAGATTACATAAATGTTACATGAAAAATATAGGGGAGCGGGCAGATGTGGCTCAAATGGTTGGGCATCTGACTTTCATATGGAGGGACCTAGGTTCGATCCCTGGGACCTCCTGGAAAAATTAAGGAGAAGTATAAAAGGCACCAGGCCTTGTGCACGGGTGCGCTGCCAGACCCTGCGAGCAGGTGAGCCCCCCAGGCCCCACGCTGGGGTGTGCCGCCAGGCCCCACCTTGCCATGCAGCAAGATGATGATATAACAGGAGAGTGAGATGGGGGAGAGCCAAGACAAGATGTGCCCAAAGACCAGAAACTAAGGTGGTGCAGGCGGTAGTATGCCTATCTCCCACATTGGAGGTTCCCAGGATCAAATTCGTGTGAAGACAGGAGGAGAAAGATGAGAAGAGAGGGCAGGAAACAGACACAGAGGATTGCACAGTGAATGGACACAGAAACAGCAGGGACAAGGGGGATAAAAATGGATAGAAGTAAATAAATAAATAAATAAATAAAATATTTAAAAAAATACATAGGGGGTTCCCATTCAACCCCTCCACTCCCCCTCCCATACTTTCCCCCATTAACAACATCCTTCATTAGTGTAGTACATCTGTTACAATTGATGAACACATATTGAAGCATTGCTACTAACCATGGACTATACTTTACATTTTGGCTTACACTTTGCACTGCACAATTTTATAGATTTTGACAAAATGTGTAATGGCCTGCAGACTCACAGAGCTATAGTCTGGAAGATAGGTTATTAGGAGATGGAAAGGGATTAGAGGGTGGTGAAAATAAAAAGGTTTCTTTTTATTTTTCTGTCATTCTTATGATATTTAAACTCTATTAGATCTCTTAAATAACAGTAAGTGGACTTCGTCACAATGCAGACATACAAAAAGTAATGTAACAATTTTCTCTACTCTCCATTGTTACATCTTCCATTCCACCATACCCTTCACATTTACTTCAAATATCCATTATTTTCAATTTTATGTGAAAAAACAACTGTCCCTGATTTCATTTTGCTCATACTAACATTTCATACATACGTTTTTTTTTTACAAAAATGAAATCATATTCAAAGCTTTATATTCCAATTTTTGTTAAATTATGTATTATGTATGACCATCCATATCAGTTCATACATCTTTCAGTAGCTGTGCATTATTTTCATAGTGTCCATGTGACATGAATGATGTGTTAGATATCTTGTGTGACTGCCCAGATCCTCTCTCCACCCATTTCTATCCTGTGCATTGAGAACACTAAAAGTTTAATTATTTAATTAACTGGTTGATTTTTAAGAAGCAATTTTAAGTGCTTACAACATACCAGAGAGTATATAAAGGGCTTAAAAATATATAATTGAGTAAAAACCTCTTATTTTACAGATTAAGAAACTGGGTTTCCTAGTAACACAGATGATTAGGGGTATTCAATTGGAGTGAATCTTAAATTAAGAGAGTAGGTCTCAACTGAGTGTTAGAAAACTTCAACCTGCTTTATGAATTACAAATGTAAGGCATTGCTCTGGCTTTTCTATCCCATGCTCTTTGTCTAGAACTGCGCTTCATGATCTCCAGGAAATCCTGCCTCTAGCCATGGTGTAGATGCTGGCCAACTGAGGCACAGGTATAACAAATAATTCTTCAGGTAGTCTTTCATTCCCATGAACCCAGAAATCCTCAAAATTACAAATACCTAACTTTTCCTTTTTTTCCACTCTCTGTTCAACAACGGAGGAAATAGTCAAAACAAACATCTAATATTTTTAGCTACAAGGTGCCAGTTGAGAAATAACTCCTTTCAAGGGGAAAACTCAAGTCTGTGTGTTTGCTCACACATCAGACATATTGCTGCTTTCCACCATCACCCCCTTACCCCACGTAAAGCACTTAGATGATGACAACACAAAAGCTCCAACACTGCTAAGAATAATCTATGCTAAGCAAAAGTGCATAAGAGTAATGCAAGGCCCATAATAAGCTGCATCTGATGACAGATTCCTAAAACTGTAAATGCTTCTTATTAATGAGAATTCAGGGAAATGCAATTATTTTCCAACTCAAACTATAAAGTAGTCACCTTTTTGTTATATATATAGTCTAATCTATAATTCTGTTTGATTCATTATTTAAAAAATCTATACTCTACATGTTTCTACTGTCATTTATGAGGACCGAAACTTACAAATTAAAAATATGTGTAGTTCATTATATAGGAATGACCTATAAGTCCTTTGGAAATATATAACTCGTAATATGGAAATGACCATCATAGCTATAAAAAATCAAATGCTTTTTTTTTTTTTTTGGTTTTCATGTGTTTTCTTCTTCTTTTTTTTCTTAACTTTATTGAAGTATTTCATTCATACATGAACATACAGAAACAATAAGTGTATAGTAAAAGTTGTGAACTTATAAAATAAAGATGCATAGCATCATATAGGGGTCCCATACAAATACACTTTAAGGTAAATTATTAATAGTAGTATATTTCATTTAGTGCATGAATTCATTTGTTTACTGTGTTTACTTAATAAAACCTTTATCAGTTCCAGTTCTGGGTAAGATGGAGTAAGCACAATCCACCCTGTCTCTATCACTGAACGCAACTAAAATCTCTGAGCAGAGTACATGGAGAAACACTTTAAGGTCTATGAAAAATAAATGAAATCAGGTGGATTGGAGAAGGAAAACAGAATTCAAAGTGCTAACAAACTAGAGGTGAGTTTCCCCTTTTATTTTTCTTCTGGTAGTTCCTAGGCTGGACTACAAGAAAATTAGAAGCCTGGAATGGCTCATTAGGTGCAGACAGAAAGAATGCCAAAGGAAAGCCTCTGTTTCTGGTGTGAGTGAGAAGGAAGCCTCTATGGGTCTTAGAGAATGAAAGAAATCCCATGTACTTTTGTTTCAATTCTTTCCTGTTCCAGCCCAGGAATTTCCATGGCAGTTGTAGCAGCAATGACATTGAAGGTCAGTCAGATAACTAAAATTCTAAGGGCAGTCAACCCTTCTATCTGATCAGAGGGACTGGGGCCCCAAGAGTTTGCAGAGAAGACTCATTGCTTTTTTTCTTTCAGTCCTCTCATTACTTGGTTTCAAAGATAGTCACAGTCATTGGAAGTGTGCAAAGAAGTAGGATAAAACACAAAACAAAACCTTGGCTTTCTTGCCAGAGGGCAAGGAATAGGGGACCCTGTGAGGTAGAAGGTATCAGAGAGATGATGGAGAAGAAGAATGATACAACATGATCAAGAGGCGTAACTAACTTTAAAAAGTAAGCTTAGCAAATCATAGGATATGAGGCCAGCATACTGAATCATATTTCTATATACTAGCAATGAAAAAATTAAAAATACTATTTACAATGGCAGCACAGGGGGAAAATGCTTATGTATACATCTTTAAAAACAGGTTCTGAATTCTGAAAATTACAAAATACTGATGACAGAATTTAAAAACGACATAAATAAATACACAAAGATTGGAAGATGCAACATAGTTGTTTTAGTTTGCCAAAGAGCTGCTGATGCAAAGTACCAGAAATGTGTTGGCTTTTATGAAGGATATTTATTTGGGGTAAAAGCTTACAGTTCCAAAGCTGTGACTAGTCCAACTCAAGACACCGACACCGTAAGCGGTGCTTTCTTACCCAACTCAGCTGTCACATGTTGCAGCAAGATGATGGACAATCTCTGCCTGGGCTCTGCCTTCCTCTCTGGGCTGTACCATCTCTCAGAGCTCAGGTGAGGACAACCAGGCATAGGGCTTGTCTCTTACTGGGCCTCTTCTCTTAGCCTCAACTTCTCCACTTTCTTCCTGATTTCAGCTACAAGCTATCAAGAAAATAGCTCACCTTTTCCCAGGGCCTCAGCTCCTTGGGCCTTTCCTTTCTGTCACATGGTAGGATCAAATATGCTTAAGCTCTCATTTCTGGTGTTTTTATCGGGCCCAGAAAGACAGCAGAGACTCAACGTGAATCAAGCCTCACTGGCGTAGTACAACTGAAAAAAGATCTCACACCCATTTGATAGATTGAGCACATTGGACGACTTTCACAATAGAAGAGGTAACACTTTGTTCTTACTATAATAGATATTTATTCCAGATGTGAATTTGCCTTCCCTGCCTCCAATGCATCTAGCAAACTACCAACCATGGACACACAGAATGCCTTAACCACCACCATGGTATTCTGTACAGCATTGCTTCTCTTCAAAGTACTCAGTTAATAGCAAATGAAGTGCAGCATTGGGCTCGTGCTCATGGATTTCATGGTCTTACCATGTTCCCCATCATCCTGATGTAGCTGGCTTAATAGAACAGAGGAATAGCTTTTTGAAGACACAGTACAATGCTAGCTAGGTGGCAATATCTTGCTGGGCTGGAGAAATGTCTTCTAGGATGTTGCATATGCTCTAAACCAGTGTCCAATATATTATGCTGTTTCTCCCATAGCCAGGATTCACAGATCCAAGAATAAAGGAATGGAAATAGAAGTGACACCACCTAGTGGTCTACTATCAAAAACTTTAGTTTTTGTCTCCTTGAACTTTGGCTCTGCTGACCCAAATGTCTTAGTTCCAAAGGGAAAAATTCTTCCACCAGGAGACAAAGCAATGATTCCACTGAACTGGAAGTTAAAGCTGCCACCCTAGACACTTTGGAGTTCTCCTTCTGAATCAATAGGCAAAAAGGGGATTATTATACTGCCTGGGGTAATTAATTCTGATTACCAAGGGAAAATTGGGTTGATACAACACAATGAAGATAAGGAAGAATATGTCTGGAATACAGGAAAGTCCTTAGTGAATCTTTTAGTACTACCATGTCCTTTGATCAAAGTCACTGTAAAACTACAGTCCAATTCAGAGAGATTTGCTATATGTTTTGGAAATGAAGGTTTGGATAATACCATTAGGTAAAGAACCATGACCAGCTGGGATGCTTGCTGAGGGCAAAGGGAATGTGGAATGGGAAGTGGAAGAAAGTAGTTATAAAATACCAGCTGGGACCATGTGACCAGTTTCAGAAATGAGGCCTATAATAGGAGTATTTCTTCCTTATTTTTCTATAAATGATATACATGTGTGTGTATATATATATATATATATATGTCAAATATATTACTTTTTCCTTCTTTTGTCCCCTTTCTGTATAACATAAGATGTATTGGTTATAGTTAACTTTATTTTACAGTATTTAAGTTATAAGATACCAAATAAAAAGTATGACCACCACCAAAGACTTTGTATCCTTTTCTGGGAAAAGGTTAGGATGTTTTCAGTTATGTGCAGGACAAATGTATCATGTTTGTTATTGCCCAAGTTGACATGAAGTAGACTGTGATGATATTTTTGATATGTCAACTTGGCTAGGCTACAGTCACTCGTTGTTCAATCAAACACTAATTAATATCTTTTGCTCTGAAGTTTTTTGTAGGTATGATTAAAGTCCATATCAGCTGATTTTAAGTAGGGAGATCATCCTAGATCATCTGGGTGTACTTGATTCAATCAGTTTAAGGGCCTTACAAGCAGAGCTGAGAATTCCCTAAAGAAGATATTCTGCCTGTTGACTGCAACTTCAGCAAAGCCCCAGGACTTCCAGCTTGCCCTTCCTTACTGACTGCCCTATGGATGTCAGCCCCCACAATGGCATAAACCAATTACTCATAATAAACCTCATAATATGTATCTCCTACAGATTCTGCATCTCTTGTTCAACCCTGATTGATGCTATTACATAGACTATAATTCCAAACATGGCATTAACCAATTAAAAGGATTCAAGATTACCACAGTATTTTTGATTGTTTCAGTATTTAGTGATTGTTTCACTGCCAGATGGTATTCTTTCCATTTTGAAAATATTATACTTACAGTCTGAATTTTCTTGAGTAAACCTCAATCATTTTGTTTGTTAGCCTGTGGAGTTGTGCTTGTTTTCATGGTTGATATTTCAGATGTTTATAGAAAAGTGTTTATATCATTATTATACATTATAAAATATAAAATATTAGTATTTAAATTAATATTAACAAGGGGACTGACTTTATTGGCAATCTATAGTTTTTTTTTTTTTTTTTAATCTATAGTTCTTAAAATACATGTGACGGAGATTTTTATTTGAGTTCAAGGAAGACAGAAAACTAGGTATTTTGCTATCTTTCAGAAGCAAATTATGGCATCTCCACCATCCCTATTTAATAACCAAAGGCTTGAGAGGATGCTGATTTTTGCTCCTAAGACGGCCTCCTTGAAGAGTTTAACCTGGAAAACTTCAGAGATCTCCTTGGAAGATCTTTTTTTTCCATTTTTGTTTTATGGAAATGTGCCCCAGAGCTAGGAGCCTATGACGTTAAAAGTGATAGTGTTACTTTATACAGTTTAGATTACTAGGAGATAGAATGTGCGTTGAAAAGAAGAAGCTGATGCTGAATGTATGTAGAATGTTTAATAAGATTGATTGTAAATGTGTAGAAATGCATAGAGTTGATGGTTATACATTATAGTGAGTATAACTAACACTTGTGATTTATAAATGTGATTGTGGAGGAAAGGGGCAGTCTATGGAGGTTTATGACAATTGAAAGACAGCTAGAGGATAATTTAGGGACTATTTAACATAGTGATTTGGGTGGTAGGTAAGGATTGTACTTAATAATATAAATACAAGAATGTTTCTCTATCACAAGGTGTTAAGAATATGGTGATACATGGGAAAAATACAACTAATGTAACTTATAGATTATTGTTTAAAGAAAGATCAAGGAGGAAACTGACATCCAAAAGAAGTGGATAATGTAATCATTTAATGAAGTTTTTGTTTCTATTGTCCCAAGGCTGTTTCTGATCTTAAAATGACCTCATTTTAAATGAGATTTATTTTTCTACTTTGCACCATAAGTGCATTTCTAGTAGCCATATCTTGATTAAACTCCCTCTCTTACTCATTAGATCATAGAAATGTTTTTCTTATTTGTAATGAATGGTTCAGAAGGATAAGTCTGATCTTTGCTGATTACAAGAATTTTTACAGCAAGTCTCTTACTCACTAAGTTATTTCTCCCCTTCAGTTAATATTAGCTTTGACAAGATTTTATGGTGCAAGCAAAAAAATGTCTCTCCCACCTTAAACCCCATGGGCCGTATTTCTGACTTGGTGTAATGATGACATTGATCAGAATCTTAAGCTTTGGAGTTTTCATTACAGGGTTGAAAAGAGACTTGAGATCAATGCTGGAGAATGCCAAGTGAGTGGTATGAATAAATCATGTGGTGCTGTATTGATAAGTATATACAATTACATATATAGAATTTAATATCAAGGTCTTGTGGCTGGATTTTCAAATACCACTGCTGGAATACCATCAATACTGATATAAGCTATTTTTCAAAATAAGACCCATCATTTTATTAACATTAGTAATACTATACTTAAATTGTATGCTGCAGGGTACTATCTGATTGCTTTTTAGGAACAAAGCAATGCTGTTAGTAGCATAGTGGGCTTTTTTACCCAACTCTGAAGCATGAGGGATTTTACTTTAGCCAGAAGCAGAATATTCAGACGAACAATTTAACAATCAGTTTCAGTGAGATCAATTTGATGTTGTTATCAGGAACAACTGAATTCTGCATAGAATTTTTCTTTTTTTTTCATTTTAGCTTAAATTTGCATAGATAGGAAAGCATCAGAGAGACCTTCAAGATCTATTTTCCAAAGTAGTCCAAGAACTACTTCTTTCAACCAGTACTAGCCTTTCTTAATGCAAGCTATATCTACTACAGTCTTTAAAAATCAGTACCCAATTATAAGGTGAGATGAAGCTGGCAAGCATCCAAGCACATTCCTCCCTGGCTCTCAACCCATATCTAAAGTAGTTCAGACAATCAAAATCACCACATGGGATCTTTGCAAATTTTTGTTGTTGAGGAAGATGGTACAGGAGGGCATAGAGTTAAGGAATATATTGAAAGTAGACATTTCTTCTTAGTTATCAAGATGTCCCAGAATTTGGTTTAGACTGAAACTTTAAAAACTGATAAGAACTGAGCAAGCAGAGAATAAGAAGAATTATATTTATTTTAGCCTTAGTGGTCACAAACTCAAATCTCACAATGAACCAGGCTATGTATTTTAGACAATAAGGATTAACAAAACCTTTGGATAACTGGAGAATAATTGTTCTGCTGATTGGCATTCAAAATCAAAATGATTAATTAAGCATGGAGACTTCCCACTTCCAAATAGGATGGAATAATTTTCAGGAAACCAATACTCCCAAAATGAACACCTAGGAAAACCATATACATTATAAAAATTATATTTTAAAGACATCAGAGAGCTGTGGCTGCTAGGAAGACTAGAGGGAATAAATTTTCAGTGATGGGAAACATTCAAAGATGAACTGAGTATTTGCAGCTGTACTTTCTTTGGGAGTATTTGATAATTTGGAGTGTACTCCAGAGGTTCAATATCTAGATTTTCTTCAAGCAGAGAACCAATGGTAGGGGGACAAATAGACTAGCAGAGCTTTTAGTAGTCATGTAGTGCTGGAGAGTTAAATTGCCTCAAACACATGATCAGTTTACCTCATAAAAGAATGGCTTAATTTATAGAGGTATAGAGTAGATCGTTATAGAATCAAGCTGGAAATTTTCAAAAAGAAGAACAGAAATTCTGAAATCACTCAATATTTGGGAGAAAAAAAATTTAACTGCTAGAGAGAAAGACCGTACATAAACAATTTCTGAGTGCTCTGGAGAGAGTGGTGAATGGAAACTAACCATCTACCATCATTTTTTTTTTTTCTGCCCCTGTTAATATTTTCCTGTTTTAAGTACAACAATAGGTAGAGAATTCAGTCTAGGCCCCTGGCAGAGAGCTTTTGGGAAAGTAAGAAACCAGCAGGACTTTATCAAACTTATAGCCAGACTCCATTCAAAAGTTGCACAGATCAAGAGACTAAATTGCAAATCTCTGAAAAGTATTTAAAAAAATTCTAGCAATCCTCCAGAGATGACAAGAAAAATGTTTGCCAGACCTTCAATTAAAACCTCTGCAAGGCACACCCTAGGAATTGGGACACAATAAGGACAGTCTAAGTCTGAATAAAAATGCAGTGCAATTTTAACCTGGTTCCATTCCCAAATGGATTAAAAGTGATCACTTCATTCCATTAGCCTAGCAACCCTCTGGTGAAAAGCACATCTTTCATCTGAGTCTTTATAGTTTTTTATGTGCAGTGTTCATTATTATATATAAAAATATTAGGCATGAAAAGATATAGGACTATATAGTCAATAATCAAGAGGAAAAACAGACAGTAGAATCAGACCTTCAGGTAATCATGACACGGAAATTGAAAGTCAAGGAGTTAATGATAACTATGATTAATATAGTCAAGAAATCAAATAAAAAGATGGAAAATGGGTAAAATATGGAAATTTCAATATATTATAAAATAAAATTAACATTGTAGAAATGAAAGCACAGTATCTGTAATTAAGCTCAGTGGATGTTTTCACTACAGTTTGGACAATGTAAAAGATACATCAATAGGACATATCCAATCTGAAGCACAGACAAAAAAGAGAGCAAAGCAGAAATATAAGTCTCCATGAAGAAATCTAGCATATATGTAAGTGGAAAAGATGGTTTGCTAAGAATTTTCTAAAATGTAGGAAAGCCATCAACACATAAATAAAAGAAGCCCAGCAAACTACAAGCAAGATTAAAAAAATATACACCTTGGCATATCATACTCAAATTGGTAAAGCCAAAGATAAGGAGAAAGTGTTTAAAAAGGCAAACTATAAAGACATCATTTTCAAAAAACAGCAATAAGACTAACAGATGTATTCTCATCAGAAACAAAAGAAGCTAGATGGTAATAGGTTATCTTTAAAGTGTTAAAATAAAAGAATTGTCAATCTAGAATTCACTATGTTGTAAAAATATTCTTCAAAAACAAACATGAAGTAAAGATGTTTTCAGCAAACAAAAACCAGGAGTACATCATCAACAGGCATTAGAAGACATACAAAAGTGATAACTGAAGGGAAATGATTCCAGATCACACATAGAATAAACAAATGAATTAAGAGCACTAGAAATGGTCATTATTTGGTTAAATAAAGATATATATTGACATGCAAAAGAATAATTGAAATGTCTTATGAAGTTTATAACATCTATGCAAACTTAAATGTATTTTAGTAATAATGCAAAAATGGGAAGTTGGTAGTTGAAAATAAAATGTTCTAAGGTACTAGCATTATTGGTAAGTGGAATTGTTAAAATTTGTATCAAACTCTAATGAGTCAAAGATACAGTTTTAATCAGTAAGCACTAAAAGAATAAATAAAGACTGTATAACTTAAATGGTTATAGAGAGGATAAATGGAATAATAAAAATACTGGAGGAATCCAAAAAAAGCCAAAAAGGACAAAGAAAGGAAAAAGATGTGAAGGAAAGAGAAAACTGAAAATAAAATGGTAGATTTCAATTCAGCTATATCGGTAATTACATTAAATTTAAAGATTGGATATTTTAATTAAAATATTATGCTTATTAGATTGAAATAAAAAACAACTCAATGATCCTAAGAAAAATTATTGAATATAAATACACAAATATGGTGAAAATAAAAAGATAGAAATTAATGAATCACATGAACACTAATAAAAAGAGTGCTGTTATATAGATACTTATATTAGTCAAAGTAGACTTTAAGGCAAGAAGCATTACTGAAGATAGAGATAAAAATTTTAAAAAGGAACGAACTATTGGAGTTTAAGACCACAATAACTGAAATGAAAAATGCACAGGAGGGTTCCAGGAGCAGAATGGAGCTGGCAGAAGACAGAATCAGTGAACTTGAAGACAAGACACTGGAAGTGTGTCAGGCTGAGGAGCAGAAAGAAAACAGAACTACTAAAAGTGAAACTTGCCTAAGAGAGCTATGAGACAGCATCAATTGCACCAATATATGCATCATGGGAGTTTCAGGAGAAGAAAGAAAGAAAGGGGCAGAAGGAAGGGTCAAAGAAATAATGACAGAGAACTTCCCAAACTTAACAGAAGACATGAATATGCACATCCAAGAAGCTCAGTGTAGCAGTTTGATAATTGTTTATGAATTCCAAAAATAAATATCGGATTTTGTTTGTAAACTGGTCTGTTCCTCTGGGCATATTAGATTATATTGGATTCAAATGTTTCACTTTTGCTTGGTTAAATTATGATTAAGGCCTTGATTGGACCACGTTAGTAGGATGTTGAGTCCCCACCCCCTTGGTGAGCAGGGACTCATAGAGAAAATGACATGTCAGAGGAGACATTTGGAGTCTTTTGATACTGGTGCCCCAGGAACTAAACACACAGGAGAAGAACACAGAGGAATAAAGATGGCTCCATAGACATGGCAGAGGCCCCAGAAATAGAGAGAGCCTGATAGTCTACAGCTGATCTTGTAGAGAGAAGAGAGCAGCTGAGTCCTGAGAGAAATGAGCTTGGGGAGAGAGACGAGATTTATCCCAGCCTACAGCTGATATTGGAAGAAGCTGGGAACATGAAGCCTTTAGAGGAAGAGGAAGGTTGGAAACTTGCAAATGTTGGCAGCCATCTTGCTCCAACACGAAGCAACAGACTTTGGTGAGGGAAATATCTGACACTTTATGGCCTGATAACTGTAAGCTTCTACCCCAAATAAATACCCTTTATAAAAGTCAATGGATTTCTGGTGTTTTGCATCAGCACCCCTTTGGCTGACTAATACACTCAGAGAACACCAAACAGGAAAAACATGAAGAAAATACATCCCATCATATATTGATTACACTATCAAATGTAAAATACAAGGAGAGAGTTTGGAAAGCTGCAAGAGAAAAAGTAATGTGTTACAAACAAGGGAATCCCATTGAGTGCCAATTTATTATTAGAAACCATGGAAGCAAGAAGGCAGTGGGTTATAATACTTAAAGTCCTGAAATAACAAATACCAGCCAAGAATTTCATATCTGGTGAGAGTTTCTTTCAAAAATGAGGGTGAGATTAAGACATTCTCAGATAAATAAAATCTGAAGGAATACATCAGCACTAGACCTGTACTACAAGCAATGTTAAAGGGAGTTCTTCAGATAAACAAAAGGCACTTCAAAGCAGCATAAAGAAATAAAGACCTACAATGCAGACAACCATTTGGCAATTATAAATGTCAGAATTATTGTATTGTACTGTTTGATATGTAATGCCACTTCTTACTTCTTACAGGTAGTAAAATGCAAATGCATAAAAAGTAATGGTAAATCTAGGTTTTTGGACATACGATGGACAAAGATATAAGTGGTAACAAGTACCAAAAAATGGTGGGTGGGGGGGATGTTAAATTTTACCCTTTGATAACCACAAGGAAAACAGATGAAAATATATCCAGATAGAAATGAGAAGGCACTCAATATGGTACAACACAAGAAAGCAAATAAGTATAAAAATAGGTTTTAAAGGAAGTGCAGAACAAAAAGGGTATAAGACTTACAAAGGCTAAACAGCAAAGTGGCAAAAAAAAAAAAAAAAAAAAGACCTGTATTTTCAGCAGTGACTTTAAATGTAAATGGCTTAAACTCTCCAGTCAAAAGGCAGCAGAGATTGGCAGAATGGATATACAAGCATGACCCAATTATATACTGCCTACAAGAGAATCACCTTCAAGTCAAAGTTTCAAGGAGGTTGATGGTAAAATAATGGAAAATATATATATACCATGTAAGTAGTAGCCAAAAGAGAGCTGGAGTTGCTATACTAATATCAAAGAAAATAGACTTTAATTAAAATACAATCATGTGGGACAAAGATGATCATTACATACTGATAAAGGGGACAATTCAACATAAAGACATTATGATTGTAATTATATGTGTACCTAACAGAGCCCCAACATATATGAAGCAAATACTGACATATTTGAAGGGAGAAATTGACAGTTTTTTATGAATAGTAGACTTTAACACAACCCTCTCAATAATAGATAGAACATCTAGTCAGAAGATCAATAAGGACATACAAGACTTACATGATACACTAAATCAACTAGACCTAACAGACATATTTAGAACACTGCTCCCAACCTAAACAGAATAAACATTCTTCTCAAGTGTACATGGATCATTCTCCAGGATAGGCCATATTTTGGGTCACAAAACAAGTCTCAAAAAATTAAAAGATATTGAAATCATATGATGTATATTCTCTGAACAAACGGCAATGGAATGGAGTTACAAATCAATAAGAGAGGGAGAAAGGGAAAATTGACAAATATATGGAAGTTAAGCAGCATAATCTTAAACAATCAATGTGTCAAAGAGGAAGTCAGAAGCAAAATTAGGAAATATCTTGAGGTGAGTGAAAATGAAAATATAACATACCAAAATTTATGGGATGCAACAAAGGCAGTGCTGAGAGGGAAATTTATTATAAAATAAGAAAGATTTTGAATCATAGACCACGCCTCAAAATTGGAAGAACTAGAAAAGAAGAGCAAACTAAATCCAGATCAAGTAGAAGGAAAGAAATAAAGATTTGAGTAGAGAGAAATGAAATTGAAAACAAGCAAACAAACAAACAATAGAATCAATAAAACCAGAAACTGAGAAGATCAACAAAATCTATCCACCTTTAGCTGACAAAAGATAAAAATGAGAGAGAATACAAGTAACAAAATTCAGAAATGAAAAGGATGACATTATTATTGACCCCACTGAAATAAAAAGGACTGTAAGTGTATACTATGAACAACTGTATACCAAAAATGTAGATAACTTAGATGAAATGGACACAAATTCTTAGAAACACACAAACTATCTACACTGACTCAAGAAAAAATAGATCTCAACAAATCAGTTACTGGTAAAGAGATTGAACCAGTGTGGCAGTTTGGCTTTGTTTTATGAATTCCGAAAGTAGATATTAGATTGTGTTTGTAAACTGGTCTGTTCCTCTGGGCATATTAGAGTGTATTAACTTTAGAGGTTTCACTTTTACTTGATTAAATTATGATTAGGGCTTCGATTCAGTCCCATCAGTAGGATGTGTGGGCAGGGACTCACAGAGAAAAGGACACGGTAGAGGAGAGAGTTTTAATTTTGATGCTGGAGCCCTGGGGAGAGAGCCGAGCTGTTGAGATTGGAAGAAGCTGGACCCATGGAGCCTTAACAGGGAGAAGGAAGGCTAACGCCTCACAGACATTTCTCACCATCTTGTTTCAACATGTGGCAACAGACTTTGGGTGAGGAGGTAACTTTGAGTTGGACTCTTTAGGGTCTTGTGACTGTAAGCTTCTACCCCAAATAAATGCCCTTTATAAAAGCCAACCAATTTCTGGTATTTTGCATCAGCACCCCTTTGGCTGACTAATACAATCAGTAATAAAAAACCTCCAAAAAAAGAGAAATGCCTAGGACCAGATGGTTTCACAGGGGAATTCTAAAAAACCTTCCAAGAAGACTTAACTCCAATTCTGCTCACACTTTTCCAAAAAATTGAAGAGGAGGGAACACTCCCTAACTCATTCTATAAGGCCAAAAACACCCTCACATCCAAGCCAGATAAAGATAACACAAGAAAAGAAAATTACAGACCAATATCTCATATGAATATAGATGCAAAAATCCTCAGTAAAATACTAGCAAACCGAATCCAACAGCATATCAAAAGAATTATACACCATGATCAAGTGGAATTTATCCCTGGTAAGCAAAGTTGGTTCAACTTAAGAAAATCAATTAATGCAATACTCCACATTAACAGAATCAAGTTAATGATTAGTAATCAGAATCAACTGATGCAGAAAAGGCATTTGACAAAGTACAGCACCCTTTTTTACCCATACATTTAGAACATGGTAGAAAGAAACTTGATTAACATGATAAAGGGCATATATGAAAAGCCCATAGCTAACACCCTACCTAATGGTGAAGGATTGAAAGCTTTCCCTTTAAGATCAGGAACAACACAAGAATGCTGTATTAATCAGCCAAAGGGGTGCTGATGCAAAGTACCAGAATTCTGTTGGCTTTTATAAAGGGTATTTATCTGGGGTACAAGCTTACAGTCACAGGCGCTAAAGAGTCCAGCTCATGGTTACTTCCATACCAAACTCTGTTGCCACGTGCTGAAGCAAGATGGTGGGCAATGTCTGCAAGGGTTCAGCCTTCCTCTTCCCTTTTAAGGCTCCATGGGTCCAGCTTCTTCTGATCTCAGCTACTGTAGGCTGGCATATGGCTCATCTCTCTTCCCGAGGCTCATTTCTTTCTGGGTGCAGCTGCTCTGCTCTCTTCACAAGGTCAGCTGTAAACTCTTAGGCAAATGGCTCATCTCTCTTCCTCGGGCCTCTGCTCTATCTTTGGAGCTGTGTCTCTTCCTCTGTATTCTTCTGTGTATCTACTTCTGTGTGAGAGTCTGTTTTATTAGTCCACGAAAGGGGCAGGGATTCAACCTTGCATGCCCTAATGACGTGGTCAAATCAAGCCCTAATCGTGATTTAATCAAGTAATTTAAATCAATCAAAGGGTATTATGTCCAGAGGAACAGACCAGTTTACAAACATAATCAATATCTCTTTTTGGAATACATAAATAATATCAAACTGACACAGATGCCCACTGTCACCACTGTTAGTCTACATTTTACTGGAAGTTCTTGTCAGAGCAATTAAGAAAGGAAAAAAAAAAAAAAGAAAATCATCCAAATTAGAAAGAAGAAGTAAACTTTCCCTATTTCCAGATGATGTATCTTAAATCCCTGAAAAATTCACAACAAAGCTCCTTGAGCTAATAAATGAATTCAGCAAAGTGGCAGGGTACAAGAAGTCAGTAGTGTTTCTATGAACAATTAATGAACAATCAGAACAAGAAATCAAGAAAAAAAATTGCATTCACAATAGCGACTAAAATAATCAAATATCTAGGAATAAATACTTGGAAACCACATATCTGATAAAGGTTTAATATCCAGTATATATAAATAACTCCTTAAAATTAAAAAAAAGACAACCTAATTTGAAAATGAGCAAAAGATTTGAACAGAGAGCTCTCCAAAGTAGATATACAAATGGCCAAAAAGCACATGAATATATGCTCAACACCATTAGCCATTAGGGAGAAGCAAATGAAAACCACAATGAGATACTATTACCTACCCATTAGAATGGCTGCTATTAAATAAACAGAATATAACAAGTGTTGGAGAGGATGTAGAGAAATAGGAACACTCCTTCTTTGGTGGTGGCAATGCAAAACGGTGCAGCCACTGTGAAAGACAATTTAGTGGTTCCTCAGAAAGCTAAGTACAGAACTACCATATAACCTGGCAGTCTCACTGCTAAGTATATACACAAAAGAATAGAAAGCAGGGGCTCAGACAGATATTTGCACACCAATGTTCATGCAGAACATTTCACAATTGCAAAAGATGGAAACAACCCAAGTGTCCATCAACTGACAAATGGATAAATAAACTGTGATATATACATATAATGGAATATTATTTGGCCATAAAAATGAATGAAGTCCTGATACATGCCAACAACATGGATGAATCTTGAATACAGCATGTTGGATGAAATAAGCCAGATGCAAAAGGAAAATATTGTACTATCTCAGTGATTTGAAATGATTAGAACAAGCATCCTCATAGAGTCAGAATCTAGAATACAGTTACCATGGGACAGGGTTGGGATAGGGAATGGGAAGTTAAGGCTTAACTATCCTATTTGGGATGATGGAAGTGTTTTGGTAATGGATGGTGGTGACGGTAGCCCAACATTGGGAATAACACTGAAATATATATCTGAATATGAATAAAAGGGAAAATGTTTGATGTATGGCAACCGAATAAAAATTTAAAAAATATCCACTGAACTACACTACAAAAACAGTGAACCCTAAGTTAAATCATGGCCTTTAATTAATAGTACAATAATTAAAATGTGCTATCATCAATTTTAACAAATGTTCCACACCAATGGAAGCTGTTGTTGGTGGGGTGGTATATGGGAACCCTATATTTTATGCATGACTGTTCTATAAACCCACAAGGATAAATCAACAAAAACAAAAAAGTGTCTATAAATGACTTCTGTATAGGAAGCAAATATAAAGGAGATGTGGTAGTCGCACCTGGGTTATATCATTTCTGGATTAAAATAAACCAAGCAGCAGAAAGACTTTAAAGTAGTGGCATTTATAGAGATGTTGATACCTTCTTTGGGTAGTGAAAACAGGAATATTCAACCTACTTTTGGCTGCCCTTAGGAGTTTAAATAGAGTTCTCCTTCAAGTAGCCTTCCTCCCACGTTACTCTGTGTTCTAACACTCTTGGAGAATGGTGTAATTAACTTGTGTCACTGCTATGTGTAACTTTGGTATCAGCATAGCTTGTAAGACGGGGTTTGAGTCTAAACAATCAAACAGGCCCAGACTGCTATATTAGGCAAGCAGCTCTGCCAAAAACACAAAGAAATGCAACAGAGGCACCAAATACAATGCACCTGTCCTTAAGGCAGGCAATCCTGTCACATCATTCTATATTTCTTCAGCTCCAAAGAAGTTCATGCTTTTGATGTGTTAATGGATGCAATCATGAGGGCTCATTTGATAATGTGGGAGAACTGATCATGAAACAGTAAACATTAAGTTGTGGAGCATAAAGTTAAACATTATTGAGTCCCTCAAATCATGTATGCATGTGTGAGTGTGTTGGGAGGGTTGCTTGGAGAAGCTCCAGGGAAAATTAAATATTTAAGAATTTCATTTTCTCTCAGACTATCACTTATTAAGATATTTCCACCTACATAGTATTGGAACACAGCTGCTTTTCTATCAATCCTATTTATGTAGAAAAAAAAAACCAATTTGCAATCTTTAAAAGAAGTATTTGAACAGAAAAGAAAAAAATAAACCTGGTGAAAAAGTATATAGACACATACATACTGAAATGTATAATCCTTATATATGCATAAATATTATTTATGTATGTGTTCCTTGTAACTATCCTTTATAAGCACTTCCCATGTGCAAAATAATAACCTTTGGGCTTCCCATACATCATCATTGTTAATTTTCACAAATATTTTGAGTGGCATTCATTTTGAATGAGGCATTTGGCATGAAAAAATAGACTTGAAGAGGTAAGTAACTTGCCCTGGGTCACACAGCCCATGAATAACAGAACTGACATTGTGATCCAGGAATACCTGACTCCACAATACAATATTGCCTCCTCAGTGTCATCCATTTCACTAGGGGACATAAACATTAAATACTGAATGGTTTTCTTTTTCTCTCCCCCTTCTCCACCCCCCCCTTCTTCTTCTTTTTTCGATATCAATAAAGGAAAATATAGTATATTCTATTTTAAGGCTATGTCATAATTTGTTTATCCAGTTTTTCATGCATGTTCCTTAATCAATTAAAATTGTTTACTAATGACTAATCTGTGTGACTCACTGTACTCCAACGAATATATATCTTTTGACTTTTACTCATTTATCTCCTTCAGATAAATCCTTGAAAATGGAATTGCTAGTGTAAAGTGTGGCCACCATGTTAAAGATTAGGGATTTTGTTAAGTATAACCATATGTCTGGAGCAGTAGTGTTGGCTACCCATTTCCTCGTAACCTCAGGAACACAGGGTATTACAATTTTTTAAAAAAATGCTAATCTGAAGATTAAAGGTATTATATATTTTTATTTGCATTTTATATTACAGAAGTTGCATATTTTTCTGACATATGTTCATTGGCCATTTTCATTTATTTCCTTTTTTTACTCTGTTTATGTCCTTTGCACAATTTCTTACCAAGGACATTGGTTGTTTATTTAGTGATTTGATAAAATAATTCTAAAAACTCATTTAGTGTAAAATATACTAGCTGAAATAGCCAAAGAAACTTTGAAAAAAGAACATGGGAAGATTTGTTCTTTTAAAATTAAGAATACCATAACTCATACTTTGGGATTAATATAATTGCTACATTAATTTACATGGTATTAACACTTTTACAATTTTGAAAATTTCAATTCAATAACAAATTGATTTTACTTTACTTATTTATTTTATTTTACTATAAACCTAGAGTGTTCTTATGTTTACTCCTAGAGAAATTATATTTTTGTTACTATGGTAAATGGAAAACATTTCATTACATTTTCTAAGTACTGATAGTTTTCACTTTATAGTTCATCACTTGATTGAACTTTATTCTTCAGCCGCATTATATTTTATGTATGTATGTATGTGTTTGTGTATTTTTATGGACCCCATTTTTTATTTTGTTCTTTTATTTTTGCATAAGCTATATGGTACATGTACTCTCTCTGTACCCAAATAGAAGTGTTGATAGCAATTTGCATAAGGCAAAAATAAAAGCAAAGAAAACCGTCTTATTAGCAATCATTGTAAATGGGAATGATTTGGGGAAAAAAGTACACAAACTTCCAAAATGTTTCCTGCTTTTACCTAACTGAAAGAATATAGTTAAATGTTTAACTATAACAGATTTTAACTGATACAGTTCTTATAAAAGGAGAGGTAAGAAAATATTTATTCAGTGTCATTACTTGTACAAGTGTGCTTGATTTGAAGGAATTGTTGAGGGAGAGGTAAAAAAAATGAACTTGTTAGAGCTGGTAGATATGACTAAGAATCCTGGACTAAAGAAGGTATAAAAGAAAGCAAAAGAAAAACCACAAAGGAAAGGAAACAAGGAATGGAAAGGCTCATAAGCAGGCAGTCATTTGTGTTAGTTGACCAATTGTGGATTTACTTTGTCTTGTCACCCAAGAATGAACAGCTACTGAGAATCCCTCTGGGCACTTCCTTTACTCTTATAGATAACCACAGTAGGTATAGAAATCCATGGCCATTTATCTCTCATACTTGTGTTTGCAATATGACTATGAAGGACAGATGAACACCCTTTCTGATCACTGGACTCTTCTGTTAAATACTTGATAATTTGAATGTTCAATGCTAACGTTCTTTTCCTACCCCACCCTCACCGGACAACACTCCTCTTACTCAAGCCAAATATTTCCTCAGCAGCCTATTCTTCACTTTGGTCAAAATAGACTAACAAGGCTAGTTCTACCATGGCCTTACATGTGGTAGATGTATTTCCTCTTATTAAAGCCATGGTAATCAGTACCTTGGGACTATTAAGATTTTGTTTTTTATCCATAAAATTCAAAATTTTCATCCAGTTAGGTCTAGATGCTTTCTGTTCTTAGTTTTCTTTAATTTAATTTTATATAAACATATTGTGTATTATTTATCTTACTGCCATTTTCCCTATTCTTCCCAGGATCCAACCCATATTTCAGAAATATTTTCAACAATAAAAAATTGGAACAAAATTGTTTTGTTATGAAAATAATCATTAAATTATTTTTTAAAAAATGAAATGTGCTTTTTAGTTTGGGGAGTCACTAAAGAAATAATAATCAATAAACTCTAATTCTTCTTAGGCCACTAAACCCAACAATGATTCCTCAATCATTAGTCTCCCCAAACTATGAACATTGAAATATCTCAAAAGAGCTTTTGTTTATTTAGTCCCCCAAAGATGTGCGTTTGTTAGAGAAAGGAGTAGACGGTAAATGCATCCCAATCCCTTGGAGGTTCTTAAAAATTATGCATGCCCTCTCCATTCCCTGGGATGGCCATTGCCCATCGTTGTCTCCTCGCCAGGTGACTTGAATGAGTCCATTGAGCTGTAGGGTAGGAGTTGCAGCTCCACCGAGATTCCATGCACACCTGGCATATAGGTAGGCCAGAGGCTCCTGTCTCTGGGAGTATACCTAAGAACTTCAGCATCACATATAGGTTTGAATAGAAGGGACTGATGAACCATGTGCAGGGAGGACCCATTTGAGTCCAATTCTGTCACTCTCAGGAGCACAGATTCCAAAATAGAGCCCACTGATAAGGCATCAGTCTCTGGGTCTAACCCCACTTATATAGGACCTGGGTGTCTCCAGAGCTCTCAGGAGCCCCTCTATGTGGGGTGATAGGCACTTAGATGTTCTATGAGCTCCTACTGAGGTGTGTGTAAGAGTCACCTCTGGGATTACCTCCTGACTCTCTTTGAAGTCTCTTAGCCACTTGAACTCATTCCTCTTTACCTTTTCCCCCTTTAATTCAAGGTCTTTTTTCAGTTGTGTTGCCAGTTGGCACTTGGTATTAATCCCTCATTGCCAGGGAGGCTCATCCCCGGGAGTCATGTCCCACGTTGGGGGGAAGGTAATGCAATCATCCCACCCACCATATCCATGGGATATAAGCCCTCTCTCACTTGGAGGTGGAGTGGACATCACCATCCCAGTCCCCTCAGGATTGGGGGAAGAACTATGGACTAGAATGGACTTGATGGTATTCTGTTGTTCACATATGGTGATTCTAGCAATGGAAGAAATTATAACAATGAGGTGGAGCCAGTGGCCACTAGACACTTTTGGGGCAGGGAGGGGATGAGCAGTTGAAATACAGGGGCTTCTTTGGGATTTGGAGGTTGTCCTGAGTACCTTTGTGGCAACGGATGTAGGCCATTTTAAAATAGCACATACCACTAAGAACTGTGTGGGAGAGAGTGTTGTCTACGGTGTGAACTGTGGTCTATGGTTGGTGGCAAGGCCCCAGGATGTGTAAGTCCATTGAGGGTGTTGGGCCACACTTGTGGGAGATGTTTGTGTGGGATGTGGTGGGAGGTGTGGGAGGTGGGCAACATGGGAATCCCAGTGGGTTCCGTGAAATATTTTGGGTATCTAAGCACCTCTTAAAATATATTTATATATATACATAAATAACATTTTTGTAAGCAAATGCACATATATGCATATACATTTATATATCATTTTGCAAATGTTGGTATGTATTGTGAAAATTTTGATTTTTACCCACAATAAAAAAAAAAAATCAATTGACCATAAAAAAAAAAAAAAAAAAAATTATGCATGCCTCCCAGCCCCAGAGATTCTGATGCACATTCTTCTACTCTCCTTTGAACTCCTCCCACCCGACTTACTATTGCAGAAGACTTGCTGCCAGTTTCTTATGCCATCAGGTATATGAAAAATTGAAACAGTAATTTTCACTCCAAAGAGAGATTTAAATATTGTAGTTAAATTTATGCTGCAACTCCTATGGACTTTATTACATTTTTTCACATCATAGTCATTCACATCACTCTTTCTTCCTGTGAAAAATTGTTTTCTTTTTAGCTGTGTTCTTGTGTGATTCTTCTTTGTGTCCTCTCATTTTCCTTGCCAATAGTAATAATTTTTAAAATACTAATAAGATGAAAGAGAGTGAGAGAAAGAAAGATAGAAAGATAGAAAGATAGAAAGAAAAAAGAAAAAAAGAAAGAAAGAAAGAGAGAAAGAAAAAGAAAGAAAAAGGAAGGAAGGAAGGAAGATTTAAGCAAGTAACTTGTAACTTTGATTTCTGAAAAAAAAAAAAAAATCTTCTTTTGGTATATAAATATTTTGCTGCATGTCCAAAGAAATGTTGATGTTACTTGCCATCTGTATAACTTGCATGTCAAGCTCTGCAGGCTTGAAAAATAAAATTAGCCTCATATGGTTGTAGATAAACTAAAAGACTGAATTTCTCAGGTATATCCTAAAAGATTAGAATCCAAGAAGCTCAAAATAGGCTTGAACAACTTGGGGGACAAGGCTAAGTTTAGACCACAGAATCATGGAATTTCAGAGTTTGAATAACAATGATACTTAAATGGCATTTAGCTCCTTTTCCCATCCCATCCATTTTTCAAACCTCTTCTTATAAGATGCCAGATCAGAGAGCCTTTGAGAGGAATTCCTAGTTTACTTGGAAAGCAGTGAAGCCATCTTATGTTTCTGCTCCATATTATTATACCTAGTATTAATGCAGTAGCTGAGGAGGACAAGGCCCAGGGACCTCCACAGATGTCCCAATCACGGCTGCAAAGATGAGGAACAGAAGCCATGTGAAAGGACATATAGCAATCAAGATAGCAGTTGGACATTCAATAAATGGTCAGCCTAAGAAAGGAATTGGAAAACAAATCTATATAGAGAAAAGACAAGGTGGATATATAGTTTAAGATGCGGGGAGGGGGTTATTTAAATACATAGAAATCGGGCAAAGGTTTAAGTTGCCAACGAAGGACAAATGACTAGTCAGGTAATAAGTAGAAATCAGGGAAATCAGACACAAAGAGGAATCAGTTCATAGTCACAGAAGAGTATGAGCTTTTGAGCTAGACAGCTCTGTGACCTTGGCCGATTTTCTAAGTTTTGCTTTCTTAGTAACATTATTATAAAAGTACCACCTACTTCATAGTGTTGTTGAAAGCACATGAAGTGGCTGCCCATAGTAAACACTCAACAAAAGAAAGTAGTTATTTTTACAAAACTTGAGGGTCAATGTCAGTCTTGGCGATTGGGTGTGGACATGTTGTTGTATTGGAACCAGTAGTAAGAAATACCTGTGAGTTTTATACTTTTCTAAACTGACTTGTCCTTTATGTAAATAGGAACATTCTTTAATGTGAGATGGGGTAAAACCTATCAGCGGCAATGAAGTAGTCAGTTTCATGGTTTAGCAACCCCAGTTATATGGATCCTGGACACTTATCCTGATTATTTTTCTTTCATCTTTGATCAATCACAGAGGTACCACAAGTCTGGAGTTGCAACTGTTTTAATTTTTGAAATAAGATAAAATAAAATCACTCTTTTCTGCCTTTCTGCAGCTTCAAGAAGAAACTACTATTTCTCCCACATCCCACATATCTCAGGGTCAGCTCCTGCCAGAATCCCCAGTGTTGATTCCAGGACATTATTTCTCTATCTCTCTATAATAATTGTTCTTTGGGGGAAGTAGATGTGGCTCAAGCAGTTGGACACTCGCTTACCACACCGGAGGTCCTTGGTTCAGTTCCCAGTACCTCCTAAAAAAGACAGCAAGCTAACGCGATGGGCTGGTGTGGAGAAATGTTACAACGAAGAGACACAACAAGGACATACAATGAGAGACAAAACAAAGCGGGGAGCAGAGGTGGCTCAAGCCATTGGGCACCTCCCTCCCACATAAGAGGTCCCGGTTTCAGTTCCCAAGCCCTCCTAAAAAAGAAGATGAGCACACAATGAACGGACACAGAGAGCAGACAATGGGGGGGGTGATGGATAAATTAATAAATTAAATAAATAAATAAATCTTTCAAAAAAACTATTCTTTGGGGGTGACTAATATCAAGCCATTCCAGCCTTTAGCCCTTACATTGCTTTCATACATAGCCCTAGAGATAGGTATCTGAAGATTTGAGTGCATGTCTGTCTTCTTTTCCACTTCAATCTTTCCATCATCCTAGGAGACATCTGCCCAAAGACAATTCATCCAATTACCTAGCCTCATTCTTTAACATTTCTTCTCAATCACCATCTTAGAATGAATAACATCTTGCCACTCCAATCTCCACCCTTTTCATTGCAAGACTTTCTCCACTCATTTGAAACATTTGATTCAAACATCTGTGTCTGTCTAATTTCTTGGTCTAGAGAAAGTAGAAGATTCAGATAAGCATTCTCTTGGTTTCCTATACCTATTACCAAAGATACAGACACCTCTGCATATACATTCATCCTTTTCTCCCTTTTTCTTTTAGAATGAAAGTGGTGTCTCTTCTCTTGTCTATGGCAAATTTCTCCATTTGTGCTCTTGATCTTATTTTCTTTGGATTTATAAATTATTTTCTCTTCTGTGGATACTTAGTCTAAATTTAAACATTTTCTAATATCCCCAGGCTTAAAATTTTCTGCCTTGAGATTTCTTTCTAGCTACTGCATTATCTTAATATTCTCCATTCAGAGTAAAGTTATCCATAGGGTTCTCTATATTTACTCATGCATTTTCTCCTCCTGCAATCACACCTCAATCCATAACAATTTGGATTTAGCATTTCCAAATTCACTGACATGTTCCCATCATGGCTAGCAAGAACCTACTTGCTGCTAGATCCATTGAACACTTTCCAGTTTTATCTCACTTGATTTCTTAAAATGCATCTGGTATAATTAGCCACTCTCTCTCCTGCTTGAAAAATGCACTTCCTTTGGCACATTCTCTTGGTTTTTCTAGATATTTCTTATTCCTTGGATGTCGAGGTTCCTCTGAGTACTCCCTTCTTCGCCTCATTTCTCGTTAAAGCCTCCCCAAGCCCTCCTCAATTCCCAACATGTTTCCCCCAACCTAGCCCAATCCTCTATTTTCTACGTACTCTGACCTTCTTCAATAAACTGAAAGTCTATCATTGCGACTTCCATACATGCTGCTTCCTCCACATTGATTCTCCCTGCTTTTACCTAATTTCTAATTATGGTTCATGTCTCAGTTGAAATCTAAAATCATACAGAAAACACAGCTTAATCTCACTAAATATCTTTCCTATGCACTGCCAAAATTCTCCCTATTTCCCCCTTTTCATTCCTCCTAACAGGATGTTTAAATTATGTTTTATATTTTCCCATAAGCTCCAGGGCATAAAAAACAAATTTACCATTACATCCCTAGAATATAAACTTGTACCTGGTATACAGTAGATGCTTAATGAATATTTGTCAGACTGAATGTATCAATAAATTATGTCATAAATGTACATTCTGGCAAACTTAACACTAATTAATTATTAAATACATCATTTTTAAGCACTTTGAAAATAAAGAAGTCATTATGGGTTCACAAAGAAGAAGTCATGCCCTATTAATTGCATTTCTTCTGGCAGATGAGAATGCCCTAGATAAATTACCTAGACATTTCTCTTTGGAGATGTTTTTGCTTCAAAATTATCTAATAACTTAAGTCTGATAATCTCTTAAATCACTGTGGACAAGATGGTGAGATGAGGTCAAATTAAAAATATTAGAAATGGTGATGTCTCTAATAGTTCTCTGATGCTGCAAAGTTAGTATTTGGCTTTGACTTGTTTGACATGTTTACAAATGCCTTGGAGAAATATATAGAAAATATATTGAAAAAAAGACCTTCTTTTTGTGGTAGAAGCTGTAGAATACAATCCCTTGCAAAACATTCAGACAGAATCTGGGTGATAATTTTAGTCAGGGATATCCCTGTCAGAGAAGGACTTTCTATTCTGAGTTGGAGGCTGACTATATAATTTGCAACATCTTTTCCAAATTTAAGATTTCATGATTGTGTGAAGTATTACCATCTCAGGAAATGGAGGAGATGCCTATATAATTCTAGAATGGTCTAAATAGAACATATTACAGAGTGTCTCACTGACAGAATAAGAGAGTTAAATGCATCCTCATCAGGTGTACCTGGGGCTCTTTAAAGAATACTGGAGAAAAAAGACAAAACTAAAGACTACCCACATCATATACTTTTTGATCTTCAGGAGATATTTAGGAGATAGTCTCCTCTTCAGTTCATGCATTTTAGGTGATAAAGAAAGCTTGGATTACTCAATGATTATCCAGAAACATAATTTACTTAGAAAATATTCAATTATATTAAAAATCTATATGTAAAATACATTTTTTCTTTTAAAATTTGATAATGCTTTAAGTTATGCCATTTGTTGTTGTTTTTATTGTTTTGCCACCTTCAAGCTGACCTCTCTGTACAACATTATCTTAAGCAACAACTGCTAAATGGAGCTTTTACACAGTCAAATTCATAACCTCTGTGTTTTCGAAATCCTCTTAAATGATAATGAACTCACATTGCTTTTGTGTTTAATGCTATTTTCTATCTCCAGGTCAGACAGAGGTTTATCTTGCTGTCAGATATGATTTGGAAAGGATATCAGAGGCCAAAAACAGATGAAAAGGCCTAATTCAGGGACTGGCTAAATTTTGGTAGGCAGCATATGAATAAAATGCTGTTTTCAAATGGTGTTTGAATAATTTTATTCCAAATAAAAACACTTTTCAGGTTTGACTTATATGCCCTTTTAAGGGATAAATTATCACACATTTCGACAGAGCTCATATTTCACCAAAACGACTCAATTGAAACATCTGATCAGAGAAGAATGATAGAAATACCAAAGTTAGTAAGATGCATTTCCTACATTTTCCAGGTTCTTTCTTTAGAACAACTCCTAAATTTGACCTGTGTTGTCTGTTTCCCACTTCCACGACTTACATTCAGTCCATTATTGCCTTATGCCTGCACTACTGGGATGACTACCCCACAGGTTTCCAGCTCTCCAGTTTCTCTCCAGCCCAATCCATTCTATATGAAATATCAAGTCAATTTTTCTGAACACTATTTTGCTCACAAAAAATTCTACTCTGTAAAAACCTTCAGTGGGTCCCCATTATTTAAAAATTAAGCTCAAATTACTCACTATGCATTCACATATCTAAACTTATCTGTCCTTTCCAAAAGTTACACTTGTACAAAATAAATTATTAAGTAAAATTACCTTAAGATCCTTCCTCTAAGCATTAGATAACAGAAGGCTTCTACAAATGTTGCCTTTTACTTCTATCCATTGGCAATGTACTCTGAGAACACTCCTTCAGAGAATAATTATTCAGAATTTGAATTCATCTGGTTCAGTCTCCTCTTTAGTCTTTGAAACCTTTAGCAGGGAAAAACACTTCAGTTGGATAAGCATTGACTGAGCTTCTTTTGGTTGTCCAGGACTCTGTGAAGTCTGATAAAATTACTAAATACAAAAGAGGCATATGATGTACTTTACATTCTCAAGAAATTAGCTGGAAAGATTGGAAAGTCAAAGTGTATATGCATAAAACAATTATGGAACTATGTGAAAACCTCATGTGATCAAATAGAACCTAACATAAGAATGTGTGTAGGAAGGCCAGGCTAGGGGAAGGGGCGGGGTGCGCGGAAGGCAGCTGAGGGGCGGGGGCGCCGCGGCCGGCCTAAGCTGAGCGTTTGGAGACAAGATGCAGGACCCCGATGCAGACACCGAATGGAATGACATCTTACGCAAAAAGGGCATCTTACCCTCGAAGGAAAGTTTGAAAGAATTGGAAAAGGAGGCAGAAGAAGAGAAGGAGCGAGTCCTTCAGCAGTCAGTTGTGAAAACTTATGAAGATATGACTTTGGAAGAGCTGGAGGACAATGAAGATGAATTTAACGAGGAGGACGAGCGTGCTATTGAGATGTACAGGCAGCAAAGACTGGCTGAGTGGAAAGCCACTAAGCTGAAGAATAAATTCGGAGAAGTTCTGGAGATCTCAGGAAAGGACTATGTACAAGAAGTTACCAAAGCTGGTGAGGGCTTGTGGGTGGTCTTGCACCTTTACAAACAAGGGATTCCCCTCTGTGCCCTGATAAATCAACACTTGAGTGACCTTGCAAGGAAGTTCCCTGATGTCAAATTTATCAAAGCCATTTCAACCACCTGCATACCCAATTACCCTGATAGGAATCTGCCCACAATATTTGTTTACCTCGAAGGTGATATCAAGGCTCAGTTTATTGGTCCCCTAGTGTTTGGCGGCATGAACCTGACAAGAGATGAGTTGGAGTGGAAGTTGTCAGAGTCTGGAGCAGTCAAGACAGACCTGGAGGAAAACCCCAGGAAGCCAGTTGAGGACACATTTTACTGTCCTCGGTGCGGTGCTCGGTCCCCGCCAGGAGAGACAGTGAGTCCGAGGATGACTGAAGCCGGGCCGCGGTAGCTTGCTGGACTTTCTTGAGGTGATGAGCCATCTGGACTCTGAGAAGAAGGAAGGTGGAGGAATTAATCCCTCAGATTTTAGCCTTTTATAATTATGTTTAAAGTCTTATACACCTCAGGCATAATCATTGCAGGAAATCTTATTATATTTTTTGCAACTTTGTTTTTAAATTAATATTTCTCTAAAACAAAACAAAAAACCAGCTATTGGTGTGACAAATTTCTGTGTTTTCCTCCCTTATATTTTAATAAGCTGTAAAACTATTCACCATTTGTTGACATATATCCATGAAAAAGGAATATGTGAGTAAATTATACAGGAGAAAAAAAAAAAAAAAAAGAATGTGTGTATGTCTTTGTGTTTGTACAATGGCACTAATTTATGTGTGTGTATGTATGTGTCTCTGTTGTGTGTGTGTGTGAATGGCGGATCAGGAAAAGTAGGGACTAAATTCCAAAGGCACCATGGACGATCTAAGGCATAAGTGAATCAGATGAAAAGAAAGGGGCTTGGGGAATTAAGATGGCTAGAGAAAAACTAGGAGAATAGTGGCATTAAAAAATAAGCAAAGGGAAAAGGGTCGTCAAGTGTTATAAAAAAACTGCTCCCCTTTTGTGAAAACCACATACTGACAAAAGACCTGAAAGCATTGTCATACTATGATACACTGAGATAACTGGGCCTAAGAAATTTCAATTCTTGGCCTTAAGTCGAAACATTGATGAATTTAAGTGTGACTTCAAAATAGGGTTACAAAACCATAGACCTCACATTTTTCATCCATTAATTTTAGAAATGTTTCTCGTTATATTTTTAATGATTCTTGCAGGATAGGAATGGTAAAATAAGAGTCTCATTTTAACTTTTGTGTAGCTGGGCAAATTACCTTTGTGTAGCCTGGGCAAATTACTTCTCTGAATTTTCTGGTCTGCAAAATGGGGATAGTAAGATTATCACCTTAAAGGAAAGGCTACAACCAGTTGCATTTAGCTGATACAGGTGTTACAAGGATTAAATGAGATAATATATGTTATGTGATTAGTACTGTGCCTAGGACATTAAAAGCATTGACTATGCAGTAACTCTTGTTCTTGGGTTCTATTATTATTTTGTTAATAGCCATATTGTCTCAATAAATGGAAGCAGCCTTTTAAAGTGGGCCTATGGACTTATGGAACAATAGAGAGAGAATTGAAAATCAACATGCCCTTGAAAACATGGACATCATAGTTATCTTTAAGGCACTGCTCAGGACTTTGATGTTAAGTGCAATAGGTCCATCACACAAAATATTCTAAGGAGAAAGCCACTTTTATCTGTGAGGCTAAGAGAACTACATTGTGCACTCCAGGTTTTTTCCATTCATTTGCTCAAAGATAAGCAGCAAGCTATTATTCTCTTGTGGGGCTGTCTTTGGAGACTATTTCTGGCCAACACTTGTGGGAATGCTTTATTGAGATGTCAGCATGTGTGAAAAGAGATAGCATGGTTTGTCATGGGCAGATAGGCCATATTCTGCTATAAACTGATGGCTTTGTCTTTTATCACTGTCACAGGCTTATTTAACAAGCTGTGACTCTGTGGTTCATCACAAAGAAAACCGTCACCCCCAGACACGTGGCCTGAACATCCTTTCATCTTCCATGCCAGTAGGATCTGTCATGTGACATCAAGCAGACTGCAACTCCAGATGGACCATGAGGGCTGCAACCATGTAACAAGAAAGGTTTGCACTGGCTTAGAGCCAGGACTTGCACCTTTGATTAGATTGCATGAATGGGAAAAACATATGTAAGCTTTTAAGCTGTGTGTGGTGATAATGTCATAAATATCACATGAAAGAAAATGGTACAACTGGTAGTGTTTAGGTGATAATTATTTATCATGGTGTTATTCTAAGTACAGATAAATCAATTAAGATTGATTTTAATCCAACATCCTCCCATCTTAACAAACTGTTATCATTGCTAGGTGCTAACAGCTTTTAATTTTTCTGAAGCAACTTTGTAGCATTAATTATAAATTGTCCTGCAAAACTGTTGACAATTGGTTGATACCTTGATATTGTGAAAAATTCTACAAATGTTAACTGTTCCACTCACAATGTCAGCAAGAAATAAGAAATTCATAGATCTAAAGAAAAAACTTTTCAACATTTCTAAGGGTGATCTGTGGTGAGAATTGAGGGAAATGCCTTTCACCAAAGCCTGCAGGACAGTGTATTCTTGGCTATGCAAACTTGGTCTTTCCTGGCAAGTTCAGCACATCACCTGACCCTGGGATTTAGTATTCTGCCAGAATTGTGACTTGGCAGAGTGCATTTAAATTATTTTGGGGACATTAAAGTATAAATATTTCATGGGTACCCTGTGATTGAATTTAAACTAAAACACTTAAAAGTCTCACTTGTTGACAGATGATTTCTGCCTTTTCTCTTCTCTTTAGAATTTCCATATTTTGCAAAGTCATCTTTTATGGAATTTAGTTTTGTCTTTTTGCTGCTGCTGTTTTCTTGTTAGATCCAAGGTTGTTTAAAGCAGGAATCTTGGCTAACACAGTTTTATATCCAAAGGCTTAAGGAAGCTATTGGTCAACAAGTGTCTCTTATAAAAGGACAAGATTACTGAACTACAAGGGAGATTCTTCTAAATAGTGAGAATGTGCACAATGATCACAGAATAGAGGGTGAATTTGGGGCCCCACTGCAGAATGGATACTGCACAAAGGCACCAGCTGGGGTTGTGAGTGAGGATAAAATCCAGCCAGTGCTCAACTCAGGGAGCAGCATGCCCGTGGGTGTACATCTGCCAAAAGGGAGAACCTTTGCCTAAATGACTACCCAGAGAGGTTTCTTTTTCTAATCTGTACAATACCAGAGAGATTAGCAGTGGTCTTCAGTGAATTAAAAGCAGGCATTAACAAAGAAAATATCTGCTTACCTAGAATTACCCAAAAATGTTTCCAGGACCTTGGAAACAAAAGCATTCAGAATTCCATAGAAAGTCAACTGTAAATATTGCTTTAAATACTTAAATTATGTAATTAATGCTGGATTTCTTTTCAGAATTTTAAGTTTTCTTGGGACACCTACATAATGGTGAAGACTATGTTTAACATTTCTTGCTATTTTCCTACTCTGAATGCATGGGGAATAACTTGTGTAAGCAGATCTAAATACCTGTTTCAATTAATAAATCAATCTATCTAGGTAAATTAAAATGTATGTTGATAAAAGTGACGCAATTAGTCTTGGTCATAATTAAGTTTCAGGTGTGGCATTTCCTGACTTTGTCAATTTTCGCTTTCAATTTCTGGAAAATCAAAAGTTTTCCAAATATGATGGCGAATCTATTCTTACCATTTTAAAAAATGAATTTTTAACAAAATATGAGAATTTTCAATTATAATCTAAACTTGATTAATGGTCTTTTAAAAATCTTTAGTAAATATTTAACTCTTCTGTGCCAGATCAGCTAATGACAAATGAGGCACAGAAGATGGGACTCACTTGTCTACTAGGCATATATTCTCTTTTTCCTTTAAATAATTAATTCATATATAAAGACCAAATACCCAAAAAATATTTTTTAAAAAGGTCCAGATCAGGGAAGCAGAGGTGGCTAAGCAATTGAGCTCCCAACTACCACATGGGAGGTCCCAGTTTTGGTTCCTGGTGCTTCCTACAGAAGACGAGCAAGCTGGCGAGACAGGTAGGTGCAGCAAGTTGACACAACAAGGCGAAACAAAGAGGAAAGACAATGAGAGACACAACAAAGCAGGGACTTGAGGTGCTTCAAGTGATGGAGCACTCTCTCCCACATGAAAAGTCCCAGGTTTGGTTCCCAGTGAACCAAAGAAAACACAAGCACACAGAGAGCAGACAGTGAGTGTAAACAAATAAATCTTTTTTTAAAAGTTCAGATCAAAGCTTTTATTTGTTTAAGATATATTATTTATAATATTAAAAATATGGACCAGAAGAGCTTAATTGTATATGGTATCTTGAATCTAGTATGGCCAGAAATCATATAGAATTAAAAAGAAAAAGCTAATGACTCTATATTTACATAGGACTCCCATCTTTAACATTCACATGTAATTAATTGCATGGTCAATTGAAGTCAATTTCTTCAAGGAAAAAATTGTTTGACTAAATGTTTCATTAAATTGACCAAAATAAAATCTTTGAATTTAAATTAAATAACAAATAGCAAAGATTTGAGTTCTTCTCATTTATAATACGTGTTCTTACCTATTCAGCAGGTCCTCATATAATGTGAGCTCAACCTGGACCACAAAGTTCTATTCCAGTTGGATTATCTTTTAGTATAAGAACTCACACCTGGTACAAGTTTCTTTCCTTTTGGTTTACTACCAAACTACAAACAATGCAAAGAATATTTGACAAAAAGATGCAAATGAGGAAGCAGATGTAGCTCCCCAATGCTCTCTTAGCTCCTCACTAGCATGCCTCCCTAGTTTTGTGATCAGAATAGCCCATGCAGGATGAGGATCCTGGTAGTTCAGAAGAGCTCAAAGCTCACTGCCTATTGTAATTCTAAGCTGAGTGAGGGCCATGTCAGTACTCAAAATTTGACCTTCTACTTATTAAGGCATTTCCTTCCTATTCTACTTCTCACAGTGTTATTGAGCTCCCACACAGGCCTTGACACAAATTAGATGCTCCCAATTTTTGTTGAATTGACTCATCAGAATATAAGCTATTCACTGGGGGTATCTCTGCAGGATCAGGTTGGTCTATTAGACTCCTATGATTATAACAACCTTTGATGCTATGGCCACTCAGATAGGAAGCATGAGACTTGAGCATAAAAATGAGATGTTTTATTGTGATATAGAGTGGCAGTTTGAAGCTTTTTGTGGATCCTAGAAATGATCATGCCCTTAGTACTAATCCATTCTTGCACATGAAAATCTATTGATTAAGTTACTTCTGTTAAGGAATTTTGATTAGCTTGCATGACCCAGGGTGGGTCTTAATCCTCTTCTGGAGTCATTTATAAACAGAGGACAACAACAACAACAAAAAAATAAAACAAATAAACAAAAAAACCCAGCAGATACAGAAAAAAGCAGCTGAGACAGAGAAACTCCAAGAGACTGAGAGAGGTCCCAGAGGCCAGAGGCAGGAATCAATGAAACACAGAGGCATGGAAAGAGGCCTCCTGAGAGGCTGAAATAGAGACCTAAGGGGGAGGGGAGAGAAGAGCCATATGCATGATCACCGACAGCTGAGCTCAGACAGAAAGTAAGCCTGGAGGAGAAGGCAGAGACTGGCAGAGCCACTATTATGTATATTTGCCTGATCACCCAGAGCCACAACTTGGTGAGAAGGCATCTTTTTTTCTTTTTAATTCTTTTTTTACTCTTTTTTTTTCCTTTATTTGTAAAGGAGGTTTAGATTACAAAAATGTTGCATCAAACACACAGGGAGATGGCAGCAGAGTAAGGAACTCCTGGAGTCAGCTTGTGCTACAGGGCAGTTAATCACCAAGAGCTGTCTAAAGCACCTGTATGGGGGCCTCAGGGGATCAGAAGAGTATCCCGCAACATCTTTGAAAGTGTGGAAGAAGGAGACTGCCCACCTGTGGAGAGGATTCATGAGTAGAGCATTCCATGCTGCGGAGGTTGGTACCCATGGTGCGAGCCACCTCAGGAGTTGTTCCATGGCTGGAGTTGGAAGATCCATTTCCCAAAAAGAGGGGGAGGAAGACATGGTGGGCATCAACTTCAGCTACTGATTATTAAATTCGGTGGGCCAAAGTATAATGCTAGGAACAGCTAGCGTTTGAGCCTGTCCAGGTCAGAAGGAGGCCAGTAGCTGCCATTTTAACTCTTCCCCAGCATGAAGGGAAGCGGGGCTGATTAAAAATCACAGTGCTGGTAGGGACCAGCTTCTTTCCACCCAGCCCCTAAACTCCAGCCCCACCTCTGGTAGGGAGGAAGCTGGGGGGACCTGCACCACCTCTCTGGAAAACTGCAAGCCACTCTGCAGAGGCCAGTGCCCATCCTACTCTAGCGATGCCAGATACCTCAGGAGCTATGGCTGGAGTTAGAAGCTCCATTCCCCATAAATGGTGGAGGAAGAGACAGTTGTCCACCAACTTCAGCTACTGATCAGTGGACTCAGCTAGCTAAAGTGTAATCCCAGAAACCACTGTAGTTTAAGCCTGTCCAGGTTAGAAGGAGTCCCATGGCCACCATTTTGACTCTGCTCCAGGCATGAGAGGAAACCTGATTGACTGAAAGTCCCAAAGTTAGAGACTGGTTTCTTTCCACCAAGATCGGACTGCAGCCCAAGCCTAGGCTCCAGCCCCACCTCCGGCAAGGAGGAAGCTAGCAGGACCTGCACCAGGCTCTCCAGGCAACTACAGGTGCTCTCTGCTGGTACAGACTGAATACTTGGACACCTGGGGCTGTATCCCCACACCCCAATAGGAGAGGAGAGTAGAGGAGCTGAGTATCCTTGGCCTCTCTGGCAACACCAGGCATTTTCAGCCCACACAAACTCATTTGTTGAGTGCCTTTGAGTCCATCTCCACCTTTGTCCCCCCATAGGATAGGAGGAGGCTGGTGTTCCCTCATCCTCTTAGGGCAACTGCAGGTGCTTTTGACCTGCTCAAATGTGACCATTGGGCACCTCAGTCTCCACCCCCATCCCCAACAGGACAAGAGACAGACTGTGTTTGTCCAGCTTCTCTGGGTAACTACAGGTGCTTTTGGCCCACACAGCCTGGACTGGTGGGTACTTGTGGATCCACCCTCACGTCCCAATAAGAAAGGAGGGGGGTTGTTGTTTCCACAGCCTCTCTGGACAATGGCAGATACTTTTGACCTACAGGGACTGAACTGTTGGGTGTTTGTGGATCCAACCCCACAACCTAATAAGATAGGAGGGGGCTGGTGTATCCTCAGCCTCTCCAGGCAATGGCAGGTATTTTTGGCCTAAAGAGACTGAACTGTTGGGTGCCCATAGAACCACCCCCACCATCCAATAGGATAGGAGGGGGCTGATATTTCCTTAGCCTCTCCAGGCAAAGGTGGGTACTTTCAGCCTCCACGGACTGAACTGTTGGGCGTTGGTGATTATGTTTCCACCCCTAAAGGGAAGAAGGGACAGTACCCCCTCAGCCTCTCAGGGCAACTGCAGGCCTATTCAACCAACATAGATTAGATTGTTGGGCACTCCAGAGGGTCCATTTGCACACCCAGCATGGAGGGGTTCTGGTGCTACATCAGTTTACCTAGGCAACTGTGGTCATTTTGGACCCACACAGTATTGATTGCTGCACAGAACAATAGCTCCATTCCTGCCCAAGGTAGGGGAGAAAGGGATGTGAAGCTTCAACAGTTTCTCCGGGCAACTATAGACAGTCTTGTCCTGCTCAGTTTGGGTTATTATACACAGCTGCAGCTCTGTCCCAACCCCTCATAAAGGAGAAAGGTGGGAAAAGCTTCATCAGTTCCTAGGGCAACATGGACAGCTTCAGCCTCCATAGCTTACAGCACCAATTACATCCTCGACTCCTACTACACAAAAAAAAACAAGGAATAAAAGATAAGAAAGCCCTAAACTAAAGGGAGAAACTGCACCCAGAATAAATACATCTGGCAAGCGAGATGTGAAAACACCAACAAAAAATTTACAATCCGTACTACGAAACAGAAAGATACGGCCCAGTTAAATGAACAAGATAAGTCTGCAGACAAAGAGAGAATTCTGAGAGCAGCAAGAGAAAAGCAATGCATAATATATAATGAATACCCAATAAGATTAAGTGCCAATTTCTCATCAGAAACCATGGAGGCAAGAAGGCAGTGATATGATATACTTAAGTTACTGTAAGAAAAAAACTGCCAGCCAAGAATTTTATACCTGGCAATATTATCTTTCAAAAATGAGGTTGAGATTAGAAGAATTACAGATAAACAGAAACTGAGAGAGTTTATAACAAAAAGACTGGCTTTTCAGGACATACTAAAGGGGGTGTTACAGCCTGAAAAGAAAAGACAGGAGAGAGAGGCTTGGAAGACAGTCTAGAAATGATGACTGTATCAGTAACAGTAACTGAAAGTGTCAAAAGAGTGGTGAAAATAAAACGACACATAAAAGGCAAAGATCAAAATGGATGAAATAAGAACTGCCTTTACAGTAATAACATTGAATGTTAATGGATTAAACTCCCCAATCAAAAGACACAGACTGGAGGAATGGATAAGAAAATATGAGCCCAAATGCTGTCTGCAAGAGACTCACCTTAGACCCAAGGATACCAATAGATTGAAAGTAAAACTTTTGAAAACAATATTCCACACATGCAGTAACAAAACAAAAAAAAAACAAAACAAAACAAAAAAAGGCTGGGGTAGCTCTACTTATATCAGACAATATAGACTTTAAAAGCAAAACTGTTATTAGAGACAAGGAAGGGCATTACATATTAATAAAAGTGATTATTCACCAGGAAGAAATAACAATCATAAATGTATATGCATCTAACCAGGTTGCCCCAAGATACATGAGGCAAACATGGACAAAACTGAAGGGAGAAATAGACATCTCTACAATAATAGTTGGAGATGTCAATACACCACTCTCAGCACTGGATAAAACATCTGGACAGAGGATCAATAAAGAAACAGAGGGCTTGAATAATATGATAAATGGACTAAACCTAATAGACACATACAGAACATTGCACCCCAAAACAGCAGGATATACATTCTTTTCAAGCGCTCATGGATCTTTCTCCAGGATAGCCCATATTTTGGGTCATAAAGCAGATCTCAAAAAATTCATCAAAATTGAAATTATACAAAGCACTCTCTCTGGTCATAATGGAATAAAGTTGGAAATCAACAAATACCAGAAAAAGGGAAAATTCACATATATATGGAGATTAAACAACACACTCTTAAATAATCAGTGGGTCAAAGAAGAAATTTCAAGAGAATAGATAAATATCTCAAGATGAATGACAATGAGAACACAACATATCAGAACCTATGGATGCAGTGAAGGCAGTGTTGAAAAGAAAATTTATAGCCCCCAATGCTTACATTAAAAAAGAAGAAAGAGCTAAAATCAATGACTTAACTACACAGCTGGAGTAACTAGAAAAAGAACAACAAAGTAATCCCAAAGCAAGTAGAAGGAATGAAATAACAAAGATCAGAGCAGAAATAAATGAAATTGAGAACAACAACAAAAAAAAATCAAGAGAATTAACAAAACCAAAAGTTTGTGCTCTAAGAAGATTAACAAAAATCAACAAACACTTAGCTAGACTGACTAAGAAAAAAAGAGAAAATAAATGAAATAAAAAATGACAATGGGAATATTACTACTGACCTCACAGAAATAAGAGAGATCATAAGAGGATACTATGAACAACTTTATGCCCCAAAACTAGACAATGTAGATGAATTGGAAAAATTCCTAGAAATGTACAAACAATCTACACCGACACTAGAAGAAATAGAAGACCTCAACAATCCAATCACAAGTAAAGAGATTGAAACAGTCATCAAACAGCTCCTCCAAATGAAAAGGCCAGGATCAGACAGTTTAACAGATGAGTTCTATCAAGCATTCAAAGAAGATTTAATACCAGTCTTACTCAAGTTCTTCCAAAAAATTGAACAAGAAGGAACACTACCAAACTCATTCTATGTAGCCAATATCACCCTAATACCAAAGCCAGAAAAAGATTACAAAAAAAGAAAATTACAGACGCATTTCTCTAATGAACACAGATGCAAAAATCCTCAATAAAATACTTGCTAATCAAATCCAACAACACATTAAAAGAATTATTCATGATGACCAAGTGGGTTTTATACCAGGCAAGCAAGGGTGGTAAAACAGAAGAAAATCAATCAGCATAATATACCACATTAATAAATCAAAGAAGAAAAACTACATGATCTTATTGATTGATGCAGAAAAGCATTTAACAAAACACAGCATCCTTTCTTGATAAAAATACTACAAATGGTAGGAATTGAAGGAAACTTTCTCAACATGATAAAGGCCATATGTGAAAATCCCACAGCTAACATTGTACTCAATGGTGAAAGACTGAAAGTTTTCTCACTGAGATCAGGGACAAGACAAGGATGCCCATTGTCACCACTGTTGTTCAATATAGTGCTAGAGGTTCTAGCTAGAGCAATCAGGGAAGAAAAATAAATAAAAGGCATCTAAATCGGAAAGGAAGAAGTAAAACTTTCAATATTCACAAATGATATGATCCTATATCTAGAATGTCCTGAAAAAGCTACAATAAAGCTTCTAGAGCTAATAAATGATTTCAGTAGTGTGTCAGGATACAAGATCAATACTCAAAAATCAGTGGTGTTTCTATACAATTGTAATGCATAATCTGAGGAGGAAGTCAGGAAAAAAATCCATTTACAATAGCAACTAAAAGAATCAAATATTTAGGAATAAACTTAACCCAGGATGTAAAGCACTTGTATTCAGAAAACTATAATGCATTGCTAAAAGAATTTTAAAAAAGATCTAAATAATTGGAAGAACATTCCATGCTCATGGATTGGAAAACTAAATACTATTAAGATGTCAATTCTACCCAAATTTATATACAGATTCAATGCAATCCCAATAAAAATTCCACTAGCATTTTTTAAACAATTGGAAAACACAATTATCAAATTTATTCGGAAGGATAAGAGGCCGCAAATAGTGAGAAACATCTTAAAAAGGAAGAGTGCCGTTGGAGGACTCTCACTTCCAGACTTTAAATCATATAACCTAGCTACAGTGGTAAAAAACATCATGGTATTGGCATAAAGATAGACACATGAACCAATGGAACCTAATTTATGGTTCAGAAACAGACCCTCACATCTATGGTCAAGTGATATTTGACAAGCCTGTCAAATCCACCCAGAACAGAACTGTCTATTCAACAAATGGTGCTGGGAGAACTGGATATCCATAGTCAAAAGAAAGAAAGAAGACCCCTATCTCACACCTTATACAAAAATTAACTCAAAATGGATCAAAGGCCTAAATATAAAAGCAAGTACAATAAAGCTCCTAGAAGAAAATGTAGGGAAACATCTTCAAGACCTGGTGGTAGGTGGTGGATTCTTAAACCTTACATGGAAAGCATGAACAATGAAAGAAAACATGGATAAATGGGACCTCCTCAAACTTAAACATTTCTGTGATTCAAAGGACTTCATCAAGAAGGTGAAAATGGGAGAAAATATTTGGAAACCACATATCCGATAAGGGTTTGACTTCCAGTCTATATAAAGGGATCATATGACTCAACAATAAAAGAGCAAGCAATACCATTGAAAAATGGGCAAAAGATTTAAATAGACATTTCTCCAAAGAAGAAAAACAAATGGCCAAAAAGCACATGAAAAATTGTTCCATTTCACTAGCTATTAGGGAAATGCAAATCAAAACAACAATGAGATATCATCTAATACTGCATAGAATGGCCATTAATAAAAATAACAGACAACAATTAATGCTGGAGAGCATGTGGAGAGATAGGAACACTCCTTTACTATTGATGGGATTGTAAAATGGTGCAGCCTCTGTGGAAGACAGTTTGGTGGTTTCTCAGAAGCTAAATATAGAACTGCCATATGATAAAGCAATTCCTCTACTAGGAATATATCCAGAACAACTAAAAACTATGACACAAACAGACATCTGCACACTGATGTTCATAGTGGTGTTATTCACAATTGCAAAAAGATGGAAACAACCCAAGTGTCCATGAACCAATGAATGGATAAACAAAATGTAGCATATACATACAATGGAATACTATGCTGCAGTAAGAAGAAATGAAATTGGCGCACATATGATAACATGGATGAATCTTAAAGACAGTATACTAAGTGAAGTAAGCCAGACACAAAAGGACAAATATTACATGGTCTCATTAATATGAACTAAATACAAAGAATAAACACATGGAATTAAAACCTAGAGTGCAAGTCATTAGGAGATAAGAGGAGGGTTGAGAAGAACTACTGATGCTTAATGTATGTAGAAGTTTTAATTAACTTGACTTTAAAAGTGTGGAAATGGAGAGAGTTGATGGTAACACCTTATAGTGAGTAGCAACTGGTTTATAAATGGGATTGTGGCTGAAAAGGATAGTCTGAGGAAGTAAATGTCAACTGAAAGAAAGCTAAAGAATAATCTAGGGACTGAATAACACAGTGAACCCAGAGGTGGATGAGAATTATGGTTGATAGTACAGATGCAAGAGTGTTTTTCTGTGAGCTAGAGCAGATGTACATCAGTATTGCAGGGTGATGGGAATGTGGAGAAGCATGAGAAAACTACAATTAGTGTGGCCTATAGACTGTGGTTAACAGCAATACTATAATATTCTTGCATCAATGCCAAAGATGTACTGTGTTGATAATGGAAAGATAAGGAAAAAGTGTGCCAAACTATGCTATGGACCATGGTTGTTGGTAATAGTCTGATGATATTATCTCATAATTTATAACAAATATTCTACCACAGTGTGGTGTGTTGGTGAAGGGGTGTTGTATGGTAATTCTATACATGTGCACGATTGTTTTCTAAGTTCACAACCTCTATAAGAAAAATATACTTCTAAAAAATAGGGTGGGTTGGGGGAAAAATACACCAAATATAAGATAGGGACTATAGTTAGCAGTAATATTTTGACGATGCTCTTGCATAGTTTGTAACAAATGTTTTACAACAATGCAAGGTCTTGGTGGAGGGGTGATGTATGAGACTCCCGTATGATGTTATGAATGTTTATTTTGTAAGTTCACAATTTTACTATACACTTATTGTTTATGCATGTATGAATGATATACTTGAATAAAATTATTTAAAAATCATAGAGGATTCCCATAAATCCCACTTCCTCCCCCTCCCACACTTTTCCCCCATTAACAACATCTTTCATTAGTGTGGTAATTGCTACTAAGCATGGTCTATAGTTTACATTATGGTTTGTACTTTGCACCGCACATTTGTATAGATTTTGACAAAATGTATAACAGCTTTTATCCGTCATTGCAATATCATACAGAACAATTCCAATGTCCCAAAAATGCCCCATGTAACACCTATTCTTCCCTCTCCCTCCTCAGAACCTCTGGTGACCATTGTCTTTATATCAATGTTACAAGTTCTTCCATTACTAGAATAATAAGTCTACTTTAGTCCATAGTTTTATGCCCTCTTTATGTTTGTTTGTTCCTCAATTTTGAGGATTTTGGGATGGTTATACCCACTCTGTTTCTGATTGAGAAGGAGCTTAGATACCATGGGGCAGATGGATGGAACTATCTTGCTTGCAGTTGTAGATTCTCTGTTTTTTGAGGAATGGGTGTTGTCTATCATTATCCTTTTGTTAGTTATCCTGGGTGAGTGTGATGAACGGAAGAGGAGGTGTTGGCTGCAATTTTGATGAGATTCAGGACTTAACTAGCATAGGAACAGCTAGAAGATTTAAGTCTCTGGGACATATTTTTAATGGGTATAGTGCTAATTATAGGTTCGAATACATGGGGCAGAAGAATCATGTGTAGGAAAATTATAAATGAGTCTAACTCTGATACAATGGGGAGATAGGTTATCCTATATTCCATGGTAAGGCCCACCAATGGGGTGCTGATTTCCTGGGACTGTCTACCCTGCCTATAGTGACTAGCTGTTTCTAGAGCCCTCAGGAGCACCCCTGCTTGAAGTACTATTTACTGTGGCAGTTAGTGAGAGCCTCCTGTGATGTACATAAGTATAACCCCTGGAATGACCTCCAGACTCACTTTGAAATCTTTTAGCCATAAAAAATTTATTTGTATTTAATATTTCCCCCTTTTGGTCTAGGTCTTTTGCCAAATGCACCACCAGTTGGTGCTTGATAATAATCCCTCGGTGTCAGGGAAGCTCATCATTGGGAGTCATGTCCCATTCCGGGGAGGAAGGTAATGAGTCTATATGCTGAGCTTGGCTTAGAGAGAGGCTACATTTAAGTAACAAGAGGCTTTAAGGAGGTACCTCTTAGGCAATACATATTACTAGGCTAAGTTTCAACTTCACAAGAACAAGGTTCATAAGTACAAGTGTCAATATCAAGGGCCTGGATTATTGGTCTGTCCTCCTTTGTTAGGCACTGCCCGTGTACTCTAGAGATTCTTGCCACTTTATGAGAGAATGTAGCAGGACTCCCCAGGATGGGAATTCAATATTCCACCAGTTTTTCTGTGGATCTCCACTCATCAAAAAACACCCCATGACCATATGAATACATGCATATTCCACAGAAGCATGCCCCAGGGGCACCCTTCTCCACACATTCCCCCACAACTGACACCCCACACTAGTGATCCTCCCCTGCCAGTTGCAACCCTTTTGTAATCCAATGCTTCCCCCAAACCAAAGCCAAGAATAATAATAAAATTTAAATACTAAAAAAAAATTAATTTTTTGCATTGTGCCTTTCATCAATGTATGATCTGTTTTCTTTTATGTATATTGACAGTTTCTTCTGTACTTTTCCCCAGTGTCTTATTGTTTTTTTCATTTTATTTTCCAAAAAGCTTTAGGTTATGGAAAAATCACATAGAAAATATAGGGGATTCTCATATACCACCCCCCATATCCTCCCCTACCAATAACATCCTACATGCATATGGTATATTTGTTACAATTGATTAATACATATCAAAGCATTGCTACTATCCATGGTCAATGGTTTACATTATGGTTTACCTTTTGAACTGTATATATTTATAGGTTCTAACAAACCATATAATGTCCTGTATCCATCATTGCAAGAATTTGCAGAACAATTCCACTGACCCCCAAACGTCCTATATTCCACCCATTCTTCCCTCTCCCTCCCTTTGGAAACTATGTCAACCACTAAGTTTCAATTTTTGAAGAATAATGTTCATAGTTACATGCATTAATATTGAGGTATTGACATATTAATCTATTTCTTTTATTAGGTACTGCCTTTCTATTTGAGAACATAGCAGGACTTCCCAGGATGAGAGTTTAATATTTTGTTGTATACTGCATGGGTCTCCACCCACTGAGATAACACCTTATGCCAAGATGAACACATTCATATTCCATAGAAGCATGTCCCAGGTTCACCCTTCTCCACGTATCCTCCCACCACTGATGCTCTGTACCAGTGACCCTCCCCTGCTATATTTCCTTAAAAAAAATTCACCAAACAAACCATTCCTACCATTGTAGTTTCAACCACAGACCTACAAATCCCCAGAATTCACCTGTTCCTTCCTCCAGTCCTCCTCTCAGTTCCATGGATAGTCCATCCCAACCTCCACCACCCTGCTTACCCTCACATTTCAGCACCATCGATGCCCACCCCCCCCACATTCCTGCACCACCATCACTCCCTTCCACTGCCAAACCACCCCTTTCCACCTTATGGGTTTTGTCCATAGTGAGCATGGTTCACCATACTCTACTATCTTTCTATCTCCTGATAATCTATCTTACAGAAACTCTAGCTCTGTGAGTCTGCTCAATGGGCTTAGGTCATATCAGTGAGGTCATGCAATATTTGTCCTTTGGTGACTGGCTTACTTCACTCAACATAAGATCTTCAAGATTCATCCATGTTATCCCCTATATTAATACTACATTCCTTCTTACAGCTGAATAATATTCCATTGTATGTATATACCACATTTTGCTTATCCATTCATCTGGTTATGGACATTAGGGTTGCCACTAACTTTTGGCAATAATGAAAAATGCTGCTATGAACATTGGTATGCATATATCTGTTCATCTCCCTGTTTTCAATTCTTCCCAGCAGTAGGATTGTTAAATCATATGGTGGTTCTATAGTTAGCTTTCTGAGGAACCACCAAACCATCCTACACATTGGCTGCACCATTCTGCATTCCCACCAGCAGTAGATGAGGGTTCCTATTCGTCCACATCCTCTCCAACACTTGTAGTTCTCTGTTTTTTTGATAGCTGCCAGTCTAATAAGTGTAAAATGATATCTCACTGTAGTTTTATTTGACAGCATCTTTTGATGATACCTTGATTTGGACACATCCATGATCTCAGAACTATAAGCTTTTAACCTAATAAATTCCCATTATAAAAGCCAACACATTTCTGGCATATTGCTTCCAGTAGCTTTTAGCAAACTAAAACATACAGTATAATTTCCTTGTTTCTCTTTTGCTTCATGTAGTTTATCCCAAGAAAGTAGCTAAAAAATTATTTCCTGATCATATTTGTCAGACTTTCAGTGGAAGTACTACTTCATATTCCTTGAAATTAGATGACATATTGATTTTATTTCTGCAAGCAAGCTTTGACACACTTGGTGGCCAGTTTTTCATTTTCCGTCTTGAATCAAAGTTATTGTAAAGTAAATAAGAAAGGAATTGCTGTTAAAAACTATCTTGGAATGCTTCTCTGAACACCAGATATTCCCAGATGAGGGCATCCAATAACATTATTTATAGGTTGAATATTTGTATGTTCATGTGAAATTAGGCAAGAATTTAGATGCCAACCAAACTTTTCTGAACCCCAATGCATGCCTCTATCGCTGAAGTCAAAGGGGAGACAGCTACCCACCATTAGTATAGGAACAGCTTAAGCAGGCAAATAGTGCAAATTTGTTTGCAAATGTTATATTACAAGTAACAGAGGAAAAGTAATCTTTTCTATTAAGTTTAGCATTTGTTCAGTAAATTATGAAAATTGCATCGTTTGATCTCACCAAGTGAAATGCAAGTAAAATATTTTTAATCTTTATCTTTTTTCTCCTTCCCATTTTCAAGATCAAAAGTAGGCTCTGACTCCTATTTACAGTTCCCCAAGCTATGTCTAGTATGTCTAGTATTTGTATATGAAGCAGCTTTTTGAAAGTTTTATTCATGGACATGCAATTTCTGCTTTCCCAGCATAGTAGCTTTTTGAATATTTTATAGCTATTCCTGAGTAGAATTGGTTCCCTGACAACTATCTCAGAATAACAAGCATTTTGTATTCAACTTATCTGTTTTCTAAACTCACACATTGTTTTCTTGTTTCTTTGTGTGTGTGTTTTTCCTTCTGGAAGACTAGAAATGCAAAGCTGAACAATTAGCCTCCCTGTCTACCTGCTTTTTGGTGAAGTCATTCTTGAATACTGCATTTTAGTTGTAAAGAGCTTTAATGAGAAAATTAACAACAATTTATAAAGCACTCCTCTCAAAATCAGAATCTGGAATGCAGCACATAATGATAAACCCAAAGAAACATGCATGTGTACCCACACAGCCATTGAGTACACACACATACATAAGCACACACTCCCTAAAGTGGAAACACTGCTCTGAAAGTCAGGCAATGGTGGGGGGAAGGGCATGCAAGCATTTGGGTGGGGTGGGGAGGGGAAAGTGAAGTGAGAACAGGGAGGCAAAAGAGATTCAAAACCTGAAAAGTAGTATTCAGATGTAAAAGGAAGTTTGTCTATGTTGCTGGAAAGATATGCACAAAATGAAATGTAAGTTAATAGTGTTTGAGGTTGGCATTATACTATTGTACCTTGATTATTTCTAACACGTAACCTATGTCAAACAAACACATTTCATGAGTACTGCCTTTACAAGGGTTACAGCACAACACCTAACAATAGCTACAGTGGAAAAGATTGCTAGGCTAGGAATCAGAAGATTCAGCTTCTAATAGCAGATTGTACACTGTTGCCTGGTTATGTGACCTTGCATCCATTACTGAACCAAATTGTACTTTAGTTCCCTTCCTTACAAAACAGGGAGAAAATATTTTGAGATTTAAACCATGTGAAAATACTTCAAAATCTATGAAGTACAGTAAAGATTCCAGGTTAATATAGATAGATGATAGATAGATGATAGGTAGGTAGGTAGGTAGGTAGGTAGGTAGATAGATAGATAGATAGATAGATTAGATAGAGATAGATAAGACAGATAGGTAGATAGATGATGATAGATAGATAGATAGATAGATAGATAGATAGATAGATAGATAGATAGTTTAGATAGATAGATAGACAGACAGGGATAGGCTCAATGTGTACAATGTTTAAATCCTTAAGTTAGAATTTTCATCATGCCTGTGTGCATGTCCATATGAGTGAATATATATACACATACATATGAGAAATAATTGAAATGTAGGTCTTGTAAATATTTACAATAATCCTACTTAAATGAGGGAAATTGAATATATTTTGAATAGGGAATAGTAATGAGAAACATCAAAGCCATGCTTATTTATTTTCTTATTAAGTATCTCATGTACATTCTAAGCAAATTTTTTTCTTTTTAATTTCATGAAAATAAAAATTAAATAAGAAAATCAAGCAAAATAATTCAGCTTTTGTTTTTCACACAAAAAGTTCAAATAAATTGAAGTAAGTCCCAGAGAAGTATCTGGGAAGCAATTATAAGGTGCCTATTAAATAAAAATAATGAGTACTTGGATAAGAGAGAACATTAATTGCAAATAATTAGATCATCTAAGATGGAAACTCTTTGTGAGTCACAATAAAACTGTGCTTTCTCTATTAAGTCAAGTTTTCCATCAGATTAATAACATATTTTAACAAATCCTTATCCTGCAAACTTGTATATGGGTGAGAAAGATTATGTGTGTTTATTTGGGTGTGCTTGTGTATGTGTAAGTGCAGAGTAAGGGTAGCAATTCATCCACCATTGATGAGTAATAATGAAATTATTTTATTTCTTTCCTCTGAATCCTTTTGGAGTCAAGAAGAACAGTTAGTAAAACAAAGCAAGATAAAATAGGTTCAAATTATTTTGAGTAGCAGCATATGATTGTATTCTAATTCTAAAGTTAATGATAATGGCTAGAAATATAGTAACTATCAAATATACATTTAGTGTTTGTAACAATGTGATTTAACATAATTTAGTGTCAAAGATAGCACTTTTTAGTGGTAAGATAAATTACTTGCTAGAGATGGCTAGGCCTGTGAATAACCCACTGTTTATCAATGTTGATCAAATTTACCATCTGGAGCAGCGTTATGTAATCAATAAATATTTATTGAATCTGGAAAGAATTGAAGGAATGGAAGGAAGGATGGACAGAAGGACTGATGGGAGGGGAGGAAAGAGGAAGGGGAAAAGGGAGGGAGGGAAGAAGGGAGAGAAGGAAGGTAGGAGGCAGGGAGGGAGGGAGGGAAAAAATTTGAAAGACAGTAAATTATACATTTTAAAAACAATCCCTTAGGAATTTAAGACTAATTGTAGTAAGTAGACAAATTTTTTAATATCAGAGATTTAGGACCTCAGTAAGAATTCCAATATAGTAATATATAATTTTCCGATACAACCAACTTACTAAAATGAAATCTAGATTAGCTAGGCTTTTTGGGGGGGAAAGGACTTCTATCAAACGGAGATGAATGAGAAGGAAAACATTCGGTTTCAGAAGCATAACATTGAAAAGTTTTCTGGGTTTCCTTTGGATCAGGAAATATTCAATTCAATGTTTTTTACCTCTTCATTACTCATTCTTCATGATGAGAATGAAGACCCCTGAAGTATTTCAAGATCCTGAATTGACAAGGAACATCTCAGTATGCTTTTCTTCTTAAGACAGCTAAGCTCATAAACAAAAATATATTTACAACAATTGGAGATCTTTTGCAAACCCTATGCCAAGAAGAATATTCAAGTTATACAAAACTCAGTTCTAAAGCATATTGGTCAATCAAGCTTTTCATTACATCTAAGAGCTACCACATTCTTTGGGAAAGAACTCCACAAGCTTTGAATATTACACTTTGATTTCACATTCAAAAGCAATCATTATTTTGATCATTACAATATTTCATTTATATCTTCATTCCATAAGAAGATAGAATTAGTGCGCTGAATTAAACAATTGCTTAAGAATAATTTCACCCTACAAGGATAGCTAATGTTCTCATACTTTCTATAATAATGATTACTTTGCTCAGTTAAGGAACATTATTTTCAAATATCAAGAATAATATCCTTAGAAAGTTTGGGTCATCCATGATGCTAGAAGGAGTGCTAGAGGATAAAATGGGTGACTGTATAACTCAGTGAACTCTGGGGTGGTTGAAGATTGTGGTTAAGAATACAAATATAAGAATGTTCTTTCAGGATCTATAGCAAAATTATGTCACTGGTACAAGGTATTGACTATGGGGTGATATATGGGGAAAAAATGCACCTAAAGCATATGAATGTATTTGTGTTGTCATAGGTATGTTTTCATGATATATAGAGGCCCACAAAATAGCTAAAAATTATTAAACTTCCATCCTGGAGAAGTCCTGCTATTTTCTGAAATAAGATTGCAAAAATCTCTGAAATGTGTAAGCTGTGCCTAACAAAAGAAAACAGGCCTATATGCCAAGACCTCAATCTTAATGCTTGTACTTATGAACTTTATTCCTGTAAAAATGAACCTTAGGCTAATTATAATAATGCCTAAGAGTTACCTCCTGAAAGTCTCCTTGTTACTCAAATGTGGCCTCTCTCTAAACCGAACTCAGCAAATTAACTTACTACCTTACTCCCGACATGGGACACCATCCCTGGGGATGAGCCTCCCTGGCACTGAGGATTATTACCAAGTGCTAACCAGTAATGCATTTGGAAAAAGACCTTGACCAAAAGGGAGAAACATTAAATTAAAAAGAGCTTTTATGGTTAAGAGAGTTCAAAGTAAATCGGGAGATCATTCCAGAGGTTAAACTTATGCAGGTCTCAGGCAGATTTCACTAACTGCCACAGTAAACAAAACCTCAAAAAAAATTGCTCCTGAGTGCTCTACAGACGTGTGGACACTAGAGCCAAAGCACATAGCTGCATGAAACCAACACCTCCTTGGCAGACCCTATTTGGGAATATATGACAATTTATTTCCTCAATATAACATAGTTACACTCATTTATAATTCCCCTACTCATGATTCATCTACTCCTTTTATATGAACCTATAATTCTCAATAATATATAACTTAGAGACATATCTTTTGATTATTCATATGCTGGTTGAGCCCTGAATCCCAGCAGAGTTGGGGCCAACTCCTACTCTCCTGTTCTTCAGGCTTGCCCTGGACAACTGACAAAAGGATGAGGATGGACAAGTACCATCCCAAAAAACAAGGAGAATCTATAACTGCAAGCAAAACAATTCCTTCCATCTGTCCAAAATATTTAAGTTCTCTCTCAGCCTGAAGCAGTCAGAATGGACTTAATCCCAAATCCCTCAATCTTGAGGAATGAACAAATATAAGGGGGAAGGGAGAGGATGTAGCTCAAGTGGTTGAGTGCCTGCTTCCCACATACAAGGTCCCGGGTTTAATCCCCGGTACCTCCTAAAAATACATATATTTGGGGGACGTGTAACCACAGACCACAGTAGATTTATTGATAATGTAGTTATTATCTTGTGCTAACAGAAGAACGTGTGGCATTGATATAAAGATAGTGGTTGCCAGGGGTTCAGAAGGGAGGGGGAGGGATGAATATGTGGAACACAGGGCATTTTTAGGGCAGTGAAACTGTTCTGTGTGATACTGCAATGACAGACACATGACATTATACATTTGTCAAAGGCTATACAAACTGAACAGACAGCACAAAGTGCAAACCATAATGCAAACTATAGACTTTGGTTAGTAGCAATTGCTTCAATATTGGTTCATCATTTGTAACAAATGTACCACACTAACGTAGGATGTTATTAATAGGGGAAACTGTGTGTATGAGTGTGTGAGTGTATGTGTGTGTGTGGGGTGATATGGGAATTCGCTCTACTTTTGGTGTAATTTTTCTGTAAATCCAAAACTTCTCTAAAAACAAAGTTTTTTATTACAAAAAAAGAATAATACCCCTTAAGTTTGTTCTTGGTACTTGAAAACCATGACGCAACTCAGGGAATGTGCTCTATTCTGCAGAGACAAAGAATCCACTTCCGTCAACCTGCAGAAACCCGTCCTACTCCAGGATGCTGGTGTGTGTTTTGGTTGCTGTGTTTTATTTTTCTCCTCAGTCTGACTTGTCTGTCTTTAAGCCTGGGCTGCCAGAAGAGACAGGTGGTGCATGAAAGGTTACTTAAAACAGTGCCAATTTTAGCTCTGCAGCAAACTTGGGTCAAATCAAGTGGAAACTGATGGCAGTGTGGGAGAGAAGTAAGAGAATTAGAAATGGACATGATCTTTTACAACATTCAGAGGGTGTTTTAACATTTTCTTTTGTTCTGTCCGGATAAACAACAGAGACTTATAATATTTAAATAAATAAATTATATTTTTGTTATATTCTGTGTCAGGCACTGCAATACAGTTAGTCTTCATTACAATCGTGTGAAGTGGCTATGATTGTACACATTTTACAGAAGAGGTATCTGAAGCTTAGAGTACTGCAGTGATCTGCCAAAGGATGCTTATTGCTAAAAAGTGACAAATTTCAGATATATAATAGAGTAATGGTCTCAGCAGGGGGCAGTTTTGCTCCTCAGGGGACAATTAGCAATGTCTGGAGACATTTTTAATTTTTAAAACTGGGGTAGGTATACTACTGGTATCTGCTAAGTAGAGTCCAGGCATATTGTCAAGTATCCTAAAATGCACAAGACATTATCCAAACTCAACGTTGGACATCAAATGCCAGATGTGCTGATTTGCAAAACTTTTAAGTAGAGAGATTCAAACTCTAGGTTCAGTAGCCTCCTTATCAAAGCACAGTTTTCTCCTGTGAGGCAAACAATGACCCCATCAAAGCAATAATATGGAACATAGATTTTTAGAAACTGTATAGGATAATTAAGAGGGGTGACCCAGCCCAGGACTCCAAAGAGAAAGCACAAAACAGAGAACTATTACATCATCATTTATACAACACATTTATTAAGTCTCTAATCATGCTGTCTGGGTATAGATGGAAATGAGCGATTAAGAGTCAGCTCTTCCTTTCAAGTGAGAAGAGACCCATGTGTGTGCATGTATACATGTATGTATGTAAATCTATATACATATAGATATACATGTATGGAGATAGAGCTATATCGAAAAATAACTTATATAGGAAGCTTATGGAGTAGATAATAAACAATGTTCAGAGTATTTACCATGTTCAGGTGTAACTATAGTTAGATACTATTATCATCTTCACTTTACAATGAAGAAACTGAAGTCCAGCAAGCTTAGTTAACTTTCCAAATATCACACAGTATGTTGTAGAGCTCATATAAACCCAAGCATCTGGCTTCAGAACCTGTGTTCTTAATGACTATGATATAGCTAAACTGTTAGAGGCTGCAACAGGAATTCAGAGGAAAAACACTTCTCAGAGAAGGCTGCACTGACTCAAGGTAGGCTTGTAGGAAGGGGAGTCTTAATTAATTTAGAGGAGTAGGGAGGCATTTCAATAAACTAGAAAGTCTAGGAGAGGAAAAAGTATTTGTTATATTTGGAAAACACTAGTGAGTAGAAATATTGTAGAGACAGTAGAGATATATCTGCAGCTGGCCCAAAAACACATGGCATAAGGTCAGCAGGTGAGCTTACTTCTTACTTCACTGAAAGGTCAAGATCTTTCAATGTAATTTAAGTTGTCTTTCACTGTACTTAGAACTTCAGTATCTTTTCCCTTTGATTTCTTCCACTTTAACAAAATGTTTCCTCTGCGTGTCCTCTATACCAGTGATTCTCAAACTTTCTCAATCAAAAGCAAAAGTAAGCTACAAGAAAAGAAAGGAAAAGAAAAGAATAACACTTTACTGTTCTAATAACTATCTTCTTTGCCTCCTCTTTTCAACAACAACAAAGGAATTTCTAAGACATAAAGGACCAGGTATAATGTTTCTGTTTCTATCTCTTTTATATAATATTTAGATGAGAAAAGTAGCCCAATAGTAGGTTTTCTAAAAATTTTAGTCATTCAATAAATATTTATGGATTAAACACCATATGAGTCCATGTCCAAGTGCTGAGGATACAATTATGATGAACATGTAAAACATATTCTGTGCCTTCATCAAGCTTGTGTTCTGGAGAGAGAAACATCCAACAAACAAATAATGTATAGAATATTATACACTGTTGAAAAGAAACAAATATGGTACCATGAAGGAGTGAGTGGAGATTGCTGATTTTTCTATAATGGCTAGAAAAGACATTTCAGAGAAGATGACCTTGTATAAGGGCCAGCCACACAAAATACAGTGTGCTAAGTTTCTAATATGAGAAAAACGTAATATATTTGTGAAACTAAATATGGCCAATAAGGCAAGAAAATTACAACATTAGATTGGTAATGTAAATTCAGTTATTTTTCCCAATTCTTTACCCCTACATCCACAATCTTTACCATGTAATACTGCATTTCCTTCTACAAAGACAATGTACTTCCATGCTTCTTGACTTTGGACTCAACTATATGACATTCGTTGGCCAATGGAATATGAATAGAAATGGCAGTGTGCCAATTCTGATTCTGAGCCTTATGGAGCATTGCACATTTTGGCTTACTGCCTTGCACCTCTGCCATCTCCATGAGAAGAACCAGTTATGTTTAGGTCACAAGTCCAAGAAGAATGAGAGGCACATGAAGCAGAACCACCTGGCTGATTGACCAACCTTCAATTTGAAGGAAAGTTGCCCAGCTGACTCCACCAAGAGCACACTACCCCCAGTCCATGAATTCATGAAGAACCCAACCAAAGATCAGTAGAACCACTCCAACCAACCCACAGGCATGTTAGGAACAAATACTTAATTTTGTATGCCACTGAGATTCTTTTTGGTTTTTTTTTTCCTTGCTTGTTTATACTGGAATTTATTTATTTTTAGGTCTTATATATGGTAATGCAGTATTTTATTTATTCTAATATTTGGGAACATTTACAATATTAATGGAACTTCATCTAAGAAGTTTAATTTACATTTTTTAAACATCTCAATATCAGTTATTAACTAGAGACAGTGTCAAAATAATTATGGTCAAAATTATTACATCAAAAACTTAAAAATAAATGCTTGGTGTTAATATGTCTATGTAAATTCAGTTTTTGGTGTAAAGTTGTTTGGCTGCAAGAAAAAACATTTAGTTTACTTCACTTACAGGAATATCTCTTAGCTATGATGGCTTCTTGATATTTCTTCTGCCCTTGATTTTTAGTACAGTTACCTGTGATTATATGAATGGGGTTGGGTGGAGAGGCACTCATCATGTTCATTCCAAGTAAGAGTATGTAACCAATTACTACAGTAATAAGAAGCTAAGTAGTGCAACTGTCCAATATTTCTGAGTCCAAGAGGTTAACCTAAGGAGTTTAGCCTAGATTCATGAATAAAACCCAACACAGGATATAGTATGTATTAGTCAGCCAAAGGGGTGCTGATACAAAATACCAGAAATTGGTTGTTTTTTTATAAAGAGTATTTATTTTGGGTAGAAGCTTACAGTTACCAGGCTATAAAGCGTAAGTTACTTCCCTAACCAAAGTCTATTGCCACGTGTTGGAGCAAGATGGCTGCCGACATCTACGAGGTTTCAGGCTCCCTGGGATCTTCTCTTCCCTGAGCTTGCTTCCCTCCAGGCTCAGCTGCTCTGCTAGCTCCACAAGGCCAACTGTAGACTATCAGATGAATGGCTGGTCTCTCCTCCTGCGGCCTCTGCCGTGTCTAATCGAGCCTTCTCTCTGCTCCTCTGTGTGCTCACTTCCCGGCTCCAACATTAAAACTCCACCTAAATCCTCTGTTCTGCCCTGTAGTTTTCTCTGTGAGTCCCCATCCACCAAGGGAGCAGGGACTCAACATCCTGCTGACATTCCCCAATCAAACTTACTCATTATTTAATCAAGTAAAGGTGATACCTCCAGACAGATCAGTTTACAAACATAATCCAGTAACTATTTCTGGAATTCATAAACAATACCAAACTGCTACATAGTATGAAGTCAATTCAGGAGCTTAAGAAAGGAACAAGGCATAAATTGCTCTTTCTGGCAATGGGGATGGTGAATTTTCCATCATTTTTTCCATGGCTTTAAACAATTTCAGCACTGAGTCCTTGGCTCAAGCGCAGACCGGGGTAACGCCGGCAGGAGAGAGAGGGAAAATGGAGCAGGCAAGGAAGGTGCAACACAGGGGCATGGCGACCCTTGCTGGGAGAGGATGTTGGTGTAAGTTGTTTAATTGATGCCGCAATAGATGGCCAATATAGTAGACAAGGTTGGCCAGGCATGTTTTGAAGAGTCAGAAATGGAGGTAAAGTTACAGTGACCAGGAAGTAAGAAAAACAAAAACAAAAACAATAGAACTTGATGTCATAGAAGCCAAGATAGGAAAATGATTTATAAAGTAGGAGTGTTCAACTATGGTAACTTAAGTCCAGTGAATGAAATAAAAACTGGTAAATGTCTGTTGCATTTGGAAGATCTCAGTCCTTACAGAGGTAATTAAATTGAACGGTAGAGGGAAAACCCATAATGGAGTAGGATGAAGAGTAAATGCAGGATAAAGAGGTGGAGATTTTATCTATAAACAACTCTTTCCACAGGAGGTATATTTGCTACCAGTTTTATTTAAAACTGTCTTATTTAAGACACATCTTTTCTTCCAACACCTAATAAAGTAATTATCTCCTAGCTATGTTATTTGAACTTAAATTCAAGAGTACTTCTAGATTTCTTAGAGAGTCTAAGTGGTTTCTTAAGAAAGTGTATTTTTCAATACCAAACAAAACACCTAAAATTATTAAACTGATACTCAGAGCAAGTTATATTAAAAATACTATATTATATGTGAAAATATTATATAAATAATAAATCACAAAATATGTATGTTAGTATTGCTTTCATGTTTTGTTTAACAATGAAGAAAGCTTGATATATATTTCTGCCTATATACTTAAATGTACTATTCAAATTCTAATTTTTAAAAATAATTTTGTGGAAGAAGGTGAAATATTGTTTCAGTGGAAAAAAGCAGTAAAAGAAAAACTAGGATTGTTACAGATGGATAAAACTACGCATGGAGGAAACAACAAACAGTGAAGAACCCTGTAGACAGTTGCTAAAATTAGTTTAAAGCCAATAGATATGAGACGAAGTTGGAATATAAATTGACAATAAATTTTTTATCAGAAAAATAACTAGCACCCTCAGCTCCATTAAAGCAAACAACAAATTTAGAAGGATTTGCATTCTGCACCTAATAGGCCATTAACATATTTTCAATTCAAAATTGAAAACAAGCAGAACAATCTTGTTTTATTATGTCTTATTTTTTACTAGCTAATGTTTTTCATAAAACTTCCAACAAAGAGTAGGCATTCTTGTACATATTTTTGATGTAGGGAAATACATACATTAAGGTGCCAAAGCACATCTAGGCAGTTGGTGACATCTCTTCCTTTGAAGCACAAAACCTTTATATTTCTGCCAGATCAATGAATCTGGCACATTTCTAATCTGATGGTAATTTTTGTCAGTCTGAATGCTAAAAAAGGTAAATTTTTAAACCACTGAAAACCAGATATAAGCCCATTACTGATACCTGATGTGTTAATAATTTTTAAAAGAAGATGCTCAAACTCCTGCCAGCAGTTACTTAAAATATCATCTTCCCAATCATCCAGGATACATGAGTACAAAAGCAGGGATAGGATGGGGAGAGACAAGAGAGAGTGATAGTAGATAAATATGCACAGATCTAGACTTCAGATGCCCCAAGCAGAGTAATAACTGATACACCTTCACACTGATTTCATTATATATTTATTCAACATTTATTTATGGAGGTCAGGATAAGCAACTGTGAGAAATGGTTTATTTATTTGTTTGCTTTCCACTTGAAGGACTGTCCAATGCAGTGAGAGTGTGACCAATTTAAAATTCACATCTTTATAGGAGACTTGAGTTAGCAGACACCATTTTTTTGTTGGTTTGTGTTGGCCATGGGGTTGCACTGTTTGGCTAATCCTTCTAGAGAACCTGCTGTGGAGAGAATACAGACTGACAGTTTCCAGTGTCCCTGTGATCCACCATGGCCCCCATGTCAGGGCCGTATTTCCCCAAGACTGCTTTCAGCAGTAACTGGCAATGGCAAGAGTATTAGAACTGGTACATTTTTGCCTGACATGGGACTCCTCAAGGGCAACATTTACTGAGGATTCCCCGTCATCTTGGCCTAGATTTTCAACTGCACTGCCATCTGAATCACTTCCTACACAATCTTTTTCCCTTCTCTCTTTCCTTTCATGAGTAGCAGGTTTGCGTTCAGAAATAATTTTGATTCACATGGAATTGACAAAAATATTAATTTCCAGTTTTCTGCAGAATTATATGAACACTCCTATTCTCTTTTGTAATATATTCTGAAGAGATCTGGATCTTCTGGACATACTGCAGAATATGACATTGATTCACTTCACTGATGACATCACGATGATCAGGTAGGATGAGAATAAAGTAGACAGTACATTGGAGAGCTTTGTAAGACATGTGCTGCAGCAGTGAGGGATAAGCGCTATGAAGAGTCAGAAACTTCGGAACCTACCATTTCATTAAAATTGTTAGGGTTTCATGCTCAAGAGCATGCCAATTTATTCCTTCCAAACTAAAAGACAAATTACTGCATCTTTCATTCACTGCTCAGAGAAGGAAGCACAGCATCAGCAATGTCTCTTTGGGTTTTGGAGGCAACACATTTCACACGTAGGAATAATGTTATGTTCCAGTCTATATATTCTGTGGCATGGAAGGCAGCCAACATTGAGTGGGGCCTGGAGTAGAAAAGATCTCTTTAGAAAGTCCAGATGTCCCTTGGGCCATAATATCTGGCAAATCCTGTGGTGTGGGAGGTGGATTCTGGTAAAATGAGGCCAACAAAATGAATGAAGCCAAAAACAAAATTAATCCAATTATGGGTCTCCCTATAAATCTTCAGCACTTATCTTAAGCACAAGGACATTTTCTCCTCACTGGAGTTTGGGCAGTACTGATTTTTTTCTTCTAAAATGTTTATTGATTTAGATGTTTTGCATAGCATAGATTATTAATGTGTGGGTTGGGTATGTAGTCTCTCTAAAATACTGAAATTCTTAAAAACCACAACTGTTAAAAATATAGATATAGCAAATATGATATACTTGTCATACCAAAATAGGGTAATTAAGGATATTTTGATTATAATAAATTGCAAAAGTTCAATTTCCTTTAGAGGAATTAAGTAACTATGATAATTTATAGAAAGCATGTAAAATTTAAATTTATTCAAATTGCACTTTGAGGGGAGCGAAAAACTATTTTAAATGAAAACTAACAACTAAATCCATATTATTTTCCTAATGAATGTTAAGCAAATCATCAGAAATTCTGAACTTGTGGTGGGAGAGGAAGAGTATGAGCAGGTGTAAACTATTTTCCAAAAATTATTTTACAAGAAATGTCTTATTTCTTTATTTTCTTTTAATCTAATTAAGTACAATGGAGGCTGTTTTGGTTTGCCAAAGGGCTGCCGATGCAAAGTACCAGAAATGTGTTAGCTTTTATAATGGGGATGTATTTGAGGTAAAACTTAAAATTCCATGGCTGTGAAATGTCCAAATTAAGGCATCAGCAGAGATGCCTTCTTGCCAAAGTCAGTTGCCACAAGGTGAAACAAGATGGCTGCCAATCTCTGCCAAGTCTCTGCCTTCCCCTTCAGAATCTACTGTCTACTGGTGCTAGCTGAGGGCAACCAGGCATAGGGCTTGCCTCTTTTCAGGCCTCCACTATCAGTCTCAGCTGCTCCACTTTCTTCCCAACTTCAGCTGAAAGATAAGACATGGCTCATCTCTCCTTGGGCCTCAGCTCTTTGAGCCTCTTGTTGGCTTCTCTTCTTGCAGCTCAGCTGTGGGCAAAACTGGAATCCTTTCTCTCATATGGCAGAATCAAATATGACTGCTCCCTTTTCCTTTGTGTCTGTCTCTCTCTGTGTCTCCATATGTATCAGACCCAGCCAAGAGACTGTCTAGAGAGATTGGATACATAATGTCCTTGCTATCCATCCGTCAAGGTAGAAATGAAAGGTGTGGAAAAATAGAATGGGAGAAACACCCTGAAATGGATGGATGACTAGAGTGCATTGGGACTAGCCAGTGGTGCATTTTCCTCAAAAGGCAGTAAGCCTCCAGCTTTAGGTTAACAAAATAGCATCTATCATGATGTGGGAGCATTGTTCAGCACTGGCAGAAGGAAGTGCCTAGAAAAATCTTTTGAAATGCTTTGGGTTGTCCAAGCCCTGTGTGAAGCACGCAGGGGACCCAGGGGCTCCTGTGTGCCCTGGTTGAAGAGCAAAAAATGAAGAAGTTTGGTGAATCTGCAGAGATCTGGGATCAGGACAGAATGGACACTGTGTGTGAGGACTTTCTCATCAGAGACAGATTGCTCTTATGACACCTTAATGACTGAGCAGGTCGAATCACCTCTCAGCAATTGCCAGTCAGAGAAGAGCCCAGACTAGCAATACCACAGCACTTGCTAAGGAGGATCAGGTCACTGTATGGATCAGTGACCGAGTCTCCATTTCCCACCTCACTCAGCTACAATAGCATACAAGCCCTAGCTTTCATTGCATCTAAAACTATTCTGGAAAGGAGTAGGAAGGAGAGGGAACATGCCTTTAAGATTTGTTTTGACCTGAAAGAAAGAGCAATTAAAATATCAGATTGGATTGAGCTTACCAGACTGAATTATATTTACTATTTTTTTTTCTGGAATGGATATTTGGTAATATATATCTCAGTGGAATGGATGAATATGTAATGTGGTGAAGGGATCCTTTTAAGGAAATTTAGATGTTGTAAGAAATAAGCAAGGTATATTTTCTATGTACCTCTGAGTATAAAGTATAAATGTGTGATCCCATCAACAATAACATGAAACTCCAGGATATAGCCATAGACTTAAGTGACCAGTATAAGGCCAGATGGTCCTGATCTTGTCAATGTAGCCAACTTCCCAAAATGTTGCCCCCACTTTCAAACCAGGACCAACCAGGGAAAGCCAAAATATAATCCCAAAACCAGTTACATAGGCTGCCCCACTTCTAGTTAACCTATCTCCTGCTTCCCCATGCCAGCAATTTCCAGTCAGGGTATACCTGAAGTCTTCCATATCCCACTCCTTTGCCTGCTTTTGAATCTCTCTCAAATGCAAGTGATGCTGAATGATTCACTTGCTATGGTAAGATTTGAATAAATAGCCTCTGTTTATTCTCATTTAAGTGTTTTTCATTTATTTCCACACACTCTAGCCTGTAGCTGATTGCAATAGCTTTCAAAGAAACATCAAAATAAAATAAAAAGTATTTGTAGATGAGAAATAATTTAAAATGGTTGTGGTTAACTTATTACTAATAATTTTCAACAGTGAAAGATGTGATGACAGTTCACAATAAGAATAAGACAACTAAAAAAGGAATTTGGATATTTTTGTGATATGCAAAACATGATGATAAAGTCAACACAAAAAAGTTTTAGATAAAATATCTATAAAAATAATGACTATATTTTTAAAAGATAGCTATATTTAATTTATAAAAATGGGTGAACATAATATTCACAGGGAAAAAAATCTGAGATGTAATATATAATCCTGAGACAATATACATTAATATGTCAAGCATATAATAAAAATATAAGAATATTATATCAAGAATATCATCAGGTAAGAGATTTAAAAGTCTGGAGTAGTTGGTAAAGATCTATGTATTAATAAAACTCCATAGGTCCTGATGTAATTTCCCAACTGAAAACCACTGGCCAAGAAAATGGCTAGATTCAAATTAAAGAGTAAAGTTGCAACCAAGTGACCCTTAAGAAAAAGTAACTGGAATTTATTACTGACAACACTATACTATTTTTGTCTAATATCAGACAGAGCAACAGAGGACTGTGATAAATAGAAACATATCATGGATAGCTAGGGCATTGACAAATCTGTAGAGATTTCACATCTGGAACGCATTTTATAAAATATTTGTATTGATAATATTTTACCCATTCAAAATTAGCTTAGGGAATACTGAGAATTTTTCTGATTTGGCACTTCTTCCCATGCAATGCACCAATAGTAACACATCAAGTAAACCTAATTATTGCTTGTATTTCTCTTTTTTACAAGGTGATAGAAGACTCTTCATGATTTTCCAGGGACCTCTGAGTAATCTCAAAGACACTTTAGGTGCAAAAAATATCCTGAAATTTCATTTTAATTTATTTTTCATTTCTGATTCAATTTTAGGGAAGCAAAAATCAAAAGTTGTGAGAAGATTTGAACACTTAAGATGGGAATCAGAACGTGAGTGCCTGAGGAACAATCAAAGAGTCAATAGAAACCATAGCAGGTTTCTGGTAAGACACCAAATTTTTGCTATTCAGGCAGATTACATACCAAAAAAGAATAGCCCCTGTAGCTGTTGGGCAATTTGATATAATTATGAATTCCAAAAATATAATTGGATCATGCTTGTAAACTGATCTGTTAATCTGGGCATGATTAAGTTATGATTAGGGCATTGATTGGGCCACGTTAGTAGGGCGTTGAGCCCCACCCCTTGGTGGGTGGGGGAAGAAAATATAAAAGGCATCACAAAGAACAGAGTTGTAGCAGTTTTGATGTTGTAGAGAAGGCCCCAGGAGAAGAGAAGTGAGCCATTCACCTGATAGTCTACAGCTGACCTTGTGGAGGAACCAGAATAGCTAAGCCCAGAGAGAAACGCAGCCCCAGGAAGAGAGGAACCCAAGAAGCCTGAACCCTGGCAAATGTTGGTAGCCGTCTTGCTCCAACACATGGCAATGGACTTTGATGAGAGAAGAAACTTATGCTTTCTGGCCTAGTAACTGTGGACTTCTACCCCAAATAAATACCCTTTATAAAGACCAACCCATTTTTGGTATTTCACATTAGCACCCCTTTGGCTGACTAATACAGAATTTGGTACCAGAAGTGGGGTAGTGCTTTTGTAATTACCAAAATGTTGGAATGGTTTTATAAATGAGTAAGGGGTATTTTTTGGAGGAATTGTGAAATGCTTGATGGAGAAGTCCTAGATCACTTTGAAGAGACTGTTGATAGTAATATGGATGCTAAGGAGACTTTCTCTGATGCCTTAGAAGTAAATGATGAAACTATTATGGGAAACTGAAGGAAAGGCGATCCATGTTTTAAAGTTGCAAAGATCTTAGCAAGATTATCTCCTGGTGTTATATGGAAGACAGAATTTGGAAATGTCAAACTGAAGCATTTAGCTGAAGAACTTTTCAAGGTAAACTTGGAGGATGTGGCTTGGCTTCTCCTTGAAGCTTATAGCAAAATACTAGATGAGCTAAATACACTAAGGACTGAACATTTGGGCACAAAGAAAACAGTAACTGATTCTGGAACTTCCAAGTTTCTGGAAATCAAATTCCTAGATGAAAATGCCCTATTTGAAGACTTTACTAAACTTGGAACTTGTAAATCAGAATTGAAGATGCAGTTATCTAGGAAAGACTTGTGGAAAGTCTTACTGTCTGATGGCTTGGACCCCTGCTCCCTGAATGCTAAACCAACAAAGTTTTTGAGAGAGCTGTATGAACAAAACCACTGTCAGCTTGGACAAAAGAGGACATGGAAAGGAGAGATTGAAGGATAAATAGCTTTAAGAAGAAAACCATGGAAGCAGAGATCTGGAATTAAGACATCTCCTTGGGCCAAGAGAGGAGCCCCACCCATGTGTACAGAAAGGGTGAGTTTGCCCCTGCAGTTGAAGAGGGTGGATGTTCCTACCTGATGTTCTGGGAAAGTTTTGATGTCCCATGGTGCAGAGAGGGTGAGTTTTCCCCAGCAGTTGAAGAGTGTGGATGTCCCCACCCAATGTTCTGGGAGAATTTTGCCATCCCAGAGTGCAGAGGGTGAAGCACATTCCTCAAAGATTAGGGCAGCTAAGGTCAATACCCCATAGGTCTGAGAGGGGTGTACTTGTCCCCCATGGATTAGAGAAGGTCAGGTGGTCAACCCATTGCTCTGGGAGGGTTGAACCTGTATGCCAAAGGTTAGGGAAGGCCAGGTGGTCAACTCATTGCTCTGAGAGGGTCGAACCTGTATGCCAAAGGTTAGGGGGAATGTTGTCTTCACCTCACTGTACTAGGGGACTAAGACTCTAACCAAAGATTGGGTAAGTTGGGGCAATCACCCCAACACTCTTGGAGGATGAGGTCTGGAGGTTGGTTGATACCCAGATGCTTGATGAGGGTAGAACCAAGAAAATGACCATTGGGCAAGCCTGTGAAAAGGGTGGGTTCCATGTGGCCCCAAGGAGGAGAAACCATCGTCTTAAGAATGACTCTCAGACTTTGAAATCGAATGCAGGATGCTCTGCAGGTTTACTGAACTGTAGAGGATCCATGACTGATGTTTAACATCCCAATTTCTTCTTATGATATGAAAATGTTTATCCTTTGTCTTTCCATTTGTGTATTGGAAGCAGTTAAATTGTTTTGTTAGTTTCAGAGGTCTCCAGCAGACGGAATTTTGCCTGAAGACAAACTGTATTTCTTTAAACTGCCTATGATATGATTTTGTACTTGAATTGTTACTGATTTAAGGTTTTTTGAATATTGTAATGTATTTTTGGAATTCAGAGGGTGGAGTGTAGCCATTGGCCAATTTAATGTAATTATGAATTACACTGTCCATTGTTGCAGACCCCAGGCTCAGTTGTACTACCAGCTGAGGTTCTTTTTGCCTTAATGCTCACAGCTTGTCAATTCAGCAACAATGTGTGTTCATGATGCTGGTCCATTGCATTCTACCCAGAATCTTAAATTCTTCTACACAGTCACTCTTTCAGATTATCTCCATGATGACACACATGAACAAGTCAAGAAAATCTTGCACTGCAGTTGGCTCTGAAGATAAATAAACAAACTCTGGTGACTATTTGGATTTCCACCATTTGTTGTGTTGGTTCACCTCTTACAAGTGAGAGGATGACCAAAAGGGGGTACTGAGAGGTTGAATATACAAATAGAAAATGCTCAAATCATATATAAAAATATCATATATAAAAATAAACCTCATACTTACTATCTAATACAACCAGTCCAGGATGCTAAACTACAATCCATGTAACAATCAACCCAAAATATCCAGGACTTGATCAATAACTGACAGCTTCTATAATTTTTGCCCCTACTTCCAACTTAAGACCAACAGAGAAAACCAAATAACCTCTCTGTATTAGTCAGGGTCCTCTAGGGAACAGAATCAACAGGAGAGATATCTGTAAATAGTATGAGATTTTACAAGAGCATCTCACGTGACTGTGGGGATGCACAAGTCCAGGTTCTACAGGCAGGCTGCAAACCAGGGCCTCCAATGAAAGTTCAATTAAGGTCTTTGATGAGTTTCCAGGACAAGATGGATGTCCAAAGACGAGCTGGGAAATTCTCTCTGAATGCTGAAATCACTTCCCCTTTTAAGAAATTCAACTGATTGGATAAAACATCACTCATTGCCGATGCTGGCAATCTCCCTGTTTGGTTGTAGATGTAATCAACCATCTATGCAGTAAACTCACTGTTGACTAAAGCTCATAAATGTCCTTTCATTACAATTAGCTGAGTGCTTGCTTGACCAAACAACTGGGTACAATTACCTGGCTGAGTTGACACATTAGCCTAACCATCACACTCTCTTAACAGATCATATAGGATGCCCAGCTTCTAGTTAGCCCACCTCCAACTTTCCATGCCAACAGGCTCCAGTCAGGGCTTACCTGTAGTCTTCCTTTTGTTCCACTATAAAGCTTCCTGCTCCTCTGTGTGCCTTGCAGTTTCTTCCAAGCTCTCTTGCTATAGCAAGCTCTGAATAAATAGCCTTATCTTGTTCTAAAATAAAATAAAAATGTAAAAAATGAGCAAATTTGCTAAGATTTTAATACTTTACATAATTTTTCAAACCCAGGTATTATAAACTGAGGAAAACAAAATTTCTTTCTGTTTTTCTTTTTTTAAGGAGCTACCAAGGACTGAACCCTGGACTTGTACATGCAAACCAGGCACTCAAAGCACTGAGATTTACCTGCTCCCAAAATTTACATCTAATTGCTTCATTATTCTCATTCACATATTTGAACAAACTTACATTTTACTTTAGGACCAATCTCAAAGGTCCACTGAGTCAGATCTAATTTCTTAACATCAATAAGATGTTATTGAAAAGCCATGTGTTCATCATTGACCTCTTAAAATGAATCAGTAAGCGAACATTTTTAAAAACTCAGTTTCAATATCCACTACAGTGAATATTAGTAGTTATAATACATCTAGAAGCTTTTTGGGGTCCTCAGTAAGCCTGAAAAGTAAAAAAGTTTTGGAGACTGAAAAAAACCCACTCCTTTAAGGCAAAACTACTCTTTTCCTTGAAAAACAAAATTACCGACACAGTTGTTTTTCTCTGAAACTACTCCTCCTAAGCATAGTCTAAACCACAGATTAACTATAATTTTTAACCAAATTAATTACTCATAGAAAACTGGGGGAGAGAGGGTTGGAAAATATGCCCTGCTTGTCATACACCAGCATTTTGTAGCAGATTAGCAGAGCTCATGAAGTAAACATATTTATTAATACATTCAAACATAGTAAACAAGAAGCAAAATAAGCATGTAAAAATTAGCAAAAATATATAAACTCAACTTAAGCTTAGTAATCAGTGTTTCAGTGTTTTACCGTACTGAGAAATGATCTAAGTATCCAATAAATATCAATTAGTTAGCTCAATTTAGTATCAGTCCAAGATTGTAAGTTACCTAAAAGTCTTTGAGACTGGGTTCAAGCTGACATACTACAAAATATAATTACTTTTAAAGTTTGCCAGAATAATGATTCAAAATGGTTAAACTCAAATTTATACTTTCATAATAATTAACATTTATAAAAGCAATGTCAACTTAATCAATTAGTAAATCTGCATGTTTCACAAGAATATACCAAGTATAACAAAAATGAACTCTTGAATTATATTTAACACTGATAACTCAGAGAAGAACAAAAACACTAAACTATTCTTGTTTGAGAAAGCCTTATGTGAACTTGAATCTCTAAAACAATCCTGAGTCGGTTTCTGGAAGGATACTTTTAAAATCTAGGACAATGTCATAGAAATTCAAATTTTTAAATATAAGCACTTATTTATTCTAAGCCAATCAGCATAGAGCTCTTTTAAGATATTTTATAATCTAATTTGGAAAAATTCTCTGGAGTTATGAAAATATTACACATCCACAATGAGAGATAAGGGCTTTTCAGATTTAGGGACACATAAGCATACACACAGGCACAGCTAGAGAGCTCAGAGCTTCAATTCTAGAATTTTAGTCATGTGTAAAAGTGAACATAAAATGACAGAATTCTCCAATCCATCAAAGAGCTGTTGTGTTTACAGTGGGTATGAATTCTTAATTGATTTGAGCTAAAAATATACAAAATAGAAAAGACAAACAAACCAGACTCTCTGTTACCTTTCACCCAACAGAGGCAATCACTCTATAAGCCGTCAATCCATTTACAGAGATCACCAAATCATCAGACCATCAAACTAAAAGAACCCAGTACCATTAATCAAGCCAGTAATAAAAAAGAATCAAAGTCAAGTCCTTACCATGCTAGGAATGGACAAGAATCCAGAGCATAGGCCCAAGTGTCAGAGTCGTCGTTGGTCCCTGGATTGCAAGTCAGGAACTTGTTATCTGGGCAAGGTCCAATTCCATTTGTGTCATGGTACCAATCTATTAAAGATAAAATGCACCAGATAATTAAGGAAATGGTTTAATTCAAGCTATTGCAAATTAGAGTACATTCATTAATGAAGAATGTCTCAAAGAAAATATCTTAGTTTTCCTGGCCACTATGACAAATATCACACATTGGGGTGGCTTAAACAACAGAAATTTATTGGCTTATAGTTTCAGAGGCCTGAAGTCCAAATGAAGGCATTGGCTAGAAGGCTTGCTTCCTCCCAAGGTCTGTAGCATTCTGACTGGCCAGCAATCCTTGGGTTCCTTGGCTTTTCTGTTACACAGTGAGGTCCTCTCCTTTCTCTTCCACATTCCTGCTAATTTCCAGCTTCTAGCTCTACCCTATGGCTTTCTTGATCTATGCCTGAATTTCTTCTGCTTATAAAGGACTCTACTAATCCGAATTAAGAGCCAACTTCAATCAGCTGGACCACACCTTAACTAAAGTAACATCTTCAAGAGATCTTATTTAAAATGGATTCATACATATGCAGATCAAGATCAAGGACATGTCTAAATTGGGGTACATAATTCAATCCACCACAAAAAGGAAAGGTTCCTGGAGTTTTATAGAGGAAACAAGGTAGTCATCAGCAAGTCTTATGGGAGACATAAGGATGGAGAGAGATGGGTCTTAGCTGAGTCATTGAGGACTGGTGGATGTGAGTCTCTTGCAGATAGGCTAGGCATTTCTTGGAACATAAAAGGGAAGAGAGATTTCAGAAAACAAAAGGGTTGGGGTATTCCTTAACTGTCAATGTTTTCAAGATGCACGTAGCACAACTAAAGTTTAACACTGTCACTTCCTTACTCATACTGATGAAACAAAACTATAGAAAAAATAATAATAGCATAGTGTTGTATATATTTGTAGCAATTTCCCCAAAGTCCTTGAAATCTTGATTTAATTGTTTAACAAACAGACAATGGTGTGGACAACAAGGTTTTTCTTTCAATCAGAATATTAAAAATTTTTCAAGACTATCTATGATACAGATATTCTCTATTGTCACAAAAGAAATTTTTATCTTTAAAACCAAGCAAAAAGTAAGTGAAAGAGTATAGTATACGTATATAGTGTACTTATAGTTATAGTACAATATAAATCAGAAAAAGAATAAAAAGAGAATGGAGACTCAAATTTGAGGAAAGATAAAATTAAGGAAAAAAGGTGTAAAGGAGACATAGAAGAGGAGAAGGGGTAAGAGTCACCTGCTGGTGATGGGATTTCTTTTTAGTTCCACACTCTTTTATATTAAGTAACCCATTGCCCCATTTGCCAGGGATCCTATGACAAATACCATAAACAGTATGGCTTAAACAACGGGAATTTATTGGCCCACAGTTTGGAGGCCAGAAGTTGAAAATCTAAGTATTGGCAGGCAAAGCTTTCTCCAAAGTCTGTAACATTCTTTTGGTGGCTTGCTGGCAGTCAGCCTCTGCCTCTGTCACATGGTGATCTACATCTTTCTGTTTCCTCCTGTGGATTATATTTCCATGTCCAAATGTCCTTTGCTTATAAGGACTCCAGTCATACTGAGTTAAGGCACACCCTGATTCAATTTGGCATCATGTAAACAGGATCTTTAAAGATCCTATTTACAAATGAGACCACACCAACAGGACTGGGGTTAGGACTTGAACATGTCTTTATAAGGAACATGATTCAACCAAACACATTGCTATTAGCAGCCTCATTCCTAATGCCCCCTTCCAAAAAATGAAAAACAATGTACTCTTGTGAAAAATGAAGAGGAAGCTAGAGTCATTGCATCTTTATACTACTTTAAAAAAAATCAACCCACCTATTTTATAGGATGGTAATTTGGTCAAGTGGCATTGTTCTCACTGTCCAAATTTTTAGAGCAGAATTTCTTATAAATGGTATTCTGGCCTTCTTTCTAATTACACAAATGTGAACACCTGCCATTATCCTGAGGCTAATTAGCAATTATAAAACAATTAGATTAGTGTAGCTTCCCTACTGTGTTCATAAAATTCTTAAAACTCAGCACAAATGTTTAATTACTGACAGTAAACCCAATACACTGTATCTTAGTAGAGAGGATGATCACCAAGAATGAATCCACTGCTAAGTACAGTACAATATGAGAGAGGGGACCTCATGTCCCACTGCAAAGTCTCCTACAAATGCCACAAATACAGAGTTACAAATAATCATAGGGAAATTGGTAAAATTTATAATCAAAACAATTCACAAGAAAGAAAATATAAATGGCCAAAATAAACTGGGAAAATGTTCAACTTTATTATAATAAAAATGTGATCTTTATCCCTCCAATAAAATTTACTACTCAGAATTGATGAGAAATGCAGAAGGCATTCATTCATATATACTGCTGGGGAGAACATTAATTTAAATAAAAATTTCAAAACTGTGCTGGACCATGTATCAAGAATATTTACAATGTTCATACTTTTTGTTATCAGTCAAATTTCTATAAGAGATAATTAAAATTGCAGAAAAAGTTTAACGTAAAATATGCTCTTTGCAATGTTATATTGGCTAGCCCAAATTGGCAAAAATCTGTTATGTAGTGGGATAAGTTTAAATATGCTGTGGTAAAATTCTATTAAAATTTTTTTCTAATTGAAAAATAATTTTTTAATTAAAATGTTTTAATTACTTGGCAAAACTCTTACAATTTAATAAGTAAAAGTGAGATATGAATATATATATTTTAATTAAAAAGACAATCACAAATGTTGGTGAGGATATAGAAAAATTGGGATCCTCATACATTCTTCATGGGGATTTGAAATGGTGCAACTTCTTTGGAAAACAGTTTGACAGTTTCTCAAAAAGTTGAACATAGAGTTGCTGTATGACCCAGCAACTCTATACTCAAAAGAATCAAAAGTTCATGCAAAAACTTGTACACAAATGTTTTTAACAGCATTATTCCTAATAGCTAAAAAAAGTGGAAACAACCAAAATGCCCCATCGACTGAAGAATGGAAAAACAAAAAGTGGTAAACCCATACAATGGAATATTATTCAGCCATAAAAAGGAAGTACTGATATAGGTTACAACATGTATGAACCTTGAAAACATTATTCTGATTCTAAATAAGCCAGGCACAAAAGGCCACATATTTTATGATTCCATTCATATGAAAGGTCTATAACAGGCAAATTCATAGAAACAAAAAGTAGATTAGTGGTTACCAAGGGCTAGGGAGAGGAATGAAGGAGGAGGGACTGCTTAATGGATATGGGGTTTCTCTTTGGAGTGACAAAATATTCTGGAATTAGGTAATGGTGATGGTTGTACCCTTTATGAATATACTAAAAAACACTGAATTGTACACTTCAAAAGAATGAATTTAGCTCATAAAAAGTGAAAAAGAAATATACTAAAACAATAATATAAATTACATTATATACATATATATTAGGAAAAATATTGTAAAACAAACTGTTAATGATGGATATATCTAGGTTTTTGAATTTTGCATTTCATGTTTTTTTAAATACAATTCCATATTTTCCAAATTTCCTATAAAAGAATACAGGTCTCTGGAGTCAGACATACATAAATTCATGTCAGAATATGCTAATAATTAGGTTTGCGTTCTTGAGCAAGATTTTTAATTCCTTTGAATTTATTGTCTATAAAGTTAGAACAATAACATTTTATACTCCCATAGAGTTGTAAATTTTAAATGCATGTGTGTATATGTATATATATACACACACACATAAATTCTAGTCATGTCATGTATTTTATGCATTTTATAATCAGGAAACCGTTTATTTTCTTTTAAAAAGCATTGCATCTTAGTTTTGTGAGCTCTGTGAGTCTGCTTTTCCTGACATTTCATTCTTTAAGTATAAAATGTGAGTGTAGGATTAGATGTGGACCAAGAATACCTCTTGCTTTAATGTTCTATGATTTCAGGGGAGTCATGATATAAATAGCTCATAATAAAGATTTTTAAAATATGGGCTTAATATGAAATGATGTGAGAAGGAATTAACCACTTAGAAACAGCAGTTTGGCAATGGCAATGGCAGGCACAAACTGAGGGATTTTAGGTGATTCCCCTACCCATGGTACCTCGAATAAAAGAAATTTACAGAAATTTTCAAAAATTTACAATCTGAAGAAGAAACCATTACATATGTGCAAAAAAAATAGCATCTACTAATATTTCTCAATCTGGTCTTTGGTTGTTCTGCAGTTTCTGTGAACAGTAGAGAGAGATCCTGTCCCTTTTTTTCATTTTTTTTTTTTTTCATTAAACATGCTCATTGGGAAAAAAAATTGCCCCGTTTCCTGGCTTCCATGGTGAGGAATTTTTTTTCTTGGCATATGCCTTGCCTCTCTTTGCCACTGAAAAGGTAAGATGATTTCTCTTGAAGGTAAAGTTGAGGTGATTCACCAGGTATATTACCAGGTATGCTTGGCTAACTTCTGCCATACTTTCTCTTGTGGGCAAGCTACCTACTGCAGAGATAAGCATTCTGCTACTTCTCCAGGGGCTCAGCCTCTGTGGAATGAAGTCCTGATCCAATTATCCAATGTTGCCAGCAGCTACAGGGCTGGTGGGGGCATTAGTCTGCCAAACAAACACTTACTACCATGGAGTAGTGTCTGTTCACTATCAGTAGCCAAGACTATATTTTGGCTCCCATGTTGTCATTCTTTTGGTTTACTTCTCAAGTTGTTCAGAAATGGATAGGAAGGTGCTATTTTGGATGATCCTTTAGAAATCTAAACAGGAATACTGCTGAGATGTTCTAAGGAAGAACAGATCTTTAGAAAATGGTGAATGGGAAAAGAGGAAAGCACAGTATAATCTACCCCTAAGCACCCCTAAGCGGATCATTTTCTGTCAAGAAAGGTAGAAAAAGGTTGGAACCATAAGCAAAGAGTGTTTAATGACTCAGTCAACTTAAATTAGCTGTGCAAACATCTCAACAAATTGAATGAGGCCACAAGATAGATTTCAAGATTGATCGAACACTTACAAGCTATACCTTAAAACGTGCATAGCAAAAGTACGTTTTAATAACATTTAGTATACATATACTTAATTAGTGAAAGAATGGAAACCTATGAAATTCTTCATTTACAAGTAATGCCAAAATGAAAACGTATGCATATCTTCACCCCACACTTAAGTCAATCCTAACCAAATGATATGAAATCACAGTCTTAGATTGCTTATTTCCTTTTCTGTTTATTTTCCTGTTATATTGAAACCTTTGTGCAGATAGAAACAGAGCAGAATTTTATTTTTCAACAAAAGCAGATGATATCATATGTATTATTTAGGTCATAAAAGTTTTAGCCTGTTCTTTGCCTTTCAGTCTCATAAGTCTAATGACGTGGAAATTCCAGGGAAGCAAATATTGGCTAAATAATTTTTTAAAAAAAGAATTGAAGTAGTCTACAAAGAGTTTAGTCTTGCTCGTAAGATAATGAGTTTCTCATTATTGCAAGAGTCCAAATAGAAGCTGAATAATTGATCTCGTGGTAGAGATGATGGGGAAAATATTCTGCTTTAGATAGTTATTTGGATTAAATTACTTCTGCAATACTTTCCAACTCAATGTTTAACAGCCATACTAATATCTTTCTATCTTTACTGTTTTTAAAATTTGAACTTATAAATATTTCATCATTTCTTCCCGTTTTGATTAACTTTCTTTACCCCTGTGGTTAGAGAGGGACTCCAACCCTAGGTTTCTATGATTGGCCAAACATACAAAACATACCGGATACTGAACAAATGAGATCACACAGTTTATTATTCATATACACTCACAATCCAGGGGAGGAAGATGCTGCCCACTATTTAGGGCCATGCACATGGGGATTGCACCTGGGAATAAGAGTTGTGGGAGGCAGGCTTTGTAGTAACAAAAGTATGGGGCAACCCCTGTTTCCTGTGGGAGGATGTGATTGGCTTATTTGAATAATTAAATGGGCTGTTGGGAAACTGAAGTCTCTACCCAGGAATAGGCAGGCAGTGTGCTTAGACCCTGGGATAAAGAGGGTTGTTTTGCTAGGGAACCTAACCATGGGAGCAGAGTGGGCAGAGAAACTTACAGTTTGGCCATTTGAGGCCTTCTTGGTTTTTCTCAGATGTTAAGGCAGTACATAATACTAATTTTAATAAGCCTTACACCACACTTCCTTAATCATTGCTTAGGAATACTAAATGACAATCATATTTCTAATCTGTCAAGCAAACATTTTTTTTAGAATTTATGTGTTATTTTCATTTTAATTACCTCCACCTATGAAAAACTCTTACTTAAAATACATGCCAGTACATCCATTTATTTCACATTAAGAACTTTTACCTAATTGTGTTGGTCTCTCTTTGTAAGATGGCTATCCCTTACAGGATTTAATTATTTTAAGGTATAACTATAGTTGTTGTCTCACAGTCCCATCCTGTTAGAAAAGTGAAGAAATTGTGAAAATCAACACTTCTTTGGTGTACACCAAGGTTGGAAAATGTACAGCAAAAGTATAGCTATCCCTAATCCCTTGACCACTAATCCATCACTCTCTCCTGAGACAGAGCAGGCCCTTAGCATCCTGCTCAACAAAAGACAGTGAATCAATGCCAACAGAGTCAATTTGGTATATAACCAAGAGATGAAACCTAATTCCAATCTATGATCTACATGATGCCAAACCTCTAATTAATGTAATTTAAAAAAATTGAATCATTATTGACAGTGCCTCTAACATATAGCCTCTCACATGTTGAAACAAAGTTAGAGGGTTTTGACAGGATAATGAATGTGGTTCTGACTCTGGCAAGCAGCACATTAGCAAGTAGATTGCTACAAATGGCATACACCTGTGGGAACTCAGTAACTGGCTTGAGTAAACTTTACACCTTTAAATATAAGGAAACTATAGTTAAAAATTTCCATATTGAATGTTGTATTTTCATGAAAAATATTCAGTCACATTGTGTAAACACAACCCCAAAAAAGTGTGGTTTCCAGGAGGCCAAAATAGCTTTGTTTGTTAATTATTTCACTTCAAAACACTAACTGAGCAACTACTATGGGACAGATAGGTGACAGGAATAATTGATATAATTAAGACATATTCAATCAAATTTTGTTGTTGTTTAATTTTATTAATACAATTACTATTACTTAAACAGCACAATTATTTTAGGTGTTTTAGATTAATATTATTTATGTATTAAAGTATTCTAAAAAATGGATTTAAATTATCGGTCACTTGCATACTTAGCAGGACACAAAAGTCAAAATGTAACTACAGTCTTGCATCCAACATACTGCAATAAAAACTCAACAAGATACAAACTATAAAATTATAAATACATTTCAGCAAAAGAAGCAACAAGGAGAATAAATATTAAGAACAATGAAGAACTAGCATAACAATTCCCCCAAAATAGCCCAAGGTAGGAAAATGTACAATTTTCTTAGCCCAATACATGCCTGCTCTGTTTCTTGCACCAGTGGGTGCAAAAGAATGGCAGGAATTATAATATATACCCTACCTGATTGACAAGCAGGGGGAAATATTTGATGATAAAAAAGATTTGAAAAGACTTGTCCCTAGCAACAGAAGGCACATATTGGACATCTAACCAGAAAGTGTGATGAATTAGAAAGAAAACCAACAACAAAATAAACACTTGTGAAATTATACGATTGGCTGAGACATTGGGGAAGGAGGAGGCATCTAATCAAGAGATAAGAGAAATACATATGTGAATATGTATAAAATAAGTATTAATAAACACTCATTCCATCTTCACAAGGAGAAATGCTATAATAGAGAGCGATAATGTCCAAATATCTGACCAAATTGGCCTATACTGAAAAGTTCTCAGCCAGCACCATTTAAGTTAGTGTTACTATTTTAAGTGTAATAACTATAAGCCAATGATTACAGTCCCTAACAGTGACTTTCAAATATTATCTAAATATTTCAGATAAAGTTCCAAAAACTGAAAATCATTTAGGAATAAAAATACATATGAGAGTGGATTGTGGGAACATGGCCAATGGGTTAGATATGTAATTCTTAGCTCTCACTAAAGCAACAAAGAAAAAGCCAGAGGCTGCTGTGGGGAACTGCTTTGGGGCACAGCAAACCAGGACATTGCTTATCAACTCCCAGAAGAGTGAGGGTCAGAGACACGAAGAAGCCAAAACATGTAATTGTGAGTTATTAAACCTCCTGGCTGCAAGGAAGGCCTCCCCTCCCCGACCCCTGAAATGTTAAGTGAGGGTAAAATTCCTGGCAAATTGTATCTAACTGAGAGTAGAGCAGATGTCTACCTCCACAGGAAGTGCTCTCAGTCATCTAGGAGGTACTGGACAGACGGGGAAGCCAGGAATAATCAGGGGTTGCCTACCTCAGTGACTGGAAGGGGCAAACATACCCGGCCCTCAGGGCAGACAGACTAGGTGGAGACCCTAGCCCCCTTCTCCAAACGGGAGTGTGATGGCAGATTCCCTGCGAGGAAGAGGGGTCTGGGAGAGTGGAAAAAGATTTTTTTGTGGCGAGTTTAGCCAGCTAGGCCCCCCTTGAATATCGGAAGGGACCCCGAATCAACAGGGAGAGGGCAACGGGATCACCTCAGGCTGGCAGTCACACCCAGCCACCTAGGTAAAGAGAGGAATTACATCAGTGAGGAGGCAGAGACAGGCAAGGATCAGCACCACTCCAGCTGACTGCAGGGGATCTAATCTGCAGGAAGAAAAGGGGGCTGATAGCATTCTGAAAGGTTAACCCAAGGACCCAGAATAACTCAGTGGAAGAATTCCTGCCTAGTATATAGGAGGTGCCTGGTTTGATTTCTGGCTATTTCTTGAGAAGAGATACACTAGGTTATCAGGCATCCAGCTGAAAGTTAAGACAGGGAAAATATAGACATTTTCTTTTTATTAGCTTTCCTTGGATCTCTTATTTTTTTTTAAAAAAGTTCATTTTCTTTTATTTCCCTTACTTTACTCACTAAAACCCAGTCAAAACCTGCAGAGGGCAGGCTGCAGGGTGAGTGATTGAGGAACACCAGCAGCCTGAGAAGATCGTTAGGGTCTAAGGAAGAAGACTGTTTTTTGTGTGTGTGTGTTTTTTTTTCTTCGGTCTCCTTTTTTAAAAAATGAGTTGCTGCTCTCTTGTTTCTTGCTTGTTTTGTATCCCCTCCCTTTCTTTCTCTACTTCTTTATTTTTCTTTTTTTTTCCCTTTTATTCTTTTGATCTTTCTACTAATCTTTCTACCTACTCTATTTCTTTTCACTCCTTCATCTTCATATCTTTTGTTTTCCACTGTTCTTTCATTCCCTCTCTTTTATTTGGTCTCCATTTTTTCTTGTTTATATTTCTTCCTCTCTCCCTTCTTGTCTGTATACTTTCTTCTTTTTATTTTTTTCCTTCTCTTTTCTGTTTTCTTTTCCCCTCCTCGCCATTCCAGCATTTTAACTCATTCTCTCTATATTTTTCTCTATTCTGTTTCTTGTTTCATTGTTTCTATTCCATTTTTCCTAATATTATTCCTCTGTGCTTCTTATTTGTGTTAATTTTTCAATTGCCTAGGTCTTGTATGTTTGCTGTCCATTCTTTTTGTTTTCCTATATCTTTCCTTTTCTCAGATCCTAATTTTTTTTTCTTTCAAAGGAACATAGGCAGATCTCTCACAAAAAAATGCCTGAGTGGGGGCAAGATCCTGCCAAAATGAGCTCTTTTGGGAACCCACAAAGTAGGAGGCTTCAGGGCATAGATCTGGAGGAAGGTGGGTGAAGAGATAAATTCCTCAAGGTGCTGCTGGCTTGATTCTTGGTTACTGTGTTTCCTCTTCCTTGATTTCCCCTTCTCTGTGAATACCAATTTTGTATACTAGTGCTATCTCTTTTCATTTCCTAATTATTCTATCTTCTGCTTTCTGTTTTTCTTGCATTTCATATCTCTTTGTTTATTCTTCAGTTTTTCTGGTTTTTATTTCTACCTCATCAATACTGTTTCTTTTATTAACTTTTTTTATTTTGGTCTTTTATTTTCTCTTTCCCTCTCTCCTCATCATACTGGCCTTTTAATTCAGTCTATATATTTTTCTCTATTTGGTTTCCCACTTCATTATTGGTACCCCACTTTTTAATTCCTATTACTCTACAATGCTTACATGATTTAAGCATTCATTTTCCAAGATCTTAAGTGGTTCCTCTTCTAACAATTACTATTATTAATACTACTATCCTTTTACATTCCTTACCTCTTTCACTTTCTCTGGCCCTAATTTTTTCCTCTAAGGGAACATAGACAACAGCAATGGAATAGAATAAGAAGAACAAAGTGTTAAAGAGAAGACTTAACACACACACACACACACACAAGCAATTAAATAAAACCCTAGAGTAAAGAGAGAAGCTAATCAACTGAATAAATCCATCAAGATAAAAAGATGACCAGACAGCAACAAAAAATTACAAACCATACTAAGAAACAGGAAGACACAGCCCAGTCCAATGAACAAACTAAAAACCAAGAAGAGGTGCAGAACATTGAACAACTAATCAAAGATGTCCAAAGAAATACCATGGACCAACTTAATGAAATGAAGGAAGAGATCAGGATATTAAGAAGATACTGGTAGAACATATTGAAGAAATTGTAAACATACATAAAAAGATAACTGATATGATGGTGATGAATGGACAATACAGGAATCAAAAAGACACTGGAAGCACATAACAGTAGCTTTGAACAGGTGGAGGAAAGAATTAGTGATGTGGAAGACAGTACATCTGAAATCAAACAGATTGTAGGACAGATAGATAAAAAGATAGAAAAAAATCCAGCAGGGACTTAGGGATTTGAATGACAACACAAAAAGCACAAACATATGCATTATAGGCATCCCAGAGGGAGAAGAGATGGGAGAGGGGACAGAAGGAGTTTTGAAGGAAATAATGGCTGAACACTTCCCAACTCTATTGAGGGAGATGGATGTACAAGTCCAGGAAGTTTAGTGCACCCCAAACAGTATAAATACCATCAGGCTTTCTCTAAGACTTATACTCATCAAACTGTCCAATACTCAAGACAAAGAGAAAATACTGAAAGAAGCAAGAGAAAAGAGAACCATCACATACAAGGGGAGCTCATAAGATTAAGAGCTGAAACCATGGAAGCAAAAAAGCAGTGGTATAACATAGTTAAAGTACTAAAAGAAAAAAACTTCCAGCCAAGAATTCTCTATCCAGCAAAGCTGGAATTCAAAAATGATGGTGAATTCAAAATATTCACAGATAAACAGAAATTAAGAGTGTATGCCAACAAGAAACCTGCTCTTCAAGAAACAATAAAGGGAGTTCTGCAGGTTGAAAGGAAAAAAACAGGAGAGAAAGAGAGTAGGAGGGGAGTGTAAGAACAAGTAAAAAGACAAAAAGAGAAATAAAAATGACATATGACATACATAAACCCAAAGAAAATATAGCTAATGTAAATCATTCCTTGAGAGTAAAAACACAGAATATTAATGGATTAAACTCAGTGATCAAGAGACACAGATTGGCAGAATGGATAAGAAAATATGACCCATCTATATGTTGTCTACAAGAAACCCACCTTAGACCCAGGGATTCAAGGAGGCTGAAAGTGAATGGCTGGAAAACAATCTTACAAGTAAACTGTAACCAAAACTGGGTGGGAGTAGCTATACTAATATCAGACAAAATAGACTTTAAATGCAAAACTCAAGTAAGAGACAAAGACAACATTATATATTAGTGAAAGGGGTAATCTTTCAAGAAGAAAGAACAGTCATAAACATTTATACACCTAAAGGGGTGCCTCAAAATACATGATGCAAACACTGGAAAAACTAAATGGAGAAATAGTCACCTCTACAATTATAGTAGGGGACTTTAAACACCATTATCACTATTAGACAGAACATCTCAACAAAGAACCAATAAAGAAACAAAGACTTTGATTAATACATTAGAGGATCTGATCTAATAGTATATACAGAACACTACACCCAAATTCAGTGGGATATACATTCTTCTTGAGTGCACATGGATCATACTCCAAGATAGACCACATGCTAGGCCAAAGAAAAAAATCTCAAAGAATTCAGAAAAATTGAGATTATGCAAAGTAATTTCTCTGACCACAATGGAATGAAATAGGAAATCAGTAAGGGCCAGAGAACCAGATTAGGCACAAAGATATGGAAATTAAACAACACACTCTTAGACAAACAGTGGGTCAAGGAGGAAATCTCAAAAGAAATCAGTAACTACCTTGAAACAAATGAAAATGACAGCACAACATATCAAAACCTATGGGATGCAGAAAAATCTGTTACTGAGAAGGAAATTCATGGCCATAAATGCATATATCAAAAAAGAAGAAAGAGCTAAAATCGAAGACCCAACTGCACAACTGGGGGAGTTGGAAAAATAACAACAAAGTAACCCCAAAGGAAGTAGAAAGAAGGAAATAACAAAGATTAGAGCAGAACTAAATGAAATAGAAAATAAGAAAGCACTAGAAAAAATAAAACCAAAAGCTGGTTCTTTGAGAAGATCAATAAAATTGACAAACCCTTAGCTAAACTAACAAAGAAAAAAGAGAGAAGATGCAAATATACAAAATAAGAACTGAGGAACAGGATATCACCACTGACCCTATGGAAATAAAGAGTATCATAAGAGGTTGCTTTGAAAAATTTTATGCCAATAAGAATGATAATTTAGAGGAAATGGAAAAATTCCTGGAAACTCACAAGCAGCCTACATTGACAAAAGAAGAAATTGATGAACTCATCAGACCAAATACAAGTAAAGAGATAGAATCAGTCATCAGAATCCTCCCAACTAAGAAAAGCCCAGGACCAGACAGCTTCACAGGTGAATTCTACCAAACATTCCGGAAAGAACTAACACCAATCCTGCTTAAACTCTTCCAAAAAATAGAAGTAGAAGGAACATTGCCTAACTCATTCTATGATGCCAACATTACCCTAATACCAAAGCCAAACAAAGATGCCACAAGAAAGGAAAATTACAGACCAATCTCTCTAATGAACCTAGATGCTAAAATCCTCAACAAAATATTTGCTAATTTTATTCAACAACACATCAAAAAAATTATACACCATAACCAAGTAGGTTTCATCCTGGGTATGCAAGGATGGCTCAATATAAGAAAATCAATCAATGTAATACATCACATAAACAGATTGAAAGAAAAAAAAAATCACATGATTATCTCTATAGATGCAGAAAAAGCATTCAACAAAATACAGCACCTTTTCCTGATAAAAACACTGCAAAAGATAGGAATAGAAGGAAACTTTCTGAACATGATAAAGGCTATATATGAAAAACCTACAGGTAACATCATCTTCAATGGTAAAATCCTGAAAGTTTTCCACTAAGGTCGGGAACAAGACAAGGATACCCACTATCACTACTCCTATTTAAAATTGTGTTAGAAGTACTTGCTCAGCACTGAGGCAAGAAAAAGATATAAAAAGCATCCAAATTTGAAAGGAAGAAGTGAAAATTTCACTATTTCAAGATGACATGATCCTATACATAGAAAGCCCTGAGAAATATACAACAAAGCTTCTAGAGCTTATAAATGAGTTCAGTAAAGCCGCAGGCTGTAAAATCAATGCTCAAAAATCAGTAGCATTTCTGTACACCAATAATGAGCAATCTGAGGTGGAAATAAAAAAAAAAAAAACCATTTACAATAGTAACTAAAAGAATCAAATACCTAGGAATAAATTTAACTAAAGATGTAAAGGACTTATACACATTGATGGGCCCTTGATATTGACAACTATGCTTATGAGCTTATGCTCTTGAAATTGAAACTTAGACTACTGTTGTGGGGTGCCTAAGAGTTGCCTCCTTGTTACTCAAATGTGGCCTGTCTCTAAGCCAAACTCAGCATATAAATGTATTACCATCCCCTAAACACGGGAAATGACTCCCTGGGATGAGCCTACCTGGCACCGAAGGATTACTACCAAGCACCAATTAGCAATGCAACTGGGAAAAGACCCTGAATAAAAGCGGGAAAAGGTAAAGACAAATGAGTTTATATAGCTAAGAGACTTCAAAGTGGTCATCCCAGAGGTAACGCTTATGCACATCTCAGCAGGATCTCATAGACTGCCAAAGTGGATACCACCCCAAATAGTGGGGCTCCTGAGGGCTGTGGAGACACCCAGGTCCTATGGTCAGGGCAGATAGGTCTGGAGTTTGGTGCCTTGCCAGTGGGCCCTACTTTGGAGTTTGTGTTCCTGATAGCGACAGAGTTGGAATCAATTATGTCTTCCCTACACATGACTCATCTTTTATTTAAACCTATACTGGATGCTGCAGTTTGTAGGTGTACATCCAAGAGACTCAAGTCTAGGCTGTCCATGTGCCAGCTGGGTCCAGAATCTCAGCAGAGTTGCAACACCTACTCTACAGCTTATTGGACTCACCCAGGACAACTAACAAGGGAATGATGATAGACAACGACCATCCCAAGGAACAGAGAGAGCCTGCAACTGCAAGCAAGATATTCCTGTCCATCATCCCCATGGGATATAATCGCCCTTTCAGTTAGAGGTGGAGTGGACATCACCATCCCAGAATCCTCAGGATTGGGGAATGAACTATGGATAAGAGTGGACTTACTGGTATTCTACTATAGACATTTTGTGATTCTAGCAATGGAAGAAATTACAACATTGATGTGGAGGCAGTGGCCACTGGAGGCTGTGGGGGCAGGGAGAGGGAAAACAGTTTTAATATGGGGGCTTTTTCGGGACTTGGGAATCATCCTGAATGACACTGCAGTGACAGATATAAGGAATTTCATATCAACACATAACATGCAGAACTGTGTGGGAGAGAGTGTAGACTGCACTGTAAACTATGGTCTATGCTTAATGGTAAAGCCTCAGGATGTGTTTTTCAATTGCAATGAATGTGTCACACTAATGAAGGATGTTTATGTGGGAAGGTGTGGGAGGTGTGGGGAGTGGGGCATATGGGAATCCTTATATTTTTTGTGTAACATTTATGTAATATAAATATCTTTTAAAAAATAAAAAAATTATTAAATAAAAAAATACTTGTAAGAATAAGAAAAAAAAAATTCATGTCTATCCAATCAATAATAACATGGATTTTTTTCTTACAAAAAAATGAATTTCAAACTTCATGGTCTTGATAGCTTGAATTGCATGATATCTCTGGTCTCTTTGGTAATCACTGTTGGGTTGGATGAATAAAGTAGGATAAGGATTTACCCAATGGAGTATATAGTATATAGTAGTGGGTATAATAAGTAGTGTTTATCTTTAAAAAAAACACTTAATTGTGTAAAAGTATTTTCCCAGAAAATCAGTTTTTAATCCCCCCAGAGGCAGCCTTTCTATTTACTTACAAGCACAATAAAAAAAGAGATGGCTCAAGAACAAAGGATCAGACTTAAATAATAGAAAGGTGAAGCCACAACATGGGCATAATTGGTAAATACAAATTTTTGGCAGAGATGCATATTATTTGATTCATTGGACATAATTATATTTCTATTTAGCTAACTGTGCTAGAATAGGATATCTATAAGGAGGACTTAATTTTGATACCTGAAATATGTATTGAAACAAAAAAAAAATTGCCCTGAAATCATAAGAATGCAAATTGGCTTTATGAAACTGAGCCTCCCCGGACAGTGAACTGGCTGATTACTCTGCTTTCTGACAGTTAGTTAAAGGTGCCTTCAAGAGTTCTGCAGTGTTTAATGAGTATTTTGAAGAATAAAAGGAAATGACATCTGCTGGCACCAACAGTTCCACAGGAGTATCCCCTCGCACATTCTTGTTATATGCTTAGCAAATGGAGCTGCACACAATGATCACTGCAAGACATTTTATTATTGATAGAATAATTCTGTCAGTGATAAGAAAAATTTTATTTTTCACAGTCTCATAAAATATTAATTTATTGTTAACATTTATTGATAATAAATTATTTATTATCTGTTTTTCCTTTGAAGACTTAGATATAGCAACTAAAATTGTCACATGTAACAGTAGAATTAGCAAATTTGATGGGAGACTCAGTCTAAAAATCATATTTCAGCATGAGGTTGTAAAAATAAACTCTGTATTTCTTTGACTCTTTGTGGTTTTATTAAGAGCTACTTATTTTATAGTGAGTTTGAACTTAACTGATATTCCTAATAATTTTTCCAAATTAAAACAAAAACAGATTCCTAAAACTGAAAAACCCACTGAAAGTAACTTTACATATACTAGTCTAAAACACCAGTAAAACACTGTCATTTATGCCTTCTTATATCATCTAATCATTCTTTAATTGGTAATTTTCCCTCATGTACAAATATTAATTGAGAGGTTTTGGTTTTGGTATGGTGAAGTATCTTTTGTTGGAATAAAATAACCCTCCTGCAGATAACAATTATAAACTTTGAACACAATATTTTTTGTAAACATTTATTCATTTACTTTTATTTATTATTTTTTTTTTAGTTTATACCCCCCACCCTCTCAGATGGTTTTCTTGTCTGTCTGCTTATTGTTTGCTCACCTTCTCCAGGAGGCACCGGGAACCAAACCCTGGGCCTCCCTCATGGGAGGCAAGTGCCCAAGGGCCTGAGCCACAGCCTCCTCATTTAGGTATCTGCTAGTTGCAGCATCTAGCTCATTGCAGCAGGTGCAGCATCGAGCTTGTTGCAGCAGGTACTGCATCTGCTTGTCATCTTTAGGAGGCACCGGGACCCGAACCTGGGGTCTACCATGTGGCAGGCAGGCGTCCAACTGGTTGAGCCATATCCACTTCCCACTATTTTTTAAAGTTAACAATTTGAAGGCATGGGGGAGCAAATTTTTTAAAAAGGTACAAAATTAAGGAGAATTCAATCTTAAAAGGAGTATGGCTTTCTTACTAAAGCACAGTCAAGGGGACATGGCATAGGGTGGCTAGATCTCAAGCAGAAACCTGAGGTATCAGATTCCAGAGGTGCTGGAAACCAAGGGTGAAAATCCTATAAAATAAGAGCACACAGAATGGTAGCCCCCAAACCTGTGAGTAACTACCCTCAATTTATTGGCTGTACTCTAAACTGTGCATGCAGTTTAGAAGACTGCAATGATAACAGCTCAAAGTAAATGGAAAACTGGGGAGATATCTCAGTTTCTTCCCACAGAAGGAAGATCAATTCTGAGTTTGGATTCTTCTCAGTGAAACACCCAAAAGTCATGCCTTAGAAGTAGAGATAAGCTAGCAGCACTAAAATATTTATTTTAGATAAAGAAAAAAACCAAACCAAATATCTCCTAGTGAAGTGTAAAACCAGCCTCCATGAGTTCAAGGTTAAAGTCAATAATTAACTCTTTTATAAAAAAAAAAAACCAACACTCTTCAGAGAAAGTTAATGAGATCTAGAATTTCTCTAAAATATGATTATAATGTCCAGTATTCAAGTAAAATTGTTAGATATATAAAGAAATGGAAAAATGTGACCCATATTTAAGAGAAAAATCAGTTAATAAAAACAGATTCCAAGATGGCCCAGATGTTGGAATTACCAGACAAGGACTTTAAAGCAGCTATTAAACATATATTCAAGGATCAAAAGGAAAATACCATAAAAATGAATGACTATATAGAGGATCTCAGCAGAGAAATAATCAAGATAAAAGGGAACCAAATGGAAATTTCAGAATTTAGAAGTAGAATATCAAAATAAAAAATTCATTGAAAAAGATTGACAGGCACTAGACAGAGATGGCCAAAGAAAGGGTCAATATAAATGAAGAAGTGTTTGTTTTAATTTCCTAGCTGCTAAAACAAATACAATGAGTTGGCTTAACAACAGGAATGTATTGGCTCACAGTTTCAGAGGCTAGAAAAAAGCTTCCTTCCTTCGGGGTCAGTATCTTCTGGACTCCCAGCAATCATTTATGTCCTTTGGTTTTTCTGTCACATGGCAATGCACATGGCAATGTCTTCTCCAATCTCTTCTGGGTTCCATTGACTTCCAGATTCTGGCTGCTCGGTGTTGCTTCTTCTCTCTCCATCTGACTTTCATTCTGTTTATAAAGGACTCCAGTAATATGGATAAAAGCCCAACCTGATTCAGAAGGTACCTTAATTGAGGTACCTTCTTGAAGAGCTCTTACTTACAAAAGATCCATACCCACCAGAATGTGGACCAAGACCAAGAACATGTACAAACTGGTATACACAATTCATGGTGTTCAATAAAAATTAGCCATTATAATTAGCAGAGTTAAAATTAACTACAAGAAAACAAAAAAAACCTCAGTGACTTGTGAAACAAAATCAAGTGGTGTACCATATGTAATTAGAGTTCCATAAGGACTAGAGAGAGAAAATGAGGCAGAAAAATTATTTGAGGATTTAAGGACTAAAACTTCTCAAACTTTGATGATAAATATAAACTACGAAAGGCCAAGCAAATACAAACCAAGATAATACAAATAAGACCATATTAAGACACATGTAGTCAAACTACTGAAAACCAAAAATAAAGAAATCATAAAACCAGTGAGGAAAAAAATGTATATTACAAATATGGATATAACACTACAATTATGGCTGAAATTTCTTTAGGAATAATGGAGTCCAGAAAAAATGCCATCTTTAATATGATAACCCTAAAAACAACAAGGATTTCTGTCTCTGGAAAGATGGAGTAGGTGTACTTTTCTTTATTTCTCCTTCTAATTAAAACTAAATCCCTGGACACTACATATATAAAACCAACATAAGACTCTGAAAGATGGTAAGAAGAAGGCAGACGAACTAGAGACCTCATGACCCAGGGAACAACAAGATGGTGAGTTCTCTGGGTTTTCTTTTTGCTCCATATATCCAAGACATAGTGCTGAAGAAGCTGGAGACCTGTAAATGCCAAAATGTGTAGACAAAAAAGTCCCAACAAAAGCCGCTCTGTCTAATGAGAGGACAAAGAAAGGGTAGCATAGAAAGATTAAACTCTTAGTCAAAACTGCTCTACTCCATCCAACACCAGAGAAAAAATGTACAGCCCCACTGCATCCACACCAGTAAAGGCTGAGTGGGAAACCTGGATTTCTAACCTTGTCAGGCTGCACTCAAGTGTGTCTCAACAACTATCCTGGGGTGGTGTCAGGGAAGGTGAAGTAGAGTGCCAGGACTTTCATCCCCAATAGTCAGTAATGAGTCACCCAATGTGTCACTGGAGACCATACGGTTAGCTTCAACTCCTACCTCCAGAAAGGCATGACAAGGAGTAACACCTTAGGTGTCAACTAAGGTCCAGTGAGAAACCTGGACTTCTACCCTCCATCTGGCAATAATGGGGTGAGACAATGTATCAGAGAGGAGGGAGGAATGAAGAGAAAAATAAATATCATAGGGAATCCCTTGAGTCTTTGGTAGACTACAAGATGTACCTACATAGATCAGAGCTTCATGAGGTGGGATAAAGAAGAACTACTGGGCAAAGAACATATACTGGGAAGCTATAAACTGAACTGCTGATGATAATACAGGATTGGGGAATATTCAAGTAACAAATAACCAGAGAACTTTAAAGATATATGGATGACTAACAACATGGAAGTATGCTTAACAAAATTCGTCATCAGGAAAAAGCAAATTAAAAGTACAAGACTTTTCAAACCAACCACAATAATTTCAATTTGAAAAACTGACAAGCAGTGTTGGTGAAGATGTGGAGTAATTGGAAGCATCTTATGTTGCTGGTTGATATTTTGGAAAACTGTTTAGTAATTTAGTATAAACATGTACCATGATATTAACATACTAAAAATCAAGAAAATCTCAACAATTATAAAGAGAAAAGGCAATCAACAGGTGCCAACTCAAAAATAACCCAGATCTTGAAATTATCAAAGTCTTAATGAGCACTCATGGAATGAGTGGAAAGATAGAAGTTCTTACCAAAGAATAGAATCTATAAAAATAAACCAAAGGGAAATTTTGGAATTGAAAAATTCAATAATTGAACTTAAAAATCATTGCATGTTTTTAATAGGCAGAAAAAATTAATATAAACAACAGAAAGATAAAGATTGAAAATAAAGGGAGAAAAGCCTCAGGGACCTACGGGACTACAGCAAAAGATCTAACATTCATGACATTGGAGTTCAAAAAGGAAAGGAGAATGAAATTAGTGTGGAAAATGTATTTAAAGAAATAATAGCAGAAATCTCCCCAAATTTAGTGAAAGATATAAATATACAGATTCAAGAAAACTGTTGAAAATGAAAGATAATAAAAAATCCTAGAAAGTAGCCAGAGAAAACAAGGTATTTTGTATAGGAAGAAAATAATTTCCATGATCGCAGATTTCTCATTTAGAAACCATTTAGCCTGGAAAGAAGCAACACATTTTTTAAAGTGCTGAAAGAAAAGAACTGTCAAGCTAAAGTTTTATATCTGGTGAAAATATGCATCAGGAATGAAGGAAAAATAAAGACTCTCATATGAAGGAAAACTAAGAAAAGTTGTCACCAGCAGACCAGCATGCTGAAAAGGAAATGCTAATGGAAGTTTTTCAGATAGAAAGGGACTAAGACTTGAGGAAAACTTGAAATTTTAGGAATGAAGAAAGAGTAACAGATATGGTAAATATCTGGGTAAATATGATAGACTATTTTCCTCCTCTTAAGTTCTTTAAAATTCTTATTGTATGTTGAATATAAAAATTATAACTGGCAGATGGAATTTTCAGTGTATAAAGATGTAATGCATATGGCAGTCGCAACATAAATGGAGAAAGATAAAGGAACATATATGATAGTGAAGTTTCTACATTCCACTTGAAGTGGTAAAATATTGATTTTAAGTAGACTGTGAAAACTAAAGCATGTATATTGTAATTTCGAGATCAACCAACAAAACATTACACAAAAAGATATAGTTAAAAGTCAATAGTTATGGTTAAACTTGAGGTTTGAGGTTTGAGGTTTGGGGTGGGGAGAGGCAAAGCTGAAGAAGTAGATGAACATCTGATCATTAAAGGCCTTGCAGGCCAAGTTAAGGAGCTTTTAGCTTTATGGTGAATTATTGAAGTCTTATGAAGCATGACATGGTCAAATTTTTGTTTTAAATAGATCACTTTGCCAGCTGTTTGGAGGATGGATTTGAGGGAGACATGACTGGAGGCAGTAGTCCAGAAGCCTTGCACCGCCCCTATGGTTGTGATGTTGAACCTCAGGCACTAAATGAAGCCATCAGGTGGAGCTCCAAGGAGAACTTGCTTGGGGCCACTGAGAGTGATCCTAATCTGTTTGTTGCACTTTATGATTTTGTAGCAAGTGGTGATAACACCCTCAGCATCACGAAAGGTGAAAAACTCCGAGTTCTTGGGTACAACCAGAATGGAGAGTGGAGTGAAGTTCGCTCTAAGAATGGACAGGGTTGGGTACCAAGCAACTACATCACCCCAGTGAACAGCCTAGAAAAGCATTCCTGGTACCATGGACCTGTGTCACGGAGTGCTGCTGAGTATCTGCTCAGCAGTCTAATCAATGGCAGTTTCCTGGTGCGAGAAAGTGAGAGCAGCCCTGGGCAACTATCTATCTCCCTCAGTATAGCAGTTTGGCAGTTTGATGTAATTATGAATTCCAAAAATAGACATTGGATTATGCTTGTAAACTGGTCTGCTAATCTGGGCATGATTAAGGTATGGTTAGGGCATTAACTGGACCACGTCAGTAGGGCATTGAGCCCCACCTCTTGGTAGGTGGGGAATCAAATATAAGAGGCATGGCAAAGAACAGAATTGGAGCAGTTTTGATGTTGGAGTTCTGCTGAGGAAGGAGAGAAGGCCCCCCGGATAGAGACGAGCCATTCACCTGAGCTGGCCTTGTGGAGAGAGGCAAAGCCTAGAGAGCCTCATAGTCTACAGCTGACCTTGTGGAGGAAACAGAGGAGCTAAGCCCGGAGAGAATCGGAGCCCTGGGAAGAGAGGAATCCAAGAAGCCTGAACCCCCTGGCAAATGTCTGCAGCTGCCTTGCTCCAACACATAGCAACAGACTTTGGTGAGGGAAGAAACTTATGCTTTATGGCCCAGTAACTGTAAGCTTCTACCCCCAAATAAATACCCTTTATAAAAACCAAAAAAAAAAAAAAAAAAAAAAAGTCAATAGTTATAAAATGGCATATTAGAAATATTTAAATAATCCAATGAAGGCAAGAAAGGGGAACCAGAGGAACAACTAACAAAAGGAACAAACAATAATAAAATGGTATGCATAATTCTACCATATATACAATTACATTTAATGTAAATAGCCTAAGCACACTAATTAAAAGAAAGAGAATTTCAGAAAGCAAAAAAGGAACAAATATATGCTGCCTTCAAGAAATTCACCTTAAAATCTTAAGATTTATTTCATTTATTTATTTCCTCCCACTCCCTCATTGTTTGTGCTCGGTGTCTGCTCTCTATGTCTGTTTGGTGTGTGCTCGTCTTCTTTTCAGGAAGCATCAGGAAGTAAACCCAGGACCTCCCATATGGGAGGGAGGTGCCCAATTGCTTGAGCCACCTCTGCTCCCTGCTTGTTGTGTCTCTCATTGTGTTTCCTTGTTATGTCTCTTTGTTGCATCATCTTGTTGCGTCAGCTGGCTGTCTTGCTTATATTCTTTAGGAGACACCAGGAAACTAACCCAGGACCTCCCATGTGGTAGGTGGGCACCCAACTGTTTGATCTACATTGGCTTCCCACAATTTCTTTTTAAAGTTAAAATAAGTAGAAAATTAAAGTTTGTAAAAAGAACATGAAAGCCAGCAGATGACATGTAAAGGCTAGAAATGTAGAGATGTCTTAAAAAGTTTAGTAACTCATAAATGCATAAAACATTTGTATTGCTATGTATACTACATGTACAGTATGTATTTTGTTGTTTAATGACATAAACGGACAGCTTCACAATTTTTTTCTAATTATTAAATTTGTAGTAAAAGCCCTGCAGTTCTATGCTCTTGTTTGGGGATGCTAAGCATGTTTCAGCAATCTCTCATGTCACATCTTGCGGTGATCTTGCAGTGATTTTTGCATCTCCAGTTTCTCGTATCCTGTGTCCTTTTAAAGCCATAAATTCTATTAAAATCATGGGTACCAAGTCTAGTATCCCTAGTGGTTGGGAAAGTGCTCCTAAAAAACAGAGGAAAGTGATGAACTTGAAGGAAAAAGTAGAATTGTTAGATATGCTTTGTTCAGGCAAAATGGCTGCTGCGGTTGGCTGTCATTAGGGCGTTGAGTCGACTGGAAGGCACATCAAGAAAAAAGAAGGAAATTCACGAAGCTGTTGCTGCAGCTACACCAACAACTACAAAGCATTCCTTTAACCATGAGATCCACTTCTCTCACAGAACATGCAACATTCTTTTGGGTGCAGGATTGTTTTTAAAAAGGCATTCTGGTAGTCTTTGGCATCATACAAAAAATGTCTAAATCTTTATATGATTCCCTAAAGGAAAATAAAAGTGAAGGGTCTATGCCTACAGATTTTCAAGCCAGTTAAGGCTGGTTTGAAAAATTTTTAAAGAAGGTTTAGGCTACACAATGTAAAAGGAATGGGAGAGGCAGCATCTACAAATCAAGAGGCAGCTAGGGAGTTTCCTGAGACCCTGAATTAACTGATTGAAGAGAAAGGCTACCAACCGGAACAGATACTCAGTGCTGACGAAACTACCCTATATTGGGGGAAAGAAATGCCTCAGAGGACATACATCAGCCAAGATGAGAAGTGAGCCCCAGGTTTTAAAGCTGCAAGGGACAGGGTAACCCTGCTCGTTGATGCCAATGTTGTAGAGTTCATAATAAAGACAGCCGTGATATATAAACTCTTACCCTCAAGCTTCTTTTAAAAAGGGCAAGGACCAGGTGCCTATTTTCTGGATGTTCAGTCAGAAAGCATGGACGACCAAAGCACTTTTCCTTGACTGGTTCCATCAGTGTTTTGTGCCAGAGGTTAGAAAATACCTTGCCTCAAGGGATTGCCCTTTAAGGTGTTACTGCTTCTGGCCATCCAGAACCCCTGGAATTCCGCATTGAAGGTGTTGAAGCCATCTACAGGCTACCTAACAAACATTTCTCACTCTACTTCTTGATCTGGAGGCACTACAGACATTTAAGGCACACTACACACTACTCAATGGAGAGGATCGTAGAGATTATTGAAGAAAACCCTGACAAAGGCAAACATAATGAAAATGTGGATGGAATTCAATATTGCCGATGACATTAATGTCATTGAGAGAGGTACAAAAGCTGAAAAAAAGGGGAAGAAAAGAAAAAGAAAAATTTCAGACTTCTTCTCTGGTACGAAGGGAGAGCCAAAAAATTTTATGTGAATTTTCCAGATCCTGGGGGAGCTAAGCCCCTAACCCCTGCCATGTGGAACAGATAACTATATGTTTCTGTTGCCACTGTCTGGGTTCCCAGGTTCTTGGCTATGTCACATTAAGGAATTTAAGGGCACACCATAGGGTAGTCAAGGAAGTAAAGAGTTTATTGAGAAACTAGAGAAAACGAGAGTACACACTCGAGATTTGAGTGCTGGCATGCTCCAGGGTGAGATGTGCACCAGGGCTGGGTCCCCTTTAAGGCTGGCATTTCCTCCTCCCCCTTCCCCATATTAAGGAGGGATCTTAGCTATTTGCTGTCCTGGTTGATTGCTTTTCTGCCTTCCTATTGGTTTATACTATGGGCCACTCAGGTTGCACCTGTTAGCTTTTAGGGAGCCAATGGGGAGGACACTCTGTTTGAAAGTATCTGGACTTTTTGATCCTGGGAGTTTCACATAGGACCTCATGACCAAGTTCTTAGTGGGGTTTTTAGCTGTGATGGTTATGGCTTTGTTCTGACCAGCTGCCTTTTCTCATTTCCTATATTAACCTGCCTCATCACTACTACAAGGTGGTAAGAATACAGTGATACATGGGAAAAATGCAATTAATGTAACTTCTGGGCTATAGTTAACAGCAATATTGTAATATTCTTGCATCAATGTCAAAGAAGGTACTATATGAGTGCTAAGGGTCAATAATAGGGGGCTATGGGATTGTTTCTATTGGACTAAGGAAAGCATTCTAAAATTTACTGAGGTGATGACAGCACAAATCTGTGATGAAACTGAGAGCCACTAGGTGTACATTTTGGATGGATTGTACAAGGCATGGGACTGTATAACACAGTAAACCATGTGGTGGATGATGGACTGTGGTTAACAATACAAATATGTCATGAACTATAACAAATGTACCATCTAACACATGGTGTTAATAATTGAGGGGGAAGGGTATGGGAAAATACCCCAAATGTAAGCTATGGACCACAGTTAACAATAATATTTTGATTGTGTTCTGTCATAATTTGTAGTGAATGTTCCACAACAATGCAAGATGGAGAGGTGATGTATAGGAATTCTCATGTTATACATGATTGTTTTGTAAGATCACAACTTCTCTAATAAGAAAAAATCTGTAAGAACTGAAAGAAGAAATAAGCAAATTCAAAAATTTACCTTGAGACTTCAACATTCCTCTTTATGTAATCACTATAACAATTAGATGGCAATTTAGTAATTTTAAAGATCTGAACAATACTATCCATAATCTAGACATAATTAACACTTATAAGGCATTCCAATTAACAACAAATTAGAGTTTACTTTCAAGCGCACGTAGAACATTACCAAAGATAGACCATATCATGTGCCATTAAAAAAAATAAAAAGATCTTAACAAATTCAAGAGAATTAAAATCACACAAAATATGTTCTCTGATCATAACAGAATTACACTAAAAATCAATATCGGAAAGATAATTGTAAAATCTACAGATGTTTCATTATTAAATAACACACTACTAAATACTCCATGAGCCAAAAAAGAAGTCTAAGGGACAGTAGAAATTATTTTAACTGAATAAGAATGCAAGTACAGCCTCAAAAAACTTGTGGGTTACAGCTAGCAGTGCAAAGAGGGAAATGTATGGCATGAAATGCTTATGTTAGAAAAGAACAAAGGTCTAAATTTACAAACTAAGACATTAGAAAAAGTGGATCAAATTAAAAGCAAAGTATTATATAAAATATTAAAGAAAGTTCTTCAGACAAAAGGATAATACCAGATAAAAATACAGACCAATAAAAAGAAATTGAATATGAGAAATGGATAAATATGTGGATAAATATAAAAGATATGAATTTATTAATTTCAGTTTATAAAGAACAATTGTTTAAAGCAAAAATAATTCATTGTAGAATTTCAAACACTTTTAGAAGTAAAATATATGACAATAACAAAGTATGACAGGGAAGAATAAAAGTATACTCAAGGAAGGTTTTATAATATATGGGACATTATATAATATATTTTCTGAGGATAGACTGTGATAAGTTAAACATTTATGTTTAAGCCCTATAGCAACCAATAAAATTAAAATAAAAAACAAGAAAAAAAGAGGTATATCTAATAAGGAAATGATAGAGGTACAAAGGAATCATAAAAATTTCTCAATAGCCAAAATAAGACAGGAAATGAGGAAGAAGGGAATAAAAAATACTTGTAGAAAACTGCAAGATTGTAGATTTAAAAGCAAGTTTATTGATAGTTATATCAAATGTAAATGACCAACACCTACCAAAAAAATGTAAATGGCTTTAGTACTCCAAATGAAAGTCAGAGAAAATCAAGACCCAACCATATACTAGCTACAAGAAATCGACTTTAAATATAAAGACACACATAGGTTAAAAGTAAAAAGATAAAAAATGATAGAATGTGTAAACACAAATCAAAAGAAAACTGGAGTTGCTATGTGAATTTAGGCAAAGCTTATTTCAGAGCAAGGGATATTACGAGGAGTAAATAAGTACGTTTCATAATGTTAAAGGAGTCAGTTCATCAAGGAGGCATAATAATCCTACATGTTTACATGTCTGTCTTAGTTTTCAGGCTGCTATAGTAAATAACACACAATGGCTTGGCTTATTGGAGTTTATTGTCTCATGTGTTCAGAGGCTCGAAGGCTGGCTTCTTACTGAGTCCGTAGCATTCTGGAGCTGGCTTGCTGTAATCCTTGGGGTTTCTTGGTTTGCATCTTTGCCTCACATCACAAGGTGATGCCCACTCATTTCTCTTCTGGGTTCCTACTGACTTTCAGTTTCCGGCTCCCCCTGGTGGCATTCTCTCAACTATGTCTGAATTTCCTCTCCTTATCAATTATTTCAGTAATCCAAATTAAAACCAAACCTCATTTAGTTGTGCCACATCTTAGCCAGAAATAATGTATTCCAGAGATCCTATTTCTAATGGTTCACACCCAAAGGAATGCAGAGCAAGATAATATGTCTAAATTGGGGTACATATTTCAATTTATCACAGTAACTAATCATAAGTCTTCAAAATATATAAACTCAAAACTGACCCAACAATGTCAAGTACACTGTTACCTACTGGATGTTATAATCTAATACATCTCTTTCCTTTTAATCCTACCCTAAATAAATGGCTGAAGTGGGAAGCACAAGCAAGGCTCACATTGCTTTCAGCATTACAGGTCAGCACAGTGGCCAAACCTGAGTACTTAACATGGAGAGGGAAAGATTGGGTCAAAATAAATGGAAAGAATGTGAAATAGCTGCTGAGGGTAATAACGGGATAATTCATAAGGGAAAACAAACATAATTTTGGTGCCTTGAGAGAGCCTTACAGCCAGAAAATAATTTTCTCCCCCAGCTTTCACTCAGATGCCTATAAGTGTGATATACCTTCTCTACCAATGCTCTATCATTATTAGAACAAAATGCTGTGACCTAGGAGACAGTGTTATGCAAAACCTTTAGTGGAATGACTATGTCATATGCTTCAATGAAACAACAAACACTCTTATGATATCTAAATGGAAAGACACTAATGTGATATATTGTGAGTCTTATTTTACAGATTATATTTATTTTGGGAGACTTCTACTAGTACTAATCTAAGGGAATTTCTTTCCCTAGGTCAACAACGTAATATATGCACTCTGTTCTATATTAGACACAAGATCATTGTGTAATTATAAATTTTCATGATGAACTGTTAAGATTGAAATGGTAGAAAGTCTCCTGTCACTTGCTTGGTATGCCATAGTGTTATGTGCCAATAGCTTTAAAGAAAAAGTAAATGAACATGTGGGTTATTGAGAATAATCAATCCATGGGGATGACCTGGCGTTCTCATGTATCAGAGATTACAATACCTTGAATTTGGAGACGCTGCCTATGGGAAACACTCTGGTGCCCAAAAAAAGCACATGTAGGCTTGCCTACTTTCCATATGAACAACATTTTGGGATACAAGATATGTTTCCCAAATGCACCTGAGCAATTAGTATGCAGTTGCAACATCATATGTGATGGGTAAAACAGCATTGCCCAACAGATCAAAGAAAATTTTAGGGAAATGAGGGCAGGACTAGAAATGTTCAGATAACCAGAACATGCTCTAAGTAAGAGACATATTCAGGGAAGTGGATGTGGCTCAAGAGATTGAGTTCCCGCCTACCACATGGGAGGTCCCAGGTTCAGTTCATGGTGCCTCCCAAGGAAACAAGGAAGACAGACACAGCAAGTACAAAACAATGAGGGTAGGGGGGAATAAATTATTTTTAAAATAGAGAGAGACATATTCAGAAGAAAATTACTTGCCTGGAGGTATTCTATTTCCACGAAGAAGACATAGTGTGGTAAGCTGTTGGTCTGATTATGAAGCTTTAACTAAATAGGCTTTACAAATGGAACAAACTTTAAGACAACATGCCCAAATACAATGGAGGGAAAAGGCTTTGTGCTATACCACAACCAGGAACCTTAGATATACTATTTCACTTGGAAGCAGAAATAACCAAGCCCATTGGCACAGGCAGTCCATTCATAGAAAATACATTCATCCACTGATTAATAGAACTTTCCAAATTTGTAATATATTTACATCAATTTCTTTTAATGGGTCTTGTGACGTGAGTATATCAGAATGAGCTCAATTGTACAACTTGTAGGTATAGGAAAAATACCACATTTTATATGAATACTACCAATAGGAATTTAATTGGTCACCTTAAAAGATTCCCCTCATTAGTAACCTATTTCAATTCAATCCTATGCAATGAAAGAAAGTATCTCCCCACAGAACACTTGAAACCCCATATCTCACTAAGACATGGCCTTTGATTTATATTCTTGTACAAAACAATATTTGGTTCATGGGAAATGGTTGTTTCTGTTGAAGATAAACAATAAAAAATACAGTCATAATTTCTGGTATGTTTGGAATTATTTTTAAGATATTTATATTAATACTGAAATTTGATGTAAAACTGGAATCATTGGTAGAGCCAAGTCCGTAGATATCAGGTTTATGACAATATAGGTGTCATTGATCAAATGTACTAGGAAGTTGAGTTAAAATTCCCTCAGGATGCAATCTCAATGAAAGATATTTGGCCTGAAGAGGACTTAGATTTAATTAAGAACAAATTAATTGTGATTTTTAAATCATTCAGCTCAAACTTATAATAAAGTTAATATTACAGTAGACAAAGATGTTAATAGAATTGTTAATTTGGTATAAAAATCTGATGAAACATGCATAGATATGATATGCTGTTTTAGTTGTCTTTTAAACTTGATACCCACACCTCGGTGGTTATTACAAGTACTTGGTGTGATCATTTGTATCCTATAATATACTACAGTTTTATATATTATAGTTTTAACAGATGTAACTGTACTAAAGCAAATGAGGAATGTGCATTGTAAAAAGACTTTGAAAAAGGGTCATGGAGATGGAATGCATAGCATGGGTTAATATCAGCTGGTCTAGAATGACCATATGTTTATCTCCAGAGCTAATGACCCTTGGTCAGGGAGTCTATTAACTATAGATAAATGATGCTCTGTAATTCACGGGTGCATGAGTTATTTCAGAGAAGGATATAATAGCCTGACAAAATTGTTTAGAAATTGGATTTATGATTTGTACTTGTTTCAGTGGAGCCTGGGGGATCAGTTTCCAACAACTAAAGCTGGTGACATAGCAAGACTATGCCTACAAGACCAACACGTTAAAAACCCTCACCATGAACAGACTTAAGGCTTTCTGGTACTGTGAGGCTTTGCTTGCATGCAGGCTGGTAGTGGTTGGAGAACTGGAAACAATGAGTATCTTCTGGAGCCCTTTATGACCTGACATGCTGGTAAAAGACAAAAGAGCCTGTGCTGAGACCTCTAGACTCTTTTCAATGCATGTCCTTTTTTCTGCAATTGCTGCTTGGTGTCCTTTGCCTATGATAGAGATGTTCTGAGAACACAAATTGTTTGAGACCTGTAAGTCTTTTCAACAATTTAACAATTAAATTATTTAATATGTAATAACATAGTTGGAGATTTCAATGCCATTTTCTCAATAATTGATAAAACAAGGAAATAGAGATTGATGAATTGAACACCACCATAAACTTGTCCAGATTGACATTTATAGAACACTCCATTCCTTGACAGGTGAATAAGTATTCTTTTAAAGTGTACATAGAATATTCATCAAAATAGACTATATTCTGAGCAACAAAAGAAGTCAAAATAAATTTAAAGGATTGAACTCATACACAGTATGTTCTCCGAACAAGACAGAATTAAATTTAAAAAGAATAAAAGAAAAATATACTTCTATATACTTGCTGCAAACAATTGGAAATTGAAATTTAAAAACAAATACCCTTTTAATATCATAAAAAAGAAATGAAACACATAGGGACAAACTTAACAAAATATGTGCAAGATCTGTATACTGAAGTCTGCAAAGCACTAATGAGGGAATTACAGAAGGCCTAAATAAAAAATTATATACAGATATATAGTTATATAAACATATCTAATGAAAACCTAATGTTGCTAAGCTGCTGAGTCTCCTTAAATAGATCTACAGGTTTTGACATAGATATTGAAAAGCTGCTTTTAAAGTGTAAATATAAATGCAGAGGCTCTAGAAACTAGAGTGGAAACATGTTGGAAAATGCAGAACAGAATTGGAGGACTCACACTATATAATTCAAGAATTACTATAAAGCTACAATAATCAAGACAATGTGGTATTGAAGTAAGGGTAGACATATATACTGATGGAACAGAAATAGATCCATATGTATAAGGTCACTTGATTTTCAACAAAAGTAACTCAATGGGTGTAATGTTGGTTGTGGTAAGCTGAATAATGGTCCCAAAATGTGTCCATGACTTAATCCTTGAAACCTGAGATGTTACCTTCCATGGCAAAAGGGACTTTTGCTGATGTTATTAAGTTAAGGATCTTGAGAGGGGAATTATCCTGGATTATCCAGGTGTGTCCAATGTAATCACAAGAGTCCTTATAAGAGGGAGGCAGGAGAGACAAATTCAGAGAAGGCAACATGAGGACATTAGTGTAGTTAGTGAAGGAGCTGTGACAATGCCTTACTTCTGGCCCTGTTGATGGAGGAAGGGCCATGAGCCCAGGAATGCAGGTGTCCTCTAGAAACTAGGGAAAACTAGGAAAGGTTTCTCCCCTACGGAGTCTAAAAGGAGCTTGTTGGACTTCTGCTACCGTGCCTTTAGCCCAGAGAAACTGATTTTGGATTCCTGACTTCCATAATTATAAGATAATAAATTTGTGTTCTTTTAAGCCACTAAATTTGTGGTAATTTGTTACAGCAACAATAGGAATCTAATACAATAGTCTTTCCAACAAATGATGCTAAGACAATTAGATAACCATATGCAAAAAATAAACCTTAAAATTTTAATTTTGAATAAAATTATAAATTTTGAGTAAAATATATAATAAATCTAAATACAAGAGCTAAAGTATAATACTTCTAGAAAAAAAAGAGCATAGGAGAAATTTGAATTAAGCAATTATTTCTTTGAGAGGATTAAAAAACCTGAACACTAAAAGTAAAAATAAGATAAATTGGGCTCTTCAAAATTAAAATCTTTTGCTTCTCAAAAGATACTGTTATGAAAATGAAAGAGCAGTCTACAGATTTGGAGGGGAGATTTGCAAAACATATATCTTATAAATGACTTGTATTTGTGTTATAAAAAGATATACAACTTGACTTAATAAGCACAATATTTGAACGGATACTTTACGAAAGAAGTTGTACAAATTGCAAATAATTAAATGAAAAAATGCTCAACATCATGTTATTAAGGAAATGCAAATTAAAAACTTAATGAGAGATCACTACACAGTAATTAGAATTGTTAAAACAATAACAAAGCAAAAAATGCACAAAACTGACAGTACCAAGTACTAGTGACAATGTAGAGCAACTGAAACTTATAAATTGCTGGAGACAATGCAAATTGGTACACCTACATTGGAAAACAGCTTGGTATTTTCTTACCAAATTAAATTTATACTTACCATACAACCTATCAATACCATTCCTAGCTAATTGCATAAGTAGAGAAATGAAAGCAAATACCCATAAAAGGCATACTCAAATGTTCATATAGCTTTAATTGTAATAGCCCCAAACTGAAAGAAACCTAAAATATCCATCAACTGGCCAATGGATAATCAAATCATGGTATATCCATATAATGGAATACAATGAATACTACTCAACAATGAAAAGGAACAAAGTACTACATTTAAAATTGAATGAATTTTACAGGTATTTTTCTAATTAAAAGAAGCCAGACACAAAATTACAAACTATCTTTTACTCCATTTATTTGAAATATTAGAACAGGTAAAACTACAGTGACAGAAAGCAGATCAATGTTTGGCAGAGACTGGGGGGCATGTGGAAAATATTTGGGGTGATAGAAGCATTATGTATCATGGTTATGGTGGTACATACATGACTGTATATATTTGTCAAAAGTCATTGAATTTTACATTTAAAATTTTTCAATATTATTTTATGTAAATTATATCCCAATAAATTTGTTTAACAAATTATTAATATTCTCAACATCATAGATAAATCTCTAAACCATTATCCTGAGCAAACTAAGTCAGACACAAAGAGTAAATACTCTGTGATTCCACTTATATAATGTTTGAGAACAGAAAAGTAATCTACAGTCATAAAAACATCAGACTCTGGTTGTCTACAGGGACGCGAGTTGATTAGAATCTTATACCAGAATATGGGATGATGGAATGTTCTTAATCTTTATTGATATGGTGGGTACTCTGGTGCATACATTTATCAAAACTCATAGAAATTTACACTTTTTTTCATGTTATTGTATGTAAATTTTACCTTAATAAAAAAGGAAAAAATGATTTTCCCCATCTGGAAGTAAATTAAAAATGCACCATCTTGACTGTGGTTCATAGTACAAATATGAGAATGTTCTCTGATGAACTATAGCAAATGTATAATACCATTATATGGTATTAATAATAGGGTGGTTTATGGGAGAAATACACCAGATTTAAGCTTTGGACCATAGTTAACAGTAATATTTCAATACAGTTCTTTCATCATTTGTAACAAATGTTCCACAACAATGCAAGGCGTTGTTGGTGGGGTGATATGTGGGAATCCTGTATGTGACGCATGATTGTTTTGTAAACTCACAAATTCTCTAATTAAAAAAAAGTTACATAAAAAAATGGATCATCTGGCACTTTCTTATGGTTTTGTATCATGCCATTTATTTCAGGAGTTATCACAACACTCAGTTGTTCTGTGGTTTGTACTTTCCAGATTTCGCAAACAGAAAATCACCTAGTTGAACATGCTAGACCCAAAATTGACAACGTTGAAATTCCTTATTTAACTTCTTAAGGTAAAATTAAATTTTCAGCGCCCAAGATCATCCCTCTCTAAATTTCCCTGACCACAGATTAGCCTCCTCTGAGAACTAGGCATACATTATTTTTAAACAACATAATGTTTGCAGAGATGTCATTTCTGCATCAGTCTTCTTATGAAGGAATGAAATCTCAGACCATTTTTCTTTTTCTTTTTTTTTTTTTTTTTAAAGATTTTATTTATTTATTCATTTATCCCCCCCTTGCTGCTTGTGCTCGCTGGGTCAGCTAACCACGCCATGCGGGCGGGCCTGCCCTCACCAGGAGGCCCCGGGAACCGAACCCGGGGCCTCCTACATGGTAAACGGGAGCCCCACTGATTGAGCCACAGCCGCTTCCCATCAGACCATTTTTCAATTAGGGAAGACTATGGAATCTACAGGGTAAACTTTGCAGGTTAAAATGGGGTCTATCTTTTGAAAAACCTCAATTACTTACATGAACTCTTTCTATTTAACACAATGTCAACTATAACTTGCTATATTCTCTTTTTTCTCTATATCTTTATCACTTCTTTTCAATTTGTGAATCCTTTGGTAGTTTAAAAATAAATTTTTACTCGTATAAACCTGTTAACATTGGCAACTGTATTAAACCATACTTTTTTAATTGTCAGAAACTCAAACCAAACTAGTTTAAGCAAAAAAGAGAATATATTGTCACACGTAACTAAGAGTCTACAAGTGCAAGCAAAATAGTCCCATCCATCTTCCCCATGGGATCTAAGGCCCCTCTCAATTAGAGGTGAAGTGAGCATCACCATCCAAGAATCCTCAGGATTGGGGAATCAACAATGGACTAGAGTAGACTTACTGGTGTTCTACTATAGACTTACTGTTAGTCTAGCAATGGAAGAACTTTTATCATTAATGTGGAGGCAGTGGTCACCTGAGGTTCTGAGGGGAGGGAGAGGGAAATAGGTGTAATATGGGGGCATTTTGGGGACATTGGAATTGTCCTGAATGACATTGCAATGACAGATATAGGCCATTATATATCTTGTCCTAACTTACAAAATTATGCAGGAAAGAGTTTAAACTATAATGTAAACTATAATCCACACTTAGTGGCAGTGCTCCAGTATGGGTTCATCAATTGTAACAAATGTACCACACTAATGAAGGATGTTGTTAATGTGGGAAAGTGTGGGAGGGGAAGGGCTTGGGGCATAAGGGAATCCCCTACATTTTTTATGTAACATTTATGTCATCTAAGTATCTTTAAAAAAATTTTTTTAACATATTAAAAATTGTTAATGTAAAAAAAGTACAGTTACAGACATTGATGATAACAGCTGATGAAATTCATCATAAAGACTAAATTTTCATCTGATTTTCTCAGCTCTGCTCTCTTCTATGTTGGTTTTATTTCCAAGCAAGTTCTCTCCCCATTTTAGTCCCCAGAACCTTGATGCTTATAGCTCATATTAAACTTAATGACAGTTTATTTTTCTTAATAGTTTTAACAGAATTCCTTCCAAAGACTGTCATTAACCTAGCATGAGTCAATTCTTGAATTGATTACTGTAGATAGGGGAAATTTTTTTCTCCTTGGCTAACGGAGTGTTCATGTACTCATCCCTGGACTTGGGAACATGGTCAAAATCTCCCACCCAAATAAAATGAGAGTTAGGAAGCAGTGATTTTCAAAAGTCAAATCAACAAACCAAAATCATTGGGATTAGAAGTCAGTCAAACTGCAAACATTAAAAAACAAAAACAAAAACAGAAAACCAACAAACAAAATAGATCCTCTGTTGCAGTAATTGAACAGGATGCTTAGAGAAATCCTTTGCACAGAGTTGTTGCTTAAGACACATTTGTTCATTGAGTGACAGAGCTTTAATGCTTACCTTTTTCTGCATAAATCACGTTTCTCTTAAAAATGGAAAGATTTCTCTCAAAATAATCTGAACTCCCTAAAATTTAGAGTTCTTCTGACAGGGGATTTCTGTTTAAGGGAGAACTGTGAAAACATGTCTCCTAATTTTTCTTATGCCTCTATATTTTTCTTCCATTGATAATTTTTTAAAATTGTGTATCTAGTAATTAGTATCAGTGCATTTTCAAAGTGGCTAATTTTCTTCATTCCTGTAAGGCTTTAGAGAGCAGGGCTGGAATAAAGTCATAGAAGTGGCCCAACATGTTCTCAAAACACCAGTGATTTAAGACTTACTGGTATACCACAGATTCTGGATTATTTTTATGGCAATAGAAAAATAAATTATACTGAACCAAGAACACTCTATCCTGGTCCCCTTTGTGATCAAAAGTATAATGGGACATACATGATTCCTCTATCAAATCAGACCAAATAATTTGGTACCTAATGTCTTGGCTTCATTATCACAAATATCCAACTTATCTGGCAAATATTTTTAATACCAATAATAAAGGCAGTTGGGATTTTCACACAAAAAAATCTGGCAATCAACATTATTCTGATCTCCATGAAGCTCCTTCTCACATAACACTGAGTTTTGAGAACCTTACCTTAAAGTATCACCATGATTGACTTAAGCCAATCATCATATCATCACTCTGTTCTCAAAATGAGGCACATGATACAAATCAGACAAATGAGATTTGAGTCTAGCTGTCCGCAGGGAGAAGAACATAAAAGCTTTCTCATTTTGCTAGATAAGAAGGAACCATTTCTTGAGGTGATGATGGTTGCTGTTTTATGAGGAAAGATTATGCCTACAAATGGAGTAAAAAAATGATAAATGGAGTACAAAAAACAAGGAAAACATCAGGTCCTCATTTGAGCTCCACAATCAAACTTCACTTAAAGCAATATCAGTAACGCAGACATTTGCTTATAGGAGTGAATAAATGGAATTTATTATTCAGGCCAGATTGAGAAAAATTCCTGTGAATTAAAATTGAAAAGATCCTAACAGATTTAGGATTCATATTAATAAATAGTAATGATTAAAGTTGGATTTTCTAGGGAAAAAAAATCAAAGCACAATCAAAGATATAACACTGAGCAGTATGTCTGGTGGCCTGGGTTTTAGTCCTGCTCTCCAAATAACATGCTGGTTATTTTTCTGGGATTTCAGTCTTTTTAACTGTTGCATGGAGCTAAAATCCTGTCCTCTACTTTTGCGAGTCTCAAATGGCATAGCCTATCTAAAAGGCTACATAATGTCTAAAATGTCATCAAACTTCAATTTAATATGGTGTTGAAGCTAATGAAAGACAAACACAAATGTCCTAAGAGTACTCTAGACCATTTGGATTTATCTGATCACTCACCACACTTGGTTTACATGCAGTCAAGGCAGATTTAAGTCAGGTCTCCATTGACAAGGTAATGCAGAAAAATAGGTCAGTTCCCCAAGATAATTCAGATATCAAATTTGTCTGCTCAGGGAATGACTTAAGTCCCCTCAATTCACTGAGCAGTTGCCTCCAATAGGTGCTTTACTTTATGAGTACAGATACTGTATCATGTGTCCTGACTAAAGAAGGGAGCAGCACAGCCCTTTCTCTTTTCTAGAGCTTCACTCTCTCTAGGATTCTTGACTCATGAATGTCTATATATAATCCCACATCACCCTCTTATGTGAATAGATGCTGAAAGAATAAAATGAAAACCAATTAAGTTTTTTTAAAAAAATCTGTTCTAACCCTTTGCCTAGATACAGTGTGTATAGAAGTGTAGCCTGGGACACCTATGTCAAATTCACCAGAAACGATTGTTAAAATTACCTATTTCAGCCCCCACTTTCAGAGATTCTTTTTTTTTCCCAGTAAGTCTGAGACAGAGTCCATGAAAAAGCAAATTTAATAAGACTTCCAGCATTTTAAGCACATGAAAGTTTGAGAATCAGTAACCTAAGGCAGGTCCTGTCCTTTTTTGCCTTTTTCTAGCTAATCATTTAGCTGATACTAAAGTTAATTATACCACAGAATTATTTTTCGGTAAAAAAAATATTTTTAGGAGATAATGTCATTTCATCATCATAAATGAACTTTCAAACAGGAAATGGGGAGCTCTACTGCCTTAACCATGGAGAAAAATTGACTGACATTTTCTGTAGGACACAGCATAGCACATTTTTATGCAGGGTATGTTGAGCAATTCAGCATATTTAGTCATAATATACTCTTTACTATTTGAAAACAGCAAACACAATCATATTAGTTCTGTTTTAAAATAGCAGATCCCAGTTCTTTGCTTCTGAGGTTACTTATCCAATTTTTTTGTGGCAATATTTAGCACAGACATATTGTACATGCGTGGCACCAGGTTATTTTGGCACAATTACATCAGATTAAAGATCCACTGAGACATCCTGTAAGTCTAGATAAAACAGCTCTCAATATTTGCAACTGTCAAAGACAGAGCTCCAAATGCTCACAGTCTGCAGAGTAGCACTAACTTACATAACAATCTAGTTTATTGGCAAAGCACTACAGATAGTGAAGAATGCATCCAAATATTGTAAACTGGATTGTAGAAGTAAGGGAAAAACAAAAACAAAGCAAGAAAACAACATCCAGTTTCCACACATATCAATTCTAAGAGAAGGAAGAAAAGAATAATGGGAAGAAGAGAGGAAGGAAGGGAGAGAGGAAGGGAAGAGGAAATAGAGCAGAAGAAAATTCCAGGCTTGAAATAATACTGTTATTTTCCAATATACAGGAAAACATATGAAAGTAATTGAAATATATCCACAGGGACAATCTTTCCATTGGAATAAAAAGCAGCTCCAAAATATATATTTCACAATATTAAACAATTTTAATATCTGATTCAATCTTTTGAATCTTACAAAAAATTCACATGCTATATAACAAATTTGGTCTCCAGATGAGTGAGAATTCATCACATAACAAGGAATAGTGGTTTCACACTATCTCTCAGAGTCCCAGGACTAATTATTAAGCCCCCATCTGCAGAGAGTATTAATACCCCTTCTGACCATTTCTAATCACTTTTCCTTCAAGTGTGAGCCTAGCTCCAGTTTCAGATTTCACCTTCGAGTAAAGTTAGGTTAGGTGTAGTTGATTCAGCCAGCACACCAATTTGAGGATCTGCTTCTTGTCTGTGTGTACAGTACAAAAACAACTGAGTAAGAAACTATGTTTTTTTATCAAGAAATTACAATCTGGTGATAGAATTCTTTTTTGGGCTCCATCTTAGAATGATAACTCCAATCCCTTATGTGCTTAGATTTTCAAGGCCTTTCCCTTTTGATAATAATCTTCTGTCTCTCAAGCCTTTGGTTTTCTCATCTTAACAAATGCCTTTCTCTTGCCTTACATAATGTTTTTTTGAGGAGAAGTCATTCCTTACAGTTTGTAATTCTTCACCTCTTATTCTTTGACTTCTGCTCCAAATTTCTTTTGCCAAGGTCCTCAATTACCTTATCATGGTCAAAGCCAGTGGTAATTTTTTAGTGTTTTTGAATGAAGCTCTGTGGTGAATTTTATATTGAGTGCTTATTTGTGGTCCAGACATTGTTTTCCAGTGCTGCGGAGAGAGCAGTGAACAAGTCAGGCAAGTGACTTGCTCTCATGGAGCTGACATTCTAGGTGAACACTTAGATTAGTTATTCATAAAACTCCTTAGCTTCAGTGAAACCATATTCTTTTGGTCCTTCTCCTGCCTCTCTGACATTTCCCACTCAGTTTCCTTTTAGTCTCCTTTTATTCTACCCATGTCTTAAACATGGACATTTTTTCCAAGATTTTGCTCCTAAACTATTTTTATTATTTTTCCTCATACTCTCTTGCTATGAAGTCCTCCACTCTACTAACATTTACTGATTAGAGAACAAATTTCTAGATCCAACTCTAAAACATCTTAGATTTTCAGACTTTCATATCTCTGTCAGAGCTATGTATGCCTTGAAGAACCTCCAGATTATTGTACGAATAGCTTAGCTCATCATTTTTCTCTGCCTCCAATCAGTACCTTATCCTACATTCTCTGTCTTATCTGGGCATGCCATTAACTATTCCAACCTATCCCAGCAACCTGAGAATCATCCTTACCTCTTTTCTTTCCCTTTTCTCTATCCTCTACATCCAAATAATTACCAGACAAAGCCAATTTATTTACATTCTCCTCTCTTCATCATCACAGTCAGTTTGTAAAATGGGAAGTTTCTAGCTTGGACTATACCATCACCCTCGTATGGGGGTCACTGCTTCAAATTCATCTCCCAAACAGCATCCAGAATGATTTCTTTGCTTAAAACTTTTGATTGCTACCTAGCAACAGAAATGCAAGTAAACCATTCTTGACACATAGGAGGTATGTAGGAAACCTTTGTTGACCTGAACTGAAATGCTCTAGACCATGGTGAATTATTTCCCTCTGGAAGCTATATATTTTTTATATAGAGAGCATGTACACATACAGAGTAAAACAACAAAATTTCAAGAGATGGCATATGATTACAAAATAGCCATTTAAGTTCTGCCTACAAGGTTAGAGGATTGAACTCTGGGAGAAATAAAGAACCACAATAACATCAGTTTGTTCAGAGTCTCAAAGCAAGCACATTTGCTTTAGAAAGTAATTTATTCATTGGAAAAAGCTAGTCAAATGCATGATGTTTTGCTATCAGACCAGAAATAGATATTACTTTTTTAAAAAGATTGGGATTTTCCTAAGCTTATTTTAAAGAGGCAGATGTTTCTACAGGCAGTATGTTCTTTCAATTAAAATAAGAAAAATTTGCAATCACTTCTGAACATAACATTTTCTCATAAAAACAAATCTTTATTCATTAATATTCTAGAATATAAATATCGAGTTGTTCTTTAATAGTATTAGTTTGTAGCTGCCCAGCTACCTAACATCACAAGCCTGATCTGTCCATAAACATTGACAATGATATGATCACGAAATTCATGAAATAATTCAAACTCAAACTCAGAAGTTCATTTGGAGTCTGTCCATTCTGAGATGTTCACCATACCCTTTGTCTTAGTTTTGCCTGCCAGGCTGCTGAGACAATACCACACAATGGTTTGGTTTAAAATGGGAATTTATTGGCCCATGGTTTGAGGCTAGAAGCCTTGCATACTAGCTGGCTGGCAATCCTTGGGATCTTTGGCTTTTCCTATCACAGGAAGATATCCTGTCCTTTCTCTTTTGGGTTCCACTGACTTCCAGCTTCCAGCTCCTCCCTGTGGACTTCTCTGTCTATGTCTGAATTTCTTCTGCTTATAAAGGACTCTTGTAATCCAGATTAAGACCCAACCCCATTCAGTTGAAATACATCTTAACTAAAAACAACACCTTAAAGAGATGATGTTTACAATGGGTCCACACTGCCAAAGAAAAAACTGCACAAGACAAAGTGAAACAGGCAAGGATGTCCTTATTCAGGTGCTGCTAACAGGAGAAGAGAGAGACTAGAACTCAAGTCCATTGAAACAAAGGATGGCAAGCTTTTTAAGGACTGGCAGTGGGTAAGGAAAAGCGCTGGAAAATAGTAAGGGGTGTTGATCACTGGAATGGGTGAATGATTTACTGAGGTGCAATTAGGACCACTTGGCTTCAGATGTTTTCCTTTGTGGTGATTAGGCCACCCGCCTGTAAGAGTTGTGAGAGATGAGGAGGGCAATAAATAGAGGGCAATAAGGAACTGCTTGGTTAGGAGTCTTTCAGGTGCCTGGGTAGCATAAGGGCTGGGGTGAAAGAGAAAGGGGAGGTGAGTCTGGGGGAGGCTGGTCTTTAGAATAGTTAGGGTCTGAAATGATCTCTTTTTTCCTTTTATTCTGCAGTCTGAATTGTTTTTCTCTGCACTCCTACAGCTGCAGGATTAGTTTCAATGTAGTCAGTTCGGGGGAGGTAACAGGTAGGGGTTCATAAGGAGTAAGCCTGGCTGGCTGCTCAAGAGAGAAAAAATAGTCTTGGGCAACACCCACAGGAATGTGGATCAAGTTTAAGAACATGTCAAAACTGAGGTACATAATTCAATTCACCACACCTCTCATTCTCTCATACTAAAGACTGAGTTCCATGTTTACGTTTATTACCTCTCCATTTGTCCCCAGGTTCATGCTAATATTTTTCTTTAGACTTAACCTAACACCTGCTTCTTCTAGTGATAATTTTTGCAAAAATAAATTGGGTATCTTTTCTATGTGGCACTTGTGTGGTGAAATTGTATTGGCATTTTGCCATTTTGATGATGCTGTCAATAATTGCTTTTTACATTTTGAAAGTATGAAAGATGCATCTTTAGAAGAGCCAATAACTTTATCCAGTACATGAGTCAACAGACTTTTCAGAGCTAAAGGTGGTCATGCTGAATTCTAGAGGTCAACTGACAAATCATTCCCTTTGCATTTGGCATGTCAATATTATCATCAAGAGCAATAATGTAGCTGATATTTCAGGTGAGGCCAGCTCATTCTTTCCAAAGGTAGAAATTGTCCAGGGTTATAAAATCAATGAAGCATCCTGGATAACATCCCATTTTTGGTATAGGCATAGCATGCATAATTCTGGATTCTTAATGAGGTCAGCTTTTCTTCCCATATCACATTAACATATATATTAATGAAAAGTCTCTCAGTGGAATCCTGTGAACATTTAGCTTGTTGTTTTAAACAAATATTCACACGTTTTAAACATATATATGTTTTAAGCATCTATCTCTATATAAATATATCTTTGTATACCTATATTTTTAGTATATGAATTTTTAATGTAATAAGAAACATAGCCAAGGTTCTCTGGAATATTTTGCAACATCTGAACTCAGCTTCATAAATATATTGTCATTATATAATTTCCCTGAAAGAAAAAAATTGCCAAATACATTATATAATTAGATAATCTTCACTGCAGGTATGGCTCTTTTATTAACTTGAAACTCAAAAGACAGCTGAAGGATAAAACATGGACTTCAAATTAATTATTTCTTTGCAAGAATCAAAAAACTGCACTTCAATCAGTTCAGTCCTGCTGGAGTTAAGATATTATACCACATATTTTTTTACTTAAATTTAAATCATGTTATTAATTTAATATTGCTTCACTAATAACAGCACTCTTACTCTCTTACTTGCTGTCATAATGGAAGATCTTAAGGGATTTTCACCATAATGATTTTTTTTTTCATGTAGGCTGAAATCACAGCTCTGGAAGGAAAATGACATTAGTGTTTTATACTTGATCCTAAACCATAGAAGGGGTTAATGCTAGATCAGATGCAGATGCTGTTACTTAGACCACAGCACTTATTACCAAAGACTGTTGGGTTAATTCTCTTCAATTCTAAATACTGTCATTTTCTTGGTATTCCCTTTAGAAAAAGGCTGGGGACTGTGCATGAAAAGGCTGCTTCTGTTCAATCCTACCTGCATGGCCCTTCCTGTTAGAGTCCTGTGACAGGCTTGGGTGAATATTTATCTTTGACTAATAGAGATCTTTTTTCTAAGCACCGATTGACTCATTACATTTTGAAAAGGCAGTGATATTGACATCCCAGTTAGCACTTCTGTGACTGCTTCCCAAGCTGGAAATAAAAGTGCTGCTCTGTTTGTGTTAGACACGCCTGTGTGGGAAAAGCCATCAAACACACACAGGCCTTCACTTGCTAGGTTTTCAGACTTGTGTAACATTTCAATCTTATTTCCCACTACTCCCCTTGATCAAGAGAAAAAGAACCACTCTTTGATCCACTCAGCACTTTGATGCTTCCAAACACTTTTTCAAGATTTCTTCAGTGATGGAAGCCCTTCTCTATGTGTTCATAGGTTAGGATCCTTCAAGGCCCAAAAAATGTCACCCTGGGCTCTACTCCACAGCAGCATATTCTATTCCTCTCTTTTGGACTTCTACAAAACATTATCTTTACTTGCTTATAGAACTGACTGCAGTATACTATACAATAAATAATCTAAGTATATAAATAGTATAAAATATTAAAGTTATATTTAAATTTTTTTTGTGTTTTTCCTAATGTCCTTGTATTATAGTTACATTTATCCAAATATTACCTACTCCTCAAAACTTTAAGTTAGATTCTCATCACAATTGCTAACTTTTCCTGAGTTCAGGGCAGAGTATTAAGCTCATTATATACATCATCTCATTTTATTATTTTTTTATTATACCAGTCTTTAAAAAGGGGCAATGTTGAAATGCAAAGCACTTAAGTGTCTTTCCCAAAAATGCCCAGTTAGCCAATGGTACAGCAGGATTCTAGTACACAGGCTCTGAACTACCACATCACATGTCTATTCCATGCTCAAAATAGGAATTAAAGAAATAGTTCCTATATTACTTAATTAATTTCATAGAAGGAAAAGATTTCTAGGGAAAAAAAGCATTCTTATCTGTTGGAATAAGTTTTCAGGATTCTGTTGTGTAATCAGCAGAAAAGTTTTTTTGCCCTGTAGCTCATATAAAGCAGTGATTTTTGAAAGAGCCAACTGTATTAGAATCACAGGGACACTAGTTAAAATGCAGTTTCTTGGGCCATTCCCAGCACCTACAGAATCAGTTCCCATGGGAATTAGGTTTATGAACTCCCCAGATGACTCATAACACTAAATTTTGTTAAGTTCTGGTTAATGAAAATGGCAGGACCTTTTCTTTTCTTTATTGTGATGAAGCTTGTGAAGAAAGCCAGCATTTATGTATTTGTGCTTCCTGGTTGCAGGCTGTGAAATTGCTGCTTTGATAGATAAGGCTTAACCTTTACAACTCATACCACTCACTTCCGTAGGAACCGCAGCATAAAATATCATTGCAAACACTATGGCACCAATTTATGTGCTCAAGCTTAAAAGCAGTAGGTGTAACCAAAGCAGCAACTTCTCAGAGGCCAATACAGCTGCCAAGCTTATTGCCTCCCCTGTAACCTTAGGAGAGAGAACAGGTTTGAAGAAAGCAACAGAGGCTTCACATATTCAAATTCTGGCCAGAGAAGACATAGTCACATTTTTTGCCCTATGACTTTTTGTTTGTTTTGCTAATCAAGAGTGTTTTTTTGTTTGTTTTTTTTTCTTTCATTTAACTTGCATTCATTCAACAAACATTTATCAAGCACAAATATTTGTACAGGGCACTGTGATAAGAAAGGGGATTTAAAGGCAAATGAACTATGATCTCTACCTGGGAAGAAATGTAGCAGACAAGTACAGAAACAATTATCCTGCACCCTATTAGGAGGCTTGAGAAGGAAAATTCTCTTGGTAGATAAAGTCAGGAAAGTTTTGCAAGAGGAGAAGAGCATTCCAAGAAGTGCAAGCATGTGCACAGCATAAAGTACTTAGCTTAGGAAAACTGCATGTAGAAGTTATAGTCAATTCTTCCCAAAGAGATTTAAACACATTCTTCATTTGATTCCCAACTGAAATATAAAGCATGTTTATTCTCTACTGTATGATAATCTTCCTTACAAGTCCTTTAGTTTCCTCTTTTTTTCTTTCTTCTCTTCAACATCACTTTTTGCAAATTGGTTTTCAGACTCTTCCTTTCTCGCAAACTGGTTGACTCAAGGCTAGAGACATTTTATAAGCCCTATAAAGGTTGACAGAATTTAAAGAAGATTTCATATTCACATTATGCTCATTTTTTGTAGGATAAGAGCCTTACACTATATTGCGGACATATTCATTTGTAGTAGATATTAAACAAAGAAGAAGACTCTCTGAAAGTAACAAATAATTCAGGTTCTAATTCTGGAAACTGAGGTGATTGAGATGATTTACGAAATTATTGCCTGCTCACTAGTTCTATGATTCATCAGTCTATATTAGGATCTATTTAAGATCAAAGACAGTAGAATCAATGCTGTTTATCTGTGGTAACCAAAAGATATGGAAAGTATAGATAATGAAATCCCCAGATAATCTTAAAATCAATTTTAATCCATGCCTTACTCAACCTTTTGCAAAACCTTTGTGCATTTGAGAAGAAAACTTGACAAATTTTTATTTCACTTCTCTTACCCTCTTCTTACCACAACAAGAAACTATTTGTTTTGCTGCAACAAAACAAATAAGTTCACTATATACTAAATACAGATAATGAATGTTCAATAGTAAGTTCCTTCCGTGAACTTTTTAGACAACCTATTCTGTGTTCAAGCAACTTTTCATGATATTGGTGTGCGTCAAAATCATCTCACGATCTCAATATATTAAATTTAGTGTGGGGCTTGGACATCTATCATTTTATCAAATTCTGTAGTTAATTATGATGTAACTCAAAACTTAAGAGTCACTGTGTAAGGCAAGTATAATGATCAGTAATAGCAAGATGACTTCTTACAAAATTCCAACACATGTGCAGGATAAGGTAAGGACAGAAATCCAATCCTTGGATTTTATAAAACCTGTTACCAGACTAAACCAGGGAATTCCTTGGTTTAGTCTGGTAACAGGGACTAAATTTCAACTAATCATTTAGTCCCATCAAGGTATTTAACTGTCTAACTTTGTTCTCTAGAGATCTGTTATGACTTTGGAAAAATGTTATGAGAGGAAACCTATTTCTTTCCTTTTGTCTATCTTTATTTTTCTCTAGCTTAGTAGTCCAAATTTTCTAAATAAGTCCATCTTCATAAAAGAAATCAAAGGGAATAGGTCCACATTTTTCATATGTTTCTTGTGCTATAAAAGGAAAATGCAGTGCTGGCTTCCTTAGGAAACCTGATGGATTTTCAAATGGTGCCCAACCATTGATCATCTGTCTCAAAGATTTCAGCAGGGACAGAAATGAATCCTCAGTATTGATAAGTCCTTATTGTTCTGCACTGGAGAATTGTGATTTTCAATTTGTATATTTTATGATATGTGTTGAACGTACAAGCAATGAAGTAAATTAAATTTTAGAAACTCAGCAGGCTACCAGGCATGTATAATCCTTAAGGGTGTACCATGATTAAAAGTTTAAAACAGAACCCTGAAGCAACCTAAATAAACAACAAATTACCAATCTCCTTAAGGATGGCAAAGTGCATCCTTTGTTAATACTCTTGAACTTGGTTTCCAAGGTAATTTTCTGAGAACTAGTCTACCTTTGCAGAAATATTAATAGCATGTTTTACTAATATATAAGCCTGAAATTGAGAATAAAAATAATCTTTGTTTAAAAAGAAGCATTATAACTGATGGGCAATGGATATTGTACTGAATAGGATTGTATGACAATTGATTCACAAATATGATAAGACTGACCCAGCCAACTTACTCATTTTCACTTACAAATCTACACATTCAATTATTTTTTCAAGAAATATTGACCAAATGTATCTACAAGATGTAAGTTGTGACATTTGAGATAGATCTCCCAGATAGGTAGGATTTCCATAAATGGAAGAGGGAGATGACACTCTTGGTAGAGAGACCATCACCTGAGAAATCTAATGTACTCACAAAATACTGTGTGTTAAAATACTGTGTGTTATGTGGGTTAGCAAGAAACAAGGCTGTTAACTGGTTATGGCAGACATTGTGAAGACCGTTAAATGTTATGGCAACATCTATATTTCATGGATAATGAGACGTGGAAGGTGTTTTTTCATCTTATGATTTTAAAATATAATTTCAAACTTAGAAAAAAGGTTTCAAGAATTGTTCAGAGAATCCCCATATACCATTTAATTAGACTCCTTTTGCATTTCACAAAGAGATTCTTATTCTTTTTTAAAAATAGCTGCATAGATCCCATCCCGCATATGTAGGATAGTTTATTCAACAAATCTATGGTTAGGCATTTTAGATAATTTCCAATATTCTGTGAAATTACAAAAATGCTAAATAAATATAGATATCATTATATATTTGTATTTTCATATGGTTGTAAGCACAAATTTAGGGTAAATTTCTGGAAGTAAGATTGATGGATCAGGTATAAATGCATGTGTAGTTTATTAAACATTGCCAAATTCCCCACCAGCAGTGAATGACAATTTGTCCACAACCACACCAACAAAATGTGTCATCAAGATCTTAAGCTTTGAATTTTTGAATTTAACTTGGGTAAGAAAAGATATCTTGGTATAGTTTTAACTTGCATTTCTCATATTCTGAGTAAAACTAAATTTCTTTTTCTTATATTTATTTAATGACCATGCTCATATCTTTTTTCTGAATTTTCTATCCATACTTTTGCCCACTTTTCTATAGGACTTTTGGTCTTCTTTCCTCAAATTTTAAAAGTTCTTCCTAAATTGGGATTATTAATGTTTTATCTGTGCTAATGCTTTCTCCAAATTGTCATGTCCTTTGACTCCACTTATGATGCTTTTTGCCAGACTAAAAGTCTTTTTTCAATGCAGTGGAATAAATCAATCCTTTCTTAAATTGCATCTTGAATTGATTCACTTTTAAAAAGTTTCCCCATAACGAGATTTTAAGAGAATTTACTCGTTTACTTTCAGTACTTGGAGAGTTTCTTTGATCCATTTGTTTATTTTCAAGTATAGTATGAGAAATGGATATAATTTGTAGCTTTAGATTTCAAATTTAGGTACAGAATCCCCTTTTGAGTTATCTTTTGTGTATGGTGTGAGGTAAAGTTGCATGTTCATGTTTTCCATGGTAATAAACAGTTAATCCACCATCATTTGTTAAGACATTTCCCCCTATTAAATTGTGATGCCATCTTCATTTAAATTCAGTCAGTTACATATACTTGGTTCCATTTCTTGTTTCATTGATCTGCTTGTTTTCTTTGTACCAATACCACATTATCCTGATTACTGTAGTCCTATTTTAAGAGTTAAAATCAGGCAGGATAAGTCCTCCTACTCTGTTTTTCTTTCTTAATATTTCTTTTGTCATTCTAATTCATTTGTATTTTCACATAAATTTCAGGATCAATTTGTGAAATTCTACAAACAAAAGCTTGCTGAAATTTTGATTAAATCTATTGATGAATTTGAGAAAATCTCCATCTTAATCCATAAATATGGTACTACTTTCTGTTTATTTAGGTTGTCTTTAGTTTCTTTCAGCAAACTTTTGTAGTTTTCAGTGTAAAGGTACCTGAATTTTTGTAGTCTATTATACCACTTGATGTAGAATATAAAAATCTTGCAACCATATAATCTCTCCACTGTCCTTTTAATAATCAGATACATTATATCTACATACATTGAAAATCCCAACAGACAATATTAATTTTTTGTTTTCAATAGGCTTCCATATTATTTCCATCAATATATTTACTATTTCTACTTTTTTCTTTTATTCTGATAAGCCAGGTTTCTTTCATATATCATTTCCCTCAGCCTAATGGTCTTTCCTTTGAATTCCTTGTGAAAGAAGATCTACTAGTTATAGATTATCTTAGATTTCTTCCAATGAAAATGAATTTATACTTCCAGAAAGATGACATCATAGTAGTTAGATAGGGCTCAACTACTTCATAAAAACAATGGAGGAAGGAAAAAAAGCTATCCAAGGGAGCTGCTTTGGGGATCTGCAGACCAGGAGAATGCTGCACATCCTCTAGGAGGGAAAGGGACAGAGAGACAAAGAGGCCAAAAAAAAAAAACATGAGTTACTTTCTCCTGTGGCTAGGGATGGCACATATCCTCCACCCTCAAGGTGAACAGCCTCAGTAAACTCTCTGGATCACTGCAGCCAGCTGAGAGAGGTTAAATGGTCCTCCTCCCTGGGAGAAAGAGGAGGAGGGCAGAGAGTGGTTTCAACCCCCCCGAAAGACCTGGTTTCTCTTCAGTGAGTTTGGCCAGCTGAGCCCACTTTGAACCTTGGCTGTAACCAGCCCAGCAAGTGGACGTAGAAAGTGACCATCTGTGGGGGAGCTGAAGGGCAAATAAATGTGGGACAGATGTCTAGCAAACTCAGAGAGAGAGAAGTATAAGGGGGAGGGGAGAAAAGGCAGGCAGAACAGAGGGGGAAAAATAAAATTTAAAAAATAGTGATTCAAGCACTGGAAGAAATTATAACATTTATTTGGAGCCAGGGGCCACTGGAGGCTTTGGGGCAGGGAGAGGGAAAAGCAGTTGTAATACGGGAGCTTTTCCGGGGCTGGGAAATTGTCCTGAGTGACATTGCAATGATAGATATAGGCCATTTTATATCATCACATAACATGCAGAACTGTGTGGGAGAGAGTGTGGTCTACAATGCGAACTATTAATGCTTAATAGCAAAGCCCCAGGATGTGTTTATCAATTGCAATTAATGTGCCACACTAATGAAAGATGTTTATGTGGGAGGTTGTGGGAGGTGTGGGAGGTGTGGGAGGTAGGGCGTATGGAATCCTTATATTTTTTGTGTAACATTTATGTAATCTAAGTATCTTTTAAAAAATAAAAATAAAAATTTTTTTAATTGCGATGAGATACCTCTTCACACCCACTGGGATGGTTATTTAAAAATAATACAGAAAATAGCAAGTATTGATAAGGCTGTGGAAAAATAAGAACCCTCTTACATTGTTGGTGGGAATGTAACATGGTGCAGCTGCTGCAGAAAACAGTTTGGATGCTCCATATTACTATTCCCGCTTTACAGAGGACATTGAAGCTAATGGAATTTAAGTGACTTGACCACAGCTTTTGGATACTACAGTTAAGATTGGAGCCTAAGTCTTTTGGGGGGGTTGAATCAGGTCCCCCACAAAAGACATCTTCAAGTCTTAATCTGTGTTCCTGTGGGTGTGAATCCATTTGTTAGTTGGACCTTTGAACCACTTGTAAATAAGAACTTTGAAGATGCTATTATTAGTTAAGTTGTAGACTCATTTGTGAATAGGATCGTCAAAGATCCTATTTAAATGAGGCCTTAATCCTTATGACTGGAGACATTGTAAGCAAAGGAAATTTAGATGCAGCAGTCAGTAGGAGCCATGTGACAGAGGATTGCCATCAACAGAATGCTACAGACGCTGGAAAAAGCATGGCCTTGCCAACAGCTTAATTTTGGACATCTAGCCTCCAAACCAATAAATTCCTGTTCTTTCAGCCAACCATTGTGTGGCATTTGTCACAGCAACATTGGCAAACTAGCACAGTCTTCTTCTACCGCTTTCTGCTGGTGTGCTTGATTTCGATCTGTAAGAGCGTTATATTGAAAAGTTGCTCATGATGTAATCTGATGAAATTACAAAAGAGTAACTGACAAAAAAAATCTAAAAATAAAGGCCCCAGCCAGCACTGAAACAGCCCCGGGGAGAAGGGAGGTGCTCTCTCAAAACCTATGGGATACAGCAAAAGCAGTGCTGAGAAGGAAATTTATAGCTATAAATGTTTAATTAAAAAAGAAGAGATAAAATCGAAGATCTAACTGTACACCTGTAGGACCTAGAAAGAGAACAACAAACTAATCCCAAAGCAAGCAGAAAGAAGGAAATAACAATGATTAGAGCAGAACTAAATGAAATTAAGAATAAAAAGACACTAGAAAAAATTAAGAAAACAAAAGCCAGTTCTTTGAGAAGATTAATAAAATTGACAAACCCTTAACTACACTAACAAAGGAAAAAAGAGAGAAGATGCAAATACATACAATAAGAAATGAATGAGTGGCTATCCCACTGATCCCACCAAAATAAAAGGTGTCATAAGAGGACACTTTGAAAAATTGTATGCCAACAAGATGGAAAACTTAGACGAAATGGATACATTTCTAGAAATACACAAGCAGCCTGCATTGAAGAAGGAAGAAATTGTTGAACTCAATAGACCAATCACAAGTAATGAGATTGAATTAGTCACCAAAAACCTATCAACTAAGTAAAACCCAGAACGAGATCACTTCACACTTGAATTCTACCAATCATTCTGGAAAGAGTTAACACCAATCCTGCTTAAACTCTTCCAAAAAATAAAAGTGAAGGGAATATTGCCTAACTCATTCTATGATGCCAACATCACCCCAATACCAAAGCCACAGAAAGAACCACAAGAAAACTACAGGCCAATCTCTCTAATGAATCTGGATGCTAAAATTCTCAACAAAATACTTGCTAATTGTGTCCTACAATGCATCAAATGAATTATACAACATGATCAGTGGGTTTCATCCCTGGTATGCAAGGATGGTTCAACATAAGAAAAACAAATCAATGTAACACACTACATTAATAGATTGACAGAAAAAAAAATCTCATGATTATCTCTATTGATGCAGAAGCATTAGAAAACTAGTGCTGCATATTAGGTCTACAAGTCATTGTTTCTAGGGTGTTTCAGTTATCAGAGCAAGGAAATGTGTGTGGATATACAATAACCCATGTATACACCCATATCTACAAATATTTCTATATGCAACCATAGGTATCTATAAATTAAGCTTGAGTCCATATTGATGTCTCAACTATAATCCATTGCTATATGAATCATTCCAGCCTCTTACCTTTGTTTATCTGTAACCTCCCACTCCAAGAAACCTGATGGCCACCATCTGTCATCGATTTACTTAATTTTTCAATTGCAGTATACATGCATATTGGCTTCAGAATTTTTAATACAAACTCCCATGGAAACAACTTTTTCAACTGGAGTACATTCTTTAGGTACAGTTCCTTTGCCTTCTGTCTTACAACTCCACTTTATTCTTACAGACTCCACTTATTTCCAAATTACTTAGGTCAGCAATATTTTCTCCCATTCCCTTCAGTGAGTTTGTTTAATACACTTTTAATACAGTTAAATTCTTTTGTCAAGTTCTGCACTCCATCCTAGAATCCCTTAATCCCCTAACTGAACATTTAAAATTTGCCTACATGAAGAATCATTCTTTGTGCTGTGAAGTTCTATGGGTTTTAACAAATGCACAGTATCATGTATCTACCATTACAGTACCATTCAGAATAGTTTCACTGCCCTAAAATTTTCCCTGTGCTTCACCTATACCATTGCCTGTCATACCCCCTGAACTATTGGCCACCACTGACTGGTTTATCATCTCTATAATTCTGTCCTTTCCAGAATGTCATATGGTTGGAATCATATAATATGTAGCCCTTCAGACTGGCTTCTTTCATTTACTAATGAGCATTTAAGATTGATCTATGTCTTCATGTGACCTGATAGCTCAATCTTTTTATAGTTGAATAGTATTTCATTGTACAGATATAGCATGGTTTGCTTATCCATTCATCTATTGAAGAACAACTTGGTTGCTTCCAGTTTTGGTGATTTTTAATAAAGCTGCCATAAATATTTACAAGCAGGTTTTTGCATGGACATAAGTTTTCAAATAATTTGAGTAAATATCGAGGAGTGAGAATGTGCTATCATATGGTAAAACTATGTTTAGCTTTGTAAAATATTGCCAAGCTGTGACTATATCATTTTGCATTCCCATCACCAATGAATGATAATTTCTATTGTTCCACTTCCCCACCTGCTTTTGTAATTGTCAGTTTTTTGGATTCTAGCCATTCAAATGAGTGTGCAATAGTATCTCGTTGTTGTCTTAATTTGCATTTACCTAATGAAAAATGATGTTAAACATCTTTTCATATGATTGTTTGCCATCTATATATCTTCTTTTGTGTGGTATTTTTACAGATCTTTTATCTCCTTTTAATTTTTTTTTCTTATTATTGAATTTTGAAAGTTCTTTGTATATTTTTGCTATGAACACTTTGTCAGAGATGTGTTTCTCAAATATTTTCTTTTTGTCTGTGGATTATATTTTAATTTTCTTAACAGTGATTTTTGAAGACAGAAATTTTTAATCAATAACAAATTAACACTTTTAAAAATTAATCATGTGTTTGGTGTCATTTCTAAAAATAAATGGTCAAACCCAAGGTCACACAAATTTTCTTCTAGATGCATTGTACATTTAGTCTATGATCCATTTTGAGTTAATTTTTGTGTAAGGTATGTCTTTATCTAGGTGTTTTGCTGCTGTTGTTATTGTTTTGCATACAGATGTCAAATTGCTCCAATACCATTTGTTGAAAGGTTGTCCTTTTTCCATTGAATTAGTTTTTGCCCTTTCTTGGGGATTGAATCATATCCCCCAAAAAGGCATTTTCAGGTCCTTACCTCTGATCCTGTAGCTATGAAACCATTGTAAATATTACCTTTGAAGTTATTAGTTAAATTGTGCCCAAACTGAATGAAGATGGACCTTAAACCAATATTGCTGAAGTCCTTGTAATCAAAGGAAATCGGATATGGAAAGAGACGCAAGAAGCTGGAAGTCAATGGAACAAGAAGAAAAAGGAAAAGTTGCTGACTTGCATTACCATGTGACTGAAAAACTAAGGAACCTCAAAACTTGCCAGCCACCCAGAAGATACCAACCCCAGGAGGAAGAAAGTCTTACATCCTTTGAAAGAGTGAGCCAATAAAATTCATGTTGTTTAAGCTAACCCATTGTATGGTATTTTTAGCAGCCAGGAAACTAAAACAGTTTTTGGTACCAGAAGGTGAGGTGCTGCTATTGTAATACCCAAAAAAGTAGAAATGGTTTTGGAATTGGGTAATGGGTAGACACAGAAAAAATTGCAAAGTTCAAAAAGTAGTGAGAGTTGTGAAGAAAGTCTGTATCATTTTAGAGAATACATAATTCATCGTAAACAGCTTGTTGGTAGAAACATGGGCATGAAAGGTATCTCTGATGAGGCCTTAGAAGAAAATGATGAATGTGTTATTGAAAATTGGAAGTAAAGTGATCCTTGTTATACAGTGGCAGAAAACCTGACAGAATTGTTTTGATGTCAGATTGAAAGTGCAACTGTCTGCCCCTAATCTGGGAGTGTGTGTGCCTTACACCTTGTTGTTCAGGGAGAATGCCACCACCCTAATGTTCAGAGATGGTGCCCCAGAGTTGCTTGGAAGGGGTAGGGATGCTGCTCCACCCAGCCGAGAGGATAAAGCATTAAGCAACAGATGCCTTTCAGACCCTGAGATCTAGTGGAGTTTGCCCTTCTGGGTTTTGGACTTGTTTGGGAACCATGACACCTGGTTGTCTTCCAATTTCTCCCTTCTAGAATTCGAATGTTTATTCTATGCCTGTACCTCCATTGTATTTTGGAAGCAGATAACTTGATTTGTAGGTTTCACAAGTCTGCAGACACAGAGGGATTTTGTCCCAGGATGGACCACACCCATAACAGATTTTGAAGAGACTTTGTACTTAGCCTGTTACTCAAATCACTTAAGGCTTTCAGGACAGTGTGATGGAATGAATGCATTTTGCATGTAAGAAGAACATGTCTTTTGGGGGTTTAGTGGTTAGACTTTTGGGGATTGAATCTTGTCCCCCACTAAAGACATGTTCAAATCTTAACCCCTGATCTTGTGGGTTGGAGTCCACTTATAAATAGAACCTTTGAGGATATTAATTAAGGTATGCCCAAACTGAATGAAGGTAGGCCTTAATTCAACATGGTTGAAGTCCTTATAAGCAAAGTAAATTAGACATAGAAAGAGAAGCCACAGAGAAGCAAGAAGCTGGAAGACAACAGAACCAGGAAGTCAATGGAGAAGATGGTGCTGTGTGCATTGCTAAGTGATGGAAAAGTCAGGAAGCCCCAAAGATTGCCATACAGACAGACAATACTGACCCCAGGAGAAAGCAAGCCTTCTAGCTCTCAAACCATGAGCCAATAAATTCCTCTTGTTTAAGCCAACCCATTGCATGTTTTAGCAGTCAGGAAACGAAAACACTCTTGTCAAAAAACAATTGATTGTATTTATGTGGGTCTATTTTGGGGCTTTAGATTTTGTCCCATTTATTTACACGTCTATTCTTTGGCTAATACTATGCTGTCTGATTAATGTGGCTTTATAATAAGACTTGAAATCAAGTGGTGTAAGTTCTCCAACTCCATTATTCTTCATTAGATTCTAAACTTTAGAATCAGTTTATCAATATCTACGAAATAGCTCATTGGTATTTAGATTGGGATTGCATTGAATTTATAGATCAAATTGAGAAAAATTAACATCTGAACAATTTTGAATCTTCCAATCCATGAACATGGACATATCTCTCCATTCATTAAGATTTCTGAGTTTTTTCTTCAGTGTTTTGCAATTTTCTACATATAGCTCTTGTACTTATTTTGTTAGGTTTATAGCTAAGTATTTCTTTTTTTTGATGATATTGTAAATGGTATTTTTTTTCTTAAATTTCAAATTCCAATTGTTCATTATTGATATGTAGCAAAGCAATTGGCTTGTGCATTGCCTTTATGTCTTGCATCCTTTCTACAATCAATTATTTGTTCCAGGATTGTTTTTAGTTTTTTTTGGTTAATTCTTTGGGATTTTCTGCATAGACAACCATGTCATCTAAAGACCTTTTATTTCCTCCTTTCCATTCTACATATATTTTCTCTTTCTTGCTTTATTGCATTAGCTAGAGCTTCCAGTATCATGTTGAATAGGAGTAGTGAAAGAGGTCATCCTTGTCCATTCACCACAATATTATGTGTGGCATGTAGTAATTTTCTTTGTTATATATTTTATGCTATGTTGGTATGTGTATCATATTCTATTTATGATAAATACAACAAAGTCTTCTTTGCTTTTATTATTTGATTTTGTTTTTGGGAAAGATTCTATTTTTTTGTTCTAGTAATTACCTTTATATTTATGTCTGTTATAGTGTCCTTAAATTTACTTTATCTCAAATAAACTTTTACTACCTAGTCTGTCAGCTTTAAGTGGTATCTACTGACACGCACCTATACAAGAGTCAATTGTCTTTTTCAAATTTCCCCCTTTTCTTTCTCTTCTCCTCCCATTGATAGATTGAATTCTTGCTACATTTTCAGAACATATAACATTTATATATTATTCTTTCACTCATTTCCTTACCCTTGCTTTAGTTTTCTCTTTATAATTAAATATATTAAATACTCACCAGCAATCCAGTTACCAAGGGTTGCCCAGTCATGCCTTAGTTGCATGAACTCATCTTCTGGTAGATTCCTATGAAGGGCTTATCTATTCATTATTCCCTGGGTTCTTGTACAGCTGAAATTCTATTTTTTTGTAGTCTTGATAAATGAAGGATAACTTGGCTAGATATGAAAGTGTTGGTTGAAATTTTATTTTATTAAATATTTTTAAAGTGCTGTTCCCCTGTTGCTTTGTGTTGTATGTTGCACTTGAGAAGTCTGATGTTAAACTTTCCCATATTGGTAACTTTATTCTTTTCTCTAAAGGCTCTGAATATTCTTTCCCCTTAAAGTATAATAGTTTTACTAGACTATGTCTCAGAATTATTTGTTTTGGGTCAATTTTCCCAGGTACAAGCTAGGGCCTCTCAAAATGAAGATTCAAGAGATCTGTTATTCCAAATAGTTTTCTTGGCTTACAGATTTACATGTAATTTATGTTTTGTTGACTACCGCCCTCCCCCCGCCCCAGAGACTCTAACTATGCAAATGAAAGTTCTTTTCTTACCTGTCTTCCATTTCATTCACTTTCTCTTCATCTTTTTACTCTTTCTTTTTTTTCATCTTATTTTTTTTCTCTCAGCTGTTTTCCTGCCTTTCCTCAATATCCCTTGTTAAATATCCATTCCAATCTCTGTTCCCTTGGGCACTTTGTAATATGTTCTTCATTTCCTGGTTGATTTTGTCATTTCCTTCTATTTTTTTCCTGACTTTGATTGTTTCCCCTTGTGTTTCTTCTTGTGTTTTGTCCTTTTTTGTTATTATTTTTTAAAATTTCAGTTTGTATTCATTTATTAATTATCCCTAAATAGTCATTTAAGCCTGTTTAATCCACTATGGATTATTGGGTTTGTTCTTCTACTTTCTTGTTGATATTTTGGAAATTATATATATCACATGAAAAATTTTGATTGGAATTTTCTGTTTACTTTGTGTGGATTTAAAGAAAAAATTTCATTAGCTTTTGTGAGCCACTTTCCTGGTTCAAGAGTGACCTCTATCAGTGTAATAAAGTAAATTTTTAAAAATGTTTATATTGATGATGGTGGTGATAAGAGGTAGCATGTTATGTTTGTCTTTTTTTTTACTGCAAAATTAAAATTTTAATTCTTCCCTCTTGCTTCCATCTTTCAACTGCCACTCTTCTATTAAGCAGATTCTTTCACCAGAGGAAAGGCTAAAATGTTAATACTTCCAGTTCTGCTCATTTCAAGCCCCTTCCTTATAGCTGATTCTGTGAACTACCAATCCCTGACCTGTGTTTGGTATTTTGGTCCTTAGTTGGTGATTTCTCTTTCTGGAAGTGGTTTGGTCTGTCTTTTGTCTACATCTTCTATTCCACTCTGTTCTTTTTCACATAATCTTTTAAGTTGAACCTCCCTCATTCTCCATATGTTGAAAGTCAACAGACATGAGAGCTTTATTGGAATTTGGTTTTAATTTCCACTCACCAGTAATTAGAACTTCATGGTATTCTCTGCCCCCAGTAATGCCTAAAGCATGGTAATTTTATTTGTGTTCATTTTTAATTTTTTTTTAGGAGGTTGTTTGAAGAGATTCAGATTCAGGTGGCTGCCATTATCCTCCACACCCAGAAAATCTCCCAGGGAAGATTTTTAAGCAAGAGTATGGCAATTTTAGAAACCACGTGGAGGCTCAACTACAAGACTGAAAAAGTAGAATAAGGAATGCAGCAGTAATTGTTCAGAAATCTGATGAAGTGAAGTGACACACAATAAAGTGGTAGTTGAATTGGAAAAGTGAAATGAATTAAAATTGTACCCAAAGTGTTAATTTCTTAAATAAGTTGGCTCCGTATTTAAAAGAACTGTTACTTAAGGACTGAATTTTCAATTCATCAAAAGTAAAATAATCAGTTCGTGAATTGAGATATCCTCCTACCAATGAGCACTAAAGATTCCATTAGTCACAGACCTTCAGGGAAGTTCTAAACAAAGCACCACTGAGAATGATTTGTAATATCATAATATCACCATCTCTTGATTTAGTATGCCAAAGTTTGATTTGATACTCTTATTATTTAAGAATTTTTTTTAGGAAGTACTGGGGATTGAATCCTGGGCCTTGTACATGTGAAGCAGACACTCAACCACTGAGTGCCTCTGCTCCCTGTTTTTCATTGCTTGTTAAATTTAATTAAATTAATTGAATTGTTTTAATTTTTGTTTATAGTTTACACTAAAAGCATGAGGGAGTTTTGCTACTGAAAAGTGATCTTGTTTAGATTGAACAGAGATTTATATAAACTGCCACCAGCATGAATCATTTGGAAAATTAAAATAACCTAATAGGTTCATTGTGAGGATTACAAAAAATAATAAACATAAAACGCTTAAAAGGGCATCTGGCACATTGTAACTATTCAGTAAATATTAGCTATTATTGAGACATAATCTGGACTAACTTTTATTTTCTTTGCACAGCTCTTCTTTTGGATACAGCTAATAGCAGAATGCCAAAAACATATAGGTCATTTCCATCTGACTGTGGTCAGTACACCAAAAATATCTCAAGAAAATGGCTCCATTTTTAGAATCTAAATCTGACACTGATAGAAGTTTCCTGAAACATTCATGTTTTTTTAAGAAACAAAGACCCTTGTTATGAACATGGATTATGGAAACCAAAAGATATAGGTATTTATTAAAAAGCTAAAAGTACAAATGCTTCTAAATCTGTTGTCCTTTTATAATAGTTCTTTACTTCAATTGCATAATGGTATGTTTCTTAACCTACTAAATTAATTATTCATGCTTCTTTGATCTGCTATAATGTAACCATGACGACAAAGGATTTTCTCAGGTAGATACTGGCCTTAATGGCTGAATTTTCATATTACTTTAATGCCTCATCCTAGCTCTTTATAATCATACTCTGTCAGATTTTAGTGCTTAGTTAAAATGTTGTATGTGGGACACACATTCACACACTCTTTGGGGATGTCAATTATAATAAATAATCTGAATTTGGGACTATACTATGTTTGTTAGTACTGAATCAGTGGTTCTGATACCCCCGCCAGAAGATGTGCAAAATGTAGGTCAGAAGTTTGGACATTAGATCCTGTTTCTTCTCCCTCTCACTTCCTTCCTAATAAGCCAAGGGGAATAAATAAGTTTAAATGTCTGCTAAAGGGTATTGAATAAGAGTAGAAACCGATAAACTCAATGGAGGGAAGCAGATGTGGCTCAAGCAATTGGCTCCTGACTACATATGGGAGGTCCCGAGTTTGATTCCCGGGGCCTCCTGGTAAAGGTGAGCTGGCCTGCACAGAGAATTGACGCAACAAAAAAGAGACAAATAGGAGAGACAATGAGAGACAGAACAAACCAGGGAGCTGAGGTGGCTCTCTTCCTCATCAGAGGTCCCAGGGTCAGTTCCCGGGGCCTCCTGAGGAGAAGACAAGCAGACACAGAGCGCACACAATGAATGGACACAGAGAACAGACAATGAACACAAAAACAACAAGGGGGCATAAATAAATAAAATAAACCTTAAAAAAAAATCATTGGAGATATACCCAATAGACAGGTTTGAAGCCTGTGATCTCTGAGAGTCCCCAGAAGCAGAGTCAATGATGAAGCTATTTGGGCTGTTTATCTTCTATATGCTCCAATTAGAGTAATGCCCATCATAATAGCTCTTACTTCAAAAGATCGTGTAACTTTTAGAAAGTTTTGGGAGAAGATAACAGAAATAGAGGTAGTAACAAGGAATAGAAATAGGTAGGAGAAAGATAAACAGGAAGATTGTTCTAGGTGCCATGGTCAAGATTGGACCCAAGTCTATATCCCTATCTTGGAAAGTAGGATGCTGGATATGAATGAGGAATCATTTTACTTGTTAGCTCCCATGAATATTTCTGTAAACCCCTTAGGAAGCACCAAAGACTATAAATATTACCATTGCAACTGAAGCATAAACATTCTTGCTTTTGGTAAGTTTGTGCTTACCAATGAAGAATAAAAATAACACCTACCTTCCAATTTCTAACTTCATTTAACCCCACAAAACTCATCCGTGGATATACAAACCTGCTTTCCTTGCTTGCAGGAAAAAGATAGGAGCTATACTTGGGTAGCTGAGTACTGCACACGAAGGCTTATTTTCATTATTGCAGCACTGGTGATGGCTTATAACTTTGTAGGTGCCTCAAAACATTTATGAGTGTTATAGATCTTAATGAATGGTGATAAAAAGTAATTAATAGTATAAGGAAGTATGAGAAATCATGTGATATTATAAGGTAAGGGCTTTGGTAGTTGCTGTTTTGTGGGTGTTGGGGTGGTAAATATGAATGCATTCTGATCATCATCCTGTAAAAAATGCAAATAAAAGAAAACCTTGAAAAGGAAAAGAAAAATGAGCAGACCACATATTTGGCAAACAAACCATATTTATGACTAAAATTAAAATATACAAATGTATATTCAGCAAAAACTTAATATAAAGCTACAACAAGAAATATGAGCTGAATTTCATATTGTTTTAACAATTAAGCATGAAATCATATTTGATTGAAGGAGTTTTTCTCTAGAAAATGTATGATCAATTCCTTATAGAATAATGTAATCTACTTCATATGTTTAATGTTAAACCCCGAGTTTGGAGGTAAAGCACATAAAAATTCTGCTGAATGTCCTCAGTCACCACTTCCTTGTTCCTTGGAGAAAGAAAGCCAGAAGAGAAGGTGGGTGGGAACAGATGCTACTTAAGTAGAATTCCACTTGGGTTATTTTAAGACGTAAATCCTCTACAATCTAAATTTATCATTAATTTTCTGTTCATGTGATGAGATTTTGTTGTAGTTAAGAAACAAAAGTTTGGCCAACAAATGTTCAGAGTAAGCTACATATTATTTTTTGAATATGCTTTTAGTTTAAAAGGCTTTTGAAAAATTGCCTAACTGCTGGGCCTCAGTTTCTTTCATTTAAGATCGAGGTGATTCCTGCCTACTTCTTTGTCATATTGTCAAGAATTGAAAATATATCTACTATACACGAGAAGTTTCATCAATAACATTTTGTTTAAAGTCCTAGAGAAAGTGAAATATAAGGGTCAAAGTTATCACGTCTACCATAAAAGTAGAATTTATCAATTAGGAACATAATCATAAAACCATTTGCTTGTATTTGGATTGTTATGAGCTGACTCGGTTTGAGTCACTAGTACAAAATAATAGTTTAATAAAGATCAATGAAGCTCAAATATAGAAGTAGAAATCTCACCATGTTTTTATAAAGGCAAAGATACAGGGTTCAGCATGTGCTAAGAATGTAGAAAATAATTAAAGATGCTCATTAGGGGCTACAGGACAGAATTTTTTAAAAACTAAAATTACAAAGCAGAGAGTAAAAGAGATTGGTGAGTCTAACTTAAATCTTACACAGCAACTGGCAAGATTCTTAATAAATTTATAAGCACTGCAAAGTAGAAATATGGCAGGTAGATCAGGTGGGAAAGAGCCTAAGAAGAAAATCAGCTGAGAGGAACCATAAGAATCTGTCTCTGAGCTAATGAAGGTTCTGTCTTTGGTGGGTGGCTATGGAAATAGAGGCACACTTGGATTTCAAGAGTCAAGAGAATGTAGATATATCTCAATCTGGATTCTGGGCATGTTCTAGTGTGCTATATTAGAAGGGATGCAGAGGAATTAGAAATGACGGATAATTTCGGTCAGGTGAACTACAAGAAGACTTTTAGATTATTAGTTTGGGGCAGAAAACACAAGTGAGTATGGATGAAAAGCATTTGGAAATGCCACCGTTAAGTCTCTTGATTGTTTATACATACAGTGAACTTGGGGACATAGGTTCTTTATAAAGAAAAGCAAAATATTTCTGTGCCTCCTGGGGTTAGCTCTTAATTTGGCATACTCAATAAATATTTATTTTACAGCTACTTTGTATTAGGGGGACCCAATGAAAACAGAATCGGTGAGCATTTTGCCTTTCTTTAGGCTATTCTCGCCTGGGATGCCCTTTCTTTTGTATTGCCCTTTATAAAACAACAACAAATTGTATCATTATGTAGAGTGTGAATTTCAGAGTACAAACTCATTTATGTAGGAACTATATTTTATGTCTATGCTTTTTTTAAATTTTTATTTCAAGCCCTAATTCCAACAAGCTGTATGGAAATTTAATTTCAGTAGATCCTTTTTGGGGTTCCAACCCTATAACTTGGGGTTGTGTGCCAGTTCTTGAAGTTAATACACAATGCAAAGGTGTAAGGGAAGGAATGAGGGTGGGAGTCTAGTTACCACTCATCAGTCCCCTGATTATCCATGTGATGGTTCCTGTCAGTCACTTGGGAACTTCCAGTTCAGTGACTATCTGCTGCTTTCATTACTACCATGCTTCAGATAAGGAATGCGTTTTTTTAGGGTGTTGTTTATGACCCCGCCTGCTAGGAGGACGCTAGCAACCATTTCCCCTAGGTCTTGATACCTCCTGGGAGCAGTAAAATAAAATCAACTTGGGTTTCTTTTCTTCCTGGACCCCCAGGCCAATTCCATCTCCCCTCTGTTCAAGGGTTTTTAATTTTCATCTAGTGGAAGAGGTTGTTAGTGGAAGGAGGGCCTTCTTCTTTTGTCCCACATTTCCAAACCTGCTTCTATGGGTATAGATTCTTCCATTTCCTCCCTCAGGTGTACCCAGAACACTTTCCTTCATAGTTTAGTGTGTAGGGAAACAAACCACCCTGGCAGGCACCTCTGCTGGGGCAATGAAGCACAAGCCAACTAACTACTTTAACAGATGGCCAGAAAGTAAAGGGGAAACTAAAGGGAAGCTAAATACCCACATATTAAGATATCAGAAATATTCAGCCACATGTAATAGGTACCCACTTAGTGCGTCAGGCTTGGTCCTAGGTGATGTACATACATGCACACAGTAAAGAGTATATCAGTGTAAGGTAGATATTTTTACCCCTGTTTTATAAATGAGGGTCCTGAAGCTCAGAGTACCTGTTACTTGGCCAAGATCAAACACTATTAAGTAGTGGTGCTAACCATCTGAATCCATGGTTTCAGGATTACAAAATTGTCTGCCTCAAAAACAGTAACAGCTGACAAATAGTTTATTTTCCTATATTAAGGATGCAATTTTCATATTAAAATGTATGCTGAGTTCTATATTATCTGGAATTAGAAAATAATATCATTTATGCAAAATGATTAAACTAAAATTACCAAAAATAAATTGCACTTTGATAATCAAATGATTTCTAGAGAAAAACCTTAAATAAATCAAGTTATGTTTGAATTATATGATAAAACTAAAGTTAAAAATTAATATTAAGCAGGTTACAACGAACAGAATATTTTATTCAAGAATGTTGGTTTTCAGCTGGTAACAGAAGGGAAAATTACTAAATTTAGCAATATTGGCATATAAATAAAAATAAAACTGCTCTATACAGCCCAAAATAGATAAAACCAGGCAGCTCTGTGTATATTTTTCTGATGTTGGAACTAGTTACCATTTCATACTTCAAGTTACATTTTCCAATATATGCTGTGGAAATCTGAGTGCCTCTCTTGTTCCTCCACCCTTTGCATTGCATGGGTTCTGTTCACTCACTTTAGCTGACTGCTGTTTAATTGTCACATTAATTTACGTGTATGAAGAAATATATATAATGATCTCAGGCATCTTTTCCCAAGATGAATGAAAGCTGTGCATTATGCAAAGACAGATGACAGTAAAATCAAAGGAGCTTGAGCTCTATATTTAGCCAAGATTCACTTAATTTTCTCAAGATGACACATAAAATAAAACAGCCCAAATTTTTGATGAATGACAAATGTACAGATTTTCTTTTATAAATTACAGCTGACAATATTTGCTTTTGTAAACTCTTAAATTCAAATATTGCTTATGTTCATTTATGCTGAATATGTAATTGTTGCCTAATACTTAATAATATTTTTTTGCTTGAACTCTGAGGAAAAAATTTTATGTGGGATCCCAAACCATGAGATGGCCCCAACCTACATTTTTTAAATGGTTTCTTACAAAGATAAATTATTTTAATGAAGATTCTTATATTGTTCTAACATATTTTAAAGTATACTCAGAACTAAAGATTAAAGTATGTCTAACAATGCTTATATTTAGCATGTTATCAATATCAGAATATATTTTATTTCACTTCTACCTTGATTAAGGCACAAAACCCACACATGACTAAGCATCGACTTGGAATTTTTGAAAAAGAGAAAAAAATATGGCAATGTGGTGGTTGGGGAAGATAACTTGAACAATGATATGGCACACCAATTAGGAAAATACTGCAGGCTTCAAGTGTGAGTTTAAATATACTAAGTTTTGTTAATTGTAATGGAATGCAATACAAAGAAAAACCATGAGAATTTGATGCCTGGACAATCTTCAAAAAGAAATTTCATACCGTTCAAAAGATATATCTTCAAGTTATTTAAAATACCCCATGAGATAACTATCAGCCCTTTGATATGGACACATATTTCTATACAAAGGATATTGATACAAATACTAGACAAAGCAAAATTTAAAACATAAAATTAATAACAAAAAGAAAACTAGACCAGTCTTACTTATGAACATGGATATAGAAGTCCTAGGTAAAATATAAATATAAAAATATAAAATATCCAACAAATACTGATACAATAATATGTTTTACCTAAATAAGATTTTTCCTAATAGGGCAAGGATGACTCCTCTATTAAGGAGGCTATAATAATTAGTAGTTCCAAGGAGAAAACCAGCGTAAGGAATTCGAGAGATTTAAAAAAAAAAAGGGGGGGGGAATGGCAAGTGAGAAATGGAAACTTTCTTAACTTGATAAAGAGATATTTTTTAGAAATCTAGAGGGACCCATGTACTAAATGGTGAAGTGAAAATTGTATACTGTCACCACTATGTTCAGCAGTATATCAGAGGTCTTAGCTAACTCCAAAGGAAAATAAGAAGAGAGATAATTATTGAAACTTAGACAACTAAGTAAAATTTTTCCACCCCAGAAAAGATTTTAAAAATTGATGTGATAGAAAAAGTAGTATGAATGTTAGAAATTAGTAAGATTCCTTCAGACAGGACCCCATGCCTGCCCCTGTGCTGACCAAGTGTGAGCAACAGAACTCCTAGATAGATTTAGAGACATCATAGTAGGAATGGCCTCTGTCCCAGCTCCTGCACAGGGATCTGAGGGGAGGCACTGGCCCTCAAAGTTCCCCATATTACCATGGAACAGAAGAGTAGAATAAATATGTCTACCTGAGGGTGCCTAGGAAAATGGACTTGTTACAATCTCAGAGTCCCCATGTGCCCCAGTGGAGAATGGGAGCAAAGAAGCCTGTTCTCCTGTGGCTGATCATGGATTACACATAGCAATGAAAGCAAGCAGTCCAGAGTGTGACCTGATATTTCATGGGAGTATGGTCATCTCAGCAGATGTCATTGTGAAGGGATGATGATCAAGGAACAGAGTCCTCCTGCTAATGTTTTATGTGTCCTTGGAATTTAAATATCTGAGTCAATTGAAAAATGCCTGAAGCAACCGAGTTTACTATGAATTGAAAAAAAATTAGTTTTTTATTACTGGAAAAATTGGGGATACATACCAACTTCAGGTATAAAAAATATAAAGCTATACTTTTTCTCCAGCACAAAGTTTATGACCTAAATTTTATAGACTGGGACTTTATACAGTCTACCTAAATAGGTTTCTACCTCTATATCTAAATTTGTATCTAGCACAGTCATCTATCTATATCTATAACTGCATATATATGAAAGAGCATATAACAAATCATTAACTCTGAGAATAGGCAAGTAATTATTGATATAGGCAGTGTACAGAAGCCTACAACTTTTTGCTATATTCATTTTTTATCATTTGGCTATTCCATGAGAATGAATAGTCATGTTTGATTTGTTTAATCTAAAAGATCGCTTAAAATAATAAATATCTCAAATTTACAACTATATAAAACACATTATCTCATGAGTTTAAAAATAAGTAGATTATCATCAAATTTTATGAACATTTTTAATTGAGCATTTATTAGCAACTCTGAAAAGTTGTAGATTTTCCAAATATACTCTACAATAATCATGGAATTCTTTCTAGCTAAAGGTTTAGTAGCTTTGAGAACAACCTCTATTTGTGTTGACAGAGCTCTTTTTCTTGCATTCAGTTCTGAGATTTAAAACCGTAATGTTTGAGAATGGGGATCTTTTAAAAATGCAGATTCTGATCCTCTAGAACTGGAGTAAAGCCTGAGAGTCTGAATTTCTAACAAGCTCTAAGAGAAAAACTTTGCTGCTAAGAACTCCTAAAAAAAAAATCAACAAAATAATCAAAATATAAAAATTAAAACAAAATGATAGTCATGTTTATAAGTATCTAGGTAAATTAGATTGACTATATTTATAGAGCTATTTGCCCTTGGGTTATAATGTTTAAACCACCATGGAACCATGTTGTATCAAAGATGATTTGTCCCTCATAGTGGGTGCCATTCAGGGTTCGTTATGGAAAGCAAGAGAAGCAGGAAGGGAATTGTTTGGAAAGGAATAAGGTAGCTCACAGAATTTAAGGAAAAACAGAATCATAGACTCATTGGGCTTGGAAATACCAGGTATAAAAGCAGATTTCCGGATCTGGGGAGAAAGAACTGACTATCTCTTCAGGGTGCTGAAATGGTCAGTCTTTTAGACACTGTTCACACTTCCAATTCCAAGGACAGTGCATCTAACAACTTTATTTTGGATCTCCCAACAATGAAAATAGGTCACAAAACAACAGATGTGCAAGGCATCATGAGATACAGTGTAATCCATTTAATAAATGTGTCAGGTGACTGGAAAGGAATCTGATGAAACGTACTGCAATTTATTTCATAAACGCTAAGAGACATGACCTAAAGTATGTATGTATGTGCGTGTGCATTTGCGTGTATGTGTGTGCTCACATGTGTGAGGACAGTCAATGATTTTTTTTCTCCCAGGACAATGAAATCTTATGAAGTAATTATTGAAACATCTTTAGTTCTGTAGAGTAGTCGCATCTGACAGATTTTTAAATGCATGCCTTTTTTACATTATAGTGTCTCTGAAATCAGGATGTATCTTACAACCTATGACATTTTAGCATTGGAACATAGTTTGATTGGAAGCATCATTTCTTTTAGAAATACAAACAGTGATGATGCCTCTTATAATTGAGGGCATCTGATATTTGATGAGATAAGATAATAATGTGAGGATTAAGTGATATAATGTATATAAAGCATCCTGGTTCACATAGAGAAAGTGCTTCATAAATATTATGACGATAATGATGATAATGATCATACACTTGCCCAAGGCAGTCATCTTTACCAGTGCACAAATGCAAAAAATTAAGATAACATTATCAGTATAATTTAAAACATCACACTAATGAATATTCTATAGTCCAAATTATTTCATGTAGTTCAAGGAAGAAATAGGACTCTCTGATGTTAAAAAAAAAAAAAAAAAATTCTCTTCTTAGAACAAAGATAATAAAAGGGAACAGGCAATAGAGAATTGCCAGAGAGAAAATAAATGTCCATGCAATCTATGTTTTTGAGATCGGAGAAGAATTCAAACATATTGTTACTCTTTCCTCTTAGAATTTATGTATAAAAGTTTCCAGATTTAATTTTTGGGAATAGGAAAAATGTGTTATTAAGAGAAACAAACAAAATGGTTTATACTACTCTAATGACCCTCTATAGAAGAGATGCTGGATACTTTTTCCCTATGTCAATAGTGGGCATAGGATAATTTCCCAGCATTTGTGCAAAAAACTGGGCACTCTTTCTTTCAGCACTTGTATACAACAACTTCTATGAAAAAAAAGTGGCTGTGTGTATAAAAAAGCCAATAATGTTAGCCTATAATATTTCTGTTATTTGCATTTCAATTGTGTTGTACTGTCAGTGATTATGAGGTGCTAACAAGAATACAGTTAATGAAACATATTTCTGGAAAAAATGGTGTGTAAACTTTATATTAATAAAGGATTTTTTTTTTCCTTCAGCAACTTACATTACTTTTATATGAGTAGTCAAAGAGTAAAAATCCATGGCTTATTCATTTCATTTCTGGAAACCAGTATTTCTCTATATTACCCTTAGGTTTTTCAGTTCCCAGTTTACTAGCCATACATTTAAAAAATATCTGTAAATAAAGCCTGCAGTGTATCAGAATAAGTAATAATTAAAATCTGTTTCATAGGGTAAATCTTTTTATAAAATAAAAAAAATATATATATATTCCTTTATTATATGAATAAATAAATACCCTGTAACTTATGAACATTTTCAAAAATGACTTGAGGAAGGTTAACGTTTTTAGAATCTCTTTAATATGTTCTTTTTTTATGAAAATTTTTTTTTTAAAGATTTTTATTTATTTATTCATTTATCCCCCCCTTGCTGCTTATGCTCGCTGGGTCAGCTAACCACGCCATGCGGGCGGGCTTGCCTTCACCAGGAGGCCCCAGGAACCGAATCCGGGGCCTCCTATATGGTAAACGGAAGTCCTACTGATTGAGCCACAGCCGCTTCCCAGAAATATATTTATTAACAATGACTAGATATAGATTTAACACAAACTATTACTAAGATCATAACACACATATTATACATATATGGAAACCAAAGTAAGATTTATGAAATTATTTTGCGTACATCTTAAATAACTGCAAATCATTTACTAGAGTCAATAGTATCTATAAAATATAGAAACTTTATATAAAATTTTGCCATAAGAGAAGAGAGATGCAATAAAGGATAAATTCTGAAGTTAAATTAAAAGGGCAATAAAAATATCAGCACTGTTATAGTTTATAGTTTCCCTTTCCTTTTGCTGTCCCTTTATAATCTCTGAATTTAAGAACCCCTACAAGTTCAAATAAAAGTACATTTCTTTTGTAATGATGAACAATTTTAAAGTAAAATAACATATTGATCTCATTTTTACAAAGAATTCTTAAAATGTGCCATGTTCTGAGAGGTATTTAATTTTTTCTTCTTCTTTTTTTTTTTTTTTTTTCTTTTTGAGGTACTGGGGGCTGGGGACTGAACCCAGGACCTCATATATGGGAAGCCGGCACTCAACTCCTGAGCCACATCTGCTTCCCTGAGTTGTTGGTTTTATCATTTGTTTTGCTTGTTGCTTGTTTTTGTTTTTTCAGGAGGCACCAGGAATCCAACCCAGGGCTTCCCTTGTGGGAGTCCAGTGCTCAACTGCTTAAGCCACATCTGCTCCCTATTTAATATATTTTGCAAAAACAAACAAACAAAAAATACACAGAATAAACTATACCAAAGTCCTGATCAACTTGATTTAGATGTTTTGAATAATTGAATATGAAATAGTGGACTTTTGCCTAAAATCATAGGCTAGTAAAGGTACTAAATGAGACAAAAGACTCAATCACTACTATGAAAAATGATTTAAAGGCACTTTTGTTGTGAAATCTGTATTTTGAGGAATGTGTAAGTGATGCAGTTTAGAGAATATACAGAGTTGTGTTATGTAAGAGTGGAGTTCACAGATTAAGCATCAATTGTAATTTTGCTGCTATCAGGACCAGTTTCTAATTACCAATAATCAGGCAACAAATTGAGCATTAGTTATTTGAATATGAGAGCACTGTATTTACTATATGGCACACAGAGAAATATGAGTATCAGTTTTCCCATGAATGAATTTTGACTTGTGTGCACCTGTTTCTCAACACCTGCTAAAGGAATTATAGCAATTCTGAAGGATTGAAAGAAAAAAACTCAACTTTGCCACAATCTAAAAGGAAGGTTACAACTATCCAAGAGCATGACAAAACCCCTCACAATTATTATGGATAAAGCATTAGTTGAGAACATTTCCACTCATCAATACAAATGTGAAATGAATAACTTTTAAAAGCATTGTGCTTGAGAGCATTTTAAGGATTAAAAATATCCTGTCAATAAATAAGCATAAAATACTTCAAAAATTTTTTTTCAGCACAAAAAGGAATACTAGAATCCAACAACAAATGTGTCTAGTACCATTTTGTCATCTTTATAGGAGCCTTTGCACAAATATATTCAATTATCTAAGTTATCAACTTAAATTCCACGTCAGCCATTTTATTCCTTATACATTATTAAATTCATAAAGAAAAAATTACATTAAAGGTGCCTAAATCACTCTTTGAACCAAGTAGGTAAATTCAAATACTCTCTTTTCCTCTGAATCTTGCTCTAATCTTATTACATATCATTTATTAAATTCCTGTTATGTGCCAGCCACCCAGTACAAACATGCAACAGGTATTATCCCATTTACTTTCACAATAATTCTGTAAGGTAAATATAAATGTGTCCATTTTATAGATGAGAAAATATTGAAACTTAAATCATTTCAGTTGCCCAAGTTCTCAGTGCCATATGCAATACACTCAGATCTGTTGATTTATTAAGTTGCACCCTTAACAACTGCACCTCTCTATAAAAGTATTTATTCAGTTGCCAATAATTTCGGCATTGTATGAACACACTGCAAAACTGTATTATTGGTAGAAAATAGACCAGAGTTCTGCTCATTGTTTTTCAGATTATTCATTTGCACTCAGGGAAAAATCATTTTTACTTTCAAAAAATGTTAAAGGGGGCAATAATATCTGCTTTGCCTACTTTACAAAGTCATTATAAGAAATGAAGGCATTAAAGCAGGTGAGGGTAAATTAAGTGTTGTAAAATGTTACAAAAAATCTTTGTGTGTAATTACAACATATAAAGGGTTCCTATGGCATTTGAAGTGGTTTCTGTTATAAATATCTGCCCATTTTAGGAGACAAATTGTACTACAGATAGTTCCTTGAACAGTACAATAAAACCACGGAGTCTTCCTTGAACTCTTGGGGCTTATTTTTTTTATTTAAAGAATAAATAAACTGCATTTTTTGTTGTTGTTTTTTGTTGTTGCTGTTTTTTTGCTGTGTCTGCTTGTTGTGTGCTGGTCTTTTATTTTGAAGATTTATTTATTTATCCCCATCCCCTCACCCCCTCCTTTGTTGTTTTCTGCTCGCTATCTGCTTTCTGTGGGTCTTCTTTTTTAGGAGGCACCAGGAACTGAACTTGGGACCTCCGATGTGGGAGAGAGGCACCTAATTACTTGAACCGCCTCCACTCCCTGTGTTTCTCATTATGTTTTTCCTCATGTTTCATGTTGCGTCACCTTGTTGCATCAGCTCCCTGTGCCTGCCCATCACGCCGGTTCGCTGTCTTACTCATTTTCTTTAGGAAGCACCAGGAACAAAACCTGGGACCTTCCATGTATTAGGCAGGAGCTCAGTCGCTTTGGCCACATCCGTTTCCCTCTAGGAGCTTTTCAGAAAATCAAAAATTGTCTCCTACAGATTATCTCTGTAGGAGACAATCTTTAGAGTGAAGGAACAGACGGCAAATTCACAGGGGCTTAGTCATTCCTGAGTGTGAGCTTTGAAACACATAAACACTAGACTGGCTTTCTTATAGCACCTACTTCTAAGCATCATATACAGAAGTATGACAAATATGGTGGCATAAAAACTAATGTTTCTAGATGCCATCTCCTAGCAGTTGCTATATACATCCTTTGGAATCTCTGGATGACATCCAGGGAGCAGTTCTTATCTCTTCAGGATCCCTTAGAGCAGGGTTTGCAAACTCAAATGTCCAGGTGACATACAAATTAGTCTAGGTGTAAGATTGTGGCGATGCAAACTGCAGCTGATTGTTGGCATTCAAAATGTGGGCCCAGTATTGGCAAGAATTGAATCTTTGGGTGAAACCTCCCAATTTTTAAATGTTAAAAACTAACTCAAATTAAAACTAGGCAAGCAGGCTGAGCAGGACAATTCTGTTTGCAGGATTCATATTGCGGTCTCCCAATTCATAACTTCTATATACATATTTTAAGATACAATCCTTATATTATTTTCTAAAAAATAGTGCTTCATTATTATTTCATACTTATTGACAGCATGTATTTTTTCCCAGTGAAGACAACCTTGAAACAAATTTTCAAGAGGGCACATAGTCCAGCAGCTATTCCCAGTTACCATTGTCAAAGTAATCCATTCTTTCTGGTTCTGGTAGAAATTCTAGTTTTCAGGTTCTGTACAGAACTTTAGGGACTCTCTCTCCACTCTTTCCCTCTGCAGCCTAATAATTATGTAAGGATATGCCTGGAATTTGCATGTTACAGGGGCAGGTGCTTTTCTAGGAAGTGCTTCGATTAAACACTGGACCTAGAGCTGCTCAAGGGTACTTGGCTGTTGCTATGTGGAGGATTAAACTTGTTTTCACAAGTTTCTGTAACAAAGCCAGAGACACTCTGGCAATTGTGTAGACCAAATGTCTATGCACAGTTGGATCTTCTTTCTAAATTTGGAATGGCACACAACCAGTTCCCAAACTCCTGGGTGCAAGGTTACCTCTCTTACAGTAGAAATAATACTGCATGCCATGGTTGTGATGATTTTATGAAAAAGAGTGAAAACGGACATAAAGCATTTGAAACCCATTGAGTTTCATAGATATAAAACTGCTGTAAATAAAAAGTTTTAGAATCAAATGATAGAATAATGCTAAGGGAATTCCTGACCCTTTGTACCAGCTCTAAGATATTCATTCTAACTTTGGCTTAGCTTTCAAACTATATGCCACACATTCAACTTTTCATTCATAATCATCATGAAAAGATTGAGGCAAGTTCCAGTGGACTTTTGATTAACATCTCTGCATGGGATTTCCCAGTAGGGGCTGGGAGAGGAGCAAAAAAATAAACCAGAAATATAGTCTTTAACCCATGGTCACCTCTATTAATTTTCTAATTTCTACCTTGGAAGGTCTTCCCAGATTTTACCATAATGCTCTTTGATGCCCCTTGAAGGGGACTTGATGCTGTATTTATTACAATGATGTTACTGGGGCTGCTGAAGTTTCAAAAATTAGGTCAATCTCCCAATGTCTGTTATGCTTAATATTTCTTTTTGAAGGTCAGGGTAACTTAATCAGTTTGGGCAAGGTTCAGTTTTAATATAGATTAACAATCCAAAACTGGAAAACTATGAGAAGACCCTTATTTTCAAGGGGATACACAAATTGATTTGAAGGCTAACAAATTTTGAATGTGACACATTTATTCCTATTCCATTGAACCATCATAATACACAACTTTCATTTTATCTGAGTCTATGGAGATAAAACACAATTCTTTTTAAGGAATTTAAGGAGGAGAAAAATTTAATATATGACCAAAATAGAATGCCGACAAGTAAATATCATTTTACCATCAGCAATTCATGGATTAAAACAATATTATTTTAAGCATGATTTTTCTGGCTTTTCAATTTACCTTATCAACTACATGAAATTTAAGTTCCAGTTGATGCAGATATAGCAAAAGGCAGTAAAGCAATCCTGTTATAATCCTTATGAATACTTGTACATATCTCTTTTTAAACTGAGAACTCGTGGCAGTCAAATTTTAATTCCATTTGGGAAAAAGACATCAAGTGCCATGAAGAAAACTACCAAACTTTGAGGGTCAGATATGGATATTAAACAATGTTACTGTTTTTGATTTCTAAATTAAAATAACTCAATTTCTTTACCAAGTAAAATTTCCTTTCAAGGTGCCTTGGAAAAATAGGTATGGGCCATTTTAAGTTCTATTTTTGTCTCAGTGCCAGCTCAGGTTATAACTCAAATTCCTATTTTAACTCTTAAAATAAGAACCAGGGAACATGAAACCTAGAATAGACTCTCCCAAGTAGTACTAGGTCATATCAGAGGATCAATACTGCTCTCTGGTTTACATTCAATGTATTTTTTTCTGACAGAGCTTTAAACGCATCTATTCTTTTTATTATGCAGGTAAAGCAAACAATCCACTTTATAGAGATATTCTTTTAGATTATATAATGTATACACAAATATATGGAAATATGATATTTCCCAAAGTATGCTAGCAGAACATTAAATCTATGAGAGGCTATGAGAAAACAACAAAGAATTAAAGAGAATTCACAGTGAACATTACTACATTGAAGGCTCTAAGAAGTCTTACAGTAGATCAATTTATTGATCTTTCTTCATCAATTACTTCACAAATTATATTACTGCTTTGTGGGCATGTGTGTGGCATAATAGGGAATTAATAACTCTTGCGTGGGGAAAAATTAAAGACCAAATAATTACTTAGGTGATAGAAAGCATATAAATATAAATAAAGATAAGCGTTTTCCAAATTTTTAAAATAGGGGTAGAAGTGAAACTGAGAGTTCAGAATTAACAAATGATTATTATTACTGAATCGTTTTATAGATGTCTTTTCTTACTTTTCCCAGTATATACAGAATAGCCAAAAGTTAATACCTGAAATTACTGAAATTTGCTATTCTGGCTTTACCTTTGTTTATGGCTATTCCAAACTCGACTCACCCTTGTGTATACTTGCTATTGTGAGGTATAATACTAGAAAATCCCAGTATAGCTTAAATATTGAGATATTGTACGGACCCTTTGTAACCAAGGGTTAAGAATTATATAGATGTCTTTATATTATAAGAAATAGCAAAAGGTACGTATTTGAAATTGCCAAAACTGGCTGGGTTTAGCCCAGACCTGCTATTATGATGGTCACTCTCAATAGGTCTCACCATTGTTTATGGTTAAGCAAAACTTAGCCTCTCCCTTGTGTGTACTTACTTTTGTGATGATAATTCTAGACTGAACTTACCTTTGCTTGTGGTTAACCATCTACCCTCCTGTTTGATATCCACATGGAAAACCTTGTGACTGATCTCTGCTCTGTAGTTTCCTATCCCAGAACCTTGGTCTCTGATAACATTGTAACTCACCCCGGTTTGATAACCCCCCACCATGCCCAACTCCTTAATGTTTATTAATGAACCTGTGTCCAGCTCTGTCCCAATTATTGATTAGCATCCTGATGGTGTAAAATATTAGAATTTCTGCAATTCGGGGAGGCTGATTTGAGACTGTACATCTCTGGTCTCTGGCCAATGAATAACTCCTCCTTCCCTTTCTAGCCTAGTTTGGTGTGTCCATCTATTCCGCCGAGCCAAGGAAACAAAGCCAGCTGAGGACCCTCTTCAGTGGTAACCACTTCACTCTTCCCTGTTTGAATCCACAAAAACCCTAAACTCTTTAAATTCTGGGAATTAGATTTTAGACCTTTGGCCATCTGATCTCCGTGGTATGCACTGGCAATAAACTCTTTTTTTCTTTGAAACCTTGATGTTTCAGGAATTGGTTATTTGAAACACATTGGGCAAGAACCCGGCTTTTCCTCAGTAACAGAAGTCAAACTTTTAGTTTTATTTTGGGGGAAAAGGGTCCTACCTTTTTGCACCCATGCATTCATTTCTCAAGTCCTTTGTGTAGCTGATAAAAAAGTGAGAGGGAAAGCCACAGTGATGAGCAGCCTGGATGAAGCCATACAGTCACTGGAAACGGGTCGGGAGACTGTCCAGGAACCTGCTACCAAAACAATGTGACCTCTGCGAGGAGGGCCTCAGTACTGTGAATGGGTGTGGCGGTAGCAGGAGCCTTGGCCTCGGAGGCCTAGTCTGAATGCTGCTTTTTGGCTCCTGTCGCATGGTGGGGGGGGGCAGGGAGGAGTGTTTTCAGTGCTCTATCTTCCCTTCTCCTGCATAGAGATTTGGTTAAAGATTCAGACATGAGTTCTAATTAAAAAAAGAAGAAGAAGAAGAAGAAGGGAGAGGGAAAGTAAGCCTTTTTTTTCTTTAGTAGGAATCAGAAATACTGAAAAAAAGAGGAGTGATGGAATTCCAAGGTAAATCCATGTATATGAGAAACATGTTTTGAGATGTTAAAAAAATAGCATGTTTAGAATTTTAAGAGTATATAATTTTAAAAAATAAATGCAATAAATAGCTTCAACTATATTAAAATATACATAAGTATTAAAAAATTTTAATGGAGGGTGAGAAGGGTAGGATACACTGTAAGAAGGAAAGGGAAAAGAGGTTGGGAGAGAAAGGTAGAAAATGTAAGTAAGGCTAGGAAAATGTGAGAGAGATGCTTAGAAGGAAGAGAAAGAGAGAGGTGGAGGTCTGTAGAGAGTGAGCAATGTCTATTATTCTAAAATGTGTGTAAAGTACAATCTTTACAAACTGTGAAAAAGTTGAGTTTAGGATTTGGGAAAAAATTTCCCATCAGAATCTTTTGGAATAGTAATTAGTCAGCCAAGCTTCATCTGCATTCTTCAGTTGCTCTTTTGTCCTTAAGTCTCAGAGAAAATCACTGAATGGGGCCGATACAAAAAGCTCAGTAGGAGAAAACAGTAGTTTTTGTGTTTCCCAGGCAATGGCCATAGAACTCTGAAGCCAATTAAGGCTTAGAACATTAATTTGAGAGTGAAAACTAAAACGGAAAGGAAAGTTTGAAAGGCAGAAATGAAGGAAACCAGAATGAAAGTCTACTGAGGAACAAGAATGGGTTGGAGCAATGAGTTATGAGAAGAGACCCTCCCAGCCTATCCCTATTTATATCTAACTGCTCCCCAGGGAAAAGTTTTTGTTCCTCATTGCCAAAGCAGTCTGACAGTGTTTGAAATTCTAGCAGCACCACTTACTACCTGTGAGGCCTTGGGCAAATTTCCTAAACCTTTGTGCTTCTCTTTTCTCAATTTTTAAACAAGGACAATAATATCTACCAAATAAGGCTGGCCTCCTTACTCAAAATTCTGTTTGCTCACCTCCACCTCCCTTAACCATTCATTTCTCAATTTCTTTTCTCTCCTATCCTTGAGTTAGCATTTTATCCCTGTCGTCATAATGGAGCTCATATCTCACCTCTCCCAGTCCCCCCAAAATTGTTTCCTTTCCTTATATCTTGAGTGTGTGCTGCACAAGCTAGCTCTGATTATACATATTTCATAATGCTCTTGAGTTGTCTCATTAGTGTAAATCTGTTTCTAATGAACCTGCAATGCCTTAAAGTTAGGTTGACTATTGTCAACTCCTTGAACTGTGCAATACAGGTGAGGAGTGAAAATAACTGGGAGAGTGTTCTTTAACTCCACTTTCCTATCAAGGGTGACATGGTGAAATATAAGGATTTTCTGCCACATTTTATTCATTGATAAACAATTAACTTAAAAGAATATACTTACGTAATTCTAAAACAACTTGGAATTTACTCGGATTGGAGAATTAAAGTAAAGCCATTATTTGAATATATTGTTACCTTTTTAAAATCAAATCTGAAACATGGAAGCAAGAGCTTGGATCCTCCTGTATCTGATTAAAAAGAAAGAAAGAAAAGATAATGTCTGAGAACACTAAAGGATGTATTTTCAGAGTGTTTGCCTGCAGGATGGGCTTTAATGATATAGTTGTTGCTCCAGTGGACTTATCTTAGAGAATTTCTAGTTTCTATCACTTTTCTAGCTTCATGGCAGGTACAAGTAATCAACACCTTTTATAATTTGCTTTCAAGCACCACAAGTCCAAAAAATATGAACAAATAATAAACAAAAAGTCTATAGTGGATTCCATTTGTCCACCTCAGAGGGACCAGCACAGGTTGTGACTGTTGATTAAGGAACTTAGATCCCAGGATCTGGGAACTGTGCAATAGTTTCATCCTGGTGAGGCTGTCTGCCTCAGTCTCAACCATGCCCTTACAGGGGCTAAGTAAGCTGAGAATTAAAGACACAGCAACACCTTAGAACTGTAGGGAAAACCTAGATGAAAACAATATCTCCTGGATATGTTAGGAAAGCAAAATTCAGGGAGTTATCAAAGAGAAGTTTGGTGACCTTTAGGGTCTCCTCCCCAACGCACATTGGAATCAATCTACACCGCCTTCATGGGTCCCTGGGTCTGTTTTAGCTGGGAAATATGATCTGGGAAGGTTGTCTCCAGGGGGAAACGCCTACCAAAATTAGCCTTCCAGGTAATAGCAGCTAGAGAACAACAAGAGTATTAAAAATTTATAGAGGCAAATCAAAAACAAACAGAACAGATTAACATTTCCATAGGAGAAACAGAGGAAAGGAAGTTTTCTCCTGGAGATTAAATAAGTGCACAAATAGTTCATTCTCAAAAATTGTACCATATATTTAGAGTAAGAATCAGATAAACAGAGCTGAAAAAATCTGACTTGTTAATCACAAGCTATTATAAAAGTTCAAAATAAGTTGAACCAAGTGTCAAAGAGGAGCTTAAGCAAAAAAAACAACAACAACAACAACAACAAAACAACCAATAAGAAAATCCAAGGTTGAAGAGGGAAACTGACTATTAGAATAAACACATCATAATAAACAGACACCTACATATTAGCAAAAAATTACAAGTCACTAAGAAACAGAAAGATATGGCCCAGTCAAAGGAACAAATTAAACCTTCAGATGAGAAATAGGACTTGAGACAACTAATCATAGATGCCCAAACAAATCTCCTTAATAAATTCATTGAGATGGTGAAAGAGATTAAGGATATTAAGAAGATACTGGGTAAGCACAAAGAAGAATTTGAAGTCATGCAACGAAAATGGACAGATCTACTGGGTAGGAGAGACACAATAAATGAAATAAAAAATTACAATGGAGGCATATAACAGCAGATTTGAAGAGGCACAAGAAAGGATAAGTGACCTAGAAGACAGAGATTTCAAAATCGAACAATTGAAGAACAGTCGGAGGAAAGAATGGAAAAAAATTAAGCAGAGCCTCAGGAAACTGAATGACAGCATGAGAAGCACATACACATCATGGATGTCCCAGAAGAAGAAAAAGGAAGAGAAGTAGGAAGAATATTTGAGGAAATAATGGTCAAAAATTTCCCAACTCTTTTGAAAGACATAGATATGCATATTCAAGAAGCACAACATATGCCAATCTTATTAAATCTAAATAGACCTACTCTGAGATACATACTAATCATAATGTCAGATGGGAAAGATAAAGAGAGAGTTCTATAAGTAGGAAGAGAAAAGTGATTCATTATGTACAAGGAATGCCCAATAAGACTAAGTGCTTTGAACAGGAAGGAATGCTACCAAACTCATTCTATGAAACGAATAGCACCATAATACCACACCAAATAAAGATATTATAAAAAAAGAAAATTGCAGACCAATTTTTAAAATCAATATGGATGCAACAATCCTCAACAAAATACTTTCTAACTGAATCCAAAACACATTAAAAAAAAAAAAAAGTGTACATGATGATCAACTGGGCTTTATACCAGGTATGCAAGGGTGGTTCAACATATGAAAATCAATCAATGTAATACATCACATTAATAAATTGAAGAAGAAAAAGCACATGACCATTTCAATTGACACAGAAAAGGTATTCTTAGTAAAAACACTCTGAAAGATAGGAATAGAAGGAAACTTTCTCAATATAAAAAAAAAGTGCATATATGAAAAACCCACAGCTAGCATTGTACTTAATGGTGAAAAACTGAAAGCTTTCCCTCTGAGATCAGGAAGAAGACAAGAATGCCCACTGTGCCCACTGTTATTCAATATTGTGCTAGAAGTTCTAGCTAGAGCATTTTGGCAAGAAAAAAAATAAAGGGCACCAAATAGGAAAGGAAAAAGTAAAACTTTTGTTATTCAGTGATGATATGATCCTATACCTAGAAAATCCTGAAAAATACACAATAATTAGAACTTTTTAACAATTTTAGCAATGTGGCATGGCACAAGATTAATAAATAGCATTTCTACACACTACTAATGAGCAATTTGAGGAGAAAATCAGAAAAATCCATTTATAATAGCAACTAAAAGAATCAAATATTTAGGAAGAAATTTAACAAAGGACATAAGGACCTATATCCAGTAATCTATAAAAGAAACCAATGATCTAAATAAATGGAAGGATATTCCATGTTCATGGTTTGGAAGACTAAATATCATTAAGATGTTTATTATACCCAAACTGATCTTCAGATTTAATGCAATCCTGATAAAAATTCCAAAACCCTTCTTGGAAGAATTGGAAAAGCCAATTATCAAATTTATCTGGAATGGTAAGGGCCCTGAACAGCAAAAAAAATTTCTTAAAAAAGAAGAACAAAGTTTAAATACTCTCATATCCAGACTTCAAAGCATATTATCTAGCTAAAGTGGTTAAAAAATAAAAAAATTAAAAAATTAAAAAAACCAACAGCATAGTACTGGCATAAAGATAGACATGTTGACCAATGGAATCAAATCAAGAGCTTGGAAATAGACTCTCCCATCTATGGTCAAGTGACTTTTGACAAGGCAGTCAAACCCACTCAGTGGGGTCAGAATAGTATATTCAACAAATGGTGTTTTGAAAACTGGATATCCATATCTAAAATAAAGAAAGAGAAACCTTATCTCACACCTTATACAAAAATTAACTCAAAATGGATCAAGGACCTAAATATATAAACTAGAAGCATAACACTCTTAAAACAAAATTCAAGATCTTGTGCTAGGTGGTGGTTTCTCGGACCTTACACCCACAGCACAAGCAACCAAAGAAAAAACAGACAAATGGGACTGCCTCAGAATTAAATACTTTTGTTCTTCAAAATACTTTGTCAACAAAGTAAAAACGCAGCCTTCTCAATGGGAAAAAAATCTTCAGAAACTATATATCCATTTTATATAAAGAGATCATACAACTTAACAAATGACAAGCAACTCCATTAAAAAATGGGCAAAGGACACAAATGGGCAAAAGAATTGAACAGACATTTTTCCAAAGTGGAAATGCATATGGCCAAAAGACACATGAAAAGATGTTCAACATCACTAGCTATTAGGGAAATGCAGATCAAAACTACAATGAGATCTCACTCTATACAGAATGGTCATTATTAAAAGAACAGAAAATTTCAAGTGCTAGAGAGGATGTGGCAAAATAGGAACACCCCTTCACTGTTGGTGGGACTGTAAAATGGTACAACCTCTGTGGAAGATCATCTAGCAGTTCTTCAAGAAACTAAATAGAGAACTGCCATATGATCCAGCAGTCCCACTCCTAAGAATATATTCAGAACAACTGAAAGCAAGGACATGAACAGATGTTTGCACACCAATGCTCATAGTGGCATTATTCACAATTGCTAAAAGATGGAAACAACTTAAGTGTCCATCAACTGAAGAATGGACAAACAAGATGTGGTATTTTCATACGATGGAATATTACTTAGTTGTTAAAAGAAATCAGGTGGGGAAACACATCACAACATAGAGGAACCTTGAGGATATTATGTTGAGTGAAATAAGCCATACACAAAAGGATGAATATTTATGGCCTCACTGATATGAATTAAATACAATGAGTAGAGTTATGGAGTTGGACTATGAAGTGTAGGTTGGTGGGAGATGGACTATGGGATGAGAAGGTAGAGAAGTATATATGTAGAATGTTTAATAAGGTCAAAGGCAAATATGTGGCAATGGTTGGACTTAATGGTAACACATTGTAATGAATGCAACAAAGACTGTTCATTTATGGATGTGATTATGCTGAAACAAGTAGTGTAGGAAGATTAATGTAAGTTGGAGGACAGCTGGAGGATAGTATCGAGAATATACAACAATGATTTTGGAAGTAGATGAGGATTGTGGTTAATAGTATAAATAGAAGAATATTCTTCTACTACAGGATGTTAAGCATATGGTGATACATGGGAAATATAACTAATATAATTTATGGACTATAGTTAACAACAGCACTGTAATGTTTTTGTAGCAAAAGCAAAGTTGGTACTATATTAATTCGAAAGGTAAAAAAAGATTATGGGGTTTAGTTTTGTGAGATATGAATATGATTAAGCATTTTTTTCTCTTCATTTTTTTTCATTATTAAGGATAAATTGACAATGTCACTTAACTAATCTGTGTTCATACATATATCTTTCTCAACACTAGAAGAACAACTGAGTTAGCAGGTGAAATTAAATGAGATAAAGTGCTTGAAAAAGAACTTTTTAGGAGTAGCATTTCCATAACAAGTTAAGCTGCCTTTTTCTGTTCTTTTATTTTTGTGAATTTGAAATAAAGTTGTTAATAATAATAAAAAAGGCTAAGTGGCGATTTCTCGTAAGAAACCATGGAGGCAAGAAGGAAGTTGTATGATCTATTGAAGATACTGGAAGAGAAAAGCTGCCAGCCAAGAATTCTATATCCTGCAAAACTGTCTTTCAAAAATGAGGGTGAGTTTAGAGTATTCACAGATAAACAGAAACTGAGAAAGTACATTACCATGAGATTGGCCCTACAAGAAATACTAAAAGGAGTTCTGCAGCCTAAAAGGAAAGACAGGAAAGAGAGGTTTGGAAAAAAGACTAGAAATGAAGATTATCAGCAAAAGTAACTAAAGTGTAAAAAGAGTGATGAAAATAAGATATGCCAAATAAAAGCTAAAAGACAAAATGGGTAAAATAACTAATGTCTTTACAGTAATAACATTGAAAGCTAATGGATTACACTCCCCCAAACAAAAGGCACAGACTGGTGGAATAGATTAAAAAATATGAGCCATCTATATGCTGTCTACAAGAGACTCACCTTAGATCGAAGGATACAAATAGATTGAAAGTGAAAGGCTAGAAAAAGAAATTCCACACATGCAGTAACAAAAAAAGAAAAGAAAAAAAAAAGCTAGGGTAGCTATACTTATATTTGACAAAATAGACTTCAAATGCAAAGCTGTTATAAGAGAAAAAGAAGGACATTATATATTAATAAATACATTACCAGGAAGAAATAATATTCATAAATATCTATGCATGCAATCAGTGTGCCCCAAAATACATGAGACAAACACAGGCAAAACCGAAGGGTGAGATAGATATCTGTACAATAATAGTTGGAGATTTCAATGCACATTAATCAATATATAGAACATATAAACAGAAGATAAATAAGGCAGTAAAGAACCTGAACAATTTGATGAATGAAATAGACTGAACAGATATATACAAAACAATGCATGCCAAACAGCAGGATACACAATCTTCTCAAGTGCTCATGGGTCATTCTCCAGGATAGACTACATGTTGTGTCACAAAACAGGTCTCAATACATTTTAAAAGATTGAAATTATACAAAACACTTTCTTTGATCATAATGGAATGAAGCTGGAAATCAATAATAGGTGGAGGACTAGAAAATGCAAAACTTATGGAGGCTAAAAACACACTTTTGAATAATCAATGGGTGAAAGGAGTAAATATCTCAAGATGAATGAAAACGAGAACACAATGTATCAAAACCTATGGGATGCACCAAAGGTAATGCTGAGAGGGAAATTTATAGCTCTAAATGCCTACATTAAAAAGGAAGAAAGAGCTAAAGTCAAAGACATAACCATTGTGGTAAATTGAAATAATTTTATGAATCCCAAAAAGAGAAATTTGATATTTTAAACTAATCCATTCCTGTGGGTGTTAGACCCATTTGAGTGGATTATGTCAGTGGGGTTTGGTTCATGTTGAGTCTCTACCCTCTTGCTGGGTCTGCTATAAAGGGAGATACAGAGGCTCAGACAGACAGAGGAAAAAGGAAGCTGGCATATTTGATTCTGCAATGTGAGAGAGAGGATTGCTTATACACAAAGCGCCCAAGAGGCCAGGCCTACTATAGCTCAAGAGAAGACCAACCTTGCTATATGCCTGATATCTAACAGCTGAACTTGGGAAGAAAGTGGAACAGCCGAGACTGATATAGAAGGCCCAGAAAGAGACAAGTCCTTTGATTGGTTGCCCACAGCTGAGCTCCAAGATTCTGGAGGAAGGCAGAGACATTTGCAGAGATTGGAGGCCATCTTGAGTCACCTTGTGGCAACAATGACAGGATCAACAATAGCTTACTATGATGAGAAAGCACATCTTATGGTGTCTTGAGTTGGACTTTTCACAACCTTGGAACTGTGAGTTTTACCCCAAATAATTGTGATTCTAGCAATGGAAGAACTTTTATTGATGTGGAGGCAGTGGCCACCAGGGGTTCTGAGGGGAGGAAGCGGGAAAAATAGCTATAATATAGGGGCATTTTTGAGACTTGAGAATTGTCCTGAATGATGTTGCAATGACAGATACAGGCCATCATATGCCTTGTCATAACTTACAAAATTGTGTGGGGAAGAGTGTAAACTACAATGTAAACTATAATCCACACTTAGTGGCAATGCTCCAAAATGTGTTCATCAAATGTAACAAATGTACATCACTATTGAAGGATGTTGTTAATGTGGGAAAATGTGGGAGGGGTAAGGTGAGGGGCATATGAGAATCCCATGTATTTTTTATGTAACATGTATGTAAACTAAGTATCTTTTTAAAAAAAATTTAAAAAGTGTATTTAAAAAAAGACAATTTGAAAATTTGACACTTTCTAGTACTTTGCATTGGCAGCCCTTTGGCAAACTATAGCAACCATGCACCTGGTGGAACTAGAAAAAGAACAGCAATCTAATCCCAAAGCAAGCAGAGGGAAAGAAATAACAAAGATTACAGCATAAATAAATGAAATTGAGAACAAAAACAAAAAAATAGAATCAACAAAACCAATAGTTGGTTCTTTGAGATGAACAACAAACATTTAGCTAGACTGACAAAGAAAAATGAGAGAGGATGTAAATAAATAAAATCAGAAATGAGAAGGGGGACTGTACTACTGACCTCACAGAAATTTTTTTAAAAGATTGTAAAATAATAATATGAACAACTGTATGTCAACAAACTAGTCAATATTGACAAAATGGGCAAATTCCTAGAAAAACAACCTACACTGACCCTAGAAGAAATGCAAAACCTCAATAAACCAGTCACAGTCATCAAAATCTTCCAAAAAAGAAAAATCCAGGACCAGATGGCTTCATAGGTGAATTCTATCAGTTATTCAAAGATGATTTAATACTAACCCTGCTCAAACTCTTCAAAAAATTGAACAGAAGGGAATGCTACCAAACTTATTCTATGAAGCCAACGTCACCCTTATGCCAAAAGCAAATATACTATGAAAAAAGAAAATTACAGACCAATTTCTCTAATGAATATAGATGCAAAAATCAGCAAAATACTTTATAATCGAATGCAAAAGCATGTTAAAAGTGTGCTTGATCAAGTGGGTCAATCCCCACTTGATCAAACACAATTTTATGCAAGAGTGGTTCAACATGAGAAAATGAATCAGTGTAATACACCACACTAATAAATTGAAGGAGAAAAACCACATGATCATCTCAATTGATGCAGAAAAGTCATTTGATGAAGTCCAGCCTTTATTTGTAAAAACACTCTTGATAAAAACAGTCTGAAAGATAGGAATAGAAGGAAACTTTCTCAACATGAGAAAGGGCATATATGAAAAACCCACAGCTAACATTGTACCCAATGATGAAAAACTGAAAGCTTTCCTGTTGAGATGAAGAACTAGACAAGGTTGCCCACTGTCACCACTGTTATTCAATATTGTGGTATAAGTTATAGCTGCAGCAATTAAGCAAGATAAAGAAATAAAAGGCATCCAAATTGGAAAGGAAGAAGTAAAACTTTATTTGCAGATGATATGATCTTATATCTAGAATATACCAAAAAATCTACAACAAAGATATTAGAGCTAATGAATGAGTTCAGCAAAGTAGTGGGATAAAAGATAATATGCAAATATGAGTAGTGTTTCTATACACTAGTAATGAGCAATCTGAGGACGAAATCAGGAAAAAAATTCCATTTACAACAGCGACTATCAAAATCAAATATTTACTAATAAACTTAACCAAGGACATAAAGGATCTGCATTTAGAAAACTATAAAACACTGGTAAAAGATATCAAAGAAAACTGAAACAAAATGAAAGAATTCCATGTTCATGAATTGGAAGACTAAATATCATTAAAATGTAAATTCTACACAAATTGATTTACAGATTCAACACAATCCTAATCAAATTCTAACAGCTATTTTTGCAGAAATGGAAAAGTCAATCATCAAATTTATCTGGAAGGATAAGGGGCCTTGAATAGCAATAAAACATCTTGAGGGGAAAAATGAAGTTGGAATATTCACACTACATGACATAAAACATATTGCAAAGCTACAGTGATAAAAACAGAATGGTACTGGCATAAAGATAGACACATTGATCATTGGAATCAAATTGATTCCAAGTCAAGTGATTTTTGACAAGCCTGTCACCCAGCTGGGTCAGAATCATCTATTCAACAAATGATTCTGGGAGAACTGTATATCCATAGCCAAAAGAAAGAAAGAAGACCTCTATCTCACACCTTATACTAAAATTAACTCAAAATGATCAAAGACCCATATATAAAAGCTATAACCATAAATCTCCTAGAAGAAAATGTAGGGAAAAATCTTCAAGAACTTGTAGAAGGAGGTGGTTTGTTAAATTTTATAACCAAAGTATGAGCATTGAAAGAAAAATTTAGTTAAATGGGACCTCCTCGAAGTTAAATACTTTTGTGCTTCCAATGACTTTGCCAAGAAGGTGAGAAGGCAGCACTAGTCAATTAGAGAAGCTATTTGGAAGCCACATGTTCTGCTAGATAAAATACTTTGCTAATGCTTTGCTATATATGTGTGTATATAGACGGATATGATGACTTAATTAACTCAAGCATAAGAAAGCAATACACAGACATATATTTATTTATTTTATTAAACTTCTTTTAATAATTGGGAGAATGTAAAATAAGCAAAGGATTGTCTACAAACAGGGGTCCAACTGCTGCACCATAATCCTTCATGATGTATATAGATAGATAGATATAGGCTCACCAAACCAAGGGACACACAACACAGAGAGCACTGTTATTTGCAATGACCCTGGTTAACAGCACAATAGTACAATTATAAGAATTTTTTTCATGAATTAGAACAATTTTATGTCCATATTAAAAGATAGTAATAATAGGATGGTATATGGCGAAAAATAGCTAATGCAAACCATGGGCTAGAGTTAAAAGTAATATTTTAATATTCTTTCATCATTTGTAACAAAGTTAGCATTCCAATGCTAAATGTCAATAATAGGGGGATATAATGTGTATGGGGTTTTTCTTTTTGTGGCAATGAATATGTTCTGAAATTGTGATGATGAATGAACAACTCTGTGATTATACCAAAAGAATAGATAGAACATGTAATTTTATTGGAGACAGCTGGAGAGAGAGAGAGCACAAGAGAAGGAGCTCACCCAAACACAGACCAGTAGAAAAATGTATTATGGTTAAATGTTCTAATAAAGTTTCCTTGTTCACACCTTTTTATTTGCTGGATTGGTGAGATCAGCAATTGGACTCTGCACCATACGCTGAAGGAAATAATCTGTTCCTGCTTTTACTGGCAGCATCTGATGGGCCCAGAACTCCATTGGTCATTCAACAGTCACTGAAGAGCAAGATTACTCCAACCTTGGAACATACTGGCTTTCAGAATTTCACAGAATATCATTTTGGTGGAAAATTCTACTGCTTATGGAGTATAGCTGTAGAAAATAAGCTTAGAGAGTGTTTAGCTCCTTTTGGTTTTCTTGGTGCGTAAAATCAATTCAAGTTTATGAGAATAGAAATATTTTGGAATTAAATCTATGGCCACTTGCCATAATTTGTGGTAGGCTGAAGATGTAAAACCAATGAGCATATCCACCCATTTCTTCTTACTTGTTTTCATCAAAGAGCACTGATAGTGAATATAACAAATCTTATTCCAAAGTTATTAATCAGTGACTTCAGGATTTGTCCTTCACACCAAGGAAGACATAAAGAAAATGGGGTGTGAGAACCTAGCTTCTTCCTAAAACTTAAGATCTAAGCACAAATCAAACCAATTTCCAAAAGTAGTAAAGGTTCTGGTTTCACTGACCATACTAAGTTGTTTTCCTTGTCATCCCACCCGAAGAAAGCTTAAATGTAATTAATATTTCTTGGGTGTGTAGATCAGTTTGACAAACTATTTTCAAGGTATAGGTGTGGTGAAGTATATAATTCAGGACAATCTGCCAATTTCATGAACTGCATTATGACTAGATTATCTCTGGCATAACTATTTTTTTCAGACTTATATGAACTACATTTTGTTAGATCATTTGGGATGATGAAAGGACAGAAGGCAAAATCAAGTCATTATGAGTACAGGCATATATTTAATCGGAATCTGTTTAAGTGCTGACCTTTGGTGCCGATGGAAGTAACACAAACTGTATGATGCTCATTTACAGGCTGCTATATAAATATTTGGCATAGCTGGAGAAGGAGGTGTCCTACGGATTCATGAGGCTTTTCCCTCTGAATGGATCTCTCTTTTTAGCTTTTAGCTTCTCCTAACCTCCTTGCTACAAAGGGAAGAAAGCCATAAATGCTGATGGAACAAAAAAGGGGCCAGCTAAAAATAAATTTTCCTGAAATACATAAAAGCGTGTGATGCCCAGAATTTCAGGCTGGCATAATATTAACTGAATTAGGTTCTCATGAAGAAGGCTGCTTATAAAAATGTATATGATAATGTCACATGCAGCTAATAAGCAAAGAATCAGAAAGACTCCTGAAGAGAAGGAAGACTCTCCTTTGGCAGGCAGCCAGCCATCGCTTCTTGTAGGGGCTGAAAGCGATACAGCAGTAATTTATGCCGCCAACTTTATCGGCCAAAACTGGTTATCCTTATGCTAGAGGGTGTGAGGCATACGCTGGAGGAAAATAGAGAGAAAATAGAGTTACTTTTTTCGCTTTTCTTACAGCTAATTAAATTAAAATGTAAATGAACAAAAAATAACATATTAATGCTAGAATTGCGTCTTGTTGACTGCAGGAACACAAATAGAGAACTCTGCCCTGAGTTTCCTATAATATGCAAATAGAGCATATTGTTTTCACAAACATACAGAAAAAAAGAATTTTAATGCCCAAATATTTTCAAAGTAAATGTGTTGAGTTTATAATAAAGGCAAGCTCTTACTTTAATGTGTCCATTGAATATTTTAAAGAGGTTTTTGGTTCTTTTGGTGAATTATAAATCTGGACTCGGATTTATTAGTGTATAAGTTTGCATGTATGATATCAAAGAAATTACATATCTAGTCACTAGGGAAATGAAATCTCCTCCACAGTAAGAAGCAGCTCAACATGAAGTTCAGGAATGCATGAGGTCTATGGGAATATAGTATGTGGTACTAGAAGGTTCAGAAGCTAGGAATTAATTTGTGTTGGAAAAGTGTCAGAGGTGTGAAAGAGAGACCCACAGCCTACCAGAGCACACACTCGGGGCAGGTGGGAGCATCTTTTGTGCATAAATCCAGTCAGAAGCTGAGCCTGAGAGATTGTAAAGACAGTTACCAGGTACCCCGGATCTTGCTCAGTCCCTAAGACATACTTCTACCATCTAAATTAAGAACTTCCCCATTTCTTTTAACAGAGGAAGCACAGATGGTAGCTGTGGTAGGTTGAATAATGTGCTCCCTCCCCTCAAAAAACAAAACATGTTCTCAGTATTAATCCATTCCTATGTATGTGAACCCATTGTAAATAGGACCTTTTGAAGATGTTATTTTTAGTTAAGGTGTGGCCCAGCTGCATGTGATTGAGCTTTAATCCTATTACAGGGGAATTAAGAAAGAGAAAGTCATGAGGAGTAGCAGAAGCTGTTAGTCAAGGGAACCTTGAAGAGAAAGGAGAGGATGTCACCATGTGCAGTGCCATGGGACAGAAAAGCCAAGGACTCAAGACTCTGGCAGCCAGCTCCTGAACACCAGTCTTCAGACAGAAAACATCACTTTGCTGACACCTCGACTTGGACCTATCCTAACCTCAAAACCGTGAGGCAATAAATTGCCGTTGTTTAAGCCAACCCATTGTGATTGCAGCCAGGAAATAAGACAGTAGCAAAGAAAAATTCAGCGCTTGTGGTCTTGTAATTTCTAGCAACATTTCCATTTGATGTTGCAGGTCTTTAGTTAAATGAGCATCAGACTCCTACTATTTAATGAAGAAGAGCAAGCAAGCCAAATGTGAGCTCGTTAGTGTTATATGACGGTTGGCTTCATTTATTTCATAAACAGAAATTTCCTGTGTTTTAAATTATTTTGCCTAAACAGAACTCCCTTTTATTCACAAACACATACACCAGAACCTAGAAAAAAAAATTACATCTCTTGAAAAATGAATTACCAAGCTTAGGATGGCTTACTAAAATAATAAAAAAATAATTAAAACCATCTAGATTTAGATCTATACCAAAGAAACCTATTTTCCTGTAAAAATGGGATTGTAGCATAATTCTCAAGACTATTTGGAAATGGTGTTAAGTGAAAAGTAGGTTAAAAAGCAGTACAAAGAGAAGAAACCAAATCCAAAACAATGTATAAAAAAGAGTAAACATTAAAAAAAAGACTGGAACAATATACACCAATATTAAGAAGAATTCTTATGAGAAAGAGATTGATGATGGTTTTCATTTTATTCTTTATGTTCTTTTCTAAGTTCCAAAATGAGTGTTTATTATTCTTAAGTTATCACATATTCATTCCATGAAATATGTTTTTTACTTTCAGTGAAATCACTAATTATATTTTTATAATGAGTTTCACATAAGATATGATAATATCAAATTAGAGCTGGGTCATTTTGGTTGATAGTTCATTTAAATTAATTTCAATTTGCAGAAACTTCTCTCTGCTGAAGTTGAATGCAAGCCTATATTTAAATATTCCCCTTTATCCCACTAATGGCTTTTTAAAATTTTTCAGTTTTTCTCAATCCATGATCCAATCAAGAATCATGCGTTGCATGTAACTCATCATAGCTCTTTAGTTGTGCGTAATCTAGAACATTTTCCCATTTCATTTCTATTTTTGGTAATCTTTCATGGCATTGGTGTTTTTTAACACTCCATGACAATTGTTTTGCAGAATGTCTTTCAATTTTAATTTTCTTAATTATTTCCTCATCATTAGATTCAGGTTAACATTTTTGGCAGGAATACTTTATAGTCTCCTTATCAATGCATAATATCAGAAGGCTCAAAAAGTCTCAGTGCCCTGTTATTGGTGATGTTAAACTTGATCCCTTAGGAAAGGTGATGACTGCCAGATTTCTTCATTCTTAAGATATATTTCCCCCTTTGAAATTCATAAGCAGCCTGTGGAGCAATTCTTTGAGACTGTAAAAATCCTGTTCCACAACAATCTTTCTTGCAATAGTTTTATTATCCATTGATGGTTCTTGCCTGAAACCATTATTACTATGTAGTGATGTAATTCTATCGATCCTTCTATAGTTATAGATTGGCATTCTTCTGTAAAAAAGAACTTTCTCTTTTTTACTCCCTTAAAATTATTTTATGCATCAATATAAACTTCTGGGTTATTTTTTATTCAATGTGTTACAAAACCATTCCTGTCATTATCCATTTTAATACTCAAATTGTGCCAAGTTTGTCCAATGGGTGCCCCTTTAAATTGGCTCCTGTATCCTTTCCACATCACATCTGTGGAAAGTTCTTTCTGACATGTTCCAAATCTGTACTTTCCCTGCCTTTCCCCTAGTAATTTCTCTAAGAATCCCTGATTACTTTTACTGTTGTAATATCTAAAAATCAACATTTAGGCACTGGATGTCTACTGGGACTCTAGATCCTATAAGTGTGCAATGCTAATAACCGTATGTATTTACATATTCATATACATAAGCATAAAATCGAGAGGTTAGACTTACCTCTAATACTAATTACACACCACAAGGTTCTTTCTCTCTTTCCCATTCCATATTTTGTATCTTTTCTGCCACAGAAAGAACCTGGTTGCCAGTAGCATGGATGTGGTTTTTTGTTTGCTCAATCTTACAATACAAACAAATTGTTTAGGAATTGTTACATTCACAGCACCACCACCAACAAGCTTACTATTTAAAGTTCAGCATTTCCCTGCAGTTTTCTTTTTGTTTTGTCTTTAGAGTATATTCCACTGAGTGTGTACCATCAGAACACTATTTTAAAAGTGTATTAATTCTACTTTTGATTAATTAAAAGTGGATTAATTCTTCTGTATGCTTATGCTATTCATATTACAGTACTAGTTTCTTTTGTTTCTGTTTGTTTTTCATGTTTGTGCTTGCTTCCTTTGCATAGTTTTTAATTTATTTTTGAATATGTAAATTATTTACATGGTACAAAAGTAAAACTGCATAAGTAGAAGAGGGTTCTTCTCAGCCTTTTCCCTCCCACCCAATACCCACCACTCCTTCTCTGTAAATATTTTCTTAAAATATGCTTTTTCCTTCTTATGATTTTTTTTTTGCAAAAATAGTAATTAAAAATATATATGTGACTAAATATTTTATGCCCCCTTCACTGTTAAACAGAAGGTAGTCAACAAAATATAAGGGAGTGGAGGTGGCTCAAGCGATTAAGTATCTCCTTCCCACATCAGAGGTCCCGGGCTCGGCTCCCAGGGCCTCCTAAAGAAATAAGGAAGACCAACAGACAAAGCAGGTGAAAAAAACAAGGGGGTGGGGAGAAATAAATAAATATAATGAATCTTTTATATATATATATATACATATATATTGCACCTTACTTTTTTCACTTCATGATATATCCTGGAAATCATACATTATTTTTAATTCATAGAGATCATACTCCTCTTTATTACATCTGCACAGTTGTCTGTCTGTATTGATTTAACATCATTTATTCAACCAATTTCCTTCAAATGGGAATCATATGCATTTCTAATATTTTGTTGTTAAAAATGATGCTTCAATAAATAACTGTGAGATTTTGTTTTGTTTTCATGGACATGTATTTTAAGGGTAAATCCCTAGACAAGGAACTATTGGGTCAAATAAAAAATTCATATATAGTTATTTTTGGCTATTGGCAAATTCTTCTTCACAATGATTTTACATTTTTGTATTCCATCTGCAATGTATTACAGTGCCTGTTGCCTACAATCTTAACAATGGAGTGTGTTGTCAAGCTCTTAAATTTTTGCTAATCTGATAAATGAGAAATGGTATCTTGAGGTAGTTTTACTTTGCATTTTTCTTATTATGAGTGAAGCTGTGCATCTTTCTATATGTTCAAAGGCCATTTGTATATTTTCTGAGAAATCGTTTGTTTGAGTCATTTGCTTATTTTTCTAATAGATTTTGAATCTTTTTTCCTTGTTTTTTAAGGGTTCTTCATTCATTAGGAATTTTACACATTAATCTGTAACATACAATGCAAATAATTTCTGCCATTTTTGAAAACTTGTCTTTTGACTTCATTCATGTTTTTTATGCTGTGTAATTTTCATTTATTATTACTAGTTGAAGTTATCAATCTTTTTTTCTTGCATTTCAACTTTGTTTCATAATTAATTTAATCTTAAATGGAAAAAATAGTTTTAAAAGGGGGAAAAACATGATTTTCCTATCTAACTGTAAGTGCTTATTTTTAAATTTCAAAATGCCAAAATTGTAATTTAAGCCAAATAAATTTCTTCCTGATCAATATTTGGTAAACCTAAGTTTTTCTAAAATGGAATAAACTTCTCAGTACCCACCAGTCGCCCATGATGAATGCAGAAGCTGTATTGAAGCCAACTAAAATTCAAAGCAAAGACAAAATAACCACATATCCTACCCTTGTGTGTGTATGTATGTGTGTGTATTCTGCCTCTAAGTTTATATCCGTGGTCAGTTTGGAAATATTTAGTCCACTCAGATCATTTATGCTTAAGAAGTTATGAGAAATACCAAAAATTCATCTTAGTTTTAGAACTTGATTTAACTTTGTATTTTGCCAATGTCTCAATTCCTTTTATTTACTTAACTTTAAAAAGAAAAATGAGCAGCTGAGTTATAGTAAATATTTAATATTTTTCAAATGTTAAATTACTTAGCTTTTCATTTTTTTAAACCAAAATCACATAATTTTGGAGACTTGATTAGCCTTACAATTTTATGACCAGAGATTCTGTTCCTAAGATGCTTCAAATTTCATCCATTGTTTTGAGGAAAACTCTATTTCTCGATTTGAGTGCCTCTATTTGTTTATGACTAGACCCTTAGTCAATGATTGTTTTTTGCTTCTGAGTAATGGTAAACATAAGGATGCAGTTGTGTAAGAACCTATGGGGCACTCACATATGAATATAGCACACTATAATGGGGAAAACCCCCTAGAATAAAAATCAGAGTGGATATATAGTCTAGGTTCTTTCATTAAATCTGTCACCAAATATTGGCAGTTTGGTCAATCAATATTGTACATTTATCTGTGAAATCTGAGAGTTGTGGTTGATAAAATATATTCAAAACTGTAAACTTCATGATTTTGTGATTTTCAGTCCTCCTCAACTATCCTCTCTTCTCATACTTGTCCTTAATGTTATCATACCTGCTTCAAACCCCCATACTTCCTGAATCTATAATCCCAATTAGTTACTTCACTAAAATTCTTCCCTTAACCCTCTTACAAGACCACAGAAATACTTGGCTAGTGGGCACCAGCTTCCATATTCCACAACAGTTTGGGTTTTGCTTACCAGCCTGTACCAATGGCATACTGATTTTTTATAGACTCTACTTTTCTAGGTCAGTTACTCAAGCCTTGGCATTTCTGATTAGGGGTGTGTGTGTGTGTGTGTGTGTGTGTGTATTTGTTTGTGCAAATATTTGAAGGCACAGATAGTTATGAAATACCATTTGGACACTTTAAGACTCAAAAATGTGCAATGGTGAAGTCTTTAAATCTCCTTTGGTGCTGAGAGAGGGTGCATAACCTGACCTAATAAACACTGATACCAGTCAAATATGCTTCCTTCAAATAGAGTTGAGTGACTAATCATTTTGCTCTGTAAGTTAGCCCCCATCAGTGATGCTTTCCTTCTCTCCCAAGAAACTTAGTGGTCATTCTGGTCATTGGGTCAAAATGTTCCTCCTTTTTATTTTACTCCATATTCATGCTTAATCTTAGAGAAAGGACTGCCGAGGGGAAGTTTTCCAAACTTCTTGGTGAATGCCTTTTACCACTTTACCAATTTGCAAGAGGCAGCTTCTATAATTTTATCCAAAAAAAGAGTAATAATTGAAGGAAAATTTTACTGAATGTTCTATAATATTTTTTAAATACCAGGAAACTGACTACATTCATATACATGTCTTTCCTCCTCTCCTAAGAAAGCAAATTTTAAACTCTTGTAATATATCTAAATTCAGCTCTGACAGTTTAACCAGATGCCTCCTTCACTACTTTCCACTCACATTTTTTATGCAGAAGAACCAGAAACTGGGAACATTTACATTTTAGCTTGTTTCATTCTTTAAATTTCCATTCTGGATATTTCTAAGGTCAAGAATAAAGAAGTAGAATTAATCATATGCCTGTTTGACATATCAAATGTGATCTGCTTTTCAGTACAAATAGATTTGTAAAAATCCTATCTCTGTTAAACTGTTTCCTATTTTAACTTGAATTTTTATGTATGTGCAGAGTTTTGGATATACATATACATATGCATGTGTAACATATTTATATATCTATATTGAGCTGTAGTTTTATGAATCTAAATTTTAAAAGAGATTTTAATCTACAGATATGGTTTCCTAGTAACAAGAATCACATATAAATGCTTCAGAAATCATATATGCCTTCAGTTTTTCGCAAGGCAAAAGCTTTTCAGAAGAAGCTTCATTTTTTTGCACAGAATATCTGACAATCAAAGCAATGATACCACTTCAGTGAAGAAGAAGAAGCCAAATAGATACTCAGGAAGCAGATTTCTTTAGGTCTGTTTCAACTTTAAAAAGTCACATGGTAGGAGACTCCCATAATAATCAATATTATCACCAAAATGCTAAAAGTTATATAGGGCATAAGAGGCTGATGTCTTATTTTCAGATCTGGAAGTTTAAAAAGAATAATTTCCTTTTAAAGTGGGCTTAAATAAATGGGGTTTATAGACATAAAATTGAATGATGTTCAACATGCATTTTTTTCCAAGGGAGTAAATAGCAGACTACTTCTGGTGTGTAAAGATAAAAGGCCATTGGCAAGTAGATTTTTAAACTATAGTAGGTAAAAAAGATGCTAAGTCAGATAAAAAGATGTTAAGAGAGAAAAGTTTGAGTCTTTTCCTTATTTTAACATCATATTCATTTGCTTTTTTCCTACAAGATTTTCCCTGCTGAAGTGCAAATGAATTGCTTGCATTAAGCTGAAGTTGACCAAGATTACAAAAAACACAAGCATGGATAATAGAAAACAATGAGTCAGAACTTATTTCTTTGCCTATGCTAAACATGAGGCAGTGGAACATTTAGTATTCAGGATACTCAAATTCTAATCTGAACTATGCCAATCTATGTGATCTCTATGGCTACATAACGTTTTCTGATTCTATTTTCTCATTATTATTTTCAAAGGAACTAGTTCAAACTCCAAATTTCCTGTGTTACTCTGTTATTTCAAGGGTAACACACTTTTGTGTTTTGTGTGCTGACTTGCACCAAGAAAAACATTGAAATCCAAAGCAAAATTAGATGAGATCCAATTAAGGAGACTCCTACGTAGAAACATTGTTTTACAGAAAATCTGTGTCCTGGACCTGGCTCCAACCACCTACTATTTGTGGGGTTTTTTGGAGCGTTACTACAACCTTTTTTACAATCTAATTTTGTAATCTATAAGTGTAGATCTTGATATGCTCCTTCAAAAGGGTGACTAAGAAAATTAAATCAGGTAAAAACATAAACATTGTATTTGCAAACTATAGAGTACTTTGTGAATGTGAGGTGTCTGTAAGGATTACAGTTTATTTGGAATAGGTCCCTTTCAAAGATATATAGTGTTACATTAAGCAAGCAAATATAAACAATTTAAGTGATAAAGCTAAAATGCAAGTGATATCAATAGCCATTAGAAAATGTGTTAGCAACTTCAGTGAATATTTGTATGAAGGTGGCTTGAGATTTTTGATTGCCATCTTCCAAATATCTGTTTATATAAACTTTCATATGCTCCTTGCATAATAATCTGATATACTTTAACAGAATGACATCTCTAATTTCTGAGGCACTTATTCATTTGTTGTATCAACATTCACATAATTAAGAGGTACTTTGTATGTAAATGAATTTAGTTTTCATAAAATATTCCAAAGGTTTCCTAGCTCACTAATAATTTTCAAGTCAGGCAAATAAAAGCAAGGGGAGCTTCTTGCTCCTGGTCATGTTGGAATAACTTATAATGGACTAACCCACCTGCTCATAATAATCATAAAATATGGACAAATATAAAATACAAAGGTTTGAAGAAAATGGAGAGTAAAAAAAGCAGACATGAACTGGAGGAAATTTAAATCTTCAAAGAATAGAACCACTCAGGGTAAGATCCACATTTATGTGATTTTTCCCCCTGAAGGGAACTCCCAAGCCCAAATGACATATATTAGAACTCAAGAAAAGAGTTCACTGCTCTAGGAAGTAGACAATGGGATTCACTGACCTAAGGGTGGATAGAATTTGGGGGGACATTCCCAGAAAGGAAAGAGTCATAAGTCTCTGCATATAAACCCCCCTCAAATCTTTGGCTGACCCCTAAATTGTACATACATAGAACAGGACACCAGTAAGCCCATTAGGGGAAAACAACATCTGGAAGGCTGAAAGATTTGTACTGTGACATTAGCAGCTCCTTACCACTTGGGGACTCTCACCATTTTAGAGAAAATTGGTAAAAATATCAGGTTCTCTACTGAAACAACGTAAGAGTCGCACTTTAGGTTGAAAGACAGCATTCAAACACAAAGAGATTTTCCTTAAGAGTAAAGGAAAAAAAAAAAAAAAAAGCAAAATCGACCCATTCTAAGGAAGCCTAAAAGCAATCTTATAAAAGATCAAGGTAAACTATCAGTAATTTAATCACATGCTAGAACAAAATGCAGCATATTCTTCAGAAGAAGATAACAGGTTCTAGCATTTCCAGGATGTATTATAAATAATATCAAGTTTTTTAAAAAATCCAAGATATGTGAAAAAACAGTAAATATAATTTACTAAAAACAAATACTTATGACCCAGACATTAGATTTAGCAGTCAGAATTTTACATAATTGTGATATATACATCAAAGAAACTATAGAAAAATATGGGTAAAATTGATGAAGTAATGGAGAATTTCAGGAGTGTTATAAAACTGTAAAGAAGAAACAATGGGAAATGTAAAACTGAAACACAATATATATGAAATAAAAATTCTTTGCATATGATTAACAACAGATTGCACACAAGATAAGAAGAGATCAGTAAATATGAAAACAGGTCAAGGGAAATTATCCAAACTAAAGCATGGAGAGAAAGCAGATTGAGAGATATGAATTGAGACCAGTGGCCGATATGACAGTATCAAATAGTGTAAAATGAATGTATTTGGAGTTCCAAAAGGAGAGGAGAGAGGAGAAGGTGCAGAAAATATTTGGAAAAAATACTGGCTGAAAAATTTCTAAATTTAATAAAAAAGAGCAACCCAAGATTCAGGAATCTCAGTAAATCACAAACAGAGTAAATAAATACAAAAATGCACCTAGATTCTACACATGTTCATGATTGTTTTGTAAGTTCATAATTTCTGTAATAAAAATATATTTTAAAAAATAATAAAAGGTGAATTGGGGGGAAATACACCAAATGTAAGATATGGACTATAGTTAGTACTAAGATTTTGACCACATTCTTTCATAATTTGTAACAAATGTGTCACAACAATGCAAGGTCTTGGTGGTGGGTTGATGTATGGGACCCCTGTATGAGGTTGTGCATGTTTGTTTTGTAAGTTCACAACTTTTATTATATACTTATTGTTTATGTATGTTCATGTATGAATGATATACTTCAATAAAATTTTAAAAAATTAAATCAGGAATATTCTTTTCAAAAATGTACCTAGACATGTCATAGTCAAACTAGTGTAACAAGAGAAAAATTCTAAAAGCAGCTAGAGAAAAAAGAAACACATACCAGAGGATTACAATAAGGATTATTATTAACTTCTCTTTTAAAATAATATAGATCAGAAGACCAGGGAATAACACTTAAAATACTGAAAGAAAAATCTGTATACAGAAAAAAATATTGAAAGATTAAGGCCAAAGAAAGATATGTTCAGGTAAACAAATACAGAGACAACTTGTCACAGGTGGCATACATTAAAATATTTCTAACAAAATTTCTTCAGGCTTAAGGTAAATGTCTCCAGATGGAAATTCTTACATATAGGAAGGAATGATGAATATTAGATATATTGTATGTAATAAGGCTCTTATAATATATATGACATAGTTTAATTTTAATTCATGATACACTATGATTAGGAGAGGATTTATATTGTAACCCATATAGCAATTTGGGGAAAGATTATCAGGAAAATTACATTTCCTTGCCATCATTTGTAAGAGAAGGTTATCATTCCTTCCTATCTCATTCCTTTTAGGAGAAATAACAATTTATTTAAAGGGCACTAAACATTTGTATATGATGGAAAATTAAGAAATGAACCTTATTCAGTTAATTCTTGATAAAAGCCAAAGATAAATTTGATTCATGTCAGTACACGTTCCTGGAGAAGATCCTCTGTGTTATCCCAAAGAACAAAGAGAGGAGTAAGCATTTATCACTATCTTATCAAGCCCAGTGTTTTGGACAAATTTTATGAAGTAGTCAATTTCTGATGTTAAAAGAGTAAATTCCAAATGTTAAAAAAGAGGGTTATTTTGTGAGAGTAATAAAAATAAAGGAAGAAAGTTATAGCACCAACTTGCCATTTTCCTTCACTTCCCATCCTTAGTTTTAAGATAAGGTACTCTCTTAGACCAGGTAACCACCCTGGGTATGTATAAAAGACAAAACATAATACCTCCTTAACCCCAGCATTAGATATTAATTCAAAATACATGTTTAAGGAGTAGAATCAGGTCTCAAAGAATCAAGAAGATAACCATGATGGGTTTATTAGTCTTTTACTTGTTCTTGTCATCATCAGAATCTGGGACAAGTTTTTCATTTGACCATAATCGTGAAGGTTTCCCACAAGAAGTAAGGAATTACTTCCATGTGATTTATTTACACCAGAGGTCTTTTCATGAGAAACTGGGTCCAATTTCTTACTTCTTCTATTTTTCTGGACTTTCTCAAGGAACACTTGTTTCAAATATTTGTTTGCCAAGAATTGAGGATTTTAATGGAGTATCAGTGTTAAAAGTGCAGAAATTATACATGTGGCACACACTTTAGATAGCATGTCATTAAGTATTTGTGTCAAAATTACTTTACTGGAGGCATGGTTACATTGTACTCTTGTGAAAAAATGAATCATAGGAGTCAGTTCCGAATGTTTTCTTGAAACAATCTTTAAACCTACCCCAAAGCATGGGGAAGTAGGAACTTGAAAACTACAAAAATATAAGTGCTAGTATAAGCAATAAGAAAATCAGTAATGGCCTGAGTCTGAATTTAAGGCATATAGATTTTGTTGAACTTGCCAAACTCTAGTCTCAAGTTGTAGCTTCTTAAAAATATATATATTTATTTTTTATTATTTGTAGTTTCATAAAATTTTTAATGGACTTTGGATGGAATAATTTTATATTGTCTGTCTAAACAATGGTGAATGCCTGTTTGAAACCTCTAGATTTTTAGTGTAGTTGATGTGAAATTATTCTTTTTTTTTTTTTTTTTGATAATAAGGTTAAATACTTAAGTACATTCCAATTTTTAAGAGTAAAGAAATGTGATTAATGATTATATTCCTAGTTAATGGTGGGATATCTTGAATACAACATATATGAGAAATAAAAGAATTTTAGCCATATATTATGAAGGGACAGAAGACAAGACATGGTTATAATTCATTCCATTTTAAATGATTCATTATCTTTCACTGAGCTATTTCTTTCCACTCTAGTTCTAGCAAAATATTATATTTCAGACATAAGAGTTACAGAAAAAAAAAAAAAGGTTCTACAAAGGTGAAATAGGAGGTTTCTGTTTATGAAGATAAAAAGATTAATAAATATGACCAAAGGGGTAATATATTTCTTTCAATTTTGTAAAGCTAAAATATGTGTGGGGAGTTAAAATATGTGAACATTGAAATAATATGTGCTCATCATATAGTGCATTTTTTCTTTTTGTTTTTTTTAGGAGGTATACCGGGGATTGAAACTGGGACCCCATACATGCGAAGCAGGTGCTCAACCACTGAGCTACACCTGCTCCCCTATAGTGTCTTTTTAAAACACTGAAAATATTTTTTTTAAAGTAAGAATCATCACAAATCTCATCCTGCAGACAAAGTCACTGTCAACATTTTCATGAGTAATCTGTCAATCCTCTTTTACGTTTACACACACGTACAGTTTATCTATAATTTTAAATAAGCATCATTACATTCGCCTTAATAATGTATTTTTCTCAATAGTTATAGATATCTTTCCATCTAGAAAGATATACATATCTTATTTTCATAACTGATTTTTCAATAAGATGAAGAAAAACCTGCTAGTGATCAGTAAGTAAACACTGCCTAACATTTTGTAAATACTAGCCTATAAAATTATAACCTATTTCTAAAGAAAATAAACTGAAAAATTTCCAGATGGTAAAAAAAAAAAATCATTGTTTATTTCAAAGTTTTATTTATCATTCAAATGTTTTTGTATCTAATGGCTTTATCAGACATCACCTGGGAAAAGTTCAAGGTTTTTAAAAAAAATTAGATATCATAACAAGGGAAAATAATTGTAGCAGTTTGATATTGTTTATGAATTCCAAAAATAGATATTGGATTATATTTGTGAACTGATCTTTTCCTCTGGGCATATTAGATTATATTGGATCCAGAGGTTTCACTTTTACTTGATTAAATAATGATTAAGGCTTTGATTGGGCCACTTCAGTGGGACATAGATTCCCTGGCCCCTTGGTAGGCGGGAATTCACAGAGCAACCGCACCACAGAGAAGGAAGGTTGGAGTTTTGAGCTGGAGCCCTGGGAAGTAAACACTCAGGAAAAGAACACAGAGGAATAGAGATGGCTCCATAGACACAGCAGAGGCCCCAGAAGACAGACAAGCTATTAGCCTGATAGTCTACAGCTGGCCTTGTGGAAAAAGCAGAACAGGTGAGCCTGGAGAGAAATAAGCCCCGGGAGAGATGAGGGTTATCCCAGCCTACAGCTGATATTGGAAGAAGGTGGGACCATGGAGCCTTAAGAAGAAGAGGAAGCCCAAACCCTTGCAGAAGTCGGCAGCCACCTTGCTCCAACACGTGGCAACAGACTTTGGTGAGGGAAGTAACCTATGTTTCATGGCCTGGTAACTGTAAGCTTCTACCTCAAATAAATACCCTTTATAAAAACCAACCGGTTTCTGGTATTTTGTATCAGCATCCCTTTGGCTGACTAATACTATAATTTACATAGTTATCATTAAATATTTGTGTTTTTTTAAAGTTACCTTACACCACAAATTAAATTCCAAATTTATACTGGGAAGTTTGTATTAATTAGGAAATTTACATGGTTTATAAAAGAATGTTAATTATGTAGCTTTCTCTGAGTTTTCCTTGGGCACTTAACTTATAAACTGTTTTTATTCTTAACTACCTAGCAGCTGCTGTTAAACTACAATATAGGAGGACCCATGTCCCGTTAATACAGGAACAAAACTAGTTTTAACCTGTCCACATTCTGGTTCACTCTATGTACCAGAAATCATTAGTATGGATTAAAAATATATTGCCCTAAGTTTTTGAAAATAACCAACACAAATGTTGGCAAACCTATGGATGAAACTTTCAACTATGTTTTTGTAAAAGATACCCATCTGTTCTCTAAATGATTAATTTATATAATTTGTCTTTTTAAAGCCAAGAATAGCAATCATTCATTTGTTATTCATTCATCACTCATTTATTCATTTAATTACTTACTTATGTTTATTGATATCCTATGATGGACCAGGAACTTTTAAGATGCTGTGAGTGTAAACAAGAAAGACATTGTGGCAGTTTGATATTATTTATGAATTCCAAAAAGAGAGATTATATTTATAAACTGGTCTGTTCTTCTGGGTGTGATACCCTTTGATTGTATTAGATTCAGCTGAGATGACTTTGATTAAACTATGTTAAGATTAGGACTTTGATTCGACCACATCATTAGAGCATACGAGATTGAGTACCCACCCCCTTGGTGGGCTGATAAAACAGACTTTCACATGGAAGTAGACACACAGAGAAGATATACAAGAGAGCACAGAAAAAGACATGGCAAAGAAGAGACCTTGGTTTTGTTTTGTTTTCTAAAATAATAAACTTTATTTTTAAAGAAGCTTTAGATCACAGAAAAGTTCATCGAAAGTATGAGGGATTCCCATGTACCTCCCTCCCTCTCCCACATCATCCTCTATCATTTTTAAATGTAGCAGTACAATTTATTACTATGTATCTGTAAAAGCCACTCATTTAAAAAAAAAAGCACATTTAAAAATGATTCACTTGTGGTAAGGACTAACCTACCTACAGTAATAATTGAAAAAATAAAACCACCATTGTGACATTTATCAGTACTTCACACTTCTAACAAATACTGAAAGAGGCAAGTACCATCGTTATAATTTCTTTAAAGCCAAAAACAAAAGCACAAATCAGAATTAAGAGAAACTTCAGAATGTTCACATTTGCATGCATTTTTGGCTGAACTTTCAAAGATTCCACATATAAAAAAACCACAACTGAGTCAAAATGAATATTAAAAACATTTAAGCCTTGTGACAAACTTACTCTACAGAAGCAAAGAAAACCGAGTGAATAGTAACAGCAGTATATTTCTAGGAGAGAAAGCAATCACTTATTTCCTTTATCATAAAACAAAAGTCAATGAGTCAAGAGTTTAATCACACTGACCAAGTTATTTACTATTCAAGAATTTTCTTTTCAAGTTGTGTCTTTAAAATATATCCATCCATATATATGGATTAAATTAAATTTAAAATGTATTTGATGTATAAATTTAATTTAATCCATATAGATGGAGAGCTTGGTTTTGATGCAGGAACCCCTGGGAGAGTTGAACCATTTGCCTGACAGTTTACAGCTGACCCTGTGAAGAGAACAGAGCAGCTAAGCCCAGAAAAAAATGAGCCCCAGGAAGAAAGATGAGCCTTATGCCAGCCTACAGCTGAGATCAGAAGAAGCTGGACCCATGGAGCCTCAAGAGGGAAGAAGAAGGCTGAACCTTGCAGATGTTACCCGCCATCTTGCTTCAACATGTAGCAACAGACTTTGGGTGAGAAAGCACCTCTTATGGTAACTTGACTTGGACTCTTTAGGGCCTTGTAACTCTAAGCTTCTTCCCTAAATAAATACCCTTCATAAAAACCAACAGATTTCTGTTACTTTGCATCAGCACTGCTTTTGGCTGACTAATACAGACATGATCCTCCAAATTTTTTGGTTATAGTCTAGTAAGAGATGTGAACAAGCAAACAAGCAATTCAATAGTATGAGAGAAGGAGGGTACTATGCTTGCACTTAATGTCCATATTTGCATATGTGACTGGGGACAGCTACCTAGGACAAAAGGTTAATTAAGTTGAAACCAGATAATTGAGTAAAGAATTTTAAAGACCTCTTCAGCTAAATTGAAGACAGAGAATTTGATTAGAAGATATTTCAATAAACCACATGAGAGAAAATGTTAGCCTAAAAAGATGTGGTGGCAGTGTGGATAAAGAAAGCTGGATGGTTTCCAGAAGTTGTTGAATGTTTGGATGTGGCAAGGAAAGAGATGGGTTTGGGGAGAGAGTATGCTAACCAGGTATTTATGTGAGGATGAAGACTTAAAAAAAAATTGAAGTATAATTTTCATGAGAAACAAAAGATCTGATTTTAAGTATAAAATTTGAAGAGTTATGACATATGTACTCACCCACATAACCACCTTCCCAATTAAAATACATATTTTATGTAAGTTTCTTCATGCCCTTTTCCAGCGAAACTCTACCCCTGCAAAGGGGATCTTCTGATTTCTATCTCCATAGTTCAGTTTTGTTTGTAATTGAAATTCATATAAATGGAATTATACTTTATTTAGTCTTTTGCATCTGGCTTCTTTCACTTAGCAAAAGGCTTTTGAAATTCAGCTTGGTTGTTTCAAAAGTCTACTTCTATTTTTAAAAATTTTAGTAGTTTCTCTAGAGTTTGCAGTATATAATTAAAGCTAATCTAAGTCATATTTCAAATAATTTTATATCACTTTATAGATACTGCAGAGTATAAAAGGCTATTCCCAAATCCTCCCTCCCAACAATGATAACATACCTGTCATTCATTTTACTTATCCATAAGCTATAATCACCCAATACATTGCTGCTGTTATTATTTCGAACAATCTATTGGATCAATTAAGAATAAGAAAATTAAAACCTTTTATTTTGGCTTCATTTATTCCTTCTCAAACACTCTAACACTCTTCCTTTCCCATACAGGTATGAGTTTCTGATGTATCATTTTCCTTCTTTCTGCACAACTTCTTTTAACATTCTTTTTTTCTTTCTTTCTTTTTTTTTTTTTGCTTTTACAATGGGGATTTATTAGCTTCCAAGCTTACAGTTCTGAGATCATGAAAATGTCCAAATCAAGACATCATCAAGACAATACCATCTTCCTGAAGACTGGCTGCCAGTGATCCTGGACTCCTTTGTCACATGGCAATGCACATGGTGGTGTCTGCTGGTCTCTCCCTTTTTGTCTAGGTTTCACTGCTTCCAGCTTTTTGCTCCATGGCTTTCTCTTCTCTACTTCTTAATTTCATTTTCTTATAAAGAACTCTAGTAAGAGGATTAAGACCCACCCTGAGCAAGGTGGGTCACTCCTTAACTTAAGATCCTACTCACCAAAAGAACCTACTTCCATTGGGTCCACTCCCACAAGAATGGATTAACTTCAAAAACATACTTTTCTGGAGTTGATACAGCTTCAAACCGTCAAATTCCATCCTCTGCACCCCCAAAAGACATGGTTCTTCCATAGGGAAAATGCATTCATTCCATCACAATACCCCAAAAGCCTTAAATCACTTTAGTAATGATATTAAGGACAAAGTCATATCAAAATCTGCTACATTTGTGGTCTTTCCTGGGGCACAATTCCCCTCCAACTGGGAACCTGTGAGACTTAGAAAACAAGTTATCTGCTTCCAATATATAATGGATGGACAGTCATAGGATAAACATTCCCATTCCCAAAAGGGAAAATTGGAAGGAAAAAAGGGATATGGGTCTCAAATGATTCCAAAACCCTGCAGAGCATACTCCATTATATTTCAAGGTCTGAGAGTCATCTATAGGAAGACACTTTGGCCTCTCCAGCCTCATGGAGCAGCAGCCTCACACTTTCCAAGGGCTTGCACAGTGGCCATGCTATCCTCAAATACTAGGGTGAAGGTTCCACTCTCATCAAGCATCAGGGTGGCAACCGGACTCTAAGCCCTGGTATCCTAGTGGCTTCCAACCTCTCTGCAATTCCCCAGGCATCTGAGAAACTTGGGGTGGTAACACTCTTCCTGAACAAAGGGGCAGAAGGCCCAATCTTTCCAAGCTCTGGGGCATATTCACACTTTCCACACACATGGGTAGGTCTGCTTTCTTGGCCCAAGAAGATCTCTTCAATCCAGATTTCAGCTTCCATTGTTCTGCCTTTGAAGGCATTTCCCCATCAATCTGCCCCTTTTCTGTTCCTTTTAGTCCAAGCTGACCATGGTTCCATTCATACAGATCTTGTAAAAAAAAAAAAAAACTTGTCAGTTTCACACGTAATACAGACAGTAAGACTTTCACAGATCCTTCCTGGATAACCACTTCCAATCCTGACTTGCACTGAAATGACTGACTGGTTCAATTTTCAGTTAAATCCTCACATGGAGCATTATTCTCTGGGGACTTATTTTCCAGAAGTTCAGAATTTTCTGAACCATCATTTTCTAGTTTTTTTGTCCCCAGGAATTCAGTTCTCAGCTTATCCCTTTCTTTTCACATTTTGCTATAAGCTGCAAGGAGAAACTAGGCTGCACTTTTCACATTTAGTTTGGAAATCTCCTCAGCTAAATATCCAAGCTTGTCACTTTCAAATTCTGCCTTACATCCAACCCCAGGACTCAATTTTGCCAAATTTTCATCCACTTTAAAACAAGGGTCTCCTTTCTTCCAGTTTGCAATGACACATTCATCATTTCTGTCTAAGGCCTCATCAGAAGTACCTTTAGCATCCATTTTTCTACCAACAGTCTCTTCAAAGCAATCTAGGCCTTTCTATCGAGCATCTCATAATTCTTCCATAATCTACCCCTTACCCATTTATAAACCTATTCCTACTTTTAGTATTTGCAATAGCAGCATCCCACTCCCCATATCAAAATCTGATTTAGTTTGCCAAAACTGCTGAAATGCATATACTGTGAAATGGGTAGGTTTTACAATGGGGATTTAATAGCTTACAGTCTTTCAGTTCTAAGGCTGTGAAAATGTTCAAATTAAGGTATCATCACAACAATATCTTCTTCCTGACCAGCTGTTGGCAATCCTGGACTCCACTGTCCCATGGCAAGGCACATGGTGGCATTTGCTATTCTCATCCTTTTTGTTTAGGTTTCATTGCTTCCAGTTTCTTGCTTCTATGACTTTCTCATCTCTTTTTTAACATTCTTGCAAGTCAGTTCTACTGATAACAAATTCCCTCAGTTTTTGCTTTTCTGAGTCTTTATATCTCCTTCACTTTTGAAGGATAATTTCAAATGGATACAGAATTGTTGATTGGTAGTTTTCTTATTCTTTCAACACTTTAATATTCATTCCACTTTCTTCTTGCTCAGATGCTTTCTGAAAAGAAGTCTGATGTAATTCTTATCCTTGTTCCTCTATGACTAAGGTACTTTTTCCCCCTCTGGCTTCTTTCAAGATTTTCTCTTTATTTATTTATTTTTCTGCAGTTTGAATATGGTGTGCTTAACTATAGAGTTTTGGGCATTTATTCTCCTTGGTGTTCTCTGATCTTGCTGGATCAGTGGTTTGGTGTCTGTCATTACTTTTGGAAAATTTTCAGCCATTATTACCTCAAATATTTCTCCTTCTTTCTCTCTTTTTTCTCCTTCTGGTATTCCCATTACCATTACACTTTTTTTAGTTGTCTCACAGTTCTTGGATATCCTCTTCTTCTTTTACCATTATTTATTCCTTTGCATTTCAGTTTGGGAAATTTCTATTGACACATCTTCAACTGATTCTTTCTTTGTCCATGTCCAGTCTACTGATTAGCCCATCAAAGGGATTCTTCAATTCTGATACTGTGTTTTTTATTTCTATAATTTTCTTTTGATTTTTTTTCTTAGAGTTTCCATAGCTTTGCTCACATTTCCCATCTGTTCTTCCATATTGTCTACTTTTCCATTAGAACTTCTAGTATATTAATCATAGCCATTTTAAATTCTCAGTCTGATAATTTCATAATCTCTGCCATATCTGAGTCTGGTTCTGATACTTGATTTATATCTTCACCCTCTGTAATTTCTTGCCTCCTCTCATTTTAACTTATTGTTATATATGATAACATTTTTCTCCTCTCTAAGCATATCAAATTTACTTCATTTTTAAAATATTAGTGGTTGCCCTAAGATTTGCAGTATACTTTTACAACTAATTGGTGTCTTCTTTCAAATAACATTATAATTTTTGTTGGAAACAGGACATGATATATCAGGTAATAGGAACTGAGGTAAATTTGAGGTTTTATGTTTATTTGGTTAGAAGTTAGGCTGTGCTTAACAATTGCTGTAGCTGTAAATGTCAGAGGATTCAATTTATTCTACTGTCTTTAATTTTGTTTCACCTGCTGTGTTTGGAACTCACTAGAAACTCCTAAAAGGAAGTCTGTATCTTGCAGCTTTCTTCATTGTAATCCACTGTTATTATATGAAGCCCTGTGGATGTAGTGGTGCAGTATTGGGGAAGAGAGGCATTGTATAATCTTATGATTAAATTATGAATAAATTTTTTTATTGGGCCATGAATCAATAAAAAAGAGTTTCTTAGCCTTATTTCCCCTTCCTTTATGTGAGACAGGAAGGCCAGAGGGGACTAGTGTTGGCTTATTTTTCTTGCCTCAGATCAGATAAGGCTCTACTATAGTAGCTCCTCCTCAAGGCAAGCTTTCTAAAAGAACAGAATATTCAGGCTGTATTTCAAAGTGGTTGTTTATCCCCCCTGTCTGTTGAAAGCACAAAATAATTTTTCTTCAGTCTTCACTGTGAGAATCTGGTGGCATAACTGGAAGTAAAACAAATGAAAGTGTGGTGTGCCCCTATGACTGGGCCCCCCGAAGTTTTAACTCTCAAGCTAGACCAGACTCAGCCACAAGAAATTCATCAATTACTGATTAAGTAATAGGTTCCAGAAGTTTCTGCTCCAGGTAAACTGTGATTCCATGTATTCTCCTGTCTTTCCAGTTGTCAGGCATAGGTTTGCCCTGTAACTTCAGTTCTTAGATGGATCTAAGAAGAGTTGTTGATATTCAGTTTTTCAGATTTTTTTCTTGTTGAGAAAATGGGAATGATGACTCCAAGCTCTTTACAGGTCAGGCTGGAAAACTGCTTATTTGTTTTATTTTATTTTAATTTTTTTAAAGATTTATTTATTTATTTATTCCCCACCCTTACCCCCACCCCCCCAGCCTCGCCCCGTTGTTTTGCGCTTGTTATCTGCTCTCTGTGCATTCTTCTGTGTCTGCTTGTCTTCTGTCTCAGGCGATACTGGGAACTGATCCTGGGACCCTCTGGAGTGAGAGAGAGGTGCTCAATCTCTTGTGCCACCTCAGCTCCCTGATCTGCTGCATTTTCCATTGTCTCTCCTCTGTGTCTCCCCTTGCTGTGTCATCTTGCTGCGTCAGCTCTCTGTGCAGGCCAGCACTCTATGTGGGCCAGCACTCCTGAACAGGCCAGCCCTTCTGCACAGCCCAGCACTCCTGGATGGGCCAGCACTCCGAGAGTGCCAGCACTCTGCAAGGGCCAGCTCTCCATGCAGGCCAGTTTGCCTTTCACCAAGAGGCCCCAGGAATCAATCCCTGGACTTCCTATATGGGAGAAAGGAGCTTAATCTCTTGAGCCACATCCATTTCCCATGTTTATTTGTTTTAAAGAAGGAAGAGAAATAAGCTGAAAGTAGCACTTATAGCTAGAGTGGTGTGGACCTACCTCCTTACATTGAGAGTTTTTTATGAAAAACTAAGGAAACTCAATATGATTTCCTGATGGCATAAATCACACTGGGAAAACTGAGAAACATAGAGTACGCAGAATAATGGATATTTAATGAATCCCTCATAGTGCCTTTTAAAGATTAGTTGTCTCAAGTGAACATTTGGCAAGTATTAAATCACAGTCAATTCATGACTGAAATCTGTGACAAGTATCTGAGGTATCAATATTCTGTGTAGTTAAGCAGAGAGAGATTCATATGCTTTAGGTAGCATGTATGCAGGTGGTAGAATTGGCACTCTATTGAACAAATGTAAAAGTATGACTTGAATTCTTGTCTATAAGGGCCATTCTATGTGGACAGAGTGGTATATACATATAAAAAAAAAAAGTATCCATGGTCCACGTACCTCTAAAGTTCTTATTTATTATGGCAGGTGAGCATGAAGCCAATTCACCTAATAGCTATAATATAAACATATAAAACTTTTGAAAGAAGTGTCAAATAGAAACACACACACATACCAACTAAGACTCTATTCAAATCTTTTTTGGACTGTTTTATTTCCTTATAGGGTCTGAACCAGCCAGTGTATCAGAGTACCACATGGAATTCCTTAAATTAATCATTTCTGTCCCACACTCTAGGCACAAATTAGGATTTCTTTCTAAGGTGAACTTCAGAGTGTTTTAAATACTATCCAGATAATTTAGAATACCTACCCTGTTCTTTGGAAAGACATTTTCTTAGACCACATCTGCCACTATTAGAGTATGAAAACATTAATGCACCAATTGTCTCCCTCAAATACATACATTAAAAATTAAGCAAACCCATGTTTGCTTTGGAATAGATTGTTATTCATTTTCAGTTTAAAAGGATGCCTAATCAAAAGTAATCAAATTGATTTGTTACATGGAATTACTTAGTAATAAATATGTAAGTGTTTGTGGCAATATTTAGCCAAAAGTTGAAACTTCTTTTGGTTGTAACTAAATCATCATGATGAACATTTAATCTTATTGAGTTTCCCTTGTATGTGATGGTTCTCTTTTCTCCTGCTGCTTTCAAGATAAAGGTAAAATTTATAACACCCACGTTGTTGAGAACATTTTTAAAATTTTTATGCATAATTTGATTATGCTTTACCTCATTTAATCTTTATAGTAACATTTAGTGGTAAGCATTATCATTCACACATTTAAATTGAAAATCTGAGGGTCAGCATGAAGCAATTGGCATTTTAGAGCTTGATACGCAGAGAGTTTCTTTCTATGAAATGAAAAGTTGAAGATGATACATAATGTGAAAACTCATATATTTCTTGACTGGCTTTCTTGTCAGTTGAAATAAAATCTCTCAAAGATCAAAGAAGAAAAATAGAAACTGGAACTTTCTATATCTTCACATTTGAAATATAAACATATGAATGGAAGCAGAATGCATAGTGATTAAAGGTACACACTTTAACCTAGACTGACATTTTTCTTGAATTCTGGTTCTGCTCATATTTGCTTCATGGCCTGGCCAGATTACTTAACTTCTGGAAGTCTCTATTTACTCATTTCTCAAATAGGGATAATGCAGTTCTATTTTCTTATTTTATTTATCAAATAGAGTTAATGTGAAAATTAATATAAGGTGACTTGTATAATCAAAATCGATAGAGGATTGTGGGAACATGGTTGAAGGGTTAGGCAGATAAGGCTTAGCTCTCACTGAAACAACAAAGAAAAATCCAGAGGCTGCCATGGGGCCCTGCTTTAGGGCACAGCAAACCAGGACACTGGTTACCAACTCCCAGAAAAGTGAGGGTCATAGAAATGAAGAAGCCAAAACAAGGAACATAGACAACAGCAAGGAAATAGAATAAGAAGAACCAAGTGTAAAAGAGAAAACTTAACACACACATAAAAACAGCAACTAAATAAAAGCCTAGCATAAACAGTGAAGCTAACAACTAAATAAACCCATCAAGATAAAAAGATGACCAGACAGCAACAAAAAATTACAAACCATACTAAGAAAGAGGAAGACATGGCCCAGCCCAATGAACAACTAAAAACCAGGAAGAGATGCAGAACATAGAACAACTAATCAAAGATATCCAAACAAATATGATGGACCAACTTAATAAAGTGAGGGAAGAGATTAAGGATATTAAGAAGACACCGGGAGAACATACTGAAGAGATTGTAAACATATAAAAATAGATAATGGATATTATGGTGATGAATGGCACAATCCAAGAAATCAAAAACATACTGGAAGTACATAACAGCATATATGAACAGGCAGAGGAAAGAATTAGTGATGTGGAAGACAGTACACCTGAAATCAAACAGATTGTAGAACAGATAGATAAAAAGATAGAAAAAATCCAGCAGGGATTTAGAGATTTGAATGACAACACAAAACACACATATGCATTATAGGCATCCCAGAGGGAGAAGAGAGGGGAAAGGGTACAGAAGGAGTGTTGGAGGAAATAATGGTTGAAAATTTCCCAACCCTATTGAGGGAGATGGATGTACACGTCCAGGAAGTGCATCATACCCCAAACTATATAAATCCCAACAGGCCTACTCCAAGACATATACTCATCAAACTGTCCAATGCTCAAGACAAAGAGAAAATACTGAAAGCAGCAAGAGAAAAGAGAACCATCACATACAAGGGAAGCTCAATAAGATTAAATGCTGACTTCTCATCTGAAACCATGGAGGCAAGAAGGCAGTAGTATGCAATAGTTAAGGTATTAAAAGAAAAAAAATTCCAGGAAGAATTCTCTATCCAGCAAAGCTGGCATTCAAAAATGATGGAGAGTTCAAAATATTCACAGATAAACAGAAATTAAGAGAGTTTGCCAGTAAGAAACCTGCCTTTCAAGAAATACTAGAGAGTTCTGCAGGTTGATAGGAAAAAACAGGAGAGAGAGAGAGCTGGAGGAGAGTATAAGAACAACTAAAAAGACAAAAAGAGAAATAAAAACAAAATATGACATATATAAACCAAAAGAAAATATGGCTAATATAAGTAATTCCTTGAGAGTAATAACACTGAATGTTAATGGACTAAACTCACCAGTCAAGAGACACAGATTGGCAGAATGGATAAGGAAATATGACCCATATAAATGTTGTATACAAGAAATCCACCTTAGACCCAGGGATTCAAGGAGGCTGAAAGTCAATGGCTGGAAAACAATCTCACAATCAAACAATAACCAAAAAAGGGAGGGGGTATCCATACTAATACTGGACAAAATAGATTTTAAGTGCAAAACTATTGTAAGAGACAAAGATGGACACTATATATTAGTAAAAGGGGTAATCTTTCAAAAAGAAATAGCAATCATAAACATTTATGAACCCAACTGGGGCTCCTCAAAATAAAGGAGGCAAACACTGGAAAAACTAAATGGAGAAATAGATGCCTCTACAATTATAGTGGGGAACTTTAATACACCATTATCACCATTACAGAGAACATCTCGACAGAGAATCAATAAAGAAACAAAGACTTTGAATAATACATTAGAGGATCTGGATCTAATAGACATATACAGTACACTACACCCAAATACAGCAGGATATCCATATTCTTGAGTGCACATAGATCATACTCAAAGATAAACCACATGCTAGGCCACAGAACAATTCTCAATAAATTCAGAAAGATTAAGATTATACAAAGTAAGTTCTCTGACCACAACTGAATGAAGCTGGAAATCAGTAAGGGCCAGAGAACCAGATTATGCACAAAGATATGAAAATTAAACAACACACTCTTAGACAAACAGAGGGTCAAGGAGGAAATCTTAAAAGAAATCTGTAACTACCTTGAAAGGAATGAAAATGACAACACAACATATCAAAAATCTATGGGATGCAGCAAAAGCTGCACTGAGAGGTAAATTCATAGCCATAAATGCATATATCAAAAAAGAAAAAGAGCTAAAATTGAAGACCTTACTGCATACCTGGAGGAATGAGAAAAAGAACAACAAACTAAGCCCAAAAGAAGTAGAAAGAAGGAAATAACAAAGACTAAAGCAGAAAGAAATGAAATAGAAAATAAGAAAACACTAGAAAAAATAAACAAAACCAAAAGCTATTTTTTTTCAGAAGATCAATAAAATTGACAAACCCTTAGACAGGCTAACAAAGAAAAAAAGAGAGAATATGCAAATACACAAAATAAGAAATGAAGAAGGGGATATCACCACTGATCCCACAGAAATAAAGAATATAATGAGAGGATACTTTGAAAAATTATATGTCAACAAGAAGGATAATTTAGAGGAAATGGACAAATTCCTAGAAACTCACAAGCAGCCCACATTGATGAAAGAAGAAATTGATGAATTCAAAAGATGAATTACAAGTAATGAGATAGTATCAGTCATCCAAAACCTCCCAACAAAGAAGAGCCCAGGACGAGATGGCTTCACAGGTGAATTCTACCAAACATTCTGGAAAGAGCTAACCTCAATCCTGCTTAAACTCTTCCAAAAAATAGAAGTAGAAGGAACATTTCTTAACTCTTTTTTAGGGTATTACCCTAATACCAAAGCCAAACAAAGATGGCACAAGAAAGGAAAATTACAGACAAATCTCTCTAATGAACTTAGATGCTAAAATCCTCAACAAAATACTTGCTAATTGTATTCAACAACACATCAAACAAATTATACACCTTGACCAAGTGGGTTTCATCCTGTGTATGCAAGAATGGTTCAACATAAGAAAATCAATCAATGTAAAACACCCCATAAACAGATCAAAAGAAAAAAATCACATGATCATCTCTATAGATGCAGAAAAGCATTTGACAAAATACAGCACCTCTTCATGACAATACACTGCAAAAGATAGGAATAGAAGGAAACTTTCTGCACATGATAAAGGGTATATATGAAAAACCCACAGCTAACATCATATACAATGGTGAACTCCTAAAACTTTTCCCACTAAGATCGGGAACAAGACAAGGATGCCCACTTTCACCGCTCCTCTTCAACATTGTCTTAGAAGTACTTGCTGGAGCACATAGGCAAGAAAAAGATATAAAAGGCATCCAAATTGGAAAAGAAGCAGTAAAAATTTCACTATTTCAAGATGACATGATCCTTTACTTAGAAAGCCCTGAGAAATCTACAACAAAGTTTCTAGAGCTTATAAATGAGCTCAGTAATGTCTCAGGCTATAAGATCAATGCTTAAAAATCAGTAGCATTTCTGTACACCAATAATGAGCAATCTGAGGAGGAAATCAAGAAAAAAAAAATACCATTTACAATAGTAACTAAAGGTATCAAATACCTAGGAATAAATTTAACTAAAGATGTACAAAACTTATACACGGAAAACTACACAACACCGTTAAAGGAAATCAAATAAGACTTAAATGAATGAGAGAATATTCCCTGTTCATGGAAAGGAAGACTAAACATCATTAAGATTTCTATCCTATGCAAGCTAATCTACAGATTTAATGCAACCTCAATAAAAATCACCACAGCATTTTTTACTGAATTGGAAAAACTAACTACAAAATTTATTTCAAAGGGTAAGGGGCCCCAAAAAGCCAAAGACATATTGAAAAAGAAAAATGAAATTGGAGGAATCACACTACCTGACTGTAAAACACACTACAAAGCTACAGTGGTCGAAACTGCATCGTATTTGCACAAAGATAGACATACCAAAAAATGGAACCAAGTTGAGAGTTATGATATAGAACCTTGTATACACAGTCATCTGATATTCAACAAGGCCATCAAGTCACTCAACTGGGAGAGAATGGCCTCTTCAACAAATAGTGCTTGGAGAACTGGATATCCATATCTAAAAGAGTGAGAGAGGAACACCATCTCAAACCTTATACAAAAATCAACTCAAGATGGATCAAAGATCTAAATATAAGAGCCAAGACTCTAAAGACCTTGTCATAATGTGTTGTATCAGTGGGTGGAGACCCATATAATAAGTGGGAAGAGTTGGACTCCCATCCTGGGGAGGACCGATATGTTCACAAACAGAGGGGCAGGAGTCTCTCAAGAGCATGGGTGGCTCCTATTAAGGGAAGACAACACCTTAGTGTTGTTGCAAGTTAACTATGAATCTTGTCATCTAAGGAGTGAAGCTGGGGGTTCTCTGTGGGCCCTGAGGGGAGGAGTAGGGAGGAATAGAGTAGATGAAAGAGGGGGTATTTAGTGGGCAATGGAGGTGTTCTACATTATCTTTCAATGATGGACAGAGGCCATGTTAAATATCATCAAAATTTATAAAAGTGTGCGGTCCAAACATAGACCATAATGTAAACCATTGACCATGGTTAGTAGCTATGTTTCACTATTTCTTCATCAGTTGTAACAAAGGTACCATACACATATAAAAAAGTATTAATACAGGGAGGGGGAAAAGGGGGAGGATGTTGGGTATATGGGAGTCCCCTGTATTCTGTATGTGACTTTACTGTGACCTGAAACTTCTTTGAAAACAAAATGAAAAAAAGTAAGACACTGGGGAATAAATGGAAGAAAATGTCACTGTACATAGAGGACATCAGATATTACAGTGATGAAAGGCAAAATGTCAAGAAAAAATTTTTAAAAATATTTTTCTTTATTCTTTAATACCCCAATTTTTAATTTTATTTTATTTTTAGTTAAAAAAATTTTTTTTATCTTTTTTTTAAAAATTTTTAAAAAATTTATTTATTTATCTCCCCCTTGCTGCTTGTGCTCACTGTGTCCATTTGCTTTGCGGTTTTTTTTTTTTTTTTTTTTTCCCTGTGTCTGCTTGTCATTTTCTGTTGTGTCTTCTTGTTGCACCAGCTTGCTGTGCAGGCCAGCTTGCCTTCACCAGGAGGCCCTGGGAATCGAACTCGGGGCATCCCATTTGGTAAACAGGAGCCCAACCAATTGAGCCACAGCCGCTTCCCTAGTTTTTTTTTAATTTTTACATATTTTATTTCTTATATTTAAACCTATCATTATTATATCATTTTCCTATTAATTGTATTTGGCTATTATCTTGGCTTCATTTTTGAAAAAGCTTTGGAACACAGAAGGGTTAAAACTGGGGCAGGGAGGATCATTGGTGTAGGGTATCAGAAATGGGGAATACATGGGAGGAAGTTCACCTGGGCATATATATATAAAGTATATGAATATGTTCAAATGTTCATGGGGCATTGTCTCAGTGGGTGGAGGCTCACACAATAACCGAGAGAATATTGAATTCCCATCCTGCAGAGCTCTGCCACATTCTCTAATGGAGTAGCAACAGTCCCCCAGATGCAGGGGAAATGATTGGTGAAGGAGGATTATCCATTGATGGGCCCTTGATATTGATGTCTATGCTTATGAGCCTTTGCTCTTGAAATTGAAACTTAGCCTATTGTTGTGGGATGCCTAAAAGTTGCCTCCTAAGGGCCTCATTGTTGTTCAAATATGGTCTCTCTCTAAGCCAAACTCAGCATATAAATGCATTACCTTCCCCCCAGCATGGGACACGACTCCCAGGTATGAGCCTCCCTGACACCGAAGGATTACTACCAAGCACCAACTAGCAATGCAACTGGAAAAAGACCTCGAACAAAAGCAGGAAAAAGTAAAGAAAAATGAGTTTATATGGGTAAGAGACTTCAAAGTGAGTTGGGAGGTCATCCCAGAGGTAACACTTATGCACATCTCATCATGATCTCATAGACTGCCAAAGTGGATACTACCCCAAATAGTGGTGCTCCTGAGGGCTCTGGAGACACCCAGGTCCTATAGGCAAGGCAGATAGCTCTGGAGTTTGGTGCCTTGCCATTGGGCCCTACTTTGGAGTTTGTGCTCCTGACAGTGACAGAGTTGGACTCCATTATGTCTTCCCTACACATGGCTCACCTCTCCCTTCTATTTAAAACTATTCTTGGTGCTGGAGTTTGTAGGTATATGTCCAAGAGACTGGAATCTTTGGGCTGTCCATGTGCCAGCTGGGTCCGAAGCCTCAGTGGAGTTGCAACACCTATTTTCCAGTTCATTGGACTCACCCAGGACAACTAACAAGGAGGTGAGGATTTTTTTTTTTTTTTCAATTTGAAAGCAGTCACTGTTTATTATATGACCAGATTACAAAAATAATCATGGTAGAACCTTAGTTCATCCTTCTAATAAGCCTATTGATCTGGTCTTCCCTGTTGCCAGCATCTCCCCCTTCTACAAAATGGGTTGTCTTTTTCTTCATTCCACCTCTGGGAGAAGATAATTTGAAGGGCCACAGGAAATTGTTTGCTTCTTTGAAACGTTTCCCAACAGTATAGATCTCATGAATCAGATCTTCCATGCAGATGATGCCATATTTACCAAGAGATCGTGCAATCAATGAGTTATCTGTCAAGGCAATCCGCTTCTTGTTGATCTTGCCATAACTACGCTTATAGATCAGTTCATTCACTGATTTCAGGTTCGGGTATCCCCATGCAATATATGGTTCCACAATTCGCAGCATGTTAATTGAGGCCTTGTTGAGCTTAACAAAGGTGCCATTGAAGATCTGGCGAAGGCGAAGAAGCTGCAACACTTTTCGTACCTTTGGGCTCACACCATTGATACCTCTAATCCTGATCACAAATGCCAGTTTGGGTTCCGCAGGTACATAGAAGTTACCAGCTTTTCTTGCCATTCTAGCCATTCGAATTTCAGTCCTGTACATCTGCCTATATTCTTTGTGATAATGCTTAGCTTTTTCATAGATAAGCTTCCTCCTTGCCTTTCAAAGCATCTTTTGGGCAAACTTCTTTCTCAAGCGCTTTATCTTCAGTTCGGCAAAATTCCTTCGTTTTTTCTTAAGGGTTTCTGGCACAGCAGGAACCTTCTTCTTCTTCTCTTCAGCAACCTCCATGGTTCCAGCCGGAAAAGAGCAGGAGGTGAGGATTGACAACCACCATATCAAAGAGACGAGAGAGCCGACAACTGCAAGTAAGAGAGTCCCATCCATCGGCTGTATGGGATCGAAACTCCCTCTCAATTTGAGGTGGAGTGGACATCACCATGCCCAAATCCTCAGGATTGGGGAATGAACTATGGAGTAGAGTGGACTTACTGGTGTTCTACTATAGACATATTGTGATTCTAGCAATAGAAGAAATTACAACATTGATGTGGAGGCAGTGGCCACTCGAAGCTCTGGGGGCAGGAAGAGGGAAAAACAGTTGTAATATGGGAGCTTTTTCAGGACTTGGGAATCATCCTGAATGACACTGCAATGACAGATATAGACCATTTTATATTGTCCCATCATATGCAGAACTGTGTGAGAGAGATTGTAGACTAAAATGTGCACTATGATCCATGCTCAGTGGCAATGCCCCGGGATGCATTTATCAATTGTAATGAATGTGCACATTAATGAAAGAGGTTGTTTATATGGGAGGGTGAGGGAGGTGTGTGGAGTGTGGCATAAAGGAATCCCTATATTTTTTTGTGTAACATTTATGTAATCTAAGTATCTTTTAAAAAATAAAAAAAAATTATTTAAAAAAAGTTCAAAAATTTTTTGTGATGATGATTGCACAACATTGTGATTGTACTAAAAGCCACTGGTTATGCACTTTAGATAGAGCATATGGTATGTGAATTTATCTCAATATAACTGCTTAATAAAAAAATAAACAATTGTGCAAGAAAAGCCAGAAATAGCAGCTATGTACAGCAGGGGAAAAAGGGAGAGATTGAGAGATGAAGAATTTTCTTGTTTGTTTGTCTGTTTTTTGTTTATTAATATTATTATTGAAACAATGAAAATGCTCTAATAATGCTTGAAGTGATGACTACACAGCTATGTGATTATACCACATACCACTGATAGTATACTTTGGTGAATTGTATATTTTATTAATATGTATCAATAAAATTAATTTGTTAAAATTTAAAAAAAAAGAAGAGAAATGTAAAAAATTGATAGAGATTAGTATTATTATTGATATGGAATCTTGGTAAGGAATATTTCCTTTATTTTTAGGCTTGGTGAAATTATATATTTTTCACTTCTTTTAATGTATTATTTGATTGGTATTGAAAATTACTTACAGATAATTTAGAGAATGAATTACATTATAGCATTTCCTTAATGTTCCTCTTACTGCCTTGTGTCTTTAAATAATATGAAGTAAAGAAATACAAAATTGTATGTATTTACTCAGTGTTTTTTATCTCAAGGATCCAATACTATTTTGCATTTAGGAAAAAAAAGCTGCAAATGTGCTGTGGATAAGGATGTCATAAAGCCAATTTATTTTTCTTTACTTTTCATTTTTTTAACCAAAAGAGGTAGTTACTTTGGTTTTGTATATACAGGGAATTCAGGTTCTATTGCAAGCATATGATTTTCAAATCAAAGGACAAATAGTTAATTTCTGAAACTTTTTTTATACTTTAATCTGCTCATTAAGGTTGTCTAAAAATGTTTAGCAAAAATCTTTGTCTTAGCTACAAAATTAAATCATTATAAGAAAGGTTGTTAAATTATTAAACATTCAAATTTCTCATAGTATTAAATTGACTCTGACTCAACCATTTCGTTTGTGTTGAATAGATATTTATAGTCATATACGTTAATGAGCACAAACTCTATGCCAAATATTGTAAATATTAAACACAAAAACAAAATTCTTCCTGGACCCTGAATCAAAAATTTAAATTTGACAGACAAATTTTAATATAATAAATGAAATCCCTAAATGGCTTCATTAAAATGAATCATGCACTCATCCATAGCAGCTTAATTATTTCTTATACACAATTGAGAAAAACTCAATTCAAAATCTATAGTTATCTTATATTCTTATAAGCATAAAAGTTAACGTGATTTTCCAACACTATTTTAATGTAATACATGAGATTTTAAGAATTTATGAAATTGCACCATGAACTCAGCTTTAACAGCTTCCACAATTAGATAAGAACTTCACTTTAAATTATTACATAGCTTGTTTGTTATTTTTCTAGATAACTAAATCAAGTTAAAATGAGATGTGATGAAAATAATTTTCTGGAACCAGAAAAGAAGTAAGAAAATAAATACCTGAAGGAAAATGTGGTATCTATAGCAACAGATTTACTGAAAATTAGGAGTCCTTTCTTCCTTCTCTGCGTCTAATTGGTCAGACAAAATATAGTACATGTAGTAATCAAACACCACTGGCAACAACAAATATGTATTAGCAATTACCCTGTGTACTAGGCACTACCTGCCAATCTAGATGGGGAGATTAGACACATATGCAATGTGGATGAAGAAAGCACAATGAAGCCCAATGAGATAAAATGTAGGAAAGGTTTAATGAAGCCCTATTATGGAAGACTTTGAAAGGAGAAATTAGCATTTATTGAATGCTTACTATGATTCATGTACAACACTGCAAATTTGAAGTCACAAGACATGTCCAAATTATTGATAAGGAATCTGAGGCCCAAATGACATGTGATATGGTTTCTGAGCATAAGATCTGAAGGCCCGTGATGGCCATCTTTTTCTCACTTGTGATGTTAATTTTATCACACGATTAAGGTGACGCTTAATTTCCCCACTGTATAGTTACTATGATTTCCTTTGCAACTATTAACCAATCTGTGCCAAGACACTTTAATACAATGCAAATGTCTTGCATCTCCTAAAAATTTCCTTCTAGATTTAGCATCCATTGATGATTCGTTCCTTGGCTGATGTCTACTATAATTATATTGCTGTCTTAGTTTCCTTGGGCTGTCATAATAAAGTGCTACAAACTGGATAGCTTAAAACAACAGAAATTTACTCTCTTACATTTTGGAGTCCAGAAATCCCAAATTAAGGTATCAGCAAGGATGATTCCTTCTGGAGGCTTATGGGAAGAATATTTCCCATGCCCCTCCCCTAGCTTCTGGTGGTTTCTATCTATCTTTGGCATTCCTTGACCTGTATATGCATTGCTCCAATCCTTGTTTCCATTGCCATATGTCATTCTCTCTATGGTTCCTAGGGGTCTTCACATGGCCTTCTTATAAGGATACCAGACATTGAATTTAGGAACCACCTTAATCTAGTATGAGTTCATCTTATCTAACTATGTATGCAAAGACCGTATTTTTAAATATGGTTACAATATAAGATTTTGTGTGGACATGAATTTTCAACCCAGTACAATGATTTAGATGTATAATTTTATATGGTTGCAAAATGATGATTTCCTAATCCCGGCATTCTTTTCCACAGTTGCCAGTCATGTCTTCTGTAGTGACCTTCTCCTTGTAAGCCTTATCATAAGAAAATATGGCAGATCTAGAATTGGCATGGATAGTTTGTTATGATAGCTGTACAAAACAGTGGAGAATAAATAGGAGGGCAAGGATCAGAAATGCAGTGCACCCTGAGAAATTTTTATAGTTAAGAGGAAAAATGAAGCATAAGAGATATAAATTAAACATGTATGATATAAGAGTAATTAGAGGTGAATCATGTTAGTAATCCACAGAGTCCAGAGCACAAGGGAGTGTCACAAAGGAAGGTGTAGTCAACAAAATAAAATATAGCTCATAGATTCAGGCAAATAAGAAGAAATGTCATTAGAGGTGAAAATAAATGGATGTTGTTCATAAAATGTGAACATTTTTCAGAAGAGTGATATCAGATGTAAAATTGCAGAGGTTACAGTAAAAAAAAGGGAATAAATTTTGAAGAAGCTTTGAATCACAGAAGGGGTACAACTGGGGCAGGGAAGGATCACTGGTATGGGGTGTCAGTGATGGAAGATACATGGAAGGAAGCTCACCTAGGCATACATATAAGGTATATAAATATGTTAAATGTTCACGGGGCATTGTCTCAGTGAGTGGAGGCTCACACAAAAACAGAGAGAATATTGAATTCCCATCCTGGAGAGCTCTGCCACATTCTCTAATGGAGTAGCAACAGTCCCCCAAGTGCAGGGGCAATGATTGGTGAAGGAAGATGATCCATTGATGGGCCCTTGATATTGATGACTATGCTTATGAGCCTTTGCTCTTGAAATTGAAACTTAGCCTATTGTTGTCTCCTAAGGGCCTCATTGTTGTTCAAATGTGGTCTCTCTCTAAGCCAAACTCAGCATATAAATGCATTACCTTCCTCCCAGCATGGGACACAACTCCCAGGTATGAGCCTCCCTGACACCGAAGGATTACTACCAAGCACCAACTAGCAATGCAACTGGAAAAAGACCTCGAACAAAAGCAGGAAAAAGTAAAGAAAAATGAGTTTATATGGGTAAGAGACTTCAAAGTGAGTTGGGAGGTCATCCCAGAAGTAACACTTATGCACATCTCAGCACGATCTCATAGACTGCCAAAGTGGATACTACCCCAAATAGTGGTGCTCCTGAGGGCTCTGGAGACACCCAGGTCCTATGGTCAAGACAGATAGTTCCAGAGTTTGGTGCCTTGCCAGTGGGCCCTACTTTGGAGTTTGTGCTCCTGAGAGTGACAGAGTTGGACTCCATTATGTCTTCCATACACATGGCTCATCTCTCCCTTCTATTTAAAACTATTCTTGGTGCTGGAGTTTGTAGGTGTACGTCCAAGAGACTCTAGTCTTTTGGCTGTCCATGTGCCAGCTGGGCCTGGAGCCTCAGTAGAGTTGCAATACCTACTCTCCAGTTCATTGGACTCACCCAGGACAACTAACAAGGAGATGATGATGGACAATGACCATCCCAAGGAACAGAGAGAGTCTGCAATTGCAAACAAGATAGTCCCATCCATCTTCCCCATGGGATATAAGCCATTTCTCAATTAGAGGTGGAGTGGACATTACTATCCCAGAATCCTCAGGATTGGGGAAAGAACTATGGACTAGAGTGGACTCACTGGTATTCTACTATAGACATATTGTGATTCTAGCAATGGGAGAAATTACAACATTGATGTGGAGGCAGTGACCACTGGAAGCTCTGGGGGCATAGAGAGCGAAAAACAGTTGTAATACAGGGGCTTTTTCAGGACTTGGGAATTGTCCTGAATAACATTGCAATGACAGGCTATTTTATATCATCGCATAACATGCAGAACTTTGTGGGAGGGAGGGTAGACTACAATGTGAACTATGGTCCATGCTTGATGGCAAAGCCCCAGGATGCGTTTATCAATTGCAATGAATGTGCCACACTAATGAAGGATGTTTATGTGGGAGGGTGTGGGAGGTGTAGGGAGTGGGGCATATGGGAATCCCTATATTTTTTGTGTAACATTTATGTAATCCAAGTATCTGTTAAAATTTTTAAAAAATTATTATTAAAAAAATATCAAAAAAATAAACACTAAAAAAAGTTAGCAACTGGAAGAATGTTTGGAAGGGTAAGTGAAGGATTTGTTAGTGTGTTTTTCTAAATGTAGGGAAGAAATAGCATGTATTAAAGTAGGAGAATGAGTGGTTGATGATGAACAACAACAGAGTTGGGTATGGAGGCAAAGTCCTCAGATATCAGGAAGATGGGATCAAAAGCAACTTGATTATGGCTTACAAAGATCAGTATAACTTTCCCTGGAAATATTGTCTCAGGAAATGAGAAATTAGATTAAGGAGAATAGATCTAAAAGGTCACATCCTTTCAGTGAAGCCAAAGGTGAGATCACCCACTCACTATGTGAGTAGAATCAGTGAACCTGGAACTTAGGCTGAAAATATAATTATTTTGGGGGTTCAGTAGTACATGAGCAAGCAGAAGGGCTCTGTTGAGCTGGTCTCTGTACTGTGTGAAATCTACCTGTTTAGGTAACTTCCTCTGGGATTACTTTGTGACACAGGACAAAAACAGTAAAAGCAAATGTGACATTAAAAGGCCAAGGACTTAGATACGCTATGATTATAAAGAGCACTGAAGTAGATGAACATGAAGTTCAGGATGATGATGAAGTCTCAGTTACTGAGAATGGCTAATTGGGAAAATTCAGGTAATTTGAGATTCAAGGCAGTTTCTTACTGTTTATTTGGGTATGTGTATAGGAGGCTGCACATACATTTATAGTGTGTATACCCATGTGGGTATATGTGGCTTTGTAAACAGCCAAATAATACAACTAGGTACGGAGTTCTATATCTCTGAAATTACACTAATATGTAACACTGTGCCACAGATTTGAAGAGCTACTTTGTTTTTTGTTTTGTTTTGTTATTTTTTAATTTATTTTTATTGTGGGTAAAAATCAAAATTCTCACAATACATACAAACATTTGCAAAATGATATATAAATATATATGCATATATGTGTATTTGCTTACAAAAATGTTATTTATATATATATATATATATTTTAAGAGGTGCTTAGATTACCCAAAATATTACACGGACCCCACTGGGATTCCCATGTTGCCCACCTCCCACATCTCCCACGAGTTGAGAGTCAGGGATTCTTATTGCCATCCCACGTCATCTTCACTTCTTCCCTTCTCCTTGCTGCTCTTTCATTATTACCTCATCCAGGAAAATGAAGGGAGACCCTGCTGCCAAATGGAGGATTTGGTTTGGGACAACTGGGAGGTACTTCTGCACAGAAGCTCTCCTGCATTACAACAGGAATAGCAAAATTGCTATGGTGAATATACTAATACTAGGAGCTGGAGTTGATTGCTACATCAAATGGTAACTGGTTTTGGAAGACTTGGTGTGGTAGTTTGAGATTATTTGTGAATCTCAAAAAGGGAGATTATGCTTGTATATTAATCTATTCCTCTGGGTGTGATACCCTTTGAATGCATTAGATTCATCTGAAATGTCTTAAATTACTTGTTAAGATTAGGGTTTTGATTTGACCATGTCAATAGGGTGTGCCTCAGGGTTGATTCCCTGCCCCCTTGGTGGGCTACATAAATGGACAGTCACATAGAAGAAGACACGGAATTGGAGATAGCTCTGTCATGTTTGATCCTGGATATCTGGGGAAAGATGAGCCATATACTTGATAGTTTGTATTGAAGAGAACAGAGCAGATGAGCAGCTGATAAGGCCTGGAAAGAAACAACCCTGTGCCAGACTGATATAAGAAACCCTGAGAGACGAGCCCTATGTCAGCCTACAACTGAGATCAGAAGAAGCTGGGTCAATGGAGCCTTAAGAGGAAGAAGGAAGGACAGACCAGGCAGTGATCACTAGCCATCTGGCTTCAACATGTGGCAACTGACTTTGGTGAGAAAGCAGCTCTGAGTTGGCGTATTAGTCAGCCAAAGGGGTGCTGATGCAAAGTATCAAAACTCTGTTGGCTTTTATAAAGAGTATTTATACCAAAGAGTATTTTATTTGGCGTAAAAGTTTACAGTTACAAGGCCCTATAGAGTTCAACTCAAGGCACTATAAGAGGTACTTTCTCACCCAAAGTCATTGGGCAGGTGTTAGAGCTAGATGGCAGGCGATGTCTCTGAGGATTCAGCCTTCCTTCTCCCTCTTAAGGCTCTATGGTCCTAGCTTCTTCCATTATCAGCCGTAGGCTGGTATAAGGCTCGTCTCTCTCCCTGGGGCTCGTTTTTTTCTGGTTCAACTGCTCAGTTCTCTTCACAAGGTCGGCTGTAGACTATCATGCTCATCTCTCTTCTGGGGCCTCTGCTATGTCTAATGAGCTGTCTCTCTTCCTCTGTGTTCTTCTCTGTGTATTTACTTCCCAGGGCTCCAACATCAGAACTCAAACTCTCTCCTCTGTGGTGTCATTTTTCTGTGAGTCCCCACCCACCAAAGGGGCAGAGAGTCAACATCTTACTGATGTGGCCTAATCAAAGTTCTAATCACAATTTAATTGAGGATAAAATGAAACCTCTGAATTTAATACAATCTAATATGTCCAGAGAAATAGGCCAGTTTACAAACACAATCCAATATCTATTTTTGGAATTCATAAACAATACCAAACTGCCACAGTTGGATTCTTTAGGGCCTTGTAACTGTAAGCTTTTACCCCAAATAAATACCCTTTATAAAAGCCAACAGATTTCTGGTACTTTGCATCAGCACTCCTATGGCTGACTAATACACCTGGGTTCACCATAGATTTGTTATACAATGATGGGTGCCATTACCTCATTGCATAAAGTAGCTCATTAATTTCATTCAACAGTTGTGAGAAAATAATTCAGAATCTCAGTTAAACAGATGGACAGGAGCATTTTCACATATATTGAAAATTGATGCATTTGAATAGGCCAAATTGAGAGTTCTTTTTAGCTATTAAAAGTATTAGATAATTTATTTGGTGATCATTTATTTTTCTTTTTGCAGGACATAAGAAAGTAGTTATATTTGGCAATTATGTAGTGTTTTTAAAACTTAGAGTTTACTTAGAGTAATTTTATAAAGTTTTTAATGTAAATTTCATTATTATTCAAGTCCAAAGAACTACTAAGTATGAAGTCTATTTGCTAATTGCAGAAAATCTTTAAATATTATTGACTGATAATTGGTTCTTAGAGTTTAAAAAGTCTAAATAACCACTGTAAACATGTAGGGAAATAAATTTGGTCCCCTGTAGAGTTGACCACAATTAATTAAAAACACCTGATTCAGTTTCCCTTTCTCCTATCCCCATCCAAATACAAGGATAAAGTTAAATCAGAAACATCACACTAACAAAGTGCATCCCATATTCTAAAAATCGAAACACCGTGGAACAAGCATTGAAGAAAGAGTATTTGCATACCATCTAGTGGTGGCTTTAAAAAATAGCAATAGATCTTCAAAAACATTTTTGTTTAAATAGGAATAGTGTATATGATTATACTTGCCCTAATATAAATCACAAAATCTGTTATTTCACATGGTTTAAAAAATAAGGTGACAAGTGGTTTGTTTCACTCCTGACTCACGTATAACAATTCTACAATTACTGAAAGATGATTATCTCACACTTGTCTAATTTTTTAATGTATCAAAGATCGTGACTTTGCAGTAGCCACATCATTTTGTGTTAGATATTTATTTTTGATTCTGAGTTTAACTATACCATTAAAATAGAATGTCAGGCTGAATTTAAAAGATTTGAATGAAGCTTTATTACATTATAACAATAAACAACAAAATACAACAGCCAAGTCATTTATGCAGTTTCCACTGATTGATATCATTTTTAAAATAAAAATCTTGCCACAATGGCTTACCCAGCACAGCTTACCCAAGCACATAAAGAATATAGAAGGAGCTCATGAATGGAGATAGCAGCTAAATGACTAGCCCACCAAATTCATGTCATATGCCTTATCTCTATATTTTTGAAAAAAAAAATAAGTTAACTACTAGTAATGTAAATGCACAATAAGAAGTTTGGGAATTCATTTTTTCTCAGAGTAACTTCAGGGAGAAACGTCAGCTCACAGTGAGCACTGTGGCCACTATTCTCATACCCAGAGCATAATGTGCAGGCAAAGAAGGCAGAAGGCATCGCCTTTCTGATGAATGCAAAGTGGGGGGTGAGATGTAGAGGCCTGTGGCAATGTGGCTGACAGGAACAATGCTATATGTGCTCTGCTGCCAGAGAAAATTCAAAGGAGATGAGGCATTCCTAGCACACTCACTCGAATGCATCATGCTAAGAATGGAACGCTGAATTTTATGATTAAAATAGAAGGGACCACAGTAGTGGAGTCCTCAGTCGGGGGCCTACATAATTGAAAGAGGAATCTGTCTTAGGCCGAGTCTGTGTTCAGTATAACTTACCGGACGGAAAGTCTTTTCATTTTTTCTACTCAGAGCTCTGATTAGGAGAGATGGGAAGAATATAATACTTGAAGATGGTCTTGCAACTTTGTGATGTGGGCTGTGAGAAACTGAAACTTGGACTCCACTCATTCTGGCTTCCTTAACTGCTAGAGGCATATGGCACTTACTTCCTTTCCTAAAGTGTTTTGATTCAACCATTAATTTTTGAAGTTAATAGTATACAGTAACAGATTTCTTTCCTAACTTAGAGCCAATTGAGGAATTTAAGTTATATAAAACCAAAGGCCTATAATTCCCCTTGTTTTAGCCTGGGCTTCCCACAGAAAGCAAGCAGTTGTATGAAAGTGGTTTATTTTGGAAGTGATTTCACAGGACAGGAATGAGAAATGAGAAATAAGAAGGAAGGGAGGGAGGGAGGAAGAGAGAAAGGGAGGGAAGGAGGGAGCGAGGAAGGGAGGGAGGGAAGGAAGGAAGGAAGGGAAAGGAAAGGAAGATCAGTACAGATGATCACTGCTGTGGGAAATTGGCCCTCAATCCTACTGGGAACCTCTGAGGATCAATGTAGAATCCACCTCAGAACTGTCCAACTGAAAGACAAAAGAAGACAACATTTTTCCCTGCCCGTGGGCCCTGACTCTTTACAATGTAAAGAAAAACTAGAGAAAATTTAGAGAAAGGAAGACTAGAGCAATTCAGTTATGTTGAAAAAAGTGTGAGATGGAAGCAGATCTCTATATAATAAAGACCACCATAGGAACAATTTTCCCAGCCCCATCCCCCCATGTTCTTTATGAGGCTCCCCTTAATCTCCATTCATACTCGAGTATTTCTATATCTTCAGATGACTCTTCTTCATATTAGGTATTTGAGAGTTAGAAAGAGATTAAATGCATGCAGGCTTTCGTATTATTTTATTCCCATCAATATTTTCCTGACAAATGGCAGTTAGTGAATATTTTCATGACTGGAGAGATTAAGAGACCTAATTCCCCCACAATATATCCTCGAGGCATTGGTTAAACTATAGAACCTGAGTCTAGTTCCCTATCAAATTTAAAAAAAATAAAACCTACCATTTAGTTTTAAGGTTTTACAAGGATATTTATGATAAAATATGTGAAACCTCTTTTCAAACTAAAAATACTTTTCAAATAGAAATAAGTGTTCTCTTATGCCATTTCATCCTTCTGTTATCTAATGTTCTCTTTAGCTCATAAGCATTTTCTGCAAGTTACAAAAAGGGACTCTTTAAATCTTTCTCCTAATCGATATCATTTAGTCAGATAATGTAGGACTTTAGAGACTTCAATCAATTTTCTTTCTCCACCACTGTGCTCAATAGTTATTCACCATAATGAAAATTAAACAGCAAACTGTGGTCTCTCCTGATGAAGGTAGCAACTTTCTTCCAGAACCAAGCATTCAGGGGCCATTTGGAGGGTTTCCTTGGCACTGCTGCTGGATGTGTGACAGACTGAAGAACTCTACTCAACGCCCACGGTGCTGAATGCTCCATGATCTAAATATGTAGCTGGAAAACTTCCCAGATTCTACATCTGCCTCTCTAATTTACACCTCCAAAGATGAGGGTGAGCAAGGAAGAGGTGAGAAGTTTTAATGAACTTCTCAGAGCCTTTGCATGTGCTGTGGGAAATTTCTCAGCACACACCAAAACCTGGCAGCAGGGCACTGGGTGATAAACAAATATTTGAACATTCACTTTCAGTGGTATCAATTACATCCCAGTGACTACCTTACCATCAAAAAGTGGCCAAGGAGTTCTTTGCCTCTTTTTGCTTATCTTCTCTAAGCCCTTCTAAGATGCCTCCTTGTTCCCAAATTGAACATTCACTGACTCATTCCGCTCCGTCTGCTGCCAAATTGCTGGTCCTAGTGTGATTGGGGCCTCCTTTTATTATTATATTTGGGGTCTTCTTTCCTACAATAAGAATGTTGCTCAGGGAGAAATTATGCCTTCACTGGGATCAAAATTTTTACCTTGAAAATGAAACTCCTAAGACATTGAAATTTGCAAGATAACATGTAAATGCTAAGTTGACTGTGGTAAAGGAAAACAAAGTTTGTAGAGAACAACCTGCTTACTGTTCAACCTTAATTAAAGGTGCTTCTCAGCAGGCCATTCTTGTAGTCTATGGTGTGAAAAATAATAATCTGTTGCTTATACTTTGGGGAAGGACATTTTATTGTGGTTAAGCTCAACATAATGCTTAATATGGCATTTTACAAATCCTGGCATAGTAGGTTAGATGTTCTTTTTCCACATCATATTGCCTTTTCATTCTCCCAGGGGTTCTTAATTTGGGGCACATGGATCTCAAATGGACCATGGATAAAATTCAATGTATTTGTGAATGTAAATGGGAAAAAAAATTACACCTAGATTTTTGCTAACCTCTAACTGAAATTTAGCATATCTTTAAAAAAATAAAAGGTTACAAATCACGGTATTACTAGCAGAACCGGTGACTTTGTCAACAACAGAAATCAAAAATACTTTCCTAACAGGTTTCAGTTTTATAAATACCTCAAAATAACATTCAGGTTCTTTGTTTCTTCGAATTAGTATAATCATTAGAACCACCATTAGATCTTGATCTTTAATGCATTAATAAGGAAGCACATACGTTACTACACAAAAATAATTTTTATTATACAGGCAACAATATTTCCATATCGTTTCACTTACAATTCTATGTATTTTATTTTATGCATTTAAAAATATTCTTCTGAGACAGAACACCAGCTCCTGACCTGAAACATGGTGACTCAGAACAATCTGGAGAAGGTTCTAGAAGTATGGACCTGGGAATTAAGACACACCTGGACTTGAATCTTAGCTCCAGACTTCCTATCTATAAAACTTTAAGCTTTATTTTTTCTCGTCTGTCTGTATACATGGAGAATCAGAATCATGCCTACACCACAGGCTATGTCATAACATATGGTGTATAATTACCTGAATCATTTTGTAAAGAAGCCTAATAACATAAAAATCTTTGCATGCGTTTACCAAAAATTATTTTGTGCATTAAAAAATATTATTCTGTGAAAATTTCCACAGGCTTCATCAGAGTGCCAAAGAGATGGGACATGAGAAAAATGCTAAGACTCTTGTTACACCTACATCATTCTTCACCTGCTCTGTGAAGCTTCCACAACTTCAGGGAGAGCTCAGCATACCAGTGTGCATTCACAGCCCTTGGTTTACAAATCCTGATTGGTGCTTCACACATTCACTGGTATGTGTCCTGCTCCTCCAGACTGTGAGCTCCTTGAGGGCATAGATGGTGACTCTAGCAAAATGGTAAAGTGGCTCTGCAGTCCAACTCCTTGGGGTCCAGACCCCAGAGGCAACACCTATTAGCACTGTGGCACTGGACAAGTTTTTCCAGTTTCCACAACTATAAAATTAAAAACAATCATAGTAGCTATGTCCTTCATTTGTTCTAAGGATTATATAATAAACACTTATAAAAATGCCTGGTAACAGTAAGATAACAAATACTAGCCATCATTATCATCTTCATCATTATCAGCAGCAGCAGGATGTGCAGTGGTTGTAACATCTTTGCAACTTCATAGTCTTATAACATAGTGCCTGCCTGGTACATAGTAAGCCCTCAATCAAATTTGGTTGAATAAATGACTTAAAGATTTTTCTGCCTTCAGACAGTTATTTTAAGATAAACCAAAAAAACTCCAAATCTAAGACCATGTATATAAAACATTAACATCAATCAATCAACAAATAATTTATAGTCTCTGCTACATATTCAATACTGTGCATTGTGATTCCAAGTCCTTTTAACAACACTAAGGAATTTATGATTTTACAGGTTGGGGAAAGAAACAAAGTCCCCACCCCACCCCACCCCACACACAAGATGAATAAAATGATAAATTGCAAAAGTCTTTTGAGATGCTTCCTCAAGGTAAGTGGGTGGCTGCTGACTCTGTGGATAAGCTTGAACATTTAAGTTCAGCAGGTCAAATTACATCCCCATGACTCTCCTCCCACCTTATTGCCCCAATATCAGTATCTTTTTCCCCACTCCTTTCATAAGTGTTACTGCTTACAATGTCACTACGATGCCTAGGGAATTGATCTTTCTATCATGAGGGATTCAGATTGCGAAGAGAAAAAGGTAAGTAGCTCATGGAACGGCAGAAGAGAACAGAAAGAAAAGGGACTATAGAGGAAAGGCTTTGGAGTAAGAATATACTTGGAATCTGTAGTAAACTTTGAGAAGAAAATGTTGTTGAGATGTACCATTTTAACTAAACATTACTTTGGTAAAAAGTTCCTTTGTTCTAGTCCTGTCTTAGTCACTAATTATCTTTATGATTTTTGGGAAAAATCTGTCACTCTCTTTGTATATGAAAGTTCCCCTCTGTAAAATTAAGAGTTTAGACAATGATCTCTACAGTCCTTTTTATTTCTTTTATTTTTTTTTTAATTTTTAAACAATTTATTGAAGTATATCATTCAACATGAACATACATAAACTATAAGTGTTCAGTAAACATCATGAACTTACAAAACAAACATGCATAACATCATACAGGGCTCCTACACATCACACCCCCCCCCAAACATCCTGCCTTGTTGTGAAACATTTGTTAACAAATCATGAAAGAGCATCGTCAAAGTATTACTACTAACTATAGTCCAAATCTTCCTCCCCTATACATTTTTTAAAGGATTTTATTTATTTACTTACTTACTTACTTACTTACTTTTATCCATTTTTACCACCCCCACCACCCGGTTTTGCTGTTTCTGTGTCCATTCGCTGGGCAACTCTCTGTGTCAGTTTTCTGCCCTCTCTTCTCATCCTCCTCCTGTCTTCACTGAGATTTGATCCTTGGAACCTCTGATGTGGGAAAGAGGCATCCTACTACCACCTGCACCACCTTAGTTCCTGGTTTTTAGGTGTGTCTCATCTTGGCTCTCCCTTGTGTCACTCTCCTGTTATGTCATCATCTTGCTGCATGGCTTGCAGGGCCTGGTGGCTCACCTGCTTGTGGGGCCTGGTGGCCCAAGCACCTTATATGTTTGTTTTTTTTAAATTTTTACCAGGAGGTCCTGGGGGTCCTGAAGTCCCTCCATATGGGAGATGGACTCCCAACCACCTGAGCCACATCCATCCCCCTGCTATATCTCTTAAGGTTGACCAAAGATACACAAATTTGCAGTCTTTTCCCATACAGGATGGTCATATAATAAATCACACTTAGTTTATCACCAGCATTCCAAAAAACAGACCTAGGGAGAAAAACTAGGTCTGGGGACACATGCATGGCTTCTAATATAGACTATCCTGATTATCACAAAATCAGGACAGCGAGAATATTTGCATACAGCCCTTTTTATTACTAAGATTCTAAGTTTATTTTTGTCTTTGTTCACTTTATTCTATTTTCTATGCAGTGATTCTTCAGTTTCCTCTTGTTCTTTTAATATGGACACAATTTTAGGCCATGTGTTTGTCAGTAGGAAAATGAATGAGTATAAATGCTTACACTATGTTTTATATGTAATATTACATGTTACCTAGACTATGAATTGTTTTTATCAGTTTTTATTTCCTAAAATAACACTCTTTGGAAAAACTTCAAACTCAGGCAAAGAGATCAAGTTAGTTTATATTCATGCAGAGGAGCTCTCCACTGAACAGCACTGGCAACAATAGAAACTGCCCCACAATCTCTGGTCCATAGACAATAGCAAAAAGCTGCAGTCAGAGTATGCAAAAACCTGCTTACCAACTCCTAAAAGTTAAGAATGACTTATATCAATTTATGCCACTACTTCCCTATTGTTTATACCATAATTTCTTGATTTCATAACATGCTACTTCTCACATCTTTACATCCAGTCTCTGGACAGAAAAGAAAGTAATGTTGTTGTCGGTGCTTGTGCATATCCGTCAGATATGCATAAAATGAATCTGAACAGATCGTCACCTAAGTTGATTTATGAGCATTAATAAAATCACACAGAGTTGACATTTACATTTTGTGCTTTTAAAAGTCATTTAAAATACATTTTAAACATTTTTATTATACTGAAGTTCTGAAATAAAAAGAACATAGAAATACAGCTATGAAATTCAAACTCCCATTCCTGGACAAAAGGCCACATTTCTATGTTTTCTTGTGAAGATACAACAAAGAGCTTTTCAGAACTTTTAAAAGGAAGATACCCACAAATAAGTAGTGTTTCATTTTGTCGTTGAGACATATCCAAAGTAATTGTTTGTCATGCACTAGGCAATGCAATTAAACTCAGTAGCCATTGCCAAATGTCTATAAATAAGTCATAGGATTCTTAAAGCTGTAAGTATATATGATCCATTTTGTGCATAATGAAGGGCTATCAGGCAAGTGACAAATTTCCATCTTCAAAGTTCAACTTTCAGGAAATTCTGTATGATTTCCAGTGATGCAAAAATTCAGTGAAGAAAAAAAATTAACTTCAAATTTAAACAAATCAGAAAGAGAAATACTTTCTCAAATATGCCTCAAAACATACTGCCAACCCTAAAGCTTACAGATATTATGATCAAAAGCACCAGTTTTGAAATTAAATGTGCCATTTTGGTCCTGTTTATCATTGCTTCTGCCACCTTGTATCATTTTAAAACACAAGTTACATAAGAATATATTTTCCCAAAGATATAATTATAATTGCATGAAAACTGAATGTAAGACTTTTGCTCTGATGCAAAATTGGTAAAATTTTTTCTTGAATATTCATACAAGAACTCTCTAGTTAGTACAACTAGTACATACATTTTTTAAAAGGTTCCATGGACAATTAATTCATCTGTGCATCCGAAAGATAAGTTTAGCGGACTGTGTTATGGCAGAGCTGTTATTCCTGATGGTGCAGCTAGTCAACTGTAAAGCCATGATGTTTCATCAGACCATTTAGACAAGAGCTAAGGCAGTGGTTCTCAAGTGTAGACTTGTTATAAATACAAATTACCGAGATCCATCCAGACTTTCTGAATCAGAAACTCTGGGAGGGTGAGGGCCAGCATTCTGTGTTTTAACAAGCCCTCCATGTGTTTCAAATGGATGCTGAAGATTGAGAACCAGTTATTTGAGGAAAGAGTATGAAACCTATTGAAATCTGAGTTCTTTTTTCTCATGCCTTCTGGTAAGCTTAAAAAGACATCTGCACCAAAACTTGCAGAATTAGAGCTTGTTATAAAGAAAACGTCTAAAATAACTAAAAAATACAGTCTTTGAAATAATGCATCAGAACTGAATATGATAAAAGGACATTACATTGCAGGAACCTCAACTACTTTGATGTCAGAGTGATTCAGAAGAATTTTTAGATTCAGAATATTAAAAAGGTCTAGACTAAAATTTAGATGATTCTATTGAAGAAGAAAGTGATCTTCAAAATTAAATATTATGGTTGGTTAATCATAGTGTTTGTACATTTAATGTAGAGTTTCTTTATCTCTAGAAAATCTAAGTTAAAGATATGCCATAATAGATGACATATCAGAACTGATGAATTAAGATAGGAATTAAATGTTCCAAATTTGTATTAAACATTTATAGATGTTGATTCTTTCTGCAGTACTTCTCAGCGCCTTTGATATTAAAAAGCTCATTGTGAGGCTCCAAGACAGTGAGGGAGTATACTTGATTTTTAAATCTTGACTTCCAGGCTCTTTTGTTACCAAGAATTTTGGGAGTACCCAGTTTCATTGAATTTACATTGGTAACTTTGTTTAGATAAATAAATCAATTATGGATTATTAAAGGGAGATAGGGATACCTGGGATAAAGGTGGGGTGCCTTCCTAAATACCTACTTTTCCTTTTGACCTCAAATAGAACAATGACTTCATCCAAACCTTTCTTTCGTTGGTGCTTTTGTCAGAGACAGAAGTTTGAGCTAAGTGGAAAAGAGTCTGATACTATTTGACTTGCTGCTTTTGTGCTTAAATTGTGGAAATCCATCAGGAGTTTCTCTGATCAACTGGTACTCTTGCACCAGATTCTCTACGTAGTACAGGGAACCAACTGCACTGGCAGGTACACTATCCCAATGCCTATTCTCCATGCATGCCCCCGAACCTGTGTTCTTTGTCAGTTATCTATCATCAGTAGCTTCAACAAAAGCTAAACCAACCCTTGGGCTGGACCCCAAACGGATCATTTTTCTGGTTCTACTGGAAAATAATGATGTCTTACTTAATAAAATGAGTTAGTTAAACTAACATAACCAAAGTATAGTAAGAGGGCAATCATAAACTATTCGTATTCTGCCTATCAGTTTACTAATAAAAGAGAAAAAGTGCAAATTAAATAAGTTTTCTAAATACTTTAAATAGTGAATATCTCATCAGCCACCATAAACAATACAAATTTTGAAAGTACATCTTTGATTATGTTTTAGATACTATAAACTGAACTATGTTCAATCTTCTGAAATTTATGGAATAAAGGTTTAACTTACAAAACTTTTATTTTCATGGCATTACAATGACATCCTGTGGCTGCCTCTTTTAATAATATATATTTAATACTTTATCTTTCTTGAATGGAAGGTAATTGAATCGTATACTGAAAATTGTTCTCTGTGCATTACCAGGTTCTCATATAAGAAATCTATAGTTTCAAAGGTCAACCCAGAAGAAAGATAAAGTTTGATTTGGAAGAGTTATATACTGAGCAAATTGTTCCCAGCTTCTTTTGTCTCAACAGTGAATTCACCCGAAAGATGAATATGACAATATAGATTAATTTCTTCATTTTCCATTCTCCTTGAGGCTACTCTTCCTTGTGGGCATCTAAAGTGAACCTCAGAAGGGCTCTAGCTTGTGCCTTGTTTTGTTTTTTATATATACTAGTCAATTATTTATCTATGTTTCAATCTCAGCTTAGATCCAAGAAGTTTTCCTTACAGTCATTTATTGCTGCCACATAAATACTCTTAGAAATCCTTGAGAGAGCCTTAACTTATTTGCCCTCAAATAATACATATTTTTATTTTTTCTATTTAGAGGATTTTAAAGGGGTTACCTTAGCAACCACAGCAATGTACACATTCCACTGGGATTTTGTTAGTCTGACTTTTTATAGCAATGCAATGTTAATAGAGCACAAGAACGTGGGCATATTTCTTTATAGAGGGAACTTTCAATCTAGGTCATACTTATTTTTTTTTTTTTAGAGAAATCTTTCTTTCTGACTTCACAGTGTTTCCATAATTATGACTCACTTTTTAATAGCTCCAAATAAATCTTACTTTTAAAATTTTAAATGAAGAAGATGGAATGAAGGAAGAGATTAAAAGAGAGAGAGATGGGATGAGAGAAGAGATAAAAATTGTAACTTTTGGGACATTGTTAAGGGCAGAACAATAAATTGGTAAAAAAAAAAAAAAATCTGAGATAATGGGTAAGATCCATGCTTATGAATCATGTGATTCTTTGAGAACATAAAAATAATGTTCAAATTGTTGAGTAATTTTAACCCCATTAAACTCTGTGATTACTTGGTAATAATAACATCTGATCATGGTAAATCTTGTCCTACTCTATTTTCACCCTAATCTGCAAAATATTGAAGAGTTTATTGGAAATGTTGGTAATCTATTGTGTTATGAAGTGATTTCATGAAAATATAAATAAAGGGGAATAGCCTTTAGGTTTTATTAGTTTCTTCATAATTGACAGATATTGTTCTATCACACATTAACAACTATGTTCTATACTGGAATCAAGTAATCCCTTCACAAATTACCAAGTTGTTGGGTGATCATTTGCCTCTCACTTAAAGCCATGGAATTGCTTCACTTTGAAAGCATTTATTCCGATTTTCATGGTTATTCTGTTACTTGCTATTTTGCTATTAATTATCATTTTTCTCAGCCTGCCCATAGCATTGTTTCCCTCCTTATTTCTTTAATTTGTTATGTTATCCTGCAATAGACTGAGAAATCAATAATATATCTGTTTAAATTGCACATAAATTTAATAAATATTTATTAAACAGCATTTTTGTGCAGACAACTATACCACACCACTCACAGAATACCAAGGTATCTTAGTTTTCTCCTCTTTCTTTCGATTTTTCCTGACTGTATTTTGCAAGACATTGACTTCAATATTTTCTTCTTCTCTCTCTCTACATGTCTTATCTCCGAATCACATTTAATTTCACCTTTTCAGCTCCGTCTCATTGGCTAGAACATCAAGTTTTGCACACGTGTCACAAGCTTTAAGAGGCTGAAAAATATAAATTTTTAGTCGATGAGAGAACTCCATCTTGAAGACTTCCCAGGACATTTTATTTCTCATAGAAACCACTTCTGCTAATCACTGGCTGAAAAATCTTAGTATAATTTAAAAATCTACCCTACCTTAATTTTCAAAGCTAATCAAGTCTCGTGGAATCACTTCCCTTAATGTCTTTCATAGCCACACTCCACATCTATTCCTTTATTTTCATGTCTCATGAGATTATTTTATAATTGGAGAAAGAACCAACAGAATTAACAAGACTGGCCAATGTATAAGAGCAGACGAAGGTCCAATCTCTGGCCATTGCTACACACTGCCTCACTTTGGAAGATTTCAGCATTTCAGGACTCCTTTTCATTTTTCTGCATTCATGTCTATTTTCCAGAAATTTGAACTTTTTTGCAGTGTGACTTTGGGATAGGTGAGTTATAAATAGAGGGGTTTCACAAGAAAACTCAGGTTTACCATTCATGTACTACATGTAAAATTCAGACCAGGGGAAGATGGAGGATTAGAGATTTCCAGGGCTCATTGTCTTCCAGAAAAACAGCTAGAGTACTGACAGAAACTGTCTGGAATAACTGTTCTAGGGCTCTAGAGACCAGGGGATGTTGTGCAGCACCCAGGAAAGAGAGGGGTGAGGAAACAGAGAAACTGCAGTGAGGATGTGTGAGTAACTCCAGCCCCTGCTGCTGCTGCTGGCACCCAGCCCCTACTCTAGGGGCAGTTCCAGGTTGCCCAGTGCCTTGCATGTGGCTACGGACTGAGAAGGCCACAAAAGTCCAATTCCCCCAGGAATAGGGAGAGGAAGTGACACAGCTCACTGCTGATACAGCGTTTGGCTGGCAAATTTGGACCACGGGGTCCCATGGTTTCCATTAGTCCTAGCTGGAGGTTGCAGAGTCATTGTTCCCACCCAGCGGCCAGAAAAGAACTAAAAACATCCTGCCTCATCAAACACCCTCCTTACTGGATTGGCTGCCACTGATGCAGAAGGGAACAGTGAGTTCTTCCCTGGGAAAAGGAAGGGTGCAGCCCAGCGCCGAGTTTGAATTGCAGAGCCTGATTCTGTATAGCTTGACTGGAAGGGAAACTCTCCAGGACATGATGTTGATTCCGCATCAGCCGCCTGGAGATGGTTGCAGTGAACACAATACCCCTAGAGGGTTGAGCAGAAAGGTTTGTTGAAATGAGCCATCTGCTGGCAGGAACGGAAAGTGTACTCGAGAGGATAAAAAGAAAAGAAAAACGAATAAAAGAGGCTTTCTGTAGCCTTTACAGTCCCCCTCCTCAAAGCCCTTGGAAACTGGTCTGCACCCTATTGGTGGGTCCATGGCCATGTTTTGATCAATTAAACAAGGGTAATTTTAAAGACCTAGAATAAGGTGAACCAAGAATCAAAGGAGACCCCTAACACAGTCTGTCAACAATAAAATCCTAGGCAAGAGAAACTGAGGATCAGAGTAAACATCATCATAATCAGATGTCTAGACACATGCAAACAATTGCAAGCCATCCTAAGAAACACAAATATATGGTCCAGTCAAAGGAACAAATGAAAATGCCATACGAGACCCAGGATTTGAAACTATTATCAATGATGTTCAAACAAATCTCCTAAATCAATTCAAGGAGTTGAAGAAAATGTGGCTAAACAGAAAAAGGATATTAAGAATACACTGGGTGAGCAAGAAGAAGAATTTGAAAGGTTTACAGAAAAATAACAAATCTCATGGGAATGAAAGACAAAATGGATGAGATTAAATGCATTTGAGGTATACAACAACAGAGTTGAAATGACAGAAGAAACAACCAGTGAATTACAGGACAAAACATCTGAAATTAAAAAGACAGAAGAACAGAGAGAGAAAAGAATGGAAAAAAATGAGCAGAGAATTGAATGATAGCATGAAGTATACCAACATACATGTCATGGGGGTTCCAGAAGAAGAGAAGAGAAGAGAAAAGGGGCAGAAAGAATATTTGAGCAAATAATGGTAGAAAATTTCCCAACTCTGATGAAAGACATGAAAATATCTATCCAAGAAGCCTAGCATACTCCAAACAGAATATATCTGAATAGACCTACTCAGAGCGTCTACTTATCAGAATGTCAAATGCTCAAAATACAGAGAATTCAGAAAGCAGCAAGAGAAAAGCGATTCATCACATATAATGGATCCACATAAAACTAAGTGCTAATTGTTTTTACCAGAAACGATGGAGGCAAGAGGGTGGTGGGATGATATATTTAAGATACTGAAAGAGAAAAACTGCTAGCCAAAAATTCCTTATCCAGCAAAATTATCCTTCAAAAATGAGGGTGAGTTTTAAATATTCACAGATAAAAAGAAACTGAGAGTTCAAAAACAAATAATTCTGTAAAGTCTGTATTCTTTATTGTTATGTGGCCAGTGGAGTCTCTCTTCAGTCATCTTAATGTTCAGCTAATGATGAGATGGAAATTTTTAAAAATAAAATTGTATTGAAGTATATCTTTTGTACAGGAACATACATAAAATATAAGTGTATAGTAATAATTGTGAATTTACAAAACCAATATGTATATCATCATATAAAGCTCACATTCATCCCCCCACCACTGACACCTTGCATTGTTGTGAAACATTTGTTACAAACTATGAAAGAGCATTGTTAAAATATTACTACTAACTATAGCTCACATCTTACACTTGGTGTATTTTTCCCTCAACCCACCCAATTATTAACACCCTACATTAGCATTATATATTTGCTATCATTCATGAGAAAACAAATGGAAGAACATTCTCATGTTCATGGATTCAAAGACTAAATCTTGTTAAGATAGCCATTCTAACCAAGTTGATTTACAGATTCAAAGCAATCCTAATAAAAATTCCATCAGCCTACATTAAAGAAATAGAAAAGTCAATTACCAAATTTATTGGAAGGGAAAGGGCCCCTGAATAGCCAAAAGCATCCTAAGGAAGAAGAGCAAAGTCCTGCTTCAAAGTCAGGAGGATTCACACTTCCTGACTTTGAAGCATATAACAAAGCTACAGTTGTCAAAACAGCATGGTATTGGCATAAAAATAGACATCTTGACCAATGGAATAGAATTGAGAGTTCAGAAATAGACCCTTACCTCTACAGTCAACTGATTTTTGACAAGGCTGTCTAGTCCACTCAACTGGGATGGAACAGTTTCTTCAACAAATGGTGCTGGGAGAACTGGATATCCATAACCAAAAGAATGAAAGAGGTCCCCTATCTCACTCCCTCTATAAAAATCAGCTCAAAATGGATCAAAGACCTAAACATAAAAGCCAGGACCATAACACTCCTAAAAGATAATGTATGAAAGCATCTTGAAATTTGGTTGTAGAAGGTAGGTTCTTAGACCTCACACCCAAAGCATGAACAATAAAAGAAAGAAAAAAAAAAAAAAAAAAAAAAGATAAATGAGACTTCCTCAAAATTAAACTATTTTGCACTTCAAAAGACTTTGTCAAGAGGGTGAAAAGGCAGCCTACTCAATGGGAAAAAATATTTGAAAATCACATATCCAATAAGGGTTTAATATCCATGATATATAAAGAGATCCTACAACTCAATGATAAAAAGACAAGCAATCAAATTGAAAAATGGGCAAAAGATTTGAATATACAATTTCCCAAAGAGAAATACAAATGGAGAAACAATGTGAAAAGATGTTCAACATCTCTAGCTATTAGGGAAATGCAAATCAAAAACTACAATGAGATATCATTTCATACTTAATAAAATGGCCATGATTTTTTTTTTAAAGCCAGAAAATTACAAGTATTAAAGAAGATGTGGAGAAATAGGAACACTTATTCACTGTTGGTAAGAATGCAGAATGGTGAAGCCACTGTGGAAGACTGTTTGGTGGTTCCTAAGGAAGTTAAATATAGATCTGCCATCTTATACAGCAATCTCACTATTAGGTATATACTCAGAACAACTGAAAGCAGGGACACAAATAGACATCTGCATACCAATGTTCATAGCAGCATTAGTCACAATTGCCAAAAGATCGAAACAACCAATAAATGGATAAACAAACTGGTATATACAGACAGTGGAATATTATACAGCTGTAAGAAGAAATGAAGTTGTGAGGCATATGACAGCATGGATGAACATTATGTTGAGTGGAGCATGCCAGACTCAAAAGGACAAATATTTTATGATTTAAATAATATGAACTAAGTATAATGAGCAAACTCATGGAGTTAATAGCTACAATATAGGTCACCAGAAGATAGAATGATGATAGAGAATGGAAATCTGAGGCTTCATTTTTGCAGAATTTGTAAAAAGGCTGTTTGTAAATGTTTGAAAATAGATAGAGTTGATGATAGTACATTATAGTGATTGTAATTAGCAACACTATATATGGGTACAATAGTAGTTGAAAAAGAAATTTTAAGATAGTGTATATCACTGGAAGCAAAGATAAAAGATGAAACTTGGGACTGTATAGCACAGTGAGCCATCTTGGTGACAATGAGTATGATTATTAGTGCATATATGAGGATGTTTTTCTTTGAAATAGAACAAATGTATGTTAATGTTACAGGATATTAATATTAGAGTGATATTTGGGCAAAATACAACTAAAGCAAACTATGGACTGTAGGGAATAGTAATATATTAATATTCTTCCATCAATGGTATAAAAGGAATCATGCTGAGTCAAAAAAAAAAAAAAAAAAAAAAAAAAAAAACGGACACAAGGAACTACATATTTTTTTACTCTTTCTACACAAAATGTAAATAGAAATAAATTTATGGAGATGGAAATAGAGTGGCAGTTATATATGGCACAGGAAGGATAGAGGGATTGAGAGATGACTACTAAGGGATAGGGTTTTTTCTTTTTGGAGTAATAAAAATGCTCTGTGTTGATTGCAGTGATGAATACACAACTCTGTGATTGTACCAAAAGCCATTGATTGTACACTTTGGATGGATTATATAGTTTGTGAATACTTTCAGTAAAATTGATTAAAAAATTAATAGGCCAGTTGAGGAAATATTGTATAGAAGTAATGAGAAGTGAGTTGTCTATATTTCCATTTGAAAATTCCCCCTGGGATTTGTATCCCGAATGGACAAAAGGAAAAGTCCTATTCATTTTGTATATAATAGTATATCTACCCCCTTCAAACTAGCCTCTATCTGGTTTTCCACTCTCACCTTTCTTGAAACACCTAAGCCCAGTACTAGTCCATATTCCCTGTGCTTTCTTACCTCATGTCTTTGCTCATGTTGTTCCCTTGCCTGAAATGCAAACTTGACCAACCTATCCACCACCAAATTACTTTTTCCTTTCTAATTAGAGTCTTTCCTGATATCATGTTTTAGTTTGCAAAAAGCTACTGGGAGTAATATACCAGAAATGGGTTGGCTTTTACAATGTAAATTTATTAGGTTAAAACTTGCAATTCTGAGGCTGTGAAAATGTTCAAATCAAAACATCATCAGGAGATCAGCTCTGGCAATCCTGGAGTCCTGTCTCACATGGCAGGCTAGAAAGGAAAAAATAATTTGGTGGTGGATAGGTTGCACAGAAGACATCTACTTCTCTTCCAGATCTCATTCCTTCAGCTTCTGGCTGCTCCATCTGTGGTTTCCTTTCTCCTGGGTTCCTCTCTGAGCTCCTGGGTTCTCTCTCTCCATCTCTGTGATTTTTTCTTTCTGTGTCTCTGCTTTCAGTTCTCCATTTATAAAAGACTCCAGAAGGAAGATGAAGATCCATCCTGGGTCATGCCTTACTGAAGTACTCCAATCAAAGGCCCCCCAACTGAATCCAATCCAATCAAAGGGCCCTACACCTACAAGAACAGATTAGCTTAAGAACACAATCTTTTCTGGGATCCACAAAAAGTTTTAGACTGTCACACTCCACCTTCTGTATCCTAAAAAGACATGTTCTTTCCCTATGTAAAATAAGTTCATTTCATCACAATATTTCAAAAGCTTTAAATCATTTCAGTTACAATGTTAAATACAAAATCTCATATAAATCAGTTATAGGCATGTAGTCTGTCTTAGGGGAATATGCCTCTTCAACTGTAAATCTGTGAAACTTAGAAAACAAGTTATCTGCTTCCTATATACTGAAGAGGGATAGTAATAGAATAAATGTTTTCATAACTGTATTAGTCAGCCAAAGGGGGTGCTGATCAAATATACCAGAAATCTGTTGGTATTTATAAAGGGTGTTTATTTGGGACAGAAGCTTACAGTCACAAGGCCATAAAGCACAAGTTACTTCCCTCACCAAAGTTGCCACGTGTTGGAGCAAGATGGCTGCCAACATCTGCCAAGGGTTCAGGTTTTCTGGGTTCCTCTCTTCCTGGGGTTTGATTCCGGGCTCAGCTGCTGTGCTCTCTCCACAAGGCCAGCTGTAGACTATAAGGTGAACAGCTCTCTCCCCGCCGCCGGGTCTCTTGCAGTGTCTAATGGAACATTTTCTTCGTTTTCACGTATCTGCTTCTCTGTGTGTTTACTTCCTGGACTCCAGAATCCAAACTCCAACCTCCCTTCTCTTTGGTGCAATTTTTCTATGAGTCCCCACCCACCAAACTCAACATCCTGCTGATATGGCTCAATCAAAGCCTTAATCATTATTTTATCAAGTAAATGTGAAACCTCTGAATCCAATATAATCTATTATGCCCGGAGGGACAGACCAGTTTACAAACATAATTCAATATCTATTTTTGGAATTCATAAACAATATTAAACTGCCACAATAACCATAGGAAGAAATTGTAAGGTAAACAGGGGTCATGGATTGCAAACAGTTCTGAAAACCTGCAGGGTATACTTCATTAGATTTCAAAGTCTGAGAGTCATCTATAGAATGATGGTTTCTTCTCCTCAGGCCTCACAGAACAGGAAAATCACCTCTTCTAAGGGCTTGCCCAGTGGCCAACTTCTTGGCTCCACCCTCATCAAGCATCTGGATAGCCACCAAACTCTAGGCTTCACCCTCCAAGAACACTGGGGTGACTGCCATACTCTCCCCAATCTCTGGGACACCTCCAAAAGGTGGGGTAGTAACCTAACTCTCCCCAACCCCCAGGGGATGTGCTCTACCCTCTCTAAAGCCTAGGGTAGCAGCATTCTCTCCGAACAATGGGGTGGAAGGCCCACCCTCTTCAAATGCCAGGGTAAACTCACCCTTTCTTCACACATGGGTGTGGGGTCCCTCTCTTGGCCCAGAAGATGTCTTAAGTCAAGGCCTCAGCTTCCACGTTTTGCCCTTGAAGTCATTTTTCTTTCAATCCCTCTTGTTCCTGTCCCTTTTAGTTCAGGCTAACAGTGGTTTTGTTCATACAGATCTTGCAAAAAAAAACTTGTTGGTGTAGCATGCAGGAAACAAGAGTCCAAGCCATCAGGCAGTAAGACTTTTCACAAATCCTTCCTGGATAACTGCTGTTCCAACCTAATTTATACTGAAAAGACTGGCTGGTTCCATGTTCAGTTAAATCTTCATATGGGGCTCTATTCTCTGGGGAGTTCATTTCTGGAAGCTTGGAATTTCCCAAACCATCAATTTCTGATTTTTTTGTGCTTAGGAGTTCAGTTCTCATCTTGTCCCTTTCCTCTCACATTGCACTATAAGCTGCAAGGAGAAGCCAGGACACACTTTCTTTCTACATTTAGTTTAGAAATCTTGGCTAAATATCTAAGCTTATCACCTTCAAATTCTGCCTTCCATCTAACACAAGGAGTCAATTTTGTCAAGTTCTATGCCACTGTATAGCAAAAATTGCCTTCCTTCCAGTTTGCAATGACACAGTCATCATTTCTGTCTAAGGCCTCATCAGAAATATCTTTAGCATCTCTATTTTTCCCTTCAGTTTCTTCAAATCAATCTAGGCCTTTTCTATCAAGCATCTCACAATTCTTTCAGAATTTACCCTTTACTCACATAAAATCATTCTAACATTTTTGGTATTTGCATAACAGAAGTATCCACTTTCCTGGTACCAATTTCTGTGTTAGTTTGCTAAAATTGCTGGGAGCAATATACCAGAAATGGGCTGGCTTTTATACTGAAACGCTATTAGGATTTAAAGCTTACAGTTCTGAGACTCTGAAAATGTCCAAATCAAAACATCATGGGGTGGGGAGGCAGATGTGGCTCAAATGGTTGGGCATCCCTCTCCCATTTGAAGGGACCTGGGTTCGATCCCCAGGACCTCCCAGTAAAAACAAAGAAAAATATAGAAGGTGCACGGGCTGCCAGTCCCCACAAGCAGGCCCTGTGCACAGTGCACCATCAGGCCCCACGAATGGGTCAGCCCCACAGGCCCCGTGTATGGGTGTGGTGTCAGGCCCCGCTGAGCCACACAGCAAGATGATGACATAACAGGAGAGTGACACAAGGGAGAGCCAAGATGATACCCACCAAAAAACCAGGAACTAAGGTGACGCAGGTGGTAGGACACGTCTCTCCTACATCAGAGGTTCCCAGAATCGAATCCCGGTGAAGACAGGAGGAGAAGGATGAGAAGAGAGGGCAGGAAACAGACACAGAGAATTGCCCAGTGAGTGGACACAAAAACAGCAAAAATGGGGGGAAGGGGTGGTAAAAGTGGATAAAAGTAAATAAATAATAAATCTTTAAAAAACAAACAAATAAACAAAAACATCCTGAGGAGACCAGCCACTGGCAATCCTGGAGTCCTCTCTCACATGGCAAGGCATAGGAGGCATCTGCTTCTCTTCCAGGTCCCACTCCTTCAGCTTCTGCTGCTCTGTCTGTGGTTTCCTTTCTCCTAGGTTCTGCTCTGAGTTCCTGTGTTCCTTCTCTCAGTTGCTGCAACTTTTTCTCTCTTTGTCTGTTTTCAGTCCTCTGTTTATAAAGGACTTCAGCAAGAGGACCAAGACACATTACTGAAGAAATCCAATCAAAGGTCTCCCAACTGAATCCAATCCAATCAAAGGGCCCCACACCCACAGGAATGGATTAGCTTCAAGAGCATGATCTTTTCTGGCATCCACAAAAAGCTTTAAACTGCCACACATCTCTACCTTTGTTTCCTCTAATTGTGATCATTCAAATCTTATTTTTATTCCAATATTGAACATTTATTTTCAATTAAAATTTATTTTACTTAGAGAACAGTATAGAAATCATAAAAGTGTACAGCATGAAGAATAAGCACTGAAGGGACACAGTGATGTAATCAACCTCTCTTTCAATAACTAGAAAATCAGCAGCAAACTGGCATGCTCCTTCTTGCCACCTCTGAGGCATTGTTCCCTTTTTCCTACCCACGATCTTGACAGCTGACGTTGTAATATAGTTTTGTCTTTTTTTAACTTCATATAAATGAAATCATACTGAATATATTTCTGGCTCTTGTTTCTTGTGCTTAGTATTATGTTTGTGACATTCATCTGTTCCACTTTGTATGGCAGTAGTTCACTTATATTCATTACTGCATAGCACTCTATTATATGAATATGCCATAAAGTATTTTTCCATTCAAATGTAGATAGGCCTTTCAGCTTTTACAACTTTTTAACCATGTCAAATATTGCTTCCATAAACTTTCTGTACCTGCCTTTATCTTTTGGTGAACAAGTGTTTGTATTTCTGTTGATTACATTCCTTGAAGGGAACTACTGAGTCATAGGGTAGGCATATATATGTTGAGCATTTGTAGATACTGTCAATTTTCAAAGAGATTGTACCAATTTCCAGTCTCATAAGCAGTATATGAGAGTTCTAATTGTTAAAATCCTCATTAGTAGTTGGCATTTTCAGTTTTTTTATTTTAGCCACTTCAGTGATGGAACTTAATTTATATTACCCTAATGGTAAATGAAGTTAAGTACCTTATTATGCAGTTTTTATTTTATTTCAATTCATTTCTTTTCATTTTTTTTTTTTTTTTGCTAAGTGACTGTGCAAGTTGCTTGCCCATTTTTATATTGACTTGTGTATGTTTTTGTTATTGATTTGTAGGTATTCTTAATTTATTATTCATATAAATTATTTGTCAGTTATAGCTTTTTTCACTATTTGGCTTATCTTTTTATTCTCCTAATAATGTGCTTAATTGACTGAAAATTCTTAGTTTTAATAAATAGTACATTTTGCATGTGTGTTTTTTTTTTCATTTACCTAATAGAAGTTCATAAAAATATTTTCCTATATAAACTTATAAAGGCTTTATTGTTTAACTTTTACATTAAAGCATTTAATCTACCTGGAATCCTGGATTTAATTGTGAATATTGAGTGAGATGATAGCCAAAATCCACTTTCTTCTTGTGTATTTATTTTCCCAACACCATGTATTAAAAGATTCCTTTTCTCCACTTGTATGCAATGCATATTTATCATAAATCAAGTTTTCATGGTTGTGTGGCTCTGTTTCTAGATTCTCTATTCTGTTACATTTGGACAATTTGTCTATCCTTTTGTCAAAACTATATTCTCATAATTTTTTTTCAATATTGCCTTACTAGTCTTAGCAATTTTATTTCCATATAATTTTCACAATTGGCCCTTCTATTTATATACATGTGTCCATATATAAACACACACAAAGACTGCTGCAATTTTGCTTATGATAGCATTAAATCTGAGGGGTTATTTGGACAAAATAGACATCATAATAATATTTAATCTTTTAATACAAAAACATGGCCCTCTGAGTTTTCTTTAATGTATTTCACAATGTTTCATAGGTTTTCATGTAGAGGTATGGCATAATTTTCCTACACTGGGTAATTGTTTAAAAATAGAAATAAAAAATAGAAATTCAAGTGAACTTGTTAAATCCAGTTACTTTTTCTATGGTTTAACTATACATTAATTTTAATTTTCCACATACATAATCACACCTTCAGCAAAAAAAGCAGTTTTGTTTCTTACTTTCCAATCCTTATTACTTCTCATTGCACTGGCTAGGGACTCCAGTACAAAACTGAATAAAAGTGGTGATAAAATGTCATACTTCCCATTCTCAGTGTGGGAACCATGGTGTTTGTTTTAGGTTTTTGTAGGTAATCTTTGTTAAGAAAATATCTTTCCATTCCCAGTTTGCTAAGAGATTTTTTTTTCAGCTAATGAGTGGTTTTTGAATAATAGCAAATATTTTGTCTGCATCTATTGATAAGATCATATAATTTTTTCATTTGTTCTGTTAATGAGGTATATTACATTCATTACTTTTCCAAATTATTAAATAACCTTTTAACCTTGGACAAAAGCCCAACTTGAGACATTTTTCATCTATGTTTTTTAGAGAAATTAGCCTATGATTTTACTTTCTTGTCATCCTTACTTGGATTTTTATACAAAGTTTTGCTGCCTCATGAAATGAGTTGATAGGCATTTATTCTTTTTCAATTTTCTGGAAAAGTCTAAGTAATATTGAGGGTGTTAGCTCTTTCTTAAATATCAGGAAAAATACTCCATCAAAACTTTCTACACTTGGAGTATTCTCCATTAAACCAGATGTTAATTATAGATTGTGTTTCTTTAATAGATTTTGGACTGTTGAGACATTCTCTTTCTTCTTGTGTTTTGGTGAGTTGATTAGCAAAGACTTTTTGTTCATTTCATTTATTTTTGAAATTGTATTGTCATGAAGTTTTTCACAAAAGCCTGCTGTATTTCCTTTCTCCTTTTAATACTGGTATTTTGTGCCATCTCTTTTTTCTTCAATAATCATTCTAGGGGTTTAGAAACTTTATTACTCTTTTCTACGAGGAAGCTTTGGCTCTGAGTATTTTCTCTATTGTATGTTTATGGTCTATTTTATTAATTTCTGCTCTTATCTTTATCAATTCACTACTTCTATTTTCTTTGGTCTAATATACTGTCCCTTTCTAACTTCTTAAGATGGCTAATTTGATTACTGATTTCAATTTTTCCTCTTTGATAATATATTTCTTTAAGGCTATGAATTTCTCTGGAAGCATAGTTATAGCTACATTCCCTAAATACTAATATGCTATATTTACATAGCCATTCAGTTACAAATATTTCATAATTGTCCTGTTGCTTCTTTTTTGACCAACGGTTTATTAATGTATTGCAAAATTTCCAAATATTTAGATAATTTTTAGTTATCTTTGTTATTGATTTTAAAACAATATACTCCATGTAATTTCAATTCTTTGAAATAGTCTGAGACTTCCTTTATGTTCCAGCATTTAGAATATTTACCAAAACAATATATAATCTGTGCCTTAAGGAAAAATTTATATTCACCTGTGCCTTTCAGTTTTGATTTCTTGATCTCCATTATTGTATTTTTCAGCCGTGTTATTCTTATTTGATCCTTTTTAATAGTTTTTATTTCTCTTTGAACATGCTTTACCTTGTCATACAATTTTGTGATATCTCCAATAATTGATCATGTCTAGGTTTGTTTCTATTTTCCACTTTTCTCTAGATTTTTTTCATGTAATTTGTTTTCTCTTGTTTCTAGTAATTTTGATTGAATGCCAAACATTTTGTATAGGAAAAAATACAGAGGTATTTTGATGCTATGGATGATATTATAATACTCCAAAGAGGCTTTAACTGCTTCTGGCAGGCAATTGCATTCCTTTAAACTTAACCTTATTCTCAACCAAATTATTACCTAGACTTTGTACTTTATGAAGGATTGTGTGTTTCCCTTCATCTATATATGTAGGTTATAATCCTTCAAGAGTTCTAATAGAAAGCCTGAGGTATTTACCCAAAACTCTCCTACTTGGTCATCTTTGAATCATAATTTTGTCCTGTCATCATCATGACACAGCCAGAAGCCCTGCCTACCTTTTCAGCCTACATCTGTGAATTTGCAAAAATCTCAAGGAAAAAAAATGCACCATAGGTTGGGCTCAACTTTCTATTTCTCCCTTTAATTCTTAATGTTTATAACTATCCAAAGCCTACATATATCCAGAAGAAACATCTGCAACAATCTATACTGTCATTGCCAAAAGTGGAAAACTGATTGAGAGCTTCTTAAGAGCATAGTCTATGTATGCCCTCAATTATCCACTTTAACAGAGTTCCTTGTAGATAGTAGGTGCTCAGCAAAATATATTGAATGTATTTCTATGCTAGTAAAGATGTATTACTTAATTAATACTTTTATTATTGAAATTATAATTAAATAAATATTGTATCACTGTAATGAATGAAATAATACAAAGTAGTATGAATAATGATCTCTCCTAACTGCTTTCTTCCTTTATCCCTTCATGACTGAACCCATGTTAATAGTCTTTATATTTCCTTTTATCCTATACCCATATAAAATTGTATAAGCATATACATAAAAATCTTAGTTTGTCTATAAAAAATGGTTCTCATTCATTCTCACTTGTTTTTTTCTACTTAAAAATTTATTCTGTCTTCTCTCCACATTAACAGAAATAGACTTGACTCCTTTGAATCATTCTCAATATGATATAGTATGAATGACACCAATCATATAAATGTACTTTGTTATGTTTTGCTGAGAATTTAAATTTTTCATTTTAGGTGTTGTGATGGTTAAGTTCATGGGTCAACTTGGCCAGGTTATGGTGTCTAGTTGTTTGGTTCAGCAAGCACTGGCCTGATTTTTACTCTGAGGATATTTCATAGACTTTAAACATTAGTTAGTTGATTGCATCTATGGCTGTAAACATCCACAGTCAACTGAGGAGACTGCCTTCAACAATGAGAGAAATCTTATCTAATCAGGTGAAGACCTTAAATGGATAAGTGAAGTTTTCAACAGTCAGAAGAGAGACTTTCCATTTCTACTTCAGCCAGCCAGCTTCTCCTGGGGAATTCATCAAAAACCTTTGGGTTGTATGATCTCCTTATATATCATGGATATTAAACCCTTACCAGATATGTGATTGCCAAATATTTTCTCCTGTTCAATCGACTGCCTTTTCACAATTTTGACTAAGTCCTTTGAGATGCAAAAGTGTTGAATTTTGAGGAGGTCCCATTTGTCTATTTTTCCATGTGTTGATCATGCTTTGGGCTTAAGGTTTAAGAAACTGCTGCTTACCACAAGATCTTGAAGATATTTTCCTACATTTTCTTCTAGGAGTTTTATGGTTGCTATTTTTATATTTAAGTCCTTGATCTATTTTGAGTTAATTTTTGTATAAGGTGTGAGATAAGGGTCTTCTTTCTTTTTTTGTATATGGCTATCCAGTTCTCCCAGCAGTATTTGTTAACAGACTGTTTTGGCCCAGCTAGGTGGGCTTAACAGCCTTGTAAAAAATCACTTGGCTGTAGAAGTGAGGGTCAATTTCTGAGTTCTTGATTTGGTTCCATTGGACAATCTGTCTGTCCTTATGCTAGGCCACGCTGTTTTTACCACTGTAACTAAGTAATATGCTTTAAAGTCAGGAAGTGAGAGTCCGCCAACTTCATTCTTCTTTTTTAAGACATTTTTTTGCTATTCAGGCCTCTTACCCTTCCAAACAAATTTGATTATTGGCTTTTTGATTTCTGCAGAAAAGGTTGTTGGGATTTTTATTGGGATTGCATTGAATCTGTAAATAAGTTTGGGTAGAATTGACATCTTAATGATATTTAGTCTTCCAATCCATGAACACAGATGTCCTTTCATTTTTTAAAGTCTTCTTCAGTTTCTTTTAGCACTGTTTTGTTGCTTTCTGAATACAGGCCTTTTATGTCCTTGGTTAAGTTTATTCCTAAATATTTGATTATTTTAATCACTATTATAAATGAAATTTTTTTCTGATTTCCTCCTCAAATTGCACGTCAATAGTGTATAAAAATGCTATTGATTTTTGCATATTAACCTTGTATCCTGTTACTTTGCCGAATTCATCTATTAATTCTAGTAGCTTTGTTGTGGATTTTTCAGGATTTTCTAGATATGGGACATGTCATCAGCAAATAGTGTAAGTTTTGCTTCATCCTTTCTTATTTGGGTGCCTTTTATTTCTTTGTCTAGCCTAACAGCTCTAGCTAGAACTTCAATATTATTCAATATTGAATAATAATGGTGACACGGGCATCCTTGTTTTGTTCCTGATCTCAGCAGGAAAGCTTTCTGTCTTTCACAATTGAGTACAATGTTAGCTGTAGGTTTTTCATATGTGCACTTTACCATATTGAGAAAGCTTCCTTCTAATCCTATTTTTGGAGTGTTTTTATCAAGAAAGATTCCATGATATATAAGGAAATCATACAACTCAACAATAAAAAGACAAAGTATCTGATTAAAAAATGGGCAAAAGACAACTGTCCAAAGAAGAAATACATATGGTGAGGAAACACATGAAAAAATGTTCAACATCACATCACTAGCAATTAGGGAAATGCAAATCAAAACCACAATGAGATATCATTTCACACCTATTAGACTTGTTGCTATTAAAAAGTCAGAAAACTGTAAATGTTAGAGAGGATGTGAAAAGATAGGAACCCTATTCACTCTTGGTGGGAATGTAGAATGGTACAACCACTGTGGAGGACTGTTTGGCAGTTCCTAAAGAAGTTGAATATAGACTTGCCAAGGGACCTGGCAATACCATTGCTAGGTGTATACCCAGAAGAACTAAGAGCAGTGACACAAATAGATATTTGCACACTGGTGTTCATAGCAGCATTATTAATGATAGCCAAAAGTTGGAAACAACCCAGGTGTCCATCAACTGATGAGTGGATAAACAAATTGTGGTGTATACAACAGATGGAACATTATGCAGAGGTAAGAAGAAATGAAGTTGTGAAACATGACAACATGGATGAACCTGGAGGACATTATGCTGAGTGAAGCAAGTCAGATGCAAAACAACAAACACTGTAGGCCCTATTATGAACTAAATATATTATGTGAAATATAAAGATATTATGTGAAATATGTATGAGTAGAATTGCCTATTTCTTTAAAACTGAACAAATATAAGTTAATACTACAAAATGTTAACATCAGACAAAAAGAAACCATTATACTAAGTGAAGGAGACCAGACATAGAGTACTACATATTGTATGATTCCATTTATATAAAATGAATATATAAATTAATTTATAAAGATGAAATGAGATTAGTGGTTATGTAGGTCTGAAGAAAGAATGCTAAGGGGTATGGAGTCTTTCTTTTTGGAGTAATGAAATTGTTCAAAAATTTTTGAGATGATGAATGATGTACAACACTGTGATTATACTAAAAACCATTGATTATATACTTTGAATAGAATAGCCAGAAACAGCAGCTATGTACAGTGGGAGAAGCATAGAGAGATTGAGAGGTGAGGAATTTTCTTGTTTGTTTGTTTGTCTGCTTTTTGTTTATTATTATTATTGAAATAATTAAAATGCTCTAATAATGATACAAACTTGTTCCAAAGAGCCATGGCATTGTGATTAATAACAGTGATGCTCCATTTTTCTGAAGATGGGAAATATAAAGTTAGCTAACAACTGTCATTTGACTGTATAGAATACAAAGATAGGATTCCTGAACCTGAACAGGAAGATGTGGCACCTGGATACTGCAAAGAATTATCTTGTACACTGATTGGACAATCAACAAACACATTAGTGCTTCTTCTCTGCCCACTATTTTTTTTAAAAAACTGTCATTAATGAATCACTATACCACACACAGACCCATGCATATTTTAATCCATTTTTAAATTACATTGTTGATATAGACAGAGGGATACAAAAGTATTTGCCTAGCTCTCCTCACTCTAGAGGCAGCACTGTTTCTAAGCACTTCTTTTTAATGGGATCATAGAGAATAAAATCTCCCTACCTGACCAAGAGGCAGTTGAACAGAATATTTTGGGAATCTCCCTGTGAGTGAGTGTAGTGACAGATGCACATATTGTTGTTAAAAAATTTTAGGAAAAAGTACCAATTAGAATTTTGGCAAAAGAATAGCTTGAGTACAGACCTCTGATTTCCATGCTCTCTGAGTTTCTTTCTGGAGTAATGTGACATATAGAAAAGTCATAACTATAGGGATGGAAATGATTCAGAAATTATAATGCCCATTTGTCCTATTGGAAGAAAATGCTCAAAGGATTATAATTAAATAACAATTAAATCAGAGCAGAGAATCAAAGAAGTTGGGTGTTAAAATCTATCTATCTATCTATCTATCTATCTATCTATCTATCTATCTATCTA